>OX359273.1:10355000-11555000 GCA_947179155.2 Hedera helix | reverse complement strand
CATTTACTTTCTGTCATATACTTATTGTGTTTGTGTGTGAACTTCTTATTACTTTTCAAATCTCAAAATCATATTTGCTAAATCTTTTCTAAGGGGGATCCTTAAACGTTTATTCCGCTGAGCATAATTAATATTACTTAACTATTCATAATTTAACATTAAAGAAAATCAAGTTTTGAAAAGACCTATTCAACCCCCATTCTTGATATTTTTTGTGCCTCTGGGAAATTACACATTATATCTTGAGAAAAATGTTTGTCATATGTTGAGTTTGCATATAATAGATCTGTTCATTCTGCTACTGATTTTTCTTTATTTGAGATTGTATATGGGTTTAATCCGTTGACACCTTTAGATTTATCGTCATTACCTATATCTGAATGTACTAACTTGGATGGAAAAAAGAAAGCTGATTTTGTTAAACAGATTCATGAGAAAGCTAGACTTAACATTGAGAAGAGAACTGAGCAATATGCCAAGCAAGACAATAAGGGATGGCGTCAATTGATATTTGAGTTAAGAGATTGGGTGTTGTTACATTTGAGGAATGAATGATTTTCAGCTCAAAGACGTTCTATATTGCTTCATAGAGGAGATGGTCATTTCCAAGTCCTAGAGCGTATCAATGACAATCCCCATAAACTAGGCTTGCCAGGTGAGTATAATGTTAATACTACCTTCAATGTTACTGACCTAAGTCCATTTGATGCATGTGATGATTTGAGGACAAATCCTTTTCAATAGGAGATGAATGATGAGGACATGGCTAGTTCAACTCTTGGAGAGGATGGAAATTCAAAAGGAGGCATGTAAGCTGATCTAAGGAGAGCTAAGGCTTGGGCTGATCCAATCCAAGATCCAATTGGTCCAGTTACTATAGCTAGAGCTAAAAGATCAATGAGAGCCTTAATGGACTAATCCAAGGAGTTTGGGCTAAATATACTTCAAGGGAGATCAAGAAAGAAACTGATCCCAAACTAATCAACTTGATTCAAGCTTTGATGGACCAACTAAAGTAAGGAAGCCCAATTGAGCTACAAGGCACGAAAGTTAAGGGGGACCAAAGCTAGGCAGTTACAAAGGATCCATATTGGGCCAAGCCCAATTCGAGATATGGAAAGCAAAGTTTCACAACATTTATAGACCAAACCTCGTCAATGTGTGAAGGCTTTCCAAGATATGGCTAAATTTTAGCTAAAGCCGCGTCACTTCAATTTTTCCCAACCTCCCAACTTCGGCTAAAGTAATGCAAGGCTAAATTGTAGGAAGTTCAAGGTTCAACCCTCGACAACTAAATTCTAAGGCATAGTAGGAATTAAAGGGCTACAAACTTGTGCCTATTTTATAGGAGATTAAGTCTAATTTGTGACAAAAAGGAATCATTAGGAATTAGGCTTCAAAACTTGGCATACAAGGTTCTAGAAACACAAGGAACACGCCAAACAAAGAAAAGGGCAACAAGGAGTCTTTTCTAATGTAATTAGGATTCATGTAATTACTTTTCCTAGTAGAATTAGGAGTCTTGTCAGGATTTCAGGTATCTAGGCATTCTACGTCCTTCTTTGTAATAGTATAAATAGGGAACCAAGCTAGTGATTTTATTCATTCAATCAAATATAATTTATTCTTTCAGATTTCTTGTGAGAGTATTTTATCTTTTGGTTCTTTAAGAACTGTTTGAACTTCTCAGATTATTCTGTGGTGTTCAATCATTGGCTTATCAAGTAACAATCCATAATTGTTTGTGGCATCTTCTACCATACACTTTTGATTGTACCAAGGTTCTTACTTACATATAAACAATAGGTTATGGTGTCGTGGGTGTAATTCATCAACAACGTTGCTAGAAACGATTCAAGTGGCATTCACCTCACGCATACGTGCCGTGGCGTTTATCACGTTTTGTGACACATAAGTATATTTTGTGATAATAAAGTTAACACATATGAGGTTCGTTAGAACCATAAAGTGATGACTAACGACAAGATAACCAATGAGGAATCAATTTGGGTGTTATTAGGTTGTTACCATATTAAATTCATGTTAGTAGAGTTAAGGATCCTTGTGACCATGGTTGACTTAGTATCGGTTAAAAGATGCGGTTACCTCCATAATTTAGGGTTTGAGACTTTATGGGATCAGATTGACTTTCAGAATAGTTACTAGACCAATAACTTCATTAAATGTGCGCATAAAACTTTAAATTTTTTGATTAGCCTATGATTTATTTTTATAAAATTAATTTTCAATTAACAATATCCCAAGTGAAAAATTTAATATTATTTTATGGGACAATGTTAATTGTATTTATGTAAAATTAGGCTAATCGATTAGTCTAATTACGTGTAATATATGGACTCTAATTAAGTCTAATATGAGTTGACTGATGTGAGTTATTTAAGTAACATTTTGTGATGAATAGGTCCATTAGAATTACTAATTAAGAATAATATAAATAAGAAATTAGATCATCTCCCTTGGTCCTATACGCTTAAGAATTTCATAATATTGAGGTTTAATCAAGCCAATATCTACGGTATCAAGAGAGTAGTACATTGTTCATCTAGAACAGATCAATTCTACTATGTTCATCATAGATTTTAAACAAGATACACAATTATTATTATTTTTCTATATGTTTTAAGTGCTATTCTTCTATTTATGTTTAAGGATAAAATTAATTACTATATTTTAGTTCTTAATTAGATTTGGTGTAAATCTAGGCCATCACTTGAAAAGATTTGACTCAAAATATTTGATGTAAATTGTTGCCATTTGACAACCCAAAAAGAAATGTAGCTTACACAACGCGGGCACCACGTTACGCACATTTATAATACCTCAACCAAACACGGCTTTATTGTCATTTTTTATTTATGTATTTATTTATATTCGTTAATCAGCTTGTAGTGGTTGCTCGACGACCAAATTAGGTTGAATTGTTATTTTGGTTGGAAGAAAATATACTAAATTTGAGAAATATTGATAATATACAATAAGAAAGGGATATTTTTACATATTTTTTTAATATTTTTATATATAAATTATTATTATAAATTTATAATAATAATTAAAATTATCGTTATAAATTTATAACGATTATTTTTATATAAAAATATAAAAAATAACCCTCTAAAAATATCACTTTGCTACGAACATCATCACTCAAGTAAAATATCACTTTCCTACGAATATCGTCACTTTAGTTCATATTCCTCATACATACATTTCCCCCATTTTATTGTTGAGAAGTAGTATATAACTAAATACTAAAATGGGCGAACCCGAGCGGCAGGTGAAAGAAGAATACTTTGATGTTCTTACTAAATCGGGTCAGAAAACTGGATTCACCAAACCCAGGTTAGTGATTATTTTTCTTCGTGTAATTACAGAGTAAAAAGCATGAAAATTTATAATTCACATGTTTTTTTATGTTGGTTTGCCAATATTAATGGTTGGGATACTACTATTTGTGGCCGTTAATTACTGGTTGGGGCTATTTTATCCCAATTCCTATGATTAGTCCATAATTTCTTTTTATGGACTATGTTTTATCATTTTAAATATCATTTGATGAGGGAATTATAACCTCAAGTAGAAAAGTGGTGTTATATAATTCCATTTTGAGGTATTAAATGACCTTAAAAATGATCAGAAATGGTCCAGGGATTAAACAATGGACTAATCATAGTCCGAAGTGTTGATAACTTAGTACAAATAGTCCTAACCTGTCATTTTTGCAAACAAATGAGAATATTACTTCAGTATTTGTATTTTGCTTTTCTGATTGAAAAACTGATGCCTAGTTAATAATAATTTGAAATTTACATAGTAAAATATGAATAGTTTCTTATGCTGAGTTGATTGGAAATATTGCTTTTGGGTGAGATATAATAATAACAAATGGGTTTCCAAAATTGGAAATTCCAATAGTTCTTTGTTGACTGTTGCATTACAGACTGATAATTAATAATTTAGATGGTAATCATGAAAGTGTTTGAACTTAGATGCAGATGAAGTTTGAAAGAGGACATGGCTGGAAAGAAAAATTTATAGAACTGTTTTGGATAAGCCTGTAAAAGAAGAGAGCCTATTTTCGTTTTCTAGGCTTTTCTTTTGTTCTACTCCCTCCGTTCCAAAAATAAATATTGTAAACTATCTAAAAAGTACTACCGAATATAATAATTAGTGTTTCGTGCTGTTTAATAAATCTTACTAATTTGGAGTTTGAAAATGCTTCAAACTGACTTTACAAAATTAATAATGATCTTATGATTTGGAATTGAGGAAGTAGTTAATACTTGTACGGGATTGTAGTTGTGGTAGTGTAGGTATCTTTTTCAGGACATCAAGTTTGTTAGGCAGTTTGGCCAGGAAGTGCATTAGTGCAGTGGGGCTTGTTAGACAATGTATTTTGCAATTAAATAAAATTTAGCCAAATCTATATGAATTGAATAGAATAGAATTTCCTCCTACTATTTCTGACACAGTAAGGTGCGGCAGATCAATTGGACTTGATTGTAGAAGGAGCATAAACAAACTCGATGTTTCACGTACATGATGTTCAATCCTGTTCATTGAAGTATTTTCTTCTATAAATTACGGTTTCACATATAATGCCATATGGCAAAATGTTTGGTGAAATATTTATTGTCAAAGTTGTGACATGTTTAAAATGTCAAGGTTGTTGTTTTTGGGATGAAAATATAAGAGCTTATGCCCATCTTCCATTTTAAATTGTGCTTGGCAACTTAAATGATAAATCATATAATCTACTCTCTATATAAAAAGAAAGATATTAGTTGTACCAATGAATCACCGATTAACTCCGGCTGTTGGCGCAGTGGTTTAAGCTCAGCCCTGGGACGAGCCGTAAACCCGGACGTCCTGGGTTCGAGTTCCACTAGCAACAATAGTTCTGCCTTCTCATAAGAACAGGCAACGGGGCCACGGGTCGCACGTTTCAGGGCGAAGCCATGTCTTAGGCAGAGCCTGTGAGCAAGCCTGGCCCGGGGTGGGGAGATTAGTCCGACTGCGGTTGGGATACTCCACATTATCAAAAAAAAAAAAAAAAAAAAAAAAAAAAAAATGAATCACCGATTTATGAATTGGGTAAAACGTAAAAGCACAGCATATAACTCACCTATTTGGGGAAAACCTATACCTCGTGACTATTCCCATCAATTTGAGGTAGACAGTTGTCCATTTGATTATTTTATTTACCCTGAAAACGTTCCCCGAGGGGGGGGGGGGACGTGGGGACGGGGGTGCGCTTTCCTTTGGGGGTTGGGCTGACATTTCTATGTCATCCTACCTAGGATAGGGATATTTCCTGATGCTACAAGTTAAGTTAGTGACGGAGATCAATGTTGCCATTTTATGGGGTCATGTAAAAAAATGGGTTGTACCGGGGGTGTCTCGTGTTTAAAAGAAAGTTTTTGATTCCTTTGGGGGTTGGGCTGACATTTCTATGTCATCCTACCTAGGATAGGGATAGTTCCTGATGCTACAAGTTAAGTTAGTGACGGAGATCAATGTTGCCATTTTATGGGGTCATGTAAAAAAATGGGTTGTACCGGGGTGTCTCATGTTTAAAAGAAAGTTTTTGATCTATTAGTTACACTGATACCTGTATGGATTGATTGTTTTGTGAACCGATAACCACGTAGATTTTTCATTTATGCAGGGTGACCATACATGGAACCTTTTCAAAAACTTTTTTTATTTTTACCCACAAATTTGCCTTTGCTGTCTGAGTTATTACATTTAGAACTACAGATTTGCTAATATCTGTATGTTGGGACTTGCATATTCTTATACCATCTTAATTGCCAGTAAGTATTGAACCTCAAACTTAAGATGTCAGAGTAGTTGGGAAATTATTGCTATTAACTTTCTTTGCATTAAATTTGTTGCTACCTGTTATAGGGGAGCTGTTCATCGAGATGGGGATTACCATCGAGCTGTTCATGTTTGGATTTTTGCTGAAAGCACACAAGAACTACTTCTCCAATGCCGTGCTGACTGTAAGGATTCATGGCCTAGGTTGTGGGATATTTCGAGTGCGGGTCATATATCTGCAGGAGACTCATCCCTAATCACTGCCAGGTGCCTTTAACTAACAAACCCTATGGATGCAGTTATCGAAGAAACTAGTTTTGCAAGGGTCAATATGCCTTCTGAAAAAGTTCCTTAAGTTTTGACATATCTATTCTACAAGGGTATTATGGAGGACAAAATTAGTGTTGTTTTGTATTATGAGTTTTTGACTTTTTTCATGCAAATATTTACCATACAATTATTAAAATGTCATCCATCTAATTATTGGCTCCCACCTTTGCATTTGGCTATTTGAGGTCTGGTTGCAGAAGCCAAACAATGCTTAAGAAACCGCTCTTCCTTCTTTTGTTATGGATGGATGTTCCTCAAACTGCTAACCCTGTTTTCTTCTCTAAATGATCCATTAAATTCCTCTTAGTAGAATACAGAGGTGCTAATTTCTTGGAGAGCACTCATTGTGAGCCTAGTTATAGGCATCTTAATTTAGTTTAATAAAATAAGATGTAGTTTTTTGTATTACTTATATGGTAATATGCCACTGTGTATATTCAATTCTTCTTAATTTTTCTTTTAATTCTCTTAATTCTACATGTTCTTCCACTTCTGTTTATACTCTGAGTCCAACATGGTATTTGAGCTTCAGGGTTACGTGTTCGTGTTAAAGAGTGTTTCTTTAGTTTTGAATCCTGTGCTTGTTTTGGGAAAAAAAGCTGTTCATTGTGAACATACGACCCCATGAACAGTACTATTTTAGATGCTTTCATCACTTAGTACTGTTCATCACTTTTTTAAGAAAAGAGAAAAAATCAGTGGGTGCAGACTTGTAGTGAAGGAGTTCTGGGTGGCACACATTGCTTCAATTATATCAGTCGGTTGACGATTTTTGGAATCTCCCTGTGCCAAATTTGTCTGTAATAATTTTTTTCCGCTTGGAGTTCTGTTATCCTTCAAATCAACTTGCAGTAGTTTTGTTAAAAGGCAGTGATTGTTAATTTGGAGTTAGTCTTCATCTGATTTTGGTCTTGGTGCAACAAGTTATTCTTATGAATTTTTTGATAATCCACCTTAGGTTATGGCTTGATTAGTTCTTTCCTTCTTTGAGTTGGTTTTTCCACCTTATGTTTCGGTTATTACATAAGCACTTTGTTGATTATGATTGTTTGGTGGGGGATACTGTTTTTCTTCCTTTTCCCCCTTCTTTCTTTTTCTTTTAGTGCTTCCCTAATCCTTTCTAAACCTTGTCCTGCATCACTAGCCTTCAGTTTTTGTTGTTCAAAGTTTGTCACTCATAAAAGCTTTTCTATTCCTCTATTTCTACATGCCCCTAAACAGGCATAATGCAAAGCACTTAGAAGATCCGCATATAATTTCTTTTTGTAAAAAGACCAACTTAAAACCAAGTAATTTGATATTATTGCATCCCTACTCATAAAACACCAGTTTATTCTTCCTCAATATCAAATAATTACGTGGTGATGGGTTTCCCTTCTTTCCAAGTTAAAAAGACTTCTCTACTTGGGGCAAAAGTCTTCTGGCCTTCCATGGAGAGAGAAGCCACTCTTCCCTCTCCTCATGTAAGAATAGGATTTCCCTTGGAAAAGACTTCCTTAGGAAAGAGCCCTCTCTCTCTCTCTCTCTCCCCATTTGAAGTTAGAGGAGGCGATGCAGTGTTGTGATCAATTTTTATTATGAAAAGTAACTAGTTTGTATTTTTAATTCCTTTAGATAGAAAGAATATCGCTATTCCGTAATCTGTACGACACCTTTATGACTTTATGGCCCTTTTTGTAGTAGTTCTCATTTCTCAACTTCAGCTTCTTCTTTTCAAAAGCAAAACTCTGTTTCTGCTCCTCCAAAAGTTGTATAGCGTTGTTGGTCATAGTTGCATTTGCTTCTTAAAAGTTGTAAAGAGTTGTTTGGCAAATAAGCTAAGAAGCTAGCTTAAGTGATTCAAATGACAATTAATATGCTAATATGAACTTTTCATAAGCAACTTTTAATTTATATTAGTTAAGTTGAGAAAAAAATGAATTCTAATTATACATTAACATAATAAAAATGGAGGGTGTTGTAGCGAATATTTTAGTAAAAGATATTTAATTAATTTCATAATCAAAATAGTTAATTAATCTCATAATAAAACATTCAATTATTATTTCAATTATAATATTTATCTGATATAATAATGAAATTATATAAAAAAAGCTGTAATTAATGCCATAATTAAAATATAGCAATTACAATCATAATATTTAATATGCACCATAATGAAGTATTTAATTAATATCATAATTAGAGTATTGAACTTATATTTAATTAATATCATCATTAAAACAATAAAAATATTTTAATTAATATTGTCGTAAAATTATTTAATTAATATCATAATAAAAGTATTAAATTAATATCAATATGTGATTAATGCCATAATCAATACACTTAATTATTATCATTATCAAAATATTCAATTAATACCATAAACAAAATATTTTATTAATAATTTGATTATGTAATTAAAATATTTGAATAATACGATTGCAAAAATATTTAATTAACATGGTGATTAGACATGGGTGAATGGAATAGAGGCTATTTTGAGAGATGAAAATTTCATTTAATATTTGCAGAAGAACTAGCTTCCAGGTTTCTAGCTTTTTTGTGCATTAAAGGGCCTCTTTCCCAGCTTTTATTTTCTGGGCCTAATAGCTAAAACAAACTCTACACCAGTAATTTATGAGAAGCTAAAAGTTAGAAGCTGCGAAAAAAAGAAAAATAACTTTGACAAACAGGACCTGTATAGTTTTTGATAATTTTCACTTGACACTTGTGTTCTGCATGACAAAGTAACTTACTTTCATGTTACTTGTTTGGAATACAAAAATGTTTCTGGTGGCTTAGTTTTCAATTATAGTACTTGGTGAAAATTGTTTATCTTTATAGGAATACTGTCTTTGTATTCTTACAGGAGGGAGCTTCATGAAGAGCTTGGTATAGTGCTTCCAAAGGACGCATTTGAACTAATATTCATTTATCTTCAAGAATGGTTGGTAGATCAGACCCCTTGTTTCTATGTTGACTTTTAGATTCATTACTGATGTGTATAACTTTTTCTCTGTGAAGACATTATCAGATGCATTAATACTTTTTTGTGAATGTTTTGCCTCGGTATTTCAAATTGTTTACTTTTTTTTCCTATTTAAACTTACTGTTGATAGCTTACAAGCATAAGGTACAGTCGTTTCTTCTTTTTGCTGCACACATTTGACACCGGGCTTTTTGATGAGTTGAGTGATGATACAAAGACTACATAAAGAATCAGGAAGAAAACACAAAGAGAATGTGTTGCATCATCTAAATAAACTGCACTGTACATAATTTTACATGGTGAGGAAACTCCTTCTTTAGTTACTCCTAGGATTGGTTGTACCTATACTTGCCTATATATGCACTGAAGATTTATTAAGCAAGAGATTTTAGATACGTTAAGGATGAAAAGTAATTGAAAGATCCCTTTGGCACTTTTTATCTGCCTAAGCATTTTCTTTGTGACAATGTGAAGTTATAATAGTTTTAACCGCCCATATAGATTTTAGCAACTGAATGAGTTCCTCAAGGTAGGACAAAGGGATCTTTCCTATTAACTTTGAATAACGAAATCCCTTTCCACTGAAGACTGATACTGCAGTTTGGCCCATGACCAATGCTTTTTCCTCTTTCTCCCGTTCTTTATTCTTCTTTAATGGGTGCATACTTCTTTGTTAGAGGTTCATTGGATTTGAATGATTCATAAACTTTAAGGAAATAGTGTTCTTAGCTGAAGAAAGAGTTAAGTTGGATTGACCATAACCTGAAAAAATTATTGAAAAATATCATTCCAAGTGTATCATACAAACCTAAATATTCATAAAGCAAGCAGGACTCTCTTCTCAGACGGGAGTATCTGAGTTTGGAAATTGCAAGCAGTATTTTCAGTTATGTTATATGTGAAACAGCTGCTTACTTGGTTATGAGTTGATATGTTGAAATCTACTTCGTTGAAGAGAAGAGAAAGACTAATAGTCCCTCTTTCATTGACAACTTCCAACTTTTGAAACATAAATCTAATGATCATGTTCCCAAAAACTTAACTTAGTTCAAAAGTATATAGAATGGGATCTACTTGGCGAATAATTTCCTGGACCTAGCAAAGCGAGTGTATAGGAAATTAACAATTCTTTTATTGTTGACATTTCAAAGGGAACTCTTCTTTTTGGGACATCCTATAAAAGGGAGTAGAACTCTTAATTTGGGATGGATCGAGTATTTGTAAAGTATTGTCATATTTAGATATATAAACTTGATTAAAGTGCAAAAGTGGATATAAACTAACTTGAGTATATAAATTATAAAAGTATCCAAATGAAGTGTAAGTATTGTATTAATTTATGCATCGCATATACAAAAATATAAGATCGGAGGGCTTTCCTTTATTAAAGACTTTGTATATGTTTTCCACAATTTGTTCATCTTTCCCTTATCTTCGTACTCTCACTTCTTTCCACAGTAAACTTTTTTCTTAAATTTTTTTTGCTTAAATATATCTTATATAAAAATTCTTTGTAGTCCTTACCTAGTTCGTGCCTTCTTTCCGACAAGTCTCTTCATGTACTGTCTAATGCATACCTTTTCGTGTCCTTGGAACTCTATGTGTGACATGATCTTGATTGCATCTACATCAAATGAGGCGGAACTTTTTGAATACTTGGTTAAAGGGACTGATTCAAGTCAAGTTGCTATCAAAATCTAGGCTAAAGAGTTCAAAGGAAGCTTGCTTGGATCGAGTCAACATTTTTGGGCTAATGGTAATTCAAGAAGGATCGATAATGGAGCTGAACTTCAAGTGATCAAGTTAGTTCAAGTGCCGATTGGTTCAGTAACCCGAGCACAAGCCAAATGATTGAAGGAAGGATTTGTTAGATTTATTCAAGAGGTGTGGGTTAGAGAAATTGCAAGCGATTCAAATCATGAAGAAGATCCAAAGATAATCCAATTGTTGCAAGCCAATTCAAGCCCAATCCAAGAAAGTCAAAGCTGATCAAACGCCAAAAACCTGATCGGTGCCGCTGCATCCCAAAGTCAGAATGTTTGGAAGTGGCACAGCGCCACCGCGCCCGTTTTGTGAAGCAGCTTGGCGCCGCTTAGCCCTAACGCGGAATAGCCAAAATTTGATGCCTTTTATTGATTATTTTATTATTTTAGTAGGGTTTTTGTCCAAATTCAATTAGGATTCTTATGCAACTTTAATTCTTATTGATTGGAGGATTAGGATTCATAGAAATAGTATAAATAGACATCAAAGGTTCTTGTAAATATAACTATTATTCATCAATTAAATTCTTGTGAGGTTTATTCTTCATCTTTTGGTTATTTAAGCATTTCTAAGCTATTTCTTAGTGTTTTTGAGATTCAATATTGACTTATCATATAATAATTCATAGTTGCGTGTGGCGTCTTTTACCATATATCAATCGTTATTGTACCAAGGTTCTTGTCTCTTTATAGACAATGGGTTGAAGTGTCGTTGGTGTTCCATTCAACTCAGATTTTCTTACACAAGCAATTGTACTAAGGTTCTTTCTTCCATATAAGCAACGGGTTGAGGTGTTGTGCGTCAACTTTGCTATAAAACGATCCAGGCAGCGTTCACCTTACACAAACATACCGTGGATCTTATTAGCGTCTAACCACTAATGAAATTGTGTTAGTTCCGATTTTAGTGCTTGAGCCTTGTGCAAATGTTTCTTTTTGAAGTTTGTCTATCTGTCACTTTAAGCTTTCGGATATCCAGAATAAATTATGTTTTTGGTGAATGAACTATCATTGGCTTCTATTTGGTTGCAGTGTTATAAATGATGGCAAATTCATCAATAATGAATACAATGATGTATATTTGGTCACAACAATAGAGCCAATTCCTTTGGAGGCATTTACTCTTCAGGTGAGAAGGGGGGGGGGGGGGGGGGGGGGGTAAACTTTATCATTAAACTATGCTCTTACTTAAATGGTATTTGGTTCATCATAAATTTGTCTTACATGATATGTAAGATCCAGTCACTCTTAAAATTCTTGTACTAGTAAAATGGATATAGCTGTCTGATTATCAGTAATTTATTCATTTACTTCCAAGTTTCATGAATCTTTATAATTCTTGTTCTCTTGGAAATATTTATGGTTCCACATGTAGAATATTGTATAGTTTATACCAAAGTTTTGAGTGCCTCAGTGGTGTTCCCTTTTGTGGGTGTGAACTACTTCGGGGGTTCTAGCCATGTCATAGTCTTTTTCTCTTCTCAGTAAATTATAAACTTGTATTATTTGTGTCTGGTTGGGTTGGTAATAAAGCTCGTCTCCATTGACTCAAGACCATTGCTGGTTGATGGTATGTTAGTGAGCAAGGGTTATATTGTAACTTTATGTGGTTAATATGAATATATGGTGTAGTAATATGTTAGTAATACAATACCCTTATTCAGTGTTCTTTCTCAATATCTTCACTTTTCTTTGTTTTTTCTACCATTAATTCTATTTCTCTCGTAAAACCTTAAATATAATTCTATTATTCCAAATTTGTCCTGCAATTGCATCAACTTGTTTTTGGTATCTAAATTTCATTTTGGCAAATGTATCTGAGAAATTAAACTGTTGTGAACAATTTGATCCTTGCAACTAATTCATTGCTGGCATCATGTATCTTTCAGACTTTTTTCAACATTTCAGTGTAAGCTTATTTCCACAGGGATCTGAAAGTTTGTTGAAAATTTTCTTCTGTTTTAGGAATCGGAAGTCTCAGCTGTTAAATATATCTCCATTGAGGAGTATAGAAGCTTACTTGCTGCTGAAGATCCTCAATACGTTCCTTACGATGTAAATGGTCAATATGGTCAACTCTTTGATATAATAGCAACAAGGTATGTTACAGAAACATTGTGTCAGACTTTCCAATTGTTAAGTCATTTTTGGTCACAAAGGGGTGTTTAACATGGTTATAAAAAGACAGAATAATGCCGCCATTACTTAGATGCTGCGTTTGAGATTCCCTTTCCCTTTTTTATTTTTTTTATATATAATTGTTTTGAGAATTTTCACAGGAATTATTGCTATAGACATTCATCTTGCATTTTCTTCATCTAGAAAATTTGTTTCTGGATCCCATACTTTGGGCCAAATTACTGAAAAAATAAAAAAATTGAGTCTGGATTTTAAAGCTTCTTTTGGAACAAGAGTTTTTCTTTGATAACAAATGGTTTCATTTGGACAAGTTATACACTCTACTTTTTTGGCAGGGTGTTATTTAATAAAAAGTGTTTTTTCTCTTCTTCTCTTTTTCTTACAAAGAAGCAAATAACGGATTTTTAATGCACTAAACCACCTTAAGAGAAATGACAACCAAACATGGACAGATATGGAATCATTTTGAACTAAAAAATTGAACCACTTATTTATTTATTTTTTGGAATCTTTACATGGATCTCTGAATTGTCTCACGCTATGAAGCTTGGACACTTCTTGGAGGTCGATGTATCCGTGTCGAACACATGTCGGACACTGATACTCCATGGATACTTTTGGATGTGTCCAATACTTTTGAATACTTCAATTTAGTTATTTTAATATTTTTATTTTGGACAATTTTGGATACTCTAGGGATCTTACTGATATGCAAGGAGATTCAGATGCTATGTTATGACTTGTTTAGCGATAGGATTAGCTTGCTTCATCTTGTTTATATTTTGCCAGCTGGTTTATATCTTATGACTTAGAGATTATTATGGTCTTTTTGATATAATATTTGCTTCCTATCTTTGACAGTGTAATGAAAAATTCAGTGCAAGTACGTTAAGTGTTGGGACTAAAGAGAAAATGATGATATTTAATGCAAATGTTAAGTTCCTACTTTTTGGTTATGTTATAATAGGTCCTAGTATTTTAAATGAACTAAAGCTTTGTAGTTAACTACTTGCTTATGGTTATTTTATGCTCCCTCAATTCCAAAATATAAGATTATTATTGACTTTTTAAATGTCAATTTGAAACACCCGCTAGATAGCCACCCCTTTCTCTCTTTTTACAGCCTCATGGACGGACGAAAGAAGGGAAGTTACGAAACTGGGTAGTGAAGGCTCGTGAAGTAGACAGTAAGTAGAAAGCAACAACTTCTTAGCCCCCTAACCTTTCTATTAGTCAAGCACTAATGAGTAAGTGAAGTATACGTAACGAGATATTAGAGCAACGGCTGCGCTGCTCTTCTGTTAGCATAAACATGAATTAGATTCTATTTGTCTTTTTTTTTTTCTCAAGAGAACCCCCACCTAAACCATTCTTAAGACCACCAAACTCTCTCAAATGAGTTCTACAATAGAAGCTTTCAATGTAAACCCAGGGACAAATCTTTCACTCACTGAGAAGTGAAAACCTGTGACTAGATCGTGCTGAAGATGGATGTGATGAGATTTGGAAGTGTTGCCAACTTAACATTTAGGTTTCGGCATAACAAAGCTTGCACTGTCTTTTTGCACTTAGGCACACAACATGCCATTGGAAATGATTCAACAACGGTGCCACAAATTTTCAAGGTGATCCTAAGCAATCATTGTTGTTCACTGAATTCCAGAGGAACTACTTAGTTAGGATTGGGGAATTGATGCGATTTTTCCTGAATAGCTTGGATTCTCCCGTCAAGAGTCACTTGAAAAGTCTTACTTAAACTCTTCTGATTGAATATGATAGTTTGCAAAACAATGAGCTAGTATAATTTCTTCATTATAGATTGAGATCTTCTTCAAAGTTGATGCACTAGATGGAATAGTAGCAGATAGTATCTTTCTATCCTGCATGTTTGTGGAACTCAATTTTATTTAGAAAGCCTTATCTCTATCTTTCAGCAACTGAACGAGAAGTGGTTTAGGAAAGGACTTTAGAATCCGATGCACTCGCCCAACAAGAAAGGCCTTGACCCTGCCAACCAAGTCAATTTAAAAAATAAAACAATAAATCTTATAATTAATATCACTTTTAGATAGTTTACAATATTCATCATAGTATTAATTAAAATTAATGAATCTATATCAATTTTGAGCTTGCAAATGTCTCAAATTGACTTCAAAAAGTCAATAGTGATCTGATATTTTTTGAAACGGAGGGAGTATAATTTAGTTATTATATATATAAAATTTCAGTGTATCCCCAACATATTGTATCCTTCTTTTTTTATTCTGAAAATGCTTTATCATGTATGACGTTTCGTATTGTTTCCGTATCAGTCCACATAAATTTGCTACTGAGTTGGTTAAAATGTAATTCCAATAGGTACAAAGGAAATATGGAAGCACAGAGTTTGAATCTACTAAAGAAGCTCAGTCGCTATGCTCCTATCTCTCTCAACGCGGAGGTTTTATCTTCTTGTTGTGCTTTGCTTTTTCTCTAATATCGATTTATTGTTGCAAGTATGCTCGGTTACTTTGATAGTTGCAATAACGATAGGTTATTCGCTTTTATCATATTAATCATCTTTCTCTTGATTTCTATTCTATTCTTATCTGTCCTTGTCCTTATGAACGAATGCATAATAATCAGAGTAATTTTGTGGCGGATGCAGAATTTAAAATAGGAATTAGTAAGTTTTGTTAAAATTGATTTATGTTTACTTCTAGCTTTAGTGATAAGGCAGGCGGTCAGGTTTTCTCGTGGTTTCCTTATGAAGGCCCGCCATTCATTTTACTGTTGTCTTGGATCATTCATGTATTATTAATGATCCACTTGAATGCTTACTTATCTATATTAGATTCTCCTAGTGAGGACATAAAGGAACAACGAAATGCTTGTTTTTACCTTTCATCTGAACAACCGTGCATGCCACGTTTTAAAGGATCCACCATAAAAGTGGTCAATATATGTATTTGTTACTTGCTTATTTCTCTACACGCTTAAAAATGTGAGTTGATGCTTTTTGCAGAAGAAACATTTATGTTGTTAATTGATGATGATTGTAATTTTCTTTTATTTCAAAATTTATCATCTCCCTATCTCTAAAACTTGTTCATGCGATAGATTTGTGACTCCAATTTGGCTCTTATTGATTAATTTTTTTTGGGGTTCTTCATACAGTTAATGGGCCTCACTGATGCCGACAAAGGGGCTTTGGAGTTAATTATAGAAGCTGCCACAATAATGGATGACATTTTTCACCTGCAGGTTGTGTTAGTCAGCACATTAGCTCAGATTCCTGAGTTGCTTGATGCATATTCCTATCATTATAAACTGCAAATCTGCCAATTATCCAAATTTGAGAACAAATCTTGTATCTTCATTATATCTAATCAAGGACCTGCTATTTGGTGCTTCCAATATATTGACATTAAAGAGCAGTGGCTGTGTCATCTTGCAAAAGTAAAGTAGTTGGAAGATTGTGCGGGTTTGCTCTTCAAACCTCAAGCTTCCACTATTCCAAATTCTAGCTAAATTTGAATAACTTCATCAAACTTGTTGTAGAAGACATGCTAGCTCCCTTTCAACGTAATTGGAAAGACAATATCCTCATTTAAGGGACTAGATTATACCTAGTCAGTCTCAATTAAAACCATAATGACAAAACCCCCGAGTCAGAACCATAAGACCTTGTAATCTAGTTTGTACATTTTCACATGTATGCAGTTGTTTTTATCACACTTTTCACTTTAAAGGAATATCACATGTTTCATATCTTCCATTTCAAACTCGGTTATACAATTAAGAACAAACCAGACATGATGAGAAGACAATTGTTTGGAAACAACCCTGGAAATGAAAACGAAAACGAAAATAGCTTCAGTATATTACAGATTAACTGATATTCATATGTGAACTGAATATATAGTGTTAAGTTGACTGTGGATGGACTGTAAACAGCTAGACCTGAAGGTATTCGTGATATTCTATAGATTAATGAGTAATGCGTAATGTTTCTCACAGTCTCATATTGATACTTAATGCATTTTTCCTAAGTTGATATCTCTTTCTATAAATCTTGTTTAATGGTGTCCTTACATCATTTCGGATGCCACATTGAAATCTTGTATAGATATTTGAGCTGAATTTCATAGGTTCTAATGAACATATTTCTAGTCACTAGTTCTCTCTCTCTGTTCTTTTTTTTTTTGATTTATAGTCGTTGGTTGCCTGTTCTGAAAGTGTAATATCAGATTTTTCACATACAAGTTGTGGTCCCACTGCAGAAGGTGGCGTCCAATTATAGAAGAGCACACCAGGCTCTTGCAGCTCTGCATTGCCTTCACTTAATTCTTGTTAAGGCCATGCCGGGTGGGTGGGGGTAGCTATGTCAAGTTTGGTTTCACCTTTATATCTATATTAAGAAATTCTGAAGAAAAAACAATGGCTCTATTTCATTTGTTTGATACTGAAGGTCTTCGATTTTCTGTTTATTTACTATATTAGTTTAATTTTTTCTTGTTTTTTGATCAGGCTTGGTACAGCAATCCTTCTTTGAGGAATTGGTTGAATAAGCATGCTGAAATTTCTGATTTGGACAAGTTAAAATGGAAATATTATTTGATAAACAAAACTCCATGGTAAGTCTTTCTTTAAGTAGTGTCATTCAAGATTTATTTCCCTCTGATTTATAATTAAAACATTAATCTCCTTGAGCATGCTCTACGTGATAATTGAATAAACTATATCTAGTGGTCTAATGATTTCCTGCTCATTTTTTTGAGAACAGAAAAAAATAGTTTGTTGGATAAGCATGTCTTATGAACATAAAATTTATTTTGCTGGAGGCTTTGAGGAGATGCTGTCAATTTTACACATGTAAGCCTTTGCATATTTATACATGTGCGCGCGCGCACGCATACACCCACGCACACAAGTGCGCGCGCGCACACACACACATCTTCTTGAGGGTAAAGTTAGAGTGAAAGATAAGGTTACACTTTAGGATGACAAGTGCTAACGGTATGTTACAGCTTGTTGAAAATTTGGTTTCTTATTTTCGGTAAGGTATTGTTATGATAGCTTAGATTGTTGAGAATGGTCTTTATCAAAGGGTAGACTAACATCTCTATCAAAGGGTCGACTAACATCTTAACGTGGCATCTGAATTTGTCATATTAACGACTAAAAAGCTTCATCATCTTGTGAAGATTATGTTGAGGAAAAGGTTTTACATGTTTTAGAGAGATTTAGCAAGTCTGAGTTAAATGAATTTTAACTCTTTGCTACCATTAAAATATGAAGATCTGAGTCAGAAAAAGTTATTGTTGTATCACACTTCAATGGTTTCCTGTGAGATTGGAACCGATGAGAACTTCTGACAAACAGAACATACGATAGGAAAAAAAAACTATCTATTTCTACTTGTTCCAGCTGGATGAAGAGAAATAATTAAACATAAAAAAAAACTAACAGCCACCCCCTCTCTCTCTAAAACAAAAGTCCTATTTATAGGGAGAAATTATTTTAGATCTAATACATATACATTGAACTTGGTCTCTTTTTGCTCTCTTATATCTTTATCCAACTTATTCATGATAACATCCAAGAGTCCCTTTTTATCTTTTAGAGCTAGAACATTATCCTTGTTCCCCAAGATAAATAAATATTATTTCCTACAATACAAATTAAAAGATATTAGTTAAATAAAATAAATACATAAAATAATAAATATGGGAATAATAAAATGTATAATTAATGTGTACATCACTGAACACATGGACAAAATTATCAAATATATAAATTAAATCATCCTTAAAAATAAAAAAATTCTTAAAACAACTTCTAAATGTAATTAGAACTTAGAGACCCAAATATACATCCAAAATCCCCAATATAGATTTAGATATTGATACAATACATGCATTAGGTGTTTAGATGTGAGATAAAGCTAGTAGATTTGAACGATGATGAGTCGATATTGATCTTGATAGGAGATGGCCTACGATAAGGAAAAGAGCCATCGTAAGAGAGGGGGAGAATCAAAGGGAGAAAAAGAAATCCCTACATCTAGAGCATTCTTATGACCCTGTCGCTCACTCGTTTGAAGTCTGAATAGAGCTTAAGTAATTATATACAAATACGCCCCCCCCCCTGCGACACACACACACACACACACACACACACACACACACACATATATATATATATATTATTCTATAAACATACGGTGGGTTTCAGTCCTGAAGTTTTTTGTGCTAAATCAGGATCAATCGAGTATATTCATTTTTTTGATTCTTTGAAGCATTGGTTAGATGGTTTAACAATGATCTGGCTGGTTGGCTTGGTCTTGCTGATTTTTTTGGTTCAGTTGGTGTTTTTGTGCAGCCTTACTCAAAACCTTACTTTAACAAGCCTCCCTTCTCTCAGAGAAGCACCACAACTACTTCTTTAAAAGGGTGAGATTGAATGTAGTGATATACAAAGTGCTAAGGAGCAACAAAAGCTAACAGTGGCTTTGTTAGTTGATGTGTGGCTAGATTGCAAATAATCAGCAGCAGTAGAAGAAAAATGTAAGAATAACAAGTATTATCAGCACAATAGCAGTAGAAGATCGAGAAGAAATATATGTTTGTGTGCGCGCGCGCGTGTGCATATCTATATATACATAGAGAGAGAGAGAGAGGAGAGAGAAGCAGAAAGATGGAAAGGGAGAAAGAGAGAGACAGAGAATGTCCAAGCCAGGTCTTCAATTCATTTTATTCATAATCAAGTTATGATCATTCTTCTGAGACATGCCTTTCTATTTTGAATTCTTATTGTATGCTACTTTGCTATCTTGCACCACGTTGTAACTGTTACCCATATGCTAGCTAATTCTAAAATCTTTACAATTTCCTAAGTCAAATATGTTTATTTATATTGTTGGCCTTTGGCCTTAAGAGTGACGAGCGTTCAAGTTTCATTTAATACCGTCTTTGTGTTAAGCTATATTAATTTACTTACTAGTCTATGTCCTTTTTAGTCTTTGCCTTGTAATACCTTTTCTCATATATACGAGATGGTATTGACATTTAAGGGATTTACATAACACATTCTCTGTGCTTCTTCCTCTTCTTTCTCTCTCTTTCTAATTACTAACTGATATCTCATGCTCTTTCAAGTATCCATTCTTTGGTTTTAGAATAGTCTTTGCTCCCCCTCTGCTTGTAATTTCTCTATTCTTCTAATGAAATTTCTTTTTCTATAAAAACGGAACTTACAAATTGAAGTGTTCTTTGGAAATTGTGGCCATCATCAATGGAGTTAGTGATTATTCAATAAAATGTGCATGTCGTGGATATATATCCTTTCCGGTGACTTAATGTTTAAGTTTATACTCCAAATTTCTGTTTCAAGGCCTCTAAATTGATCTCCAGAAGAAAGTCAATGTTCTTTTTATACTATGCATTATTTGTGAAGCATATGAGTGGAATTTCTCTTTGGCAGGTCCTGCCTTGATGAAAATGAGGCATTTTTGACAACTGCAGACTCGGTTGTTAAGTTGCTTCCTGAGGCTACAAAACCAGTTACTGGATGGAAGGGTCTTGAATATAGATCTGCCTTTCCTATGCTCAAACCACCTGGCGCAAATTTCTACCCACCAGATATGGATAAAATGGTATATGATGGGAAGTTTATGTTATGTGCTTCAGAAACACTATGTCTTACATATCGTTCCATCTACTTGTATGACCCTGTCTGAAATGATCATATTTTGTTTACATTTAAGCATGAAGGCATAAAGAGTTTCTCTCTTGTAATAGGAATTTGAATTATGGAAGAACAGCCTTACGGCGGACCAAATGCAAGATGCAACAGGATTTTTCAACGTTATTAAAAGGCACAGTGAATTGATTTTGGACACATCCCAGTTCAGTGATACACCAGTTAACTCTCCTCTTGCTCATGATCTTTATATTGTCCCTTACTCTCAAGAGTATAAGCCTTTCCTTGAAAAAGCTGCTGAATTACTCCATAAAGCAGGGGACATGACCAGCTCACCTAGGTAGTCATTGTTAATTTCCTTTTGCTTGCAGGTTATTAAATTTTTGCCAATTTATGTTCTTCTAACGGTCCTTGTGTAGTTTGAAGAGGCTGCTGCGTAGCAAGGCTGATGCTTTCCTTACAAATGACTATTTTGACTCAGATATAGCATGGATGGAATTGGTAAGCATAGTATTCACAATCAATCTCTTCACTGTTATAGCGTTACCTAGTGGATCTGATTTTTTTACAAAGTTATGTTTATTCATTCAGTAGAACTTATCTGTCTTATTTATATGTATGTATATGCATGTTTATATATGTAATGAATTTGTAATTTATGTATTTTCTTGCATTCTATCATTTTACTTTGTTTTATTTATTATATTCTTTTTATTTCTTTTTTATTTATTTATTATAATAAGTATTATTTTATTTATTTTTCCATCTTCTTTCTACTATTACGCTGTCATATTGGATTCATTTTCAGCCTAACCCAACTATTTTGGAATAAAAGGCATTGAGTTTAGTTGTAACTAATTATCTGTTTCAGTGAAGGTGCTTTTCTATTTTGACTTTATCTTATCTAGTTATGTGAGTTTGTGGTATTTTTTGTTTCTACAATGAGAGTTTTTCAGAAGGTGGAATAACATAAAATTAGTTTATGGGAATCTTCAGCTAGGTGTTTCCCAAGCCATTCCCCGCTCATCTGGCTGAAGAAAATCATGGATTCTTGAATTATTCTAGAAAGCCTGAGCAGTCAAGATACTTGAGTAACTTTATTTGGAAAGACGGTTATAATATGAAATCAAATGACAAATGTTACATTCATCGGATAACTGAAAATAAGATTTTGAGAAAGAGCAAATAATGTGGGATAACTTGTACAGAATTTGCCGATTTGCTTGAACAAAGTTATACACCAAAAAAAGAAAAAGTTAAAGGATTATCCAAGCTGTTTCCAATATAAGCACCTTTCCTCTTTATGCCAAGCCTTTGCCTTTAAAGGTAATAGATATGGGACTTTTCTTGGATGACATGCCACCCAGTGGTAGAGTAGGAGGGTAATGATAATTTGCTAATGGTCATGTGTCGGCAATATATGCTCATCAGTCTTGCTCATATCAATTTAGCATTTAATACGTTGGAAATTGTCCTGAAATCTGAATTTAGCTTTTAATACCTTTAGTTTGTGGGCACCACCTAGACAGTGTTCTCTCAGCAGAAGCTTTTTGGAGAACTAGTGAATTGAAACTGCCTAATTAATGCACAAGCCTAAAACAAATACTACTCTGCTTACTGAATTGGCCTCATGAATTCTCTTACATTCTGCTTCGCTATTTATCCTTGGGCTTAGAAAAGTGTGGTTAAGGCCTTAGTAAAAGCAATAATATATGTTAAAAGTTGTTTTCCATTATTGGAATCATTGTACCCTTCCTGCAACAGCACCACTAGAATTCTAGCTTTCACCACCATATTTGAAAGGTCATATTGTTGTCATAAGAAATTTTGTTGCGTAATATTTACATTCAAATGCTCCGGTGTCTGGTTCAGCTTTGGAGTTTCTTATAAGAAACCGTTAGTTATTACTTATGTGCTTATTTTTGCTTGTTTCTAGCAGCAATCAAATTTTAACACTTTTTTTTAATCTCCCAAGGACTCAAAGCTGGACATTACTATAGGTCCGTATGAGACTTATGAAGATGCAGTTTTTGGATACAAGGTATATGATCGACTTCGTTCCTATACATCCTTCTTTAGCTCTTATCCATAACAGATTGAGTTGCTCCTACAATTTCATTGTTGAACCAGACTTACTGATAAAACTAGGTTTAGCTTTCTGTTTGCTTTATAATTTTGAGTTGACATGCTTTGTGTTTATATTATTCTTGTGGAGTTTAGACGTTAACACTGAAGTGGCTCTTAAATGTTGCCTTCCAAATGGGCCGAGTAAGTTTTGAATGAGAAATTATGAATAGATACAAGATAGTGTGAAAGGTAAATGGATTGGGCAGATTGGGGTTTTGGGTTGTGAGAGATCTCTTCTCAGTTTGTATTCTTTGGATTCTGATTATTATAATCTTCTGTTTCTTGCCCATAATTTTTTCCAATTTAGGTTTCCACGTAAATCTTGTATTCTTGTGATTTAGTATTCTTCTTTGATTTCTGTCTTTGCCATAGTTTGTTCTAACAACGTACTAGAGTGTAATGACTTTTATTAACAATGAAATTGAGGCAAAATAATATTATCTTTTATATACAAAAAATAAAAGAAAAGAATGCATTTTTTTAATATACTAAAGAAAAAAAGTGTTGGAAAATGAAATAAAAGGCTACAGCAGTATATAAAATCCAGAGTTACTTATACGGACAAGAATATTCAGAGATGAGATTAGCAGTAAGGAATGTCCGAATAAATCTTTATGTTCCCTAACCCTACATTCAAGGTATTAGAATGATGCTTCTATTTTATTCTGGCCAAACAACCGTAATCCACAAATTTAGATAAAGTATGTCTCGAGTCAGGTGCAAATCCTCAATCAGGCTACATTGTGATTATATTATATTAAAATGCCTTTGCATGTCATCCTGAACATTATGGTAGTTCTGTTGCATGCATTGAGATGAAGTGGGAGGTCTTTAGAGGTCTTTACTTTTCTTGTAAATTGCATACTTCTTCTTCTTCCTGAACATTATGGTAATTCTGTTGCATGCATTGGGATGAAGTGGGAGGTCTTTACATTTTTTGTAAAAGTGAACTCGAGTATCAGTGAGATCAACCATGTAAGTGAACTTGAGTATCAGTGAGATCAACCATATGGAAGATTTTGCACATACGAATGCAAAGACTTGGTAACTGTAAACTCAGATTCTGAACTTCAACTTTAGAAGTTGATTATACTCCCACTACAAAAAACACAATAAGAAAATATGGTTATTTTATTACTTAAAAAAGAACAGCATTTAAACTGTTGAATTCTTGTTGCCGATTAAACTTGTTATTTGGTGGTATATGGATCTTATCATGCAATTTTGGTCCTTAGGCAACATTCGAGGCATTCATTGGAGTTCGTGATGACAAAGCAACTGCTCAAGTTAAGCTGTTTGGTGACCATTTGCAGGTGCTTTTTGTAAAATCACCCCATTTGAATAATTAAATTATCCCTTTCTATTCTTTTTCATTTTTGAAATACTTTTTAATTCTAATAAATATATTTTTGGCATAGGTTTTGGAGAAAAATCTTCCACTGGACAATATGTACAAATCAGAAGATGTGATTGCTGCTCCTATTCGTGTCATTCAGCTTCTATATAATGCTGGGGTGAGTCCTTGAGAAGCGGGTGAAAACTGTAGTTTATTTTATTTTCTTGTTCTGATATACAATATTTCACCAACAATCAAGATTAACACATTTGGTATCTATTCTTTAGAGGCAGCTTTGAAGAAGCTTGCGTTTCTAAGCACAACACAATTCTGTTTTTTTGTCCTTTCATGAAGGGTCAGAAAAGAAAGAATGTAAAGAAATTAAGAAGACATCTTTTGACCAAACTTATCACAAATAAAATAAAATAAAATAATAAAATAACAAAGAAATTAAAAAAATAAAGAACAAGAAAAATATTGTTTCTCCTTGGACAATTTAAATATCTTTTTGTAGAAATTGCTATTATTGTTGCATATCTTGAGTCATATTACTATGTTATTATATCTTTCGAGTGAAATTTTTATTTTTACTTTTATTGGAAAGTAGTATTTACAATAGAATATAAGGCTTCCTCAAAGAAGAAAACAAAATAGGAGAACGACAAGCCCCCAAAGTGTTAGATTTTTTCAAATCTGGAAAGTTTATAATAAATATATTATATGCTGCAATTAAACAGATGTGTTAGCATATTTATGTTTAAGCCTTGTTGGATTTAATGATGATTATTTAAATGAAGAAATTAATGTATATATGTATTCAGGAAAAGAAAACAAGTAATATTGTAAAGTCCTTCTGAGATAATTACTGTAAAAGGATTTAGGGATCAAATAATGTTAAATTGATCCATTTGATAGAGATAGAACTTGTAATAGAGTAATAGACTATGAAGTCCAAGTTTGTAGGTTGAGACTTAGTTACTCTAAGATCGCAGAGTGAACTAAGTAAACTGACAAAGTCGTCGAGCAGAATGCAAAGGACAGGGAGCTTGCAAAGTAGACAGAAGGACAGAGTTAAAACGTAGAACGACTCCAGACAGCCAAAAACGTAGAGTCAGTTGATATCGTAGAGTGATTTACCTAGAGTGAATTACCTGACACTTGACTCTACGATCCATGATCGTCATATCGTAGAGTGCAAACTGAGAAGTTATTGTTGAACATGAAAGGTTCCTCAACATACAAGTACTGAATATCCTGAGAGTGTGCTGACAGAAATAGAAAGGGATAAATCAAGCCGCAACTCCAACAACTATATTTGGTAAAGACAGTCTGCCACAACAATCAGAGAAGCCTGACTCAGTTGACATTCAGAATTGCTATAGCAGACTGACACTTGATTTTGGAGGCTTTGTTGCAGGACTCTCTAATAGGCAGATTTTTAAAGAAAATCTATAAAGTTCTGCCTTCAGACATAATAGGAGTGATCGAAAAGAGCAATCGTACATTTGATTAAAAAGAAAGAAAAGATCAAACAACGAGAAAATAGATCAAAGCTTTACAAGAGTTTGAAGCATAACATACTCTACGATCTAGAAATTATTCTTCGATTTCTGTGACTATGATTGCTGCTAAGTCATTTGAAGAAAAGCATAAAGATCCTTAGTAGCACTTCAAACACAAATAACCAATTAACAAAGACGAGTTTAGGTGACTTACCTGATTCAGTGGAATCAGTCTCTTAGTGAGACTAGCAAGACAAGTTTAGATGGCTCGTTTGATTCAAAAGAATTAGTTCTCTGTGTGAAATTAAGTCTAAGTGACTTATTGTAATTGGTTCTAAGTGAACCTTGGTCTTAGTAACCTTTTTTCTAGTGAAGGATCCCTGCTCAGAGGAGTAGAAGAGAGGATTAGGAGTAGTTAGACTCTGAATCTCTTAAAACCTCGTCTCTCAGTTAACTGCTTACCATAAACTGTGATAAAATTGTTATAAACTATCATAACTGCAATATAAATTGAAATATAACTTGAGGTTCATTTTCACATTGTTCACTGAATTCATACTTGTAGACTTTAATAATATTTGAAGGGTTTTATAAACAAAGTAATATTCTGCTGCACATAACTAATAAGTTATCTGTTAAAATTATCTGGTAAATAATTTAAAAGTAAAAGTTTATAAAAGAATCTATTCAACCCCCCTTCTAGATCTTTTTGTGCCCTCTGGGAAAAACAAGATGTGTTGGATCAGTTGGCTTGGTTTGAAGGATTATTACTCTTTGAACAAGAGGGATTTGTTCGGCCGAAGGATGTATTGATTCGGGCTGAGAAGTGAACGAATGCAATGGTTTGGAATGAAACAATTGAATCGTTGCTATGGTTCAAAGTGGTAAGACCATTGGATGAACCATTACAATGGTTGAACATACATTTTCAAAGGGTTATATCTCTAGTATTTAAATATTTTTTCAAAGGGAAGTATCTCCTCAAACGAGTATGTATCTCTTCAAAAGAGTGCTTGGAAAGCAATAAATAGGTTTCAAATCCACCCAAATCAATCACTTCAAATCATTCCAAATTCTTCTCAAATTCTAGAAAAAATTATTATCCTAATATTTTTTCTAGCTATAATTTCTCATTTATAGTTTTGAACTAGTTTTTGTTTTTACACAACAAATTCTAGTACAGAGTAATATCTGGTCCAGTCTTGGGAGACTAATTCGCAGTAAACACGTGTAGCAAAAGGGGCAAATATAGTCTTAAGGAAAGAGTAGACGACCATTCGATTCAGGTAACAATATTGTTATCCTACATCAAGCCTACAAAGCAGGTTACAACAATCTTAAAACTATATTTACAATGGAGGACAACGATGCAAAGTAACTTGTGTCAAATTAACAAACTTGAGAAGTTTGATGGATCATTCTTCCGTTGTTGGAAGAGCAAGATGTATTTTTGTGTAACGGCACTTAAACTTTCTCATGTGTTGAATAAAGAGAAAGTGGAAGAAAAGGAAAAAGAGAGACCGGCATAAATGAAGACTTGAATAAAATGGGAACAAGATGGCTTCATGTGTAAAAGATACATTCTGAATACACTCTCCAATTCATTGTACGATGTGTATGATGTCAAGTTCATGGAAAAGATGGCGAGAGAATTATGGGAGGATCTCGACAATAAGTACAGAATTGAGGACGTCGGAAACAAAAAATTCCTAGTAAGTTTTGTATTTGATTATTAAGTGGTAGGTAGCAAATTTGTTATGCTACAAGTACAGGAACTTTAAATGTTTATGAATCAAATTATGTCGAAAGGCCATTGCCTTGAATAAGGGTTTCAAGTTTCTACAATCATTTAAAAGTTACCATTTCGTGGAAAGATTGTCGAAAGGAATTGAAACAAAAGAAAAATGCAATGACTATGCGAGAGCTTATTAAATTTCTCCAAGTTGTAGAGAATTCTTGGAACTTGAAAATAGAATACAAAAATGTTGAAGCTTTTGTCATAGAATAAAAGAAAGTGTGGTGGTAAGCCAGGACACTTCAAGAAATGTAATTTGTTCTTGAAGCAATGGCAACAAATGAATGTCCAAGCAAATATGGCAGTCAATGAAGATATTGCTTCTATGATTATGGAGACTAACATGGTTGGAAATGAAATGTGTTGACGTCTGGATTTTTCCTTAATGTCTTAAAAATTGTGTGGGTTTAGGGGTGTTTTTGGAGAAAAACTGACTTATATTGACGGGTTTTGAAATTTTTGATTATTTGAGTGGCCAATTAGACAGAGTCGGCAGTTGGTATAGATTTAAATGGATGTACCTACTCATTTGAATTTTTAATTTTAATAAATAAGATGGCGACCGAGATTCAAAGAGTTTGGGGGCTTGCTTAAGTGAGGGGGATGTGTTAGGCACCCCCGACTTCCGTGAAACACGGTTACTGCATTCCTAATATTTTTCCTAAAGTTTAAATAATTTGCCTTAAAAAGAAGTGCATGCTTAGTATCTTGTGCCTAAGCGAATCGTGTTGTTTATGCCAAAACATAGACTATTTTTTAGATTACCCAAGTGCATCATTTTGAAAGCATTTTGAACCTTTATTCCTTCGGACAAGGGATTTTGATTTGAAAGTCTTTTGAAAACTCGAGTATTCGTGAATATTTTTTGAAAAGTAGTTTTTTTATTGAAAACATTTCTTTTACGGTTTTGAAAATCAGTCTTTAAGATTTGCTTTCTCAAAATGGTAATATATGTATAGATATGTAGGAAATTAATATTTTGAAGGTTAGTTTTATGGAAATGTTCTTTTTAATTTGGAAAACATTTGATTATATAATAATAAGTGATGAAAACCTAAGATTTTAATACGGAAAATAGTTTTTCAATCCCTTGGTCAAATAGGAAACAAAGCCCGAACTTCTTCCAATTTTAGCCTAAAATTATTCTAACAACCTAGTTTGATTTAATTTTAGACTAAAGTACAGTTTGCACCCCATAGTTTACTTGTCAGACACTTGTTGCACCCCGAACTTTAAAAGGTGGGCAACTGCACCACAAAATTTCCATTTTAGTTTTAAGTTGCACCCTCCGGACTTTTTACGCGTCTCTTTTGATCGGGAGTCCAGGTTTTCACTTCAAACAGTAACTGTATCAAGGGTAAAATCGTCAAAACACTTTAAATAAAATATTTCTCAATTAATTTCCTTCACTTTCCTCTTCACTTTCATTTTCTCTCCTCTTTCCTTCCATTCTTTCTCGTAATGATCTGTAGGCATAGTTCACGTTTTTTTTGCAGATCTGTAGGAGAATATAGTGGAGGTAAGGACAACTTTTTTGATCTAGTAACTGAATTGAGATTTATAATACTACTGGTAGACTTGAGATTTTATCCCTCTTTTCGAAATATCTGAGCGTAAAAATAGATCATTGCTTTTCGATATGAGGTTTTGTTTCCATAATCGGTTAGATCGAGTTGTTATTTGACTCAATCGGTTACTCATAATGATTGGTCCTGTGCGAAACTTCAATTTTATCTTCATATTTTGTGAGAATGCGAAACACATGAAAACTAATTGCATTTTTTTATGTGTTTTTCTGTTCCACGAATTGCCATCATCTGTCCAGTAATTAGAGAAATGAAACGATTGAAATACAAGGAATTGGTGAAAAAAGCATCCTAATTTGGGCCGAAATATCCAACTCAGATAAATGACATGATTGCCCACATAAAGATCACATGAGTTGACCCAGAAAAAAGAACCAATCATTCGTTCATTTGTTGTTAGTGGGAATAAGGCATATGGATCTTTGAAACAGAACTTCAAGCTAATTTCATTGGTGGTATAGGGTAATCCAATCTTTTAACGGGTCATCATAAAAATTGAATCTGTTTCTCAAGAATCAAAAAACCCAGTTCAGCAATAATAAGCCAACGTGAAATACAACAAACCCAAATGAAGTTGAATCAAATCTCACTACAATGCCAAATAAAACGAGAAAAATGAGTAGTTCAGTTGATGACTTGTCACTTTGTTATGAAACACATACCAAGTTCTTTTCCTTCCTTTCCCCTGTTTTTATTACCGTTTCATGTTACTATGCTTATAGCTGATGATTTTTGGAGTTTGTTTCTAATGATGGGAGTGAAGCCATTTTTTATGTAACAAAAGTAAACCAAGCATAAAAAAATTAGTGTTGAAGCTACCCATGGGCATGTAAGCCATCAAAATAACCCCAAACAACTCAAAAAGATAAAAATCCACTATAAATAGGCCGTCAACCCAACTATTGGGCATGAAAGTCATCTAAATTTTTCTAAGGCCCAAACACAATTACAAATCACCAAATCCAAAATTATAACCATTTTTTGAGTCCATCATGGGAATATCCTTCAATTCCCATTAAACATAGAGTTTAAGGGTCTTGAGTTCATTTCTTGGCTCACATAATACCTAATCAAGCCCAATAAAATATTAAGATCTTATAAATGGAATCTAGAGTTTAGGAAAGGGTATCCAGAAACCTCCATAAATCCAACAAAATACCAACAAAATCACAATTATAATACTAATTACATCGTAGGAATCTAATCACATTAACAAAATACTAATTACATCATGAGAATCTAACTATATTAATAAGATATAACAAAAAGGAATTTAGGATTTAGGAATTGGGAACCATAAACCCTCAACACCATAGATCTATCAAAATAATACTAACCTATGACAACAATAATCTAACTATAAATCAAATAAATGCCAACAAGGATTTTGTAGGATATTTAGAAGGAATTTCTATTATGAGAAGTCCTCTTAAACAACCCATAATCCTAGATAGGATCCAAACACCTCTAGTGATAAGTTAGGATGCTTACTGAGCCTTAAAATTATGAAACAAACACTAAATAAACAAACCCAAGCACTACCAAGTCATAATAAAGGATAAGGAAGAAGAAAGAGTAGTAAAATAGATCTTCAGATGGATAGATCTTCAATTTTTATTTATTATTCTTCTTTACTTGAAGCTTCATTGAACAATTATTGAAGGAAATTTCTAAGAGAAAATAGGTCCAAGGCTACTTTTTAATTTTTCTATGATTTTCTCTCTATTTTTACATTTTCCTCTATTTTTTCCTATTCCAATTAGTCATAGGAAAGTAGTTTAGTACTATAAATATGTTATCTTAGGGTTTTTTTATATACAATATTTGACAATTTAATGAATTTCTCTGAGAGTTTTTATCTTCCTTGTGAATTTAAGGTTTTTTCTTGTTGGCTTTAGTACAATAACTAACCATTCACGTTTGTGTTAGAGTGTTACAATCTAACCATATTCTACTGCGTCACATGTACAAACTGAATGTTATGAATGAAAATTTATCTTTTGCTTAGATGGTTTTTACTTTTGATGTTTGGTATGCTAGATTAGGACATGTAAATTATAAAAGTATGCGTAGAATGAATAATCTTGGTTTAATTCCTAAGATTAATTTTTTTTTTTAGAAAAATGTGTTGTGTTAAGTCTAAAATTGTCAAGAACTCTTATAAAAAAGTAGAAAGCAATTCACAATTATTATTTGTGAATTTAAAGACATATTAACTAGATAAGGTAAAAGATATTTTATAACATTTATAGATGATTGCTATAGATACACTCAAGTTTATTTGTTAAGAACTACAAATGAGGCTTTAGAAAAATTTAAGTCTACAAGGCTGAAGTAGAAAATCATTTGGATCTAAGAATTAAAATTCTTAGATCTGATAAAGGGGAATATCTCTCTTATAATGATTTTTGTAAGAATTATGGTATAATGCATCAAACTACAACCCTTATAGTCCTCGACAAAATGGAGTAGTAGAACAAAAAAATAGGATATTTGAAGAAATGATTAATACATTACTTCTCATGGGGGGAAGCACTAATGACTGCTAGTTATATATTTAATCATATACCCATAAAAAAACTAACGTCACACCTTATGAATTGTGAAAAAAGAGAAAACCTTCTCTGGACCATTTAAGGGTGTGAGGATGTAAGGCATTAGTAAGTAAGGTTAACTGATCTTAAAAGGCCTAAGTTTGGAGCTAAGGTAATTGAGTGTGTTTTTATAGGCTATGCACAAAATAGCGAAGCTTATAAATTTTTGACCATAGAATCCACGAATTCTGTTAGCCAAAATATAATTTTGAAGTCTAGAAATGTTGAGTTCTTTGAGAATTTATTCTTTAGGAAAAGGTTAAGGGAAGACACCGATAAAGAGGATTAAGAAACAATTCATCATGAAACAAATGATGAAATAAAACTTACTATACCTACTGAAGAAATAGAAACAAGAAGAAGAGAGTAAGGATAAAAAAAATCCTATGGCTCTAATTTCTACATGTATCTAGTAGAAGGAAATAGGGATGATACTGTTTCTTCTAGTGTTTTTGCGATTGAACATGATTCTAGTAATAGAGATCCATTGACTTTTAGAGAAGCTACGTTTTCTCAAGATTCAGGTTTTTGGCAAGAATCCATTAACGATGAAATGAATTCTATCATGGTAATAAAACTCGAGTCTTGGTGGATTTACCTCTTGGTGGTAAATCCATTGGCTGTAAATGGATCTTTAAAAGGAAAAGAAAGCCAGATGGATCCATAGATAAGTATAAAGCTAGACTTAGTGCCAAGGGTTTTAAGCAAAAAGAAAGAATTGATTACTTTGATACATATGCTCCAGTAGCAAGAATTAGTACCATTAGGTTATTAATTGCATTAGCATTAATTCATAAACTTATTATATACCAAATGGATGTTAAAATTGCTTTCTAAATGGTGATTTAGATAGAATAGGAAGTCTATATGGAACAACCAGAAGGGTTTGTTTTGAAAGACTAAGAAAGAAAAGTTTGTAAACTTGTTAAATCTTTGTATGATCTAAAACAAACACCTAAGTAGTGGCATGAAAAATTTGACTAAATGGTTGTTTCCAATGGATTTAAAATAAACTATTCAGATAAATTCGTCTATTTGGTGTTATAATTTGTTTATATGTTGATAATATTCTTATTTTTGGTACTAGTGAAAATGTAGTTTTAGAAACTAAAGCATTCTTGTTTGTTATATGAAGGATATGGGTAAGTTAATGTAATTTAAGGTATAAAAATTGTGCGGTCTCAAGATACTATTTCTTTAACTCAGTCTCATTATATTGAGAAGTTGTTAAAGAAGTTTAATCACGAGAATTGCAAGATAACCTTTACCCCATATGATCATTCTGTTAAGTTATTTCCAAATAAAGAAAATAACATATCTCAGTTAGAGTATACAAGTATAATCAGTAGTCTAATGTATGCAATGCAATGTACTAGACCCGATATAACATTTGTGGTTGGAGTATCGAGTAGGTTTACTCATAATCCTGGTCAAGTTCATTAGGATGCAGTGTCAAGGATATTTAAATATCTTAGAGGCACAATGGACTATGCATTATGCTATACAAGGATATCCATCTGTGGTAGAAGGGTGCATGGATCAATCTGGATAACGGATTTAGATTAAATAAAATCTACAAATGGATGGATATTCACTTTAGGAGGAGGGTGCAATTTCTTGGGGTTCCAAGAAACAAACCTTGATATTACATTCAACTAAGGAATCCAAGTTCGTTGCAATATTAGTTGCTGTAAAAATAGCTGAATGACTCAAGGATTGTTTATTTGAGATACCACTTTGGCCCAAGCCAATAACAGTTATCTCAATATATTGTGATAATGAGGCAGCATTATCACGGTCTTACAATAAAATTTATAATGGGAAGTCTAGACATAAGTTTAAGATACAGTTATGTAAGGGAAGAAATCAATAAAGGGGTTGTAACTTTTAACTATGTCAAGTTAAAGGGAAATTTGGCATCCTTTTATAAAAGGCCTAGGCAATGATGTAATATGCAAGACTTCTAGGGACATGAGTTTAAGCCTTTGAAAGAGAGATAACCTATAAGTGGAACCTAACTAAATATTAGAGTAACATCTAGTATATTAGTTTAATGGAAAATATTTATAGTAATAACCAATTATACACTAGACAAGTTTGAAGCAGAAAATCTTCAAAACCATCTCAAAATGTATACTTGTACGGAGAACACAAAAGGTAGGGTAAACTTTTAATGAATCTATGTTTGGTTTGGAGGATGCAGGTTATGTAAGTGAAGAAAGTGGAGCCACTTCTGCGAGACTTAAAACTTGTCTCTAAGTCACTTATGAAACTCGAGAGGTAAAGATAAGTGCCATAAATGTGTTGGGTTTTCATAAACTATAAGGGATATAGTATGTCTATTGAATATGATATCACTTTAAGATTTCTTAGTTCAAAGTTAACGCTACTAAGAATTTTGATATTTTGTGATATAGACTATATAAAGGTTCAAGTCAAAAGACATTACTTATGTATGTTATATCTAATAATAGAAAGAAGAAGGTTAAAGGGAAAGGCTTACAAGATTGTTAAACTAGAGAGGATTGTTAGATATTTTTAAATTTGGAAAGTATATATTAAATATATTATATGTTGCAATTAAAAACCAACAAATGCGTTGGTTCAGTTGGTTTGGTTTGAAGGATTATAACTCTTTGAACAAGAGAGATCTGTTTTAACAAGGGATGTATTGATTCGGGCATGGAAGCAAGTAAACCAATGCAATTGTTCGGAATGAAACAATTGAATTGATACGGTGGTTCAAATTGGAAAGACCATTGGATGAGTAATGTTGAACATACCTTTTCAAAGGGATAATCTCTAATATTTAAATACCGTTTCAAAGGGATGTATCTCTTCAAGGGGGGTATGTATCTCTTCAAAAGGGTGCTTGGAAACCTATTTATAGGTTGCAAATCCACCCAAATCAATCACTTCAAATCATTCCAAATCCTTCTTAAATTCTAGAAAAAATGTTATCCTAATATTTTTTTCTCACTATAATTTTCTTTTCTCATTTAAAGTTTTGAACTAGTTTTTGTTTCAACACAAAAAATTCTAGTACAAAGTAATTCGCAGTAACCTTATGTAGCAAAAGTAAGGGGCGAATACAGTCTTAAGGAAATAGTGGATGACCATTCGATTCAGGCGACAATATTGTTATCCTACATCAAGCCTACAAAACGGGTTACAACACAAAGGAGGGCAGCCAGTGTGGCCAAGGAGAAGCTAGTTATGGCACGCCTCTCCCATGGAAGATCAAGCCGCAACTATTTCCCTAAAAACTCCTAGCATAGTGTTCAGACTGAAGTCTAATATAACTTTAAACCAGCCATCGCACCACAATATTATGACCCCACTAGACCCTCCAAAACCGTGAATCTGATAATGGTTGTGAGCAATGAAGAATACCTGAGTGGGTCTCCTTGCTTTAATACTGCAAAACACCATCAAGAGACAAATATTTTGCAACCTATGCCACTGATGCATGTCACTCATCTTGGGCTTCCACGAACGCACACAAAAGACCTTATTTTAGTGGAACCCCTTTGTCTTCCAAATAAAAGATGCCAACATAATGACATGTGGACAAGAACCATTACGGGAAGAAAAATTGGACTTCCAACAGAAAATTCCAAAAGGATCAAGATTCTAAACTAGACTGTCATGGGAAGGAAAAGGAGCAAGAAGAGACCATGGTAAGAAGTGAAGCTAATCTACATATCTCTATTTTTCAAATGACAAAAAGAATGAAAATCCCATCAAAAGGTATAGCAACAAGATCAGAACCTTGTTCTTCACAATAGCCTCCTTTTTCAACCTAACATCTTAATACTTTCATATTTGTTTCCTAAAGTTGAAGCTCCTTTTAATTTCTTCACTAAGACAAAAACCCCAGCCTCCACGGACATTCCTCTGGCCACCAGAAAACTGTTCCTTCAAAAAAGACTAGGAAAGCACATATTCTCAAATTTAAAAGTTGTTGAACCCTACTTCACCCAGTTAGAGTCTATTACGATAGGAAAGTGGTCCAAAAACAACCAAGGTAGAATAATAACGGAAAATAAATAGCAATTATAAATGGAAAATTGGAGAAGAATATGTTGAACACTATTTAATATAACTCGTGGTTCAACCCGGCAATGCTTAGCAAGTGAATGCAAGGGACTCCACTAAATACTTGTTATGGCAATTTGTTTTGCTTTGTTACAGACAACTAAATTTTCTTTTATGTTTATGGTACACTTTTTTGTCAGAACTTTCTGTCTTCCAATTCCGTAACTTAATGTTAATGGACATATGTGAATTCAAAATGAGATATGAATTAAAAATTTCTGGCAGGATGTGAAGGGCCCTCAAACTGTGGCATTTAATCTTCCAAATGATGAGCGTATATTAAAAGATCGGGGAACATCAATGGTCGTGCTTAAGAATGTTTCGGAAGCAAAGTAATAGTACTTTCCTGTGAAGATTCTGTCATGATGAAAGTATTTCTCTTGTTGGCTATGAAAATTTTAATACCGAGTTTGGACATGTTTTGATATGTCAAACCTACGTTTTATAACCAGGTTCAAGCTAATTCTTCTCCCTATAGCTGTTGTATGTATTACAAAGGAGCAACAGGATTATGTGGACTTCGGCTCTTTCTTCACTCACACAATTTGCCATGAATGTTGCCATGGTATTGGACCACATAGCATAACACTTCCGAGTGGTCAGAAATCTACAGTGAGATTGGTTAGTTGGATTAGATGTTAAATTTGATGCTCTTTCTATGTTACTATTTATTTGGTCCTTTTTTTTTCTTTTTTATTTATTTATTTATTTTTTATTTTTAAAACTTTTCATTTACTTGCATAAAATTTGAACTTGTTTATCTTCCTCAGGGAAAGATCTTTAGCATTAAAATTTGTTTCCACGTTATGCCCATGAATATCGTCAACACTAGTTCATATATAGTGTCTAATATGTTGACAAAGGTCAAAATGCATGTCAGCATATACACATATATATTGGGGTGTGTATATATATGTATATATAAGTATATTTGTGTGTCTATATATATATATGTATATATATTTATAGATATATGCTCCTAGAGCTTCTTTCCAACAAAAGATAACCCATACTCCTTAAAAAGCATGGTCTCTTACACATACAAGCACAAAAACTACACTATCAATTTCAGAGTTAAGAGTTTAGACAAGATTCAAACTTGTTTTTGATGTTCCTTTTTTAAATATTAAAATTTTCATTTCAGACACGTGTTCAACACTTTCATCAACTGTTATTTAGTGTGATTAGTAATAAGTCTTCATGATGTTAACAAATGTCTAATTTTATAACAGCAGTACAGTGTTCTGTTTCTGTATAGATACAGCTATTGGTATATTGTTGTAGCTTACCCATGGCATATAAAGGCAAAGGAATTCATCTCAGCATGTCAAAGACCCCTACCTCTCTTTTAATTCTAATCCCTCTTTTAATTCTAATCCATACATTATATTAGATAAGGTGAGCTGGCTGCGTAATAGTCCACTTCAAATTGAAATCTGTGAACCTGGTCAAAGATTGGTTTCACAGTACAATGGGAAATTGGATGATTGAAAGTCTCATTTCTATGTTTTTTTCTCAATATTTGGCTTTGATAAAGTGTTAAGAAGAAAGTGGCCTAATAATATTAAATTGTCATCGTGTCCTATTCTTAATTGGCCCATATCACTAAAATAAAAATAAATTGTAAGTGAAACAAAGGTCTCTTAATATTCATATCCTTGTGGACTGAATCAGTCTAGTTGATATCAAACTTTTTATATTCATGTCCAATTCCCATGCTTGGGGCCAAAACTTACCTATTAATTTGAAAAAAAAAAAAAAAACCTTTTGCTTTCCATGGCCTTGAAGTCATTAAGATGCCAATTTTCTGGGTAAGTGGAAATCTGTGAAACCAATTTGGTCTGATCTAAGTCTCAATCATTTCACAATATCTGATTTTTTTAAAATTTTAAATTTGCTATTTATTTTGGTCGCCTTCACAAAATGCTTATTTGTTTTCTGTAATCTTCTTGGAATAGGAACACCAATTTTCAATGTTGTGCAGTGCAAATTTTATGCCTTAATAAAGGACCACATGCGTCTGTTACAGTGATATCATTGCCATTTGTTCTTCTACTTGACACAGGAGTTGCAAGAACTCCACTCAGCTCTCGAAGAAGCTAAAGCTGATATTGTTGGTCTTTGGGCCTTAAAATTTCTAATCGACAAGGTTAGTAACTTCTTCATTTTTAAAGATTTCTTCTTATGACAACATATTGTGTCCGTCGCGCTCCTCAATTTGTGCCTTAGCTAGTGCAAATATTTATAAATAGCGTGTCATCAGTGTTATGGTGCTCTTCAGGTACCATATGTTGATTTCTATCTCCATGTTAAATCCATTGTATCCTGATTGAAAGATGAGGAAAGTAGATATAATTTTCTTTTAATTGTTTTGCATCCAAAAAGAGCTGAAAAGGAGAGAAAGGGGTGTTAAGCTTTACGTTTGGCAGTATGGCTTACTGGAACACAAGAAAACTCACTTGTAGTGATAGGCCATCGCCAATTTATATAAAATTACTTTCAAGTGTTAACTAGATAGATTTATTTACTTCCACTAGTATTTTTATTGACTTGCTGAATCACTAAATTAGTGCATGTGAATAACAAGTGTTGATGTGGGTGGAAGAAGAAACTAGAATACAACATATTCAGGAAGAGAATAAATTATATAAGGATTGTTTGTAAAACTATTATTTCTCATTGTCCAGTAGCAACATGCCACGTAGTTAATTTAGGAGAAAGTCAAGGAATTTGAAATCCAGTATAATTACTAAAAAAGTTTTACCATGATAAATGATAATTACACAATCTGTTAATACAATTCAAATCATTGATTTTCTCCTAAATTACTTACGCTGCATGTTGCTATTAGATGGTGTAGAATAAATTATATTGCAGACATTTCTTATATAATTTATTCTCATTCAAGAAATGTGTGGGGAAACAAATTAAAGTTTTCCTCAATTAAATTCACATAATATTCGAGTATAAAAGTATGTGAAAATCTGGATTCCTCTTCACCTTCTTCTATACATATTCATCTCCTTGAAACCATTAGGTACTACAACGTTCAAAAGAAACATAAAACATTGGAGGAACAATCATACAAAATCAATTTACAAGAGCTTACCAGATAATACTTCCTTGGAATATGTATAAGTTAAGGATAATTCAAGCTTTTTGCCATCTAAATTCTTACATGCGAACAATAAGTTGTAAAATAGCATTAGAACCCACCAAGCTATCTATTAATCCATATTTCAACCGCATCTTTAATAGGGTTGCCACAAAACATCAACTCCATAGCTAAGAAATGATTATAAAAAGTAGATAAAGTTTAACAAAAATTAGACAATTTACATATGTTTGGCTGTCTAGATTAAGATTACTGATTATTGATGTATGCTATTCTTGTAAGTGGGTAGGTAATATATATATATACATACGTATAGACATATATTTAATCTTGAGTATATGTGGTATTGTCCCAAGCATGGATGTGGCTCTCTGCCATCGGTGGTACTGAGGATAATAACTAAGGAACATGTAAAGTAGAGAGGTATATTCCATAACCATATAAGTACAAAGAGGAGCTGAGCCTTTTATAGACTTAGGTGGTGTTGATTTCCTCTTTTTGTCTCTGAAAAGCTTTGAATCTTTTCGCGTAGTCAAAAGTTTATTTGGTAAAAACTTGATCATGTCTGTAAGCCTCTGTTTTGGGAAGGTATGAATCATGTTTATACTGAAGAGAGGAGCATATGAATTTCTTATTACATGAGTACCCTTACAAATTTAAAGAAATTACTTCTCATATTTGTTCCTGATTTCTTCTCCATACCGAAGAAAGCTCTGGCTAGATCTGAATGAGCTGAATAGAGTAAAGCTTTTGTTTCAAATTGAACACTGAGTAAAAGTTGTTTGATAATTATATGTTTAAAACATCTGAATGATAGGATTTTCTTATTTTACCATATCCTATTTTTTAGTTATTATCAATGTTTACATTATCGGATATTTTACCATATACTATTTTTTAGTTACAAGCCGGTTAGCCCTTTGAAACCGGAAGTGGTCAAAACCTACTTTAGACCATTGACTGATGGTTCAATTGGTGGTTTAACCAGAAAAATCAAAACATTAAACGGCCTAACTGTTGCCAGATAGCAAAAGGGAAGAGCAGAACTTGATGAGAGTCGAAGATTCCATCTCCTCAAAAAAAATTTCTTTGTAAATATGTTTTTTTCAAGTGAAGTTTTATTCTTTACTTTTGCTAGAACAAGTTTGAACTGAGTTTAATTTGTGGTTGCTCACCTCCTCTTTACGATTATATATGATGGATTGTTTGTAGTAGTATCTGGGTTTGTGCTAATATGCTCACGATGGTCCCACGAATTATATTTCCTTTCCTTTCCTTGTCGAGCTCGTCTTTTAGAAGATTGTGAATTCAAAATACCAAATATGTGGTTTAGATTTGATGAGTTAGATAGCTATGGGACGTGTTTGTTAGTTTGTTGCTTATTATTGGATGAGATGATACATCACATGGGCTTGTTGCTTAGTGTTGTTTAGATAAATTTAACAGTTAATTGAACTTGCGCTTGGGTTATTATATATATATAGAGATTGATAGTGTAGCGTCCTCAAAATCCCTGCATTTACTACAGGCGATCTCGTGTGTTAAAACATAACCTTTATCCTTAAAACCACATCATACAATCGTAATATAGCTCATAAACCTGTTTATTTAACTTACATTTATAACGTGTCTCAAGATTATAACCTTCACATTCTATACGTTAGAACTGAGGTCATACATACATAAATCGTGACCTAGTCTATTACATTTTAAAATCATATATCTTATGATTTAACTTAGCTATGAATACAATCACCACACGTAACTGTCCATACATAGCCCTGCTTACATACATCTGTCCTATACATGCGAGTTTATTACATATAATACTCGACTTACAATAATTTAAGCTGATACATTAATAGTATCTCATTACAAGTTTCTCTAAATAAAACTTACATATCAATGCCTACGGATTTACAAATCATTCAACTCTTTATTAACGACCAAGTTAATAATATTTAAAACCAAGACGTTAATTAATTTATACTTGTACAAATTTACATTCATCTATTGACTTGTCATATTACACAAAGTAAAAATAACCAAATTCCTTCATGCTCTTCTATGCATTTACCATCCCTTACCCTTTAGCTTAACCGGAACCTCCGGCCTTCTCATACTTTGCCTGAAAATGTCAGTTTATAGCAAAACTGAGCACAAAGGTTCAGCAAATCTAATAGTTATCACCTTTCATGCTCGCAGTTTATATACATGCGTCATACCTTTCTTATTTTGCATATATCTATGCATCATATCTATCATGTTGTGTATTTTCAAAATTTGGATGTCACATATTGCATTTAATAGTTAAAACACGTAATTGCACGAAGTGCACATTTCAAACATAATCATATCACATAGTCGTCAAGTAGTTCATGTAGAACGATTATTACATTTACACGTCCTGAAAAACTTGCCTGATACACATTACCCTTATAAACCTTTACGCTTCTTGAATGTCTTTCGTATCCTTCATCACATCGGTTTGCTAACCCGAACTCTATCTGTCATCGTTCAACTTATCAATCATAATAGGGTCATAACACATCTCATACATTCTTTAAACTTAATTCATAATTACTAGACCACTCGTCTTTAATCAATACGCGCTTGATGTATTACACCTTACATAAGTTAATAACACATCCTAACTCATTACCGACCTTTTACACAAGCATTATCATGCTTTTACTTAGCCTTTGGATATGCTATATTATACCATTCATTGTTACATTACACCTTAACACCTCATACATTAACCATTTTATTCATTTAGGGTTTACATAACATATCTCTATCATCCCACATTAAAACAAGCTTTTCGGATCAATTTTTTTTTTTTGGCTCAGAACACTTCGCCCCGGCGCTGACTGAACTCGCTGGGGACGAAGTTTTCTCTGTTGACTGTGCCCAAGCACAGTGTTTAGTGCAAAACACTGCGCCTAGGCGCAATATTCAGAAATCAGGAAACTTGATTTTTGCATCAACTTTACTGATTTTCAACTCATTCGTCTTACATCCAATTAAGCTCAAATTTGAACCATAACTAGGTCATAATACCTTGGCTCATTTGGCATCTAAAAATTTTCAAAGTATTAGCCCGTCAAAGCGCGTTTAAACACATTTTTACACTAAGACAGACTTTCGATATTTTTCGTCAACTAGTGATTTTTGGCCATTCACTTTTAAAGTTCATTCCAACACCTGATTTAGCTTACATACATCATATAACACTTGTCTAGATCTTTCAAATAACTTAACTTTGCACACGGCAGTAATTGTCCGTAAAAACTTGTTTTAGGTCGAAACAATCGATTTCGATCGCTCGAAATGCATTTTCGTTCTAACTTTCATCCATTGACTACCAAATCAACGTAGACACGTGTAATAACATAAAACGAAGTCATTTAACTTCATTTTACCATTAAACTTTCAAAATTGCCAAAAATCACTCTTAAGTTGGGTTTTCATTCACTTTTCAAACTTTTCATAAAACTCATTTTCAAACTCTTAGACTTCACTTTTCATATACTCATTAAATAGTCCATTTTCAACCTTTGTAGACTTATACTACACATATATGAATTGTTCAAAATTCATTTTACCTTTAAAATATGTTTAGACGAACATATTACCATCTTTGGTAGTTTTAACTTCTAAAATCATGTTTTCTATACTTTTTAAGTATTTATCATGCTATCTTTTAGACGAACATATTACCATCTTTGGTAGTTTTGTGTTGCCACTATAGCTGAAATCGCACCCGTGTCGCCACCGCATGCAGCGTTGCCACTGTGTTGCAGCGCCACTGATTCCATCGATGCCGCCGCCACCCTCTCTCCATCTCCCTTCACTGTTGTGTCTGCTATGTTTGGTAACTAGTAACCCTAACTTGAGATTTTATTTACCCTGTCAAACTACAATTTAGTCCTTTCCAGTTTCTGTCTCCAGTTTAATATTTGCCCACAGTTTCTTAACTTACATTCCAGCCTTGCTTTTTTTTCGATAAATAATCCCGAACTTCAACATTCTGTTAATTTCAGCTCCCTGTTTTGTGCTTTCTAAAAGTTTTTCTTAAAAATTTTCTCTAAATATAGGATTCGTACCTCAATTATTTTTTACTCATTGCATAGTACTAATTTTTTCAAAACTCATTTGGTTTTATTCTCTTAAAATTGCATATTATTCCTATTGGTTGAACATTATTTAGTCGTGATTGTTGATATTTTGGAAACCTTGATTACACTTGCTTTATATTATTAATTTAATTGCTACGGTTAATTCTCGTGATTATCTCAGTGTTGCATTTGCATCATGATGACCCGTAGTGGAACTCAATATGGCCCAACCTTGGAAAATAAAGTAAAGCTCTTAATTACTAAAACGATTAACATGGAGAATCGTTTGGATGTTCTGTCTTAGGATCTAGTTACAACAACTAAGAGGGATTGAGTCATTGAGCGCACACAACCTGTAATTGAGCCTATAGGAGAATATGTGGGAAACGAGGGACATGAGGACATTCCAATTAATGAGGAGGTATCCGCAAGGGGCCCTAACTTGCATAGGCCTAGAGAACACCTTGAACCTAGAAACATCAAGTACCCCAAACGACAAGCCTTAGAAATCGAGACATTGGGTATGGTGAACATAAAGACAGACTATGGCTACCATGAGCTTAGAGATCATGGCTTCCGTGGACCTAGGAATATGGACCCTTATGATTGAGCCTATGATGATGACACTAGGAAAATTAAGGTTGATGCTCCTCAATTTGACGGTAGATTTGATCCTAATGTCTTTCTTGATTGGTTGTCCAAAATGGACAATTTTTTTTATTGGTATGAGATGTCCGATGAGTGTAGGGTTCACTATGTGAAGATGAAGTTAATCAAACAAGCAAATTTGTATTTGGCTAGTGTTGAAAGAGACATTGAGCGTTTGAGAGATCCACCCATTAGGCATTAGGCAGAAATGAAAGCTCGTCTTTGAAAATATTACCTACCCACCGGCCATAAGGATAAGATGTTTGAGCAGCTGACTAATTTGAGGCAAGACAGTTTGTTTGTCTCTGATTATATCAGCAAGTATAGAGAGTTGATGGAGCGTTGTGAGATTGTTGAGGAAACAAGGTTTGACTATCATTAGATTTAAAGAGGAGTTGAGAGATAATAAATTTTAGATTTTTTCCAACCAACTCACTTGCCTAGATGATGCTTACCAGGCTGCCTTAGATCAGGAATACAATTTGAAGAGATCCTCTTTCATGAGAAGGACCTCTTATCCTAGCCAATTTAGTGGTCATAGTTTCCCTCAAAACAAATCCTTTTCCACACCTCAAGATACTTCTAGGGCTAGTAACACTGTGAACGGACCAAGTAGGGACCCTAGATGAGGGAAGGGTGTGCTTCTCATGTAAGGAGCTTGGTCACAAGTTCTTTGAGTGTCCTAACAAAATTGAGTGGGAGTGGTTCATGAGGGACAAGGTGAGGAAAGTGAGCTACGGGAAGATGAGGTATAAGGTGAGTATTATACGGTGATTCCCATAAGATAGTTATTTGAGCTTGGGCTTGGAGGTGAATATATATATATATATATATATATATATATATATATATATATATATATGCGTACTGTTTGGACAGGACTATAAAGTTTTAGGCTTTGGGCTATTGTATTCATTATCTAATTTAATTTGTATTAGTGATATAAAGATCATACTTCTTCCGTTCTAAATTATAAAATTAATATTAACTTTTGAATAGTCAATTTCAAATATTTTTATACTCAAATTTGAGATAAATTCATTTTGCTTATGTCAATACAATTATAAATATCATAAACTACTTAAAAAGTACTACTAGTTATAACATTTATTATTTTAAAAACTTAAATGAATTATGTCAATTTTAAGTTTGAAAATATCTCAAATTGACTTTTAAAAAGTCAATAGTGATCTTATAATTCAAAACGGAGGGAGTATTATATAATAAGAATAATATTAATAATAATATATTTATGACATCACTTGTTTGAGAACGTTGAACTAGTGATACATTCATTCACCTATTAACTTTTTCGGTTTGATGACTGGTTCATGTATGAAAACATTGATAATTATATTGAGTGGACTTTTGAAAATTAATTAATATAATATATTAAATATTTAAACTATATTAATTTTAGATATAATAAAAATGATCTAAACTACATTTATGTGAAGCGCAATAATAAAAAATTCAAATTTTAATAATTTCGAACATAAATTAATTATCATCCAAATTACATTAAATAGTAAAGAAAATGTCAAGTAAAAAAAATTAATTTGTTACTCCCTTGGTTCCACAAAAAAATATCGTTTGCAAAAAAAACTATATTTTTGTTCCATGTATATAATATACCCCTAAAAACCTAAAATCAATAGTTAGTATAGCAGTATGATATGAAATGAGGTTATGATACCAAATTTAATTATACTGAATCCTTTTATATTAATATCAATAGAAGGTTGATTCTTTTTGTAAAGTAAAAGAAATTTGTAAATATATATATATATATATATATATATATATATATATATATATATATATATATATATATTGTGTGGAGTTGAGGATAGGTTAGTAATATTTTCATTAAGTGACTTAACTGATTCAAAAAGCTAGAAGTTGTGCATTGACCGAATAAGTAGTTTTGGTCTAGATAAGCGTGTTTGATAAATTTCGCATGCACTTCATCTATCTGATTGGATAATTTTTATTTCTAGTTAGTGATCATTAAGCACCCTCTAGATTGTGTTTTAATACATATTAAAGTTTGTATAAAGTTAATTTGTTCGAGCATATATCTTGTCCTATATCAAATACCTTGAGAAAATATGCCTAGCGTATAATGACTTGGGCCAACTCTTCTGATTGCCAATTAGTTTTGAGTTAGAGAGCTTCGTATCTTTATATACTAGACTTTGGTCCCATTCATAAAAATCTAACATGGTATCAGATTGGACTATTCTTGGGCCTATGTGAACACTTTTTAGCACTCTTCTTATCTTTCATTCTTACCCTACTTGTAGTCCACTTCTTAAGGGTCAAAAAAGTACTCACTTATTAACTAGTAGCTACTTCTCAATTGGGCCAAAAAGTTGCCCGTGGTTTACTAACTCTTCAAGGTCATATATAGTTGTCATTCTTCTTTGGGCTTGTCTTGTGTGAACTTCTATATTCAATCATGTACACATGCAACCTGCAATACACCAGGTTTCATGTGAGGTGGAGTGTGAGAGTATATATCTTGTCTTAGATCAAATACCTTGAGAAAATATGTCTGGTATATAATGATTTAGGCCAACTCTTTTCATTACTAATTGGTTTTGAGTTAGAGAGCGTGATATCTTTATATACAAGACTTTGGGCCCATTCATAAATCCTAACATAAAAAATTCAAATATAAATATTCACAATTAGATTTTAATCCGTACTTATATAATATATAATTAGATTTTTTGAGTAAAATTGATAATTTGATAGTGTATTCATAATTTTTCTCATAGATATGTTTGAATTATTCAAAAGAGTATACAAGGTTAAACTGGTAAAATATTGTTATGTAGATGTTTTACAAAGTTCAATTGTCAAACAACTTTTTTCATTCTGTCTCTATTTCAAACAGACAGTCTATTTTACACAGACCTTTAAATTATACAGATTTTAACCATACAGTTTTATCAAACACCACCTTAGACTCATGCTATACAAGGAAGGTAAATCAATGACGTTCAATAATGAGGACATATTACTCCACACATTACCCCTACAATCATGCTTCTGGAATCCTCTAGAATCCTCAACACTCCCTCTCAAGTTGGAGCATGGATATGAATTATGCCCAGCTTGTTACAAATATAGGTGATTCGAGCTGACCCTAAAGTTTTAGTAAACACGCCAGCAAGCTGATCGCTGGTCTTCACACGCTGGTGGATATAATCCATTCTTGTATCAATCTTTTAATGAACATAATGACAGCCAATTTCTATGTGTTTTGTTCTCTCGTGAAATACTAGATTAGACGCAATGTAAAGAGCTGCTTGATTATCATACCAAAGTTGCATAGGTACTAGCTTGTTAAACCCCAACTCACTCAACACTTGTTTCAACCATATTAGTTCACATGTTACATGAGCCATTGTTTTATACTCTAAATCAGCACTTGATCTAGACACAACAGTCTGCTTCTTCCTTTTCCATGACATTACCTCCAATAAACACACAATACCTGTAGTAAACCTCTTATCTGTTATAGATCCAGCCCACTCGGCATCAGAGAATCCTTCAATTCTCACATGACCATGATCACGAAAGACCAATCTACACTCTGGTGCTCCCTTAAGATACTTTAATATCCTCACAACTGCATCCCAATGTGAGGACTCAAGAGAGGATAAGAACCGGCTAACGACACTAACAGGAAACGCAATATCGGGACGAGTGACTGTGAGATTATTTTTCCCACAAGTCTCTTATACTTCTCTGGATTTTCCAAAAGTTACCCCCCTGCCCTTATCCAAGAAGATTTGATTCCTCCAGCAAGTCTAAGACATACTTCCTTTGAGATAGGAAAATACCTTTACTAGATTGAGTCACCTCAATACCAATTTTTTTTATCTTTTTGGTTTCAAATTTCTGCACAAAATATTATTTCAAATTCATTATTCCCTGCATGTCATCGCCTGTAATAACAATATCATACACAACTAACAAAATTCTTCCAGCACTACTCTCACGTTGAAACATAGAGTGATCACTTTCACATCTGAGCAATACTTTAGATATATAAACTAATCTGCACAATACTTTATAAGATAGCTGTCCAAGTTCCATAGCTTGATTTCATAAGCAGGAACCGACTCTTCTCTAATACTGTTATCGGATCCACAGTTCCCCTTGTCTGACCCTTTGATTTGGTCTACCTTCAGCATATTTTAGAAGCTTAAAAACTTGCAACATCATCAAAATGTTGTTTTGAATTAACACTAATTTTAATGTAAACAGAATGCTAATGGTACAAACACTCGTGACAATCATATCACCACCGATAGTCACCGATTGAGCATCTCTGTTTTTCATTATCAATATAGTTAGGTCTGTTGATGCCACCTTATTACATTTATGCTTCATAACCTCGTCATCAATTTCCATATTTATATCCCATCCCCTTCTCTCTGATCTCATACTGGTATTTGAATAAGCACCCCTTAAAGTACATACTAAGTTGTTGGTGATGTCTTTCTGAACTTTTTGGCACTATCTGCGTTTCAACTTAGTTTGTGAATGCATGGGTGAGAGGTGTCTGGAGCATGTGCATGGTCATTGTTATGTGGGGGTGGGGGGGGGGGGGGGGGGGGGGGGGGGGGAGGAGAGGAGATGGGTGTGTTGAGGGAGAGGCTTGTGTTTGTATGTGTGCACATAAGAATAGATTTTCATTGGTCTGGAGGAATGAGGCCTCCGCCTTTTTGTGCTGGCTTTACATATAATTGGTGTTTGGACTGTTAGAAATGATTGTTGAGGTGATGATCGGGAGATATTAACTTTTTAGAATATATATATTCCATGTGGCACAAATGAAAAGTCCCCCCAAGGGAAATTGGAGTGATGCTACAATGGAGGAGCAAGTCCTGTAAACTAAGGTTGAAGGATGTTGGTTCTGTTTCCAGTGAAATACTTTTTTTAATTGTTTATATTTTATTCTCATTTGGAAAAGACGAGAAACAAACCTCTTCTCCCTTGAGATTAACTTGATGTTGTTTATCACTAACACTAGTGTAATTAAAATTTACCTCTTTCTTGTGGTGGCCAGGATTTGCTTCCGGATAGTCTGATCAAGTCTATGTATGTTTCTTTCCTTGCGGGATGCTTCAGATCTGTACGTTTTGGCTTAGAGGAAGCTCATGGGTAACCCATCTGATCATCCTTTTCTTATTTTATTATTTGGCATTTATCTAACTAAGGCTGGGTTTTCCTAAATATCTTCAGTAAAGGACAAGCATTGCAGTTTAATTGGTTATTTGAAAAAGGTGCCTTTGTTTTAAATCCCGACGAAGCATTCTCTGTTGACTTTGATAAGGTATTCATTTACCAAATTTCCTGTCCTTTATATTATGTTATTTAGATTGAAATAGTAAGCGTGTAACTTTATTCTTATTGGCAGGTTGAGGGAGCAGTTGAGAGCTTGAGTAGGAAAATACTTACAATACAGGCAAGGGGCGACAAAGATGGGGCAAATGAGCTTCTCCAGAAATATTGTCAAATGACAAAACCGTTGAAAGTTGCTGTGGAAAAACTGGAAATGGTTCAGGTTTGAACTACGACATCAACTAGTTGCAGTAGCATAATTTTACATATAATTTGTAATTTGAAATTAGTGCTGTAAACTGAGTGTGTGGATGGGTTGCCAGAGTTGTATGACAAAGTCAGTCAGTAGATTCAGGAAGAGAGATCTCCAAAAGGACTTGGAGATGAGGTAGAGAGCCAATGGAATCTATGGAGAGAGATATTGGGGATGATGAGGCAGACCTTATTGTGACCACTAATGGTGGATGCACATGTTTATAGGGTTTTGCAAAGAAGAGATGGGTTGTTCACAAAGAATGAGGATAGAAGAGATCTGATGAACTGTATTGTCATATATATGATGTGAGAGAATAATGGACAGCTATATGATAGCTTGGGTATGTGACTGGGCATGAGAGGAATTCCCTATAAACCATGATATGTCTCATTATCCTTGGATGAGAATGACTACCTCTTTGTTATGTAAGAAGGTATACAGTTACCGGACTTGTCTCTGAGGCCGTTTGGACATCTCTATCTGATATAGGAGGGGTCTTGATATAATTCCATAGTAGTCATATCCAAGTGGGATCCCTCGACTCTAGTCACTATGCCAAATCCTGAGAAGGTCCCAAAGCGGGGCACTTCGTGGCACTTTTTTGGTGCCTACCTTTGGACAAAGTTTACTGCATAATCCAAAGCATCTGGCTACTCTAGCCTGAGTCTGCTATTGGGGCAAAGGTTTACAATTGAGCCACTTTGCTACTAGGGTAAAGGTTTATGCTTTGAGCCTGTTTACAGACGGGTTAAAGGTTTAAGTTTGAAGTAGGCCTCTTTATGATGGAAAAAGGTTTATGCTTATGTAGTTTGCTCCTTATTTGGGTGATAACTCAAACCCTTGGGTTCTATTTTGCATGAGAATGTAATCCTCATGGCACCCTGATGCATATTACGACTGAGCAAGAAAATATAGCCAAATACATGTAAGGAAATTTTTTTATGTTGACTACATGTCTTCATACTTGTACTTTGAATTATGCTTCAACAGGGAACTCGTATGAAGTAGGCATTTGATCAAATTTACAATGTGGTGTGTTATGTGTATCTCGAAGTCTAATTTGGGACATTTGACCCGACTTGAATTATTTTGTGCAACAACCCAAAAGAAAAGAAGAGGTTTAGTGTTGATTTATTATGTTATTTGACCTATTATGTTTTTTTTCCGAATATATATATATATATATATATATATATATATATATAGAGGGCGGATCTAAAGCATACCTCCTTAAGTAGCGTATCTTTATCAAAATAGCTAGGGTTTCAGTATTCTCTTCTTTCTTAGTTTTTAGCGGCTTTCAGGGACAAACGATTCTGGTTTTTGGGGTGTGAGAGTTCTCTTCATCGATTTTATTCTTCACGCTTTGATATAGAGATATCTTTTGCTTCTCACCCATGATTTTCCTGATTTGGTTTTCCACATAAATCTTGTCTTTAATTTATTTTGTTGATTTCTGTGTTTTCCATAGTTTGTTATAACATGGTGATTAGTGGTCTTTTTAAATTTCAGGTCTATTATTAGTCAAAATTTATTGTTAAATAGCGATGTATAATTGCTTTCCCTTTTCAACATTTAGCTTCAATTTTTTTGCTTGGATCTAATGTTTAGTTCAAGCACTCATAATCAGGAACTAAAGTGCACTAATTAGCTTTCACGTTTATTACCTCATAAAGCATTCACTTTACGATGTAAATGACCATGATCGCTTAAGATAGATATCGAGATACCTTTTTTCATGGAAATGGAACAGTGTGAAACTAGAGCTTTCATCTGAAACATTACTTACCGCTGAAGGTAAAAATTTAACTAAAGTCCGTCTAAATAGAAATTAGTGCACTTCCATCCCCAGCGCTGCCTGCACGGTGTGCATCTTTGCTTTGCTTCATGAATTTTCCCTTGACAAATTTGAAACATGGGATTAAGGTTTTTTTTTCTTCTTCCAGTCTTAATATTTCTTCATTTTCTCAGTGTGATTAGGCTCGCTAATTACCTTTCCATGTTTTCAAATTTCAAGTTAATGGATTTCAGCTAGGTGGTGAATCTTTCTGCATATACCTGGTGTATATTTAGTAGCATCTTCTTGTTAAATAACATAGCCGCCCATTTTTATTGGAATAGTTGGGCTAAACTAAGGATAAATTTCAAAATTATAACGGATTGATTGTGTACTTCATACGTCAGAACCGGTGGATATATTTACATATATATATATATATATATATATATATATATATATATATATATATATATATTATTTTAAGAAAGAGGGACTGGTTTCTTTAGTTACTCATTGAGGCTTCTGATTTTCCATTCAATGTCTACATTATGAGAAGGGGAGGAAATTGGGAAATGATTGTTCTTTTCCTTGGTTTCTGGGTAAATGAAAAAAGAAAAAAAAAAAGAAGAAGAGAGAAATAAGACCGAGTTTAGTATTTCCGTGCTGCATTTATGTGATGTTGCTGTCAGCGACAAAATATATGATGTTTTTTGCAACGTAAAAGAGAGATGAGACTTGAGAGAGGGCTGCTTCATTGTCGCACCACATTTGCATAGGCAAAGACCTCTTGAAACCAATTTTAGTTAGAAGATTATGTACCCACATGAGCTCCCAAGTGGATTTTGCCGTATCTCTATAGTCAGCTTCAGCATTAGAACGAGCCCACACACTGCTTCGTACTCCTCCACCATATCAAATTTCCTCCCATAAATACGCAATATCATGTCATAAACTTCTTGTTAGAGGGTGATCCAGCCCAATCTGCATCGAAGAATCCCTCAATTCCAACATGTCCACGATCTCTATACCATATTCCTCGTCCTGGAGCACCCTTAGGATATCTCAATATATGAATAAGAGCATCCCAATGAGTATTTTTAGGAGAAGACATGAATTGGCTCACTAAACTAACTGCAAAGGAAATGTCAAGACGAGTTATTGTTAAATAATCCAACTTTCCAACCAATCTTCTATATTTCTCGGGCTTTGCTAATAGTTCACCATCTTCTGCGGTGAGTTTTAGACTAGGATCCATCAGTGTATCACAAGGCTTAGCCCCTAGAATTCCAGTATCTGTAAGTAAATCTAGTACACACTTTCTCTGAGAAAGAAAGATACCCTTTTTCGATCGAGCCACTTCAATTCCCAAAAAATACTTCAAAGTATCCAAATCTTTGGTTTGAAACTTAGTCCTAAGAAAGGATTTTAAACTATCAATCCTTTCTACATCACTTCCTGTAATGACAATGTCATCAACATACACTATTAGTAGAATACAACCATTATTGGAATGCTTAAAGAAGAAGACAGAGTGATAACATCTACTTCTTTGAAGTCCAAACACCATTACTACCTGACTGAACCGACCAAACCAGGCCCTAGGAGACCGTGTAAGTCCATATAGTGACTTTCTCAATCTGCATACTTTCCCACACTCCTCCTGAGCAACAAACCCAGGAGGTTGCTCCATATAAACCTCTTCCTGTAAATCACCGTGAAGAAACCATTTTTGATATCTAACTGATGAAAATGCCAGTGGTTAGATACAGCCAGAGAAATAAATAATCGAACAAAACTAAAGATTGCAACAGGAGAGAAAGTATCAGAATACTCAATACCATACACTTGGGCATAGCCCTTGGCCACTAAACAGGCTTTAAGGCGGGCAATTGAACCATCAGGATTAACTTTCACTAAAAATACCCATTTACAACCAATCGCTTGCTTACTGAGAGGCAAGTTAACCAAATCCCAAATTTGATTTTGCTCAAGTGCCATTATCTCTTCCTCCGTGGCTGTCCTTCAGCTAGTATGAGATAAAGCTTCAAGAATCAACTTAGGAACTAAAATAGAATCAATAGAGGCAACAAACGAACGCAAAGAAGAAGCTATACTAGCATAAGATACTTAAAGAAGCAATAGGATGGGAAGTACAAGTACGAGTACCTTTGCGCAATGCAATACGAAGATCAAGATTGGGATCTGGCGATGGAGGACCATGTAGAGAAGGTGAATCTTGAAGATCAATAGGTGATGCTGCAACAGGGCACGGCTTCCGAGAGTATACCTGAGTGATTGGTGGATGGGAAGGAGTAGGCTCATCAATAGGTAGATAGGAACGTGTTGTATACACTAAGAAGTCATCCTCTGACGTGAAGGAGGAGATAATGACTCAGAATAGAAGGCATCAGATCAGATTCAAAGAATGTAACATCAGTTGACACAATATACTTACCCAAGTCAAAAGAAAAACACCTGTAACATTTTTGTTATCTAGAATATCCCAAGAAGACTCATTTGAGTGACTTTGGATCTAACTTAGAAACAGGTGGTCTTACAACGTGAACAAAGCATGTGCACCCAAAGACTCGTGGAGCAAGAGAGAATAATGACTGAGATGGATATAAAATAGAGTGAGACACTTATCATTAAGAATGGAAGAAGGCATTTGATTAATAAGATAATGAGCAGTGGAAACAGCATCAACCCAAAATGTCTTGGGGACTTTCATCTGAAAAAGAAGAGCTCATGCAACATCCATCAAATGTCGTTTTTTTTTCTCTCAGCCACTCCATTTTGTTGAGGAGTGCCCGTGCAAGAAGATTGATCATTCCCTTTTGAGTCATATAAAAAGAGAAAGGAGTAGAAAAACACTCCTTAGCTACGCAATAGATTGAACAGTTAAATTGAGTTTGAATTTCAGCACAAAATGTAGTAAATATGGAAAACAATTCAGATCTATGTTTCATAAAATAAAGCCTTGTAACCTGGGAATAATCATCCACATAAGTGGCAAAATACTTGAAACCAACTTTAGAAGTTATAGGACTTGGACCCCAAACATCAAAATGGACCAACTCAAATAGGGACACAGCCCGTTTATCTACTCTAGGTAAATAAGGCCTACGAGGATGTTTAGCAATTTGACAAGACTCACAATTTAGAACAGACAAAGACCCTAAACTAGGACGCATCTTTTTCAAGGTGGCTAAAGATGGATTACCCAACTGACAATGAAGTTGAAATGGTGATGTGACACTGGAGCAAGCAGTAGAAGATGAAATGGATGCAGCAGCCACATCAAGTACATATGATGCAGCAGATTCACTGCCTCTACCAATAATCCCCTTCGTCGTATGATCTTGAAATAAACAATAACCAGGATAAAATGAGATGCAGCAATTTGGTGCACGAGTGATTTGACTCACAGATAGTAAATTAAAAGGAAATTTAGGTAAATACAATACTGAGGATAGTGAAAGGGAACATGTGCGATGAGCAGTACAACTTCCTACAACCACAGCAGCTGACCTGTCAGCAAGAGTAACACTAGGCAAAGAAGAGGAAGACAAAAAAGAAGAAAGTGTACTCATATTACCTGTCATATGATCAGTGGTACTTGAATCAATAACCCAATCGTGGGAGGTTGATGAGAGGCAAGCAGTAGATTTACCTGACTGGACTAAAGTAGCGGTGGAGGATGTAGATGGCTGTTGTAACATTTGAAACTGAGTATAACGAGCGAACTCATCATCAGACATAATTACAGAACGTCCTTCTGTAGATGGTAAGGAAGGAGGTTGTTCCAGCTGTTATGCTACATTAGCAAACCGCGGGGCTTGTGGTTTACCATGTAACTTAAAACAATTTCGTTGTTTATGTCCCGGATCGTCACAATAATAACAAACAATACCCCCTTTTTTGACTCCACGCCCACTGTCTCTACCTCTATCACCTCCACGACCTCCATCTCAACCTTGTCTACTCCCACCTCGACCACCTTGATATGTACGAGCCACGAGGCTGATTTATCAATCCCTATAGAGGGTGGCGATGAATCTATATGTGCATGCAAAACCTGAGCATACGCAGTAGTGAGAGAGCCAATAGCTGATCCAGCTAAAAATTTTGAACGAATAGTTTCATACTCCGGGCCCAATGCTGATGAGAAAAAATCATAACTGCAAGTTCTCTCTGTTTTTGCATATCCGTAACAGCAGAAGTGATCGGTAACAGCGTATTAAGCTCCTCATATAAGCTCTTATAATCACCAAAAAACTGAGTTAGATTTCTATCCTTACAGTCGGCTAGATAGAAATCTTGAGATAAGTCATATCTTCGCCGCAAATTATCTTTTCCGGACTACAGTACTTCTAAATAGTCCCCTAGTTCCTTCCCAGTCTCAACATCAGTTACTAGGACAGTAATTGTGCTATCTATCGAATTTAACATTTGGCTAAAAATTCTAGCATCATCCATAGTCCTTATTTTAGTTGTTTTGCATCGTTAGGTGCATCCTTAGTTAAATGGTCATTTTTCTCCATTCCCGTCAATGTTAATTTGATAATTTTCTTCCAGTGAAAATAATTCTTACTATCCAACTTTTTATCAGTAAGATGAGTCCCCAGTAATCATCTCTTACATAACCTTAAAGTCACTACATGCCGTCAGGTATGTAAATTCACCTTCTGTTTCAAATATGAAAAAATAGCAAAAAAGTCCAGTAAGATCAAAAAATTTCAAAAACACCCATAAACTTTCTAAAAATCAGCAAACAAGTCCCTGAAGCACTAACAAGTTTCCAGCAGGCTAGAAAATCACCTACAGAGACCTTTCTAGTTTTCACCTCATTCCAACGACTAAGTAAACAACTTTGGCCGACTTAAAAAAAATTCTGGTGACCATAGTTGTCAAATCGTGAATCGTATCGTATATTGAAAACTTCCGTATTGTGTTTCATGTATCGTATCGTAAAATACGGAAATAAAATAAAAAATATAGTAATATATATTTAAACATATAAAACTCAAGCTTGACTATATATAAAAGTAGTCAAGTAAATATTATTATAAACTAAAAATAAATTTTAAAGTTAAACAGTAGTCAAAACATTCTAAATTGGTTTATTAGATATTATTTCAGTAATCTTTATAAAGTAACAAGAGAAAATAAAATTTTAGATTCACCTTTAATCTATAAAACAAAAGAGAATAATTCAAATTAACAAGTGGAAATTTATATATCTGCTAGACAAATTAATACGTATCGTAGGGTAAATCTAAAATGATACCGTATCTTACTATTGAATTACGATTCAATACGATTCTTACGATACAATATAATGCACGATACTTTTAAAAGCAACCAACTTGAAAAAGTTTTCAAGTAGATCTAAAAGACTAAAAAAAAACTTTTAAGCCTTTTAACATTTCAATTAAAGAGGTTTTCTAGCACAAACGTATTCTATATTGCTTCATGAGCCGTATCGCGTATCGTAAGATTTTAACAACTATGCTAGTGACCAAAAAACACATTCTGGCAGCCCAAAAAACACACTCCGGCAGCCACTAAAACAGTTTTCCGGCCAATTTTCCGGCTTCTTGTGCCATGGTTATCTTTCAAAACTACAGTCCTCCCTCAGGCGACCAAGAAACAGGCTCCAATGAGACATAAACAACTCTGGCAGCGTCTAAAACATAATTCCGGGTATGTTTTCCAGCAACTTTAACCTCCGGCAAATTATCCGGTGACCTTGCCTCCCTTAGGCGATCGCTTTCTGACCACTGGCACTGGCAGCCTTAGCCAATCACGTTAACATGCCAACACTGTTAGTTGGAAGGAACAGAACAAGAGAAAAAATTACAAAAAAAAAAGAAGCAGGAGAGGAAGAGGAAGGAAGACAATAATGGGTTTGTGATATTATTAGTGTTTTGGCTCTGATACCATGTAACGTAAAAGAGAGATGAGAGTATGTGAAGCATTAACCCAATTGGGTTAGACAAATAATATATATATACCAAATAAGAGGGAGCAAATGTCATAAATACCTCTAAAGCTAACCCCTGATATTCATCCCATACATATATGATATATACTTATTTAACATTTTTCGTACACACTCTCTTTCCGCTCCTTTGTTGGAGGTTAACTTTGTTCATATAATTAGTAAGTGTATTCTCTTTAGTCGTCTTATATTTGGTTCTCTTCTGTTTGACCATCTCTAATTGAAGTTTTCTTTATTTATATCTATTTTTCTTTGGTTGAGTTTAGAACTTCATTCAGTAGACCAAGATTTTCTAATATTGGTTGTTTTAGCTAATTCATCAAAATTTATGTAACTGATACGCTCTTGATCTTTTACAGATGGAAATTCTGTTGTTTTCTGTATTATTGGATTACTTTGTAGTCAGAACATGAGATTAGTTGATAAGAACTTGAGTTTCAAACATGCATTATTCTCTTAATCTTCCAAAAACGTTTGTTTTCTATATTATTGGATTACTTTGTAGTCAGAACATGAGATTAGTTGATAAGAACTTGAGTTTCAAACATGCATTCTTCTCTTAATCTTCCAAAAACATTTAACGGGACTGGATGGGTAGAACTTTAAAACCTTAATGGCATTCTTCTATATTACCTGTTGAAATTTTTGACTTTTGTTCCTTTTTATATGTCCTTTTAGGGAGTGAAATTTGTTCAGTTTTATCTGTCGTTTGCAGATTTTAAGTATTAACAACTTTGTTTTCATATTATCCACATTAAATACTTGTTTCTTTTTCATCTTTCTAATAAATTTTAGAAGGGTAATATTGAGATTTTATATTCAGTTTGATCAATCCGACAAAACATTAATATTTCTTATTACAAGTCTTGCTTTATATCTATTGTGATATTGTTTCTTCATGATGTCTTTCAGGTTCCTGTGGATATAGCTCCTGAATTCCCAACTGCTGAGCAAATATTGCACAGAAGTCCTTAGAAATAGAATTGCTATTCCGGGAGGATGGAGCGACCAGCCGGGCAAGTCATTATTTTTTCAAATAATGTCAACTTGAATTTGTTAATAATTTCCCATTAACTGTATTAGAGAAAAAAGTTTTAGTTACATAATGTAGAACCTTATTTGAATTGAATATCATTTCTCAGTAAATTTGTTAGAATGAAAAGTTTGCCAAGAATTAAATACACTCACATAATATATTCGAAAGAACACAATATATATGTATATATATTAAAAACTGGCGTACACCATTTATACCATTGAAAATAAGAAGGGACGGTCAAGATTAGAAAACATCTGCTACTTTTAGTAGCGGACGTTTAATTTTTTTTTTAAAACTTCCACTATTAATAGTAGCAGACGTCGATCTGAAAGCCAAATTCTAAAAATTATATTAGAAGGACATTCGTTACTACTAGTAACAGACGTCCGGTGTTATTAGTAGCGGACGTCTGCTGTGGACTATGACCATCATCATCCACTACTAATAGTAGCGGACGACAGATTTTAAGTATTTAATCTTAGTTATTGATTCCTATAACGGATGGTGTTTGCCCAATCTTATTTCATAACAAAAACATGCTATGGATCGGCTCCACATATATATATATATTAGTAATTTTTCGTGCCTGAAGGTACGACATAACAAAAAATTAAATTAAAATATGAAAAATAAAAATATTATTATATATATATATATATATATATATACGGTCCGGTTCTTCAGCGAACTGGAGAAGACGAACCAAAGACGAATCGTCGTCTTTGGTATCTATGGCGACGGTTCGTTTTTTGTTCGTTTTTTAAGGTTCGCTGGAGAGCCTGACCGTATATATATACATATATATATATATATATATATATATATATATTGTAATGGTGAATATGTATATATATAAACAGTGTAAAGGGAAATATTTAATTACATGAATTTGAAAATGTGAATGGTTACATTTTTTTTATTCAATGTATACCATTAAAAGTTGTAAAAGTATTTGCTAATGAAGTTGAAAGGCTTTATACTTTTGGGTTTATAATCAATATTCCTAACCCCAATCGAGTGAATGGAAGAGCTCGAGAGAGTATCGTTGTTGACCTAAATTTCTCTGATTGACAAAATATATTAAATTGTGATTAACAAGTTTATCCAAGCATGCATGAAAGGATTATTTAAGTTTTATGTTGTATGCATAGCTTAATAGAGTCATGCTCTTAAGGAAGAGCCAGTGAATGATTGAGAATCACATGAATGTTCAAGAACAATGGCAGTATCATATAGTATGCTCAATGGCTATTTTAATAGTAGTACCAATAACGTTCGTTCAAACATTTAGTCGGATGATGAAGCGTACATACGAAGTTTCAGTTCGGCCAAGGAAAGCAAGGATTTAAACAAATACATAAACAAACACTAGAAGACAAAACTGTTATTTTCGTAATCAGGTCCTGAAGCTTCTTTTTCTAAAAAGAAATATTTTTTTGGTCTTTTACACGATGACTAAATCATTCCTTTTGTATGAAGAAGACTCTGCATCTCTTACCAACATAGCTCAAGTCATTTGAAATTTAAAATATAGGATTCAAACACAAAATACGTCTGTTAGATCAAGGTTGGAAGATCAAAATCGTTGAAGAAATTTTAAATTTTCACCAACCAAGTTTGCAACTCTCAAACTGCTACCTACTGGATATATAAATATAAAAGGACTCGTATTCATTAAAAAGAAGCAAGGAATGTGAAAATAAAAGAGCTTTAAAGTTCAGATGAGTCATATTCAAGTTGAGAGTCCGACAGATCTAAAAACACCCTTGCACTTTTCTTTTGTACAAATAATGTTATATTGGTTGAAAGGATTAGCATCTAGAAATCGAGGTTATATTGTGATATTAGATCTTTTACAGATCATAGGCTATATGGTTGGTTGTGCATCCTTAAACAACTTGTGGGTTTGTTATTTTTTCTTAAACAACACTATCTTTATTTTTAGATAGGTGTAGTTTTTTGTGAACCTTGAAAACAGATGGAGAAGGAATATGTTTATCTGTAAACAGATGAGTTATACACTAGAGGTCATTGGTAGCATAGGAGATATTAAGATTTCTTGGTGAGCCTAAGAAACCGTGGAAGTTGTAAGTTGTACAACAAGGTATTGAGCTACTATCCCGTGGATTAGGTATACATTATGTTAAACCACGTAAAAATCTCATGTGTTATTGTGTGTTTGCATAGTTAATTTTTACTTATGTCTTCTTTATATATTAAACTTACTATGAGTCAGTTGAGTTCATTGTAAACAGAGTCACACATTCATACTGTAAGCCAATCAACTACCAAAATATAGTCATCAAACAGTTTGAGTGGGAGTGTTAATCTTTATTTCCTTGCAAATAGTTAAACAAATTTAAAAGGTTTTGAGACTACCAATTGCCGCCTCTTGATTAATCAAACGTTTGGCCCATAAGTATTCAAATAACACCAGTAATTGTTACTAACCAGATACCACCTCCACTAGATCTGCTACCGCCTTAGCCGCCAGATTCCATAGACAACCTTGAGAGGCCTTCTTTCAAGGATATATTATTGAGACATGATCAAATTGAGGATGGGGAATCTTTCCCAGATGAGGATGACCTCATAGGAATAACGGATGAAGAAAATAGTTTTGAGGCAAATAGTTTATCCTCGTTCATCTTTTCTCTGGAATTGAGAGCCAAAGCATGTAAACCCTAGAAACAATCCATCATAGTCAAACTCTTAGGCATCTAATTGGGATATAAAAGCCTTCTAAACCAGTTAAAAGGTTTTTGGAAGCCTATGGAAATTTTAACTTTATTAACTTAGATTATAATATTTTTATCGCCAAATTTGAACTAAACGGAGACTTAATCCATGTAATTAAAAATGGTCCCTGGTTCGTTGAAGCAAATTTCCTTATCGTCACTCACTAAATGGAAACTAGATTTCCACCTTGCTACAACGTATATTTCTTCCATGGTCAGGTGGATAAGGTTTTCTAACTTACCGATGGAATTTTATGACTCAAAGGTGTTATGGCAAGTAGCCAAAAATGTTGATAAATCTATCAAAATAGATGCCTTTACCCTAGTATACTCGAGAGGAAGATTTGCTCGTATCTGTGTAGATCAACCATTGATAAAGGAAATTGATTGTGGTTCCTGTCGGCAAACAGTACAGTATGAAAATCATCCTTCTCTTTGCTTCTATTGTGGGAAATCGTTGAGGTACTCTGTGATAATAAAGTTCTACATCTAAACATAAGGAGGAAAATTGAGGACATATATACTCTAATGGACCATAGACCTAATAGGTTAACCTTTTAGGTCAATATATGGTTTCAGATACGTATATATGAGCTAGATATTCCCAACAGATATTTGGGCATGAAACCCCTTCCTGCCCATTAATAGTTTCTCCAACCGTGGAACCAGCAATTCATGAGGATCTTCCTACTAAAACTCAATTAGATGTTTATGGGCCTTGGATGATGGTTACTGGGAAGAGTCCCAAAGGGAAAACCTCTTGCAGAGAAGACACAAAACGACCACCAGCTATAATAAACTGGCTTCACCAATTCACTACTTATCAGGCTAATTAGGAATTCTACAGCAATTGACTAAGAGAAGAACATAAGAACATAAGAAAGGGTTGGATGATGGTTACTGGGAAGAGTCCCAAAGGGAAAACCTCTTGCAGAGAAGACACAAAACGACCACCAGCTATAATAAACTGGCTTCACCAATTCACTACTTATCAGGCTAATTAGGAATTCTACAGCAATTGACTAAGAGAAGAACATAAGAACATAAGAAAGGGTGGAAGAGAGAGAGAGAGCATATGAATTGGGGATGAAGAAAAGTAAATCCAATTTCATTCATAACAAAATCATGATCCAACTCAATACATACATCTCTCATTAGCAAAAAGGATTAGAGCTGCACATGCACACCTCTAAAATCTAATCACATGCATGCTAACAGAAATGAACTGAAAAAATACAATACTGCCCCAACTTAAGGATTTAAAAAGACTAAAAACTCCAACTAACCTTAATCTCGTTATTACTTATCTATACTCCTTCCTAATTCTTACATTCCCTCCCCCTTTAAAGAACCCTTGTCCTTAAGGGGTGGAAATGAAGAAACCTCCTGTACAATTTCTGCCAATCTTCCCATGTAGCCTAAGAAGAAGAGTGTTGGCCCACTACACCAAGACTTCCACCCCAACAGCATTGTTCCTTTTCACCATCCTCCCGTCAAGCACAACAATTAGTTCCACCAGGAACTGTCCTACAAAATCCATAAGAGGCAATGTAGGAGATGAAGTACATTACACACCAATTTTTTTCTTGAGTAAAGACACATGAACAATAGGATAGATTCTGGTATGGTCAGGTAGTTTCAGTTTGTAAGCCACTGCGCCAATTCTGTCCTCTATTAGGAATGGTCCATAATACTTTGGAATTAGCTTTCCATGGGTAGATTGTGATAGGGACAATTGTTTATAAGGTCTGACCTTAAGGTAAGCCATATCTCCTAGTATGAAAGACCTTTCTATCTTATTTTTGTCAGCATATTGTTTGATTTTGGATTGTGCTCCTTCCAAGTGCTGCCTCATCAATTGTAATAACTGAGTCATGTCTTTATAAAACTGTCTAGTAGTAGGATCATGTACTTTGCCAAACTGATGAAAATTAAAGTGAAGAGGCTTATAACCATAGAGCATCTCAAAAGGAGTAGCTTGCAGTCCTGTATGGAAGTGAGAATTATACCACCATTCAGCTAATGCTAACCTGGAGGTCCAGCTGTGAGGTTGTTGTGTAACCATACATCTAAGATAACATTCTAGGATTTGATTTACCCTTTTAGTTTGTCCATCAATTTGGGGGTGATAAGTTATATTCATTTGTAGCTTAGTTCCCACCATCCTGAAGAGGGATTGCCAAAAAAGATTGATGAATATATTATCCTTGTCAGATACTATAGTAGAAGGTAGTCTATGTAATACGTAGATGTGTTAAATGAAAGTTTGAGCTAGTTGTGCAGCATTGAAGGGATGTTTAAGAGCAATGAAATGGCTATATTTTGTAAGTATGTCCACCACCACCCATATTACTGTCATCCCTTCTAACTGTGGAAACCCTTCTATAAAATCCATAGCTTTGTCAGTCTAACGCCTCTTAGGAATAAGTAAAGGCTATAGTAAGCTTGGAGAAGTTACAGTTTCATGCTTTTGCTGTTGACAAATGTCACACTCCACAAAATTAGAACCATCCTATCTAAAACTTGGCCACCAAAAATACTTATTAATTCTTTCAAAGGTCCCTTTTATTCCTGAATGTCCTCCAATAGGTGAATTGTGAAACTCAGTAATTTTTTTCCTTCTTAGGTCTAAATATGGACCTATCACTAGTTTATCCTGGAACTTGAGTCTTACATTCTGGAATGAGTATCCAGGAAGATCACCTGGTTTTATCTGTAGTTGAGTTATAACATCCCTCAACCCCTCATCCTTCTCCCATTAGTGGGCTATCTCTTGCAACCAAGTGGGAACCACAACAGTCATCATTATGAAATCCCCTATGATATCAGCAGTATTCATCTGGGGACTGGTCAAGAGTTGGTTCTATGAGTTATTTTCCCCCACTTCTCTAGATAAACTGTCAGTTACAACATTATCTTTTTCCCCTTCTTATAGGATATCTCGTAATCTAGCCCCATCAATTTAGTAATACACTTTTGCTGGTTTGTAGTAGTAATTCTTTGGTCTAGTAAATTCTTCAAGCTCTGGTGGTCTGTCTTGATGTAAACTTTGTTTTCTAGTAAATAGTATCTCCATTTATTAACTACATAAAACATAACCATTAATTCTTTTTCATATGTAGACCATCCCAAGTGTTGGGGTGCTATGGCTTTACTAAGGAAAGCTACAGGCCTGCCCTTCTACGTCAAAACTACACCTATACTAGAATAGGGGCATCTGTTTCTGTAATAACCTAGATTTTTTAGAATATATTATGACTAGGATTATTAAATAAATTATTTATGCGGAAGGACGAATTAACGAGTTATATATATTAAATGGAAATAATGACCAAATAAGAAATGAGGTAAGTAATGTAATAATTAATCCAGCTAATGAGTTTAATTAGTTTGAATTAAATGAGGGATGAAAAGAAAATCCAAGAGGAATATGTGATCAAGTTAATTGAAGCTTATGCTATTAATTAACAAAGCCTGGATATTAGCCTTGTGTGACAATGATATTGGCTAAGAATACTTAAGGGATTAACTTAAGTGTGATGATAAGAAGAGAAGTTCAAGAATGAATTAAGAAGACGATATTTTATTCACTTTGTTGTCCAATAAAAGAAAGTAAAATGGTCAAAAGAGATTGACCAATAAAGCCCAAGTGTTAGACCAATGTGTCCACCTAACATGTTTATGAGTCTTGTATGAAGACTAAGTTGGCCACAATAAGAAACCCAAAATTTTGAAACAATTAAAGTGAGATGAAGAGTGTTGGGAGTCCAATATAAATAGTACCCCAAAGCCTAAATGTAAGCCTAATCTTTTAAATGATTGTAAGTATTGTGTGTATGTGGTATATGGCCCAATCTTTTGAGCCATTAATTTATGTGTTAAGCCCAATAAATTAGGTGGCTAGTCCATCTTGGTGAATACTTTCAAGAAATGTAAGTAATTATAAGTAAGCCCAAATGTTGTAAGCCTGATCCTTGATGTAAGAAAATGTGATAAATATTATATATATTATGTAACGTAAGGGCCTAAGAGATAATTAAGTTATCAATTAAGTTAGGTCAACATTCTTATATACATGCAAGTATTGTGTGGAGGTATTGTATGGCCCAACTTATTTAATGTAGCAAGCTATTAAACAAGCCCAATTTATGTGTCTTGTATAATAGGATTAATTGGTCAAATCCTAATAGCATTATTTGAGTCTTGCAAGACTTGTAGAGAATGTTAAAGTGACCTAAACTTAAAATAAAAGAAGCTTAATGATTTGTTATGATAAGCCCAATGAGAATTTAATTTAGTAGCCAAAGTAATGGGACGTGTGTTAGTAGAATAGCTATGATTAAGAGTTGACCATGTTTAAGTTAATTGTGGAGAAATATATATATATATATATATATATATATATATAGAAAGAATCAAGAGCATACCCCCATATCAAGCATACCCCCTTTAGCGACGGTTTGGTCCGTCGCCATAAGTTCGTCCATCACCATATGTTTGTCCGTCGCTATATGTTGTTTGTCACTAAAAACTATAGCGAGGACGAACGTATGACATCGGACCAAACCGTCGCCCAATTTATCGCTAAAGGGGGTATGTTTGGTTTGCTTGATAAGGAGGTATGCTTTTGATCCTTCCGTCGCCCGATTTATCGCTAAAGGGGGTATGTTTGGTTTACTTGATAAGGAGGTATGCTCTTGATCCTTTAGATATATATGTGTGTGTGTGTGTGTGTGTGTGTGTGTGTGCAAGTTTATTTACAAGTTAAAAGAAAAGGAAAATAAAGAAAATTGAGAGAATTAGGGTGGGGGACGAATTTGAGGGCACCACTAAAGGATGAAAGTGCAGGAAATTTCTAGGAAGCTTCCTTGTAGTGGCCAAATGACTATTTTGTCCTTGGAGAAAATTATTAATGACTATCATGTCCTCAAAGGAAATTTCTAGGAAGTTTTCTAGTAAGGGTGTAATGACCTTATTGCCTTAAGAGAAAATTATTAATGACCATTGTGTCCTAAGGAAAAATTGCTAGGAAGTTTCCTAGTGATGATGTAATGACTATTTTGCCTTTGAAGAAATAGTGTAATGACTATTTTATCCTTGGAAAAAATTTCTAGAAAATTTCCTAATGATGATGTAATGACTATTTTGCCGTTGAAGAATATAGTGTAATGACTATTTTATCCTTAGAGGAAATTTTTAGAAAATTTCTTAGTGATGGCGTAATGACTATTTTGCCCCTAAAGGAAATTGATAATGGTTATGGTGTTCTTAGAGAAATTTTTTAGGAAGGTTCCTTGTGATAGCTAAATGACTATTTTGTCCTTAGAAGAAAATTGTTAAAGACCATTTTGCCTTAGGTCTTGGCTTGCTATAAATAAAGAAGACTTACGGAATTGCAAGAGTTCTTGCAATTTCATTTCACTAAGGGTAGAGAGAGAACTTGAGAGCTTGGAATAAATTGAGAGAAAGTGAGAGAAAATAGAGAGAGTTTTAGAGAAACACTAAGAGTGGGAGATACTCTTGATGGAGCAAGGAAGATGAGGAGCTCTAGCTAAAGTCCATAGCAAGGAGGAGGAAGATCAAGCTACTAGAAGGTAAAAGTGCTCTATCCTTAAAACTTTAGCTAAGTTATGGTATATATGGTGACATACATGTTTGGTTGTGGTAGTATTGTGAATGAACGAACCATGGTGGGTTTTGAAGGTATAAAGATGGTATTGATGGAGATTATGTGATTAACTTTTGCTTTGTAGCATGAAAAGTTAAGTTTGGAAAAGTGATTTTCTAAGCTATAGTGCTTGAAATATGTACATTATTTTAAGATCTATGACTTGTATGTTGTAGATCTATGGGATACAAAGATAATTCAAGTGGAATGGGAAAAAAATGAGTTAAAGTGAATTTATGATGATTTTTCTGGTAAAAGATGTTATTGAAATCATTTTCTAAGCCTTGTGAGTCAAAGTGGCATAAATCTATCAGTTTATGCTTGTGTAAGGTGTATGCTATGTATAACAAGGTTAGTGAGTTATATAACATGATAAACTAGCTAAATAATGCATGAGATGTTAAGGTTTAGCCATTGAAGCAATGAACTATGAAGCCTAGTTTTTATATGTTCTTGTGAGCAATGTGAATCCTAGTGTGTTTGGAATTTGGATTTTTAATCTAAAGAAAACTCGTAGAGGAGGAAGTTACGGACGCGTGTGTGCTTGAATCACTTAAAAATATTTTGAAATAAAGAAGTTATGACCATTTTAGTAAAAGAGGGTCATGCAGTCCATACTATCAAAAGACCTAGGGCGCAGTTCTGCCTTGCTGGTGTGGGTCGTGCCATAAATAGGCCTAGAACGGTGCGGGGAGCACCGGTTCAGAAATATAGTTTTTAAAATGTTGTCCAGGTCAGGTCGGATTGGATCTTGGTCAGGTCGGATCCAAGTGAGGTCAGGTCGGATCCCGACCGGGTCGATTTTTCTTGGAAAATAAGTTAAATTTATGTATAAAATGGGTACTTAGGTACATTAAACCAATATGAATGGTCCAATAGTGTCTAATTGGTAGTTCGACCTATTGATATGTGTAGGTCGTGTGAGGAACATAAAATGTTAGCATAAGTAGAACAGGCGAATCATTCAAGTTTTTCAAAACTTGTTCGTACTAAGTGAAAACTTCGGTATTATGTGAAATTCCTGTGAATGTGTTTAAATGTGCATTTTGTGCAATGATGTGGTATCAAATTTTTGATATTTAGTAGATAAATAAAGTTAATTGTTTAATTAATGATTGGAGCTAGTTGTTTTATAAACTTGAGAATCGTGAATTTTCTCATACGTATGAATAGACAAATGTGAGGCGTGTTTAGATGTGAAGTATATATAAAATGTGAAGCACGTATAAAATGTGAAGTATGATTATGTGATATCAGTTAAACTTGCTTAGTCATCGTGCTCATTCTTGGAAAATATGTCATTTTTACAGTTAAAGAAGATATCCCAGATGATAGTGACATTATAAGAAGGAAAAAGCTTGTGTAGGAATTATGAGTTTTGATATACTCATAACTAATGTAAGAGATTAAATTATAATGTATATGATTTTGAGATGTTATAGAATAGATCATAATATTTATGATCTTGAAATGTAATAGGAGATTGTAAAGGATACGATTCGGGAATGAAGGAATGTTGTAATGCTGTTTAAATAAATGAAATTAATCATTTTTTATCAATTGTATTATTAATGACTGTTGTGTATGTTAAGAAAGATGTTGGATAGTCATCACTGGATCCGAGGTCTAGAGGACCCGGATTAGGGGCGTGATAGGTTGGTATCTTAGGCTATAACTGTAGAGGAAATGATGAGAGAGAGAAATAAACTCAAATAGAATTTTAAAAGATAAAGAGATGAATTGAGGAAGTTAAAGACATACTGAGAGCATATTCTCTAATAAAATCTCAATAAGATTTGAAAGAAGAATTTAGAAGGAAATCTAGAGAAAGATCCGAAGGGATATAAGAGAAAAGAAGAGGATCGGGAAATACCTGATTCAAGCAATATTATAGGTAAAAAGAGATGATGGTTGTTGAGATGTACTAGTTAATATAAGAAATATTTTATGACGATGATGGAGCTAGAAGGCTACCAGACCATGAAGTGATCTGTAGCAGATGTTTAAGAATTAGCAGATCGTAGAGTGATCTCTATAAGATGGTAAAGTGAAAGTTATAAAGAAGAGTAGTTGAGGAGTTGAAAGATTCGTGGAAAGTGAAATTTTGGATAAAAGAGTAAATTAACAAGGTTGAGGGGTGAAGCGAATGAAAAAGAGTAAGACGATCATAGAGTTATTATAAGAATTAGAAAATTATAAGGTAAGACGATGAGGAGATCGTAGGATAAGGAAAAATTGTTGAAATATCGATTGTAAAAGAAGATCACAAATTGATTGGAAGGAATCAAAGAATAACGAATAAGTTATGAAAAGATTGAAAAGATACGTAAATAGCATGATGCTATAAAAAGATAAGGTACTAATTTACTAGTAAGAAGCATATAAATATATTTATGTGCCTTAAGGGTAACTAAATTTTTAGCATATGTTGAAAATAAATAGTGTTATGATGACGATGAGAGGAAAATCTCAAGCAAAAGGAGCGCATTGAAAGATGAATGCTATAATTAAAGCCAAGTGTGATGTGAATAATGCAATTAATGTACGGATACATAAAACATGAAATAATAAGTACACTTATAAAGAAATTTTTAGTGATGAAATATTGATTTAGAAAAGTCGTATTAAAGAAAGAAATGAATTTAGAAGCGAGTTCTTAACACTCTTACTTATGGTAAGTTTGTGACTCATAATTATATGGTAAGTTCATGACCCACATTATATGATAAGTTCATAGACCATAGACATCTGGTATGTTCCTGAGTAGAACTCAAATCAATGTGGTGGTGAACTCATATCAATGTGGCAAGTTCCTAAACTTATATTATTATGACAAGTTCCTAAACTCTCTATGTAGGGTAAATGTGATGAACAACAATATTTGTTATGAAAGTGTGTTGTGAATGAGGTTAGTGAAATAATCAGGAAGAGTCTTTGGTAAGTTCATATTATTATGGTAAGTTCCTGAACTCATAATTTATGGTAAGTTCTATGAACGATGTTATGTTCGGTCACATTAGTAATAGAGATGAACAACCTTGATAAAGGGGATGCCCTAAGTTGGACGATATGATTCTGAGGGGTTATAATTTTCAAAAGATGTGCCTTGAGTCGGATGATATATTCCGAGGGGTTAAAATTTTCCAAGGATGTGCCCTGAGTCGGACGATATGATTCTGAGGGGTTATGATTTCAAAAGATGTGCTCCAAGTCGGATGATATGATTCTGAGGATTGTCTAAGATGGTTCTTAGTTTAACAAACACTCAATTACAATTACGATCAAATGTTATGGATGAAAGTCAAGAGTTCTCAGACTGTGTAAATGAATGACAACCATCAATAGAATTAGAGATGGATGAATTCATATTAAGAACCTTTTAGTAAAAATGGATTGAGAAAATTCATTTTAGGTGAAGAGAAAGTTGAGGACGAAATTGAGTAGGGTGAAGCGAAGAGAATGGTAGAGATAATTGTGCTATAATTTTGAGGATGAAATTCTTATAAGTGGGGGTGAATGTAATACCCTAAAAATAACCGTAGAATAAATAAATCTGAATAGAGATCATGAATAATGGTAAAACAAAGAATTGTGCAAAAGTGAGAATAGAAAGTTAAAGATTACGAAGTCTTTAGTCCCTAGTAAAGTAAGAAAAAACAGAGTTTGCTTATGATTGTGAAGAAAGACTACAATGTTTAAAGATGCTAATACCTGAGTATAAACAGGTAATAATGAGCCGCGACAAGTTAAATGAGACTTAGGCTAAAAAAAAGATTTATTGTCCATAATTGGACAAGAAAGAGTAAATGAAGAGAAAAGAAATGTAATATTTTTATAACGTGAAGAATAAATTTTTAATCAAGGGATTGTGTAAGAGTCTAGAAGCAAGATGAAATGGAATGTTACGATAATAGTGATTTCGGGGGCGGAATCCTTATAAGAGGGGGATGATGTAATAACCTAGATTTTTTAGAATATATTATGACTATGATTTCGAAATAAATTATTTATGCGGAAGGACGAGTTAACGAGTTATATTTATTAAATGGAAATAATGACCAAATAAGAAATGAGGAAAGTAATGTAATAATTAATCTAGATAATGAGTTTAATTAGTTTGAACTAAATGAGGGATGAAAAGAAAAGCTAAGAGGAATATGTGATCAAGTAAAAGTCGATCACATTTAATGTGACAAGCTTATACTTTGTAATCTTATTCATTTATTAATGAAAGTTTTATTTAAAGGTATCTCTTTATTCATGATTAATTGGTTGAATTGATTAAATGGATAAACCCATAGTTTTGGAGCAATGCTTTTAGAATCATAATGTTAATTATGCTAATGAGATCTAAATTCAAGATAGCTCAAAACTAAAATGTATCTAATCGTGGGATTACTAAAATGGAGATTAGTGAATCTAGATAGATTAGTATATACTATGTTTGCTCTTTCGAAGAGGATGATTGATCTCATAATCATTTGTGTAGAGATACTAAAGAAAGTATGTAAGTGCATATTAAAAAATAAGTTCACTGAACGCGACACGCTTAAGGATCACTTAATTTAGTTTTACTTATCTGGCAATAGGAGTTCCTAATGTGATAGTAGTACAAGTGATCATTGGACTTGAGATTATCATTTTACCTCGTGTATGATAAGTTATACTTTGTCATATTCCTTAAGACTATTTGGGGTATAACAAATGATATGTTCGGGTATAATAAGTTATACACGGAGGTAGGTGAATGATCAAAAAATGATCTACCACTTCCAGTGTAGGGAGAGAATGTCCTATGCGATTTGATAAATGACAACTTAGAAATCTTTGGCCAAGGTGAAATAAAAATTAGAAAGGAGTTTTTGAAGAGGGATGGTTCGACTGGTCACCAAAAAGAATTGCACTAGTCTTTAAAATGTTCCAAAAAATAATTGGTGGCAGGATTTGGACATGAAAATTCTCATGGTGAAGATGATGAGGTTCTTAGTCTTGGTTCACATGTTCCTGCTATAGTCAAATTGTTGATCAAGCCATTTCCAAATTCAATTGTGAATGAGCATGTTGGAAAATTGTTGTTTGAAAATTATGATTAATATGCTAGACCTGCAAAAAGCTCAACAAAAAAATTTATACTCTAGAGATCTTTAATGTTGGATGAAAATTACAATTTGCTGGTATGTCAAATGAAACAAACATGCAACCACGACATATAGTATCATTTATCTAGTTCCTGAACTGGGAAGTTATTGGTGCAAGTTGAACAACTCCACCTTAAGGACAAAGTGGAATTTGAAGAAGGAATGTGTAGGTAATATTGGATTTGCGAAATGATAAATCACTATTGGAGGATATGGTTGCTCGTGAAATTATAAATCATTACTAGATTTGGGGTTGCCTTGAAGAAGAAGCCGTATACAACATAAATGAAATATGTAACCTCTTGGAACGAGGGGCGGCCGAAAGTTGGACAATTGACACCTTGTTAATCGAGTGCAACAGTTGTGCTCATTCTGTATTTACCATAATTGTCCATGCTAAAGAAGTTAAAGAAGTAACTATTATCGGTGAGGAAATCATAAAATGTGGCAAGCTTAATCTTATTGATTTGACAGGATCAGAGAATACATTTCGTTTAGATGCTAGAGAAGGTTTAGATGCTAGAGAGGTCTTGCAAGAGAAGATGAGGACATAAACAAGACCTTATGCACAATGGGTCGTGTCATAAACGCATTAGCAGACCATTCTATTAATGTACCCTATAGGGATAGTAAGCTCACAAGGCAACGAAGAGATTCACTACTAGGATTAAATACCTCTGGGCATGGAATAGAAATTGGTGTTCCATATTGATTTATAAAAAGCTCTTGGCTAGGAGGCTTGTGTGTTGAGGATTACTTTATAATGGAGCAGGGAAAGAAAATTTATGGATCCACATTGTCACGGTGCAGAACCATATATACAATGCGGCAGATGATACTTCTTTATGAATGTGTTTCCGGGGTACATTTTGATTGCTATTACTATTGGATTTTTTCTATAAAATCTTATTTATCTATTTATTTAATGCTTATTAATGATGGACATTTATTATTAATAAAAGTATATCATTCGACATTCATTAAATGGTCATTTATTATGTTTATATAAATATCCAAATTTATATATATTATGATTTATGTGTATAAATAAGTATTATAAACAGAAGATATAAATCATATGTAATATATATAAATAAAGATATAATAGTTTATAACCTATGATAATTTGGAGATATTATCATGTAGGTTATATTGCTTTAATAGAGATGATTTATTTTGATCATAGAAGTTGGACTTCTAATTAAAGTACTAATGCATTAACGGTGTGTATTAAACGGATCATGTGATAATATTTTATTTATAAAATATTTTCACATATATACTAATTTGTAAATATTTCTTAATTTTGAAATAATAATGGATTTAATATTGTTATGTATATTAATTTAATATTTCAACGAGTGAAATTACATTGTGTTAATTAATATCTCAGAATGTTAATTAATATATTTAATTAATATCAGGAACATTATTATTGTCAAAACATATATAAGATTTTTCATAAGATAATTTATTATTGATCATAGAATCTTGGCCAAATATTTTAATATTTACTATTAAAAGGATTGATTTAATTGTTAAATCAATTTATGATCAAATGAAGATAAATTATGGACTTATGAAATTAGTTTAAATATATTGGGATTATATTTAATTCTAAAATATTTATGCACATTTATAGAGAAAATATTTACAGCTTATCAGTAAAGGGTTTATTTTATTTAATTCCTGGATTGAAGTGCAATTACAATTATTTAGTGGAATTAATTGTAATTAATATTTATTTAGTATATTATTATTAGATAATAATATATGAATAAGTATTGGAATCAGAATAAGAATCTCTTAGGATCCCCATCCTAGCCTAAGATGAATCAGTTTCATTAAAGAGATAATGATCAATAAGGATAAAAATATATCATTGATCAGATACGTAAAAAAGAGAGGTTATTATTCAAAATCAGAGGAAAGACCAAATAGCGTATACTCTCTCTTTTCTCATAGAAAAAACACGTAAAATATTTTTCCAGAAGGGTACTTTAGAGACCATACTCCAGACTTAGCATAAGGTCATAGGAAAGAAAATCTTGAGGATACTCAAAGATTCAAACGTGTCAATCCAACCAAGTACTAGGTAACACTTTATACTATATATATATATATATATATATATATATATATATATATATATATATATATAATTGCTCTTTTGTATAAAATCATAAAGATAATCACGTTTTATTAAATTTTTAAAACTACTTTTCGGAGAATTTTCCCAACAATTGGTATCAAAGTCATCTTCATGCTTTTATATGAATAACATGAATATATACATGTATAGGTGATTTATGAAATTTGTTGCTTTAGGGTTTTAATATTGTAATTTATCTGTTTTTGTTATGGAATTAAAGTATGCATGAGATGTATTAAATTATTCTTTATGGTTAATAGTAGGATAGATTATTGTTCTAACTTCTGTTTTGCAGAATTCATAATTACATACTCTAATGGCTGATTTGAGTGTATGTTTTAATTAAATAATTTATGATTTTATTTATGGGTTGTAAAACTCTTTCTATGAGTTATTTAATTTTTCTTGCAGTTTAAATGACATGTAAACTCTTTATGAGTATATGTTTAATTGATGTAATTATAAATAGATCGGATGTACACTTCGTTTGAAGTATATGATCTATATGTAATTCATTGTCTTAGTTATATGTAAGCTATTGAAGAAGATGAACATGGAGTCATGAAGAATAAAGTATTCGTGTTGAAAAGGGATATTCAAGAAGACTCCTGATAGATCCAATATTGCAATTAGCCATGAGAGTATATTATTATCTAATTATGCGTTTCTTATAATTTGATTATCTGTTTGTTATTAAAACCTAGATTAAAGCAGCAGAATTGAATTTTAGTTAATTTGAAAATTCAGAATCTGAAGCCCAATTTTTTTAATTAAAAATTTGAGTTCTAAAGCAGCTGCGTAGAGATGTGACGCAACTGTGTGGCTGCTCACTGTTTTGAACCATTCCTGTTCTGAAGCAGCTGCTTGGTGACGTGACGCAGCTGCTTGGGTCTCTGTAGCAGCTGCTTGGTGCCATGACGCAACTGCTTGGGTCTTTAAAGCAGCTACGTGAAGACGTGAAGCAACTGCGTGGGTCTTTGAGCGGGACCACCGTAGTTTGGGTTGGTTTTAATGAAATTTCAAATTATCTAATTTTCAATATTTATCTTATGTGGAATATCTTATTTCATGAATGATATGTGAATAAAATTATTAAAAATTCAAGTGGGAGAGGGATATAATCCCACAACCTCCATTATATATTTATAGTTATAATAACTAATATATTTCCTACAAAAATATTAGTAATCAAGATAATAAGTATAAATACCCTCTAGGATATGAGTTTATTAAAATATTAGTATAAATATACTTTCCTTACAGAGATATATTTTGAGCTATGAATATTTTATAAAATCTAAAATAATGGTATACACTTGATAAAGAGATTAATAAATTTTTTTTCCTACGGAAATGTATTTTATTAATACTCTTGAAGGCTTAAAAATAATATATAGGTATGTTATTTTCTTTGTTAAATAGTTAACTAGAAAAGAAAATAATGGTATTTTAAAATAATTATTTTTCCCTACGGATGGATATTATTTTGTAAAAATAAGATACCTATATTATTAGATTGTTTAAATAATGTGTTATTTTACTTGATGATGACTATATGAATGTTAAATGTATGTTTTTTTTAATATTATTTTAGATAAAATGTCTGCATTCAACCCAATCTCAATCATTCTAAAAGAGAACCAATTGATTGACCCAAATTATGTTGATTGGAAAAGGAACTTAGACATTGTTCTTACTACTCAAGACTATAAATTTGTGCTTATTGAACCCTGCCCTGAGACACCTGCAGCTAATGCTCTACGTGCTGTTAAAGAAACACATGCAAAATGGGTAAAGGCTGATGAGATGGCTAAATGTTATATCTTGGGCTCTCTACCTAACATTTTGCAACATCAGCATATGATTGTTCCAACTGCGAAGGCCATTATAGAATATTTGCATAGTATGTTTGGTGAGCATACTCGCGCTGTAAGGCAGAGTAAAATGAAGTCTCTCATGGAAGAAAAAATGATTGAGGAAACTCCAGTGGGTGAGCATTGTCTCAAGTTTATATCTCGCTTTAGCGAATTGGAGGTCCTCGGAGCAAAGGTCGATGCGGATACGCAGGTTGACATGTTACTACAGTCATTGCTGGTTACTTTTTCAAATTTTAGGGTTAACTACAATATGGGCCAGTTTCATTATATCCTACCTAAGTTAATGACACAGCTTCAGTTGGCCCAAGATATTCTAGTACCCAAACCAATTGTCAATGTAGCAGAGACTAATGTTGCTAAGGCTAAGGTCGGCAAGAAAAAGAAACCAAACAAGAAGAAAAAGAATGCAAAGTTTAGTAGGACTGGGGGAGTTGAAAAGAAACAGGGTTAAGGTGAGATGAAGCCCAAAGGGAAGTGTTTTCACTGTGGTGAAAAAGGATACTGGAAGCATAATTGCTCATTATACATTAAGAAAGTGAAAAACAAGGGTAAGTTTTAAACTTTACTAGTTGAATCATGTTTATTGGTGGTTTCTACAGGATCCTGGTGGGTAGATTCCGGAGCCACTAATCATATTTACATTAATTTACAGGGGTTCTAGGAGACCTTTTAAGTGAAGGAGAAATTTATCTGCAGTTAGCATCGGATGCAACAGTTGCAGCAGTAGCAGTGGAATTATTTATAGAGAGTTTTCTAGTAATAGGAGTTTATATTTGAATAATGTACTTTACATACCAAACGCTCGTAGGAATTTGATTTCGATTTCTTGTTTATTTAAACAAGGGTACTCCGTGGTATTTAATAATAAAGTTGTTATTAAGAAAAAATTTATTTTTATTTGTAATGATACATTATTGAATAACTTATATATTCTCACCCCTGTTATAAGAATATTGCAAAATACTAAAAATGATAATAACATATCTAAGAAAAGAAAAATTTCTTCAACAAATAAACCTTATTTATGGCACTTACGATTAAGTCATATTAATCTAAACAGGATCCAAAGATTAGTAAATGATGGACCTTTAAGTTTTCTTGAAATTAATTCTTATCCAGTTTGCGAATTCTGTATAGAAGGTAAAATAACTAAAACACCTTTTAAATCAAAGGGTAATAGAGCCATAGATAAGTTAAATTTAATTCATATTGATGTATGTGGTCCATTAATAGTGAAAGCTAAAGGAGGATATGAGTATTTTATCACATTTACTGATGATTACTCAAGATTTGGTTATGCATACCTAATACATCATAAGTCTAAAACTTTTGATAAATTCAAAGAGTTTCGGGCTGAAGTTGAAAAGTAAATGGGTAAATACATAAAGACCCTTCGATCTGATCGAGGTGGTGAATACTTTCTTACTGATTTCAAGAATTACCTGTTTGAAAATGAAATAGTATCACAGTTGTCTGCACCTGGGACTTCTTAGCAAAATGGTGTAGTAGAAAGAAGAAACATGACTCTTTTATATATGGTTAGATCTATGATGAGTTATTCTATACTACCTATATCTTTTTGGGGATATGCTTTACAAACTGCTATGTACTTGTTGAATATTGTTCCATCTAAATCAATTCCAAAAACACCATTAGAATTATGGTCAGGGCGCAAGCTTAGCTTGAAACACATTCATATATGGGGTTATCCTGCACATGTACAGAAACAAAAAACAGATTTAGATAAGTTAGGAACAAGATCAGAAGTTTGTTTGTTTGTAGGGTATCCAAAAAAGATAAGGGGTGAACTATTTTATAGTCTAGAAAACTAGAAGGCATTTGTGAGTGCAAATGCAGTTTTTCTGGAAGAGGATTATATGATGGAACGCAAGTCAAGTAGTAGAATTGTCTTAGAAGAAATGTCTAAAGATCCTACTCCACAAACAACACAAAAACCTGATAAACAAGTAATTACACCACAATACATAATACCTGAATCTTCTAATCAAGGAGAGCCTCGTCGTAGTGGGAGGATTTCTAGACCCACACAAGGACTTACTCTTTTGGGTGAGTCTACTGAGATTATCTCAGATGGTCAAAATTCAGATCCCTATAACTATAATGAGGCAATTGTGGATAAAGATGTTAATCTATGGCTATAAGCAATGAAATAAGAAATGGACTCTATGTATTCCAATAAAGTCTGGGAACTTGTAGATGTGCCTAGTGGAGTAAAATCTATTAGGTGCAAGTGGATCTACAAGAAGAAGAGAGGGATGGATAGGAAGGTTCATACATATAAAGCTAGGCTTGTAACGAAAGGGTATAATAAAAAAGAAGGCATTAACTTCGAAAATACTTTTTCGCCACTAGCAAAGCTTAAGTCCATCAGAATTCTCTTATCTATTGCTGCATATCTTGACTACGAGATATGACAAATGGATGTCAAGATAGCTTTTCTTAATGATTATCTTGAAGAAGACATTTACATGTCTCAGCCAGATGGTTTCATAGCTGAAGGCCAAAAAGGAATGGTTTGTAAGCTACATAAATCTATTTACGGGCTTAAACAAGCATCGAGATCATGGAATGTCAGGTTTGATCAAGTAATCCAATCACTTGAATTTGAACAAAATCCTGAAGAGCCACGTGTTTATAAAAGAAGTGAAGTTAAACTAATGGTGTTCTTGGTTTTATATGTAGATGACATCCTATTGATTGGAAATGACATAGGAATGTTATCTCAGATTAAAGCCTGATTTTTCAATCATTTTGACATGAAAGATTTAGGAGAGGCTAAATACATCCATGAAATCCAAGTTATTAAGAACCGCCATAAAAGAATGTTGTGCCTTTCTCAAGCAGCATATATAGATAAAGTATTGGTTAAGTATATTATGCAGGATTCTAAAAAGGGACTACTTCCTTTTAGACATGGAATCCTTCTTTCTTCAAACCATTGTCCTATGACAGAATTTGATAAAGAGCGCATGAATGCAGTTCCTTATGCATTAGCTGTAGGAAGCTGAATGTATGCTATGTTGTGTACTAGACCAAATATCTGTTATGTAGTTGGAATGATCAGTAGATATCAGTATAATCCAAGACCTGAGCACTGGACAGTAGTTAAGCATACTCAAGTATCTTCGGAGAACGAGAGTTATATTCTTGTCTATTGTAGTGATGATCTAGTTCCGATTGGATATTCTGATTCAGACCTTACGGGTGACAAAGATTTAGGAAAGTCAACTTCTGGGAATGTGTTCACTTTAGGTTGTGCATGGAGCTATTAATTGGAGGAGTGTTAAGCAAGGTTGCATTGCTGATTCCACTATGGACGCAAAATATGTGACAGCTTCAGAATCTTCAAAGAAAACTATATGGTTTCGAAAGTTTTTAATGGAACTTGGCGTAGTACCATCAGCTATTAGTCCCATGGTAATATATTGTGATGATATTGGGGTAGTGACACAATCAAAGCATCCAACAAATCATAAGAAATCGAAGTATATCGAACATAAGTATCATATCATTCGAGAGTATGTGAACAAAGGAGATCTAAATTTGTGCGAGATTCCAAGGGTTGAAAATCTAGCAGATCTATTCACAAAAATATTACCAGCTAAAGTTTTTAAGTCACATATTGATGCGATTGAGATTAAATGCATGGAAAATAGGATTTAAAAGTATGTGGGAGATTGTTGGATTTTTTCTATAAAATCTTATTTATCTATTTATTTAATGCTTATTATTGTTGGACATTTATTATTAATAAAAGTACATCATTCGTAATTAATTAAATGGTCATTTATTATGTTTATATAAATCTCCAAATTTATATATATTATGATTTATGTGTATAAATAAGTATTATACACAGAAGATATAAATCATATGTAATATATATAAATAAAGATATAATAGTTTATAACCTATAATAATTTAGAAATTTTATCATGTAGGTTATAGTGCTTTAATAGAGATTATTTATCTTGATCATAAAAGTTGGACTTCTAATTAAAGTACTAATGCATTAACGGTGTGCATTAAACGGATCATGTGATAATATTTTATTTATAAAATATTTTCACATAAATACTAATTTGTAAATGTTTCTTAATTTTGAAATAATAACAGACTTAATATTGTTATGTATATTAATTTAATATTCTAATGAGTGAAATTACATTGTGTTAATTAATACATCAGAATGTTAATTAATATATTTAATTAATATAAGGAACATTATTATTGTCAAAACATCTATAAATTTTTTTATAAGATAATTTATTATTGATCCTAGAATCTTGGCTAAGTCTTTTAATATTTATTATTAAAATGATTGATTTAATTGTTAAATCAATTTATGATCAAATGAAGATAAATTATGGACTTATGAAATTAATTTAAATATATTTGGATTATATTTAATTCTGAAATATTTATGTACATCTATAGAGGAAATATTTATAGTTTATTAGTAAATGGTTTATTTCATTTAATTCCTGGACTGAAGTGTAATTACAATTATTTAGTGAAATTAATTATAATTAATATTTATTTAGGTTATTATTATTAGATAATAATATATAAATAAGTATTGGAATCAGAATAGGAATCCCTTAGGATCCCCCTCCTAGCGTAATATGAATCAGTTTCATTTGAGATATAATGATCAATAAAGATATAAATATATCATTGATCAGATACGCAAAAAAAGAGGTTATTATTCCAAATCATAGGAAAGACCAAATAGCGTATACTTTCTCTCTTTTACTAAAAAAAACACGTAAAGTGTTTTTCCAAAAGGGTGCTTTGGAGACCACACTTCAGATTCAGCATAAAGTCATTGGAAGAAAGATTTTGAGGATACTCGAAAATTCAATCGTGCTAATCCAATTAAGCACTAAGTAACTATTCATACTATAAATGCATGGTATATATATAATTGTTCTTTTGTATAAAACTATAAAGATAATCCTGTTTTATTAAAATTTTAAAACTACTTTTCGGAGAATTTTCTCAACAATTACGACCTTAGTATATTTTTGGGACAGGAGTTGGGCCGTTGATTGTGCTTCCACAATAATTCATCATCCAGGTTGGGTGTGATATTGCGTACATGGTCACTGGTGGCAAGTGTCTCGAGAAGTTCTTGGTTCCATCCATATTTTTGCTGTCCCAACTCCCCAATTTCAAATATGTTACTGCCGTTTCACTCGCAGGGGCCATCATGTCACTCGGCTATTCAACTATAACTTGGGAAGGTAGCTTAACTCATGGAAGAGTGGTGAATGTGAGCTACACATACTAAAATACGAGCGGAGCTGATTCCATATTTATGGTGTTCAATGCATTGTGTCAGATGGAGTTTGTATTTGTTGGGCATGCCGTGACCTTTGAAATTCAGCCCATAATTGCATCCACCCTTGAGAGACTCTCAAGAATTCCAACTCGAATTCCAATTTTCAGAGTTGCACCCGTGGCCTATTTTGTCAAATGCAATTTGCTATTTCCCAGTGCTTTTATTGGATATTGGGTTATTGGTCAATATGTTGACGATAATGTCATTGTGGGTCTCCAGAAATCCTCCTGGCTCATTGCTGCTGCTAACTTAATGATGGTCCTGGTGATCAATATCTATGGTTTCATCATAAGATTCACCACAATGGGACTGAATGACACTCTTATTGACAAGAAGACAATATTCCTCAATTGGTAGAACTTCAGCAACTAAACAAGTGTTACAGCTGCCTTGAAATTCCATGAGGCTAGTTGGGATCCTAAAGAACCAAGCTACGCAAGGTGCCACAGGCCATTCATAAATACAGTTCATGTTATTGAATTTGAATGGCGCCAAAAGAAAGAAGCAATACTGCATAGATGCGATTTGTTTTCAGAGGGCTAATCATAAATTCCACCTTGAGCACAAGGTGAGTTTTGAAGGGCGAAGTGTTTTTACATGTCAATTTTAGTCTATTTAGAATATGTATTGTGTAAGTAGCAAGACTAATCCAAGGATTGAGATTAGGCTAAATAGTAATAAAATGAATGGCTAGGATGGATTGTATTGAAGCCTATATTATAAGATTAATTTTATACTGAAAATGTATCTGTCACGGCCCCAAAATTCAGGTCCTTTACCACCGGATACGGTGCTCATGATATGCACATACATCACATATATCTATACTCTTCATGCATAATAACATAAATAATTACACTAGTTAATATTACATAACTGAATATAAATCCCAAGTTCATTCAACCTTTACTAATACAAATACATAACTTAGTTCAAAAGTTATCGTCAGTCTTAACATAAAAGTTTAATACACAAATAGACTTAAGCATCATTTAATCTTCGACTTTTCTTTTTCCTTTGTCCTTTTCGGAACCACCGGACTTCTTGGGTTTAACTGTAAAATTAGTTTGAGCAAGAGTAAACAACTAATTGCTTAGCAAGTCTATAACATACAATGAATAAGATTCCATGTAAAGAATTATTTGACATTTTTGAAAGTTCAACAATATTCAATGATGAGGAAGCAACATGAATAATGAATCAATTACAATAAAATAAGAGTTTTAACTTTTATGCCGAGAGGTCACTATAGACTGTGAATTTCTAGAGGAACTATCAGTATTTCACTGAATACCTCAAGAATGTAGGTTAATCACAAAGACTAATTTTCACTCTTTGCAAGTACTTAAGATGACCAGTCTATTGTATTTTATGTTATACATAACAATTAGACATAACGTGTAAAGTCGGTCTCTCGACACAAAATACTCCTTTTGTAATAGCCACAAAAATTTTCATACACAAAATAATGGGAATGAGAATTATTTAATAAATTAGGAAATAAAATTTTAAAATATGAATTATAATTATATTTATGCAAATGGAATTTAAAGAATTATTCTATAAGAGATTATGGGAATTTATTTTCAAGTATATGGGAAAGAAAGAAATAATGGACTAGAAAATTGTGTAAGCCGTTGGGAAGTGTATATATATATATATATATATATATATATATATATATATATATATATATATATATATATATAAATTAATCAAACAAGGTCACAAGTCCTAAGTTAAGCCCAAGATTACTTGGATATGTATATATATAAGTTATTTTAGACTGAATCTTTAGTCCAAGAGTTCAACCCAAGTCCATGAAGTAAAGTAAAGAGTTAAAATCAATTAGTCCATGAACCAAGCCTATTATATGTTACACCAAATCCATGAAAGCAAGCCAAGCCCAAGCCTTTGACCCAAGTCTAGACTTTTCCAATTAGCACATAGGATAAGCCATGCATTAATAGATTAGATAAGGATAAAAAAATAAATTATTATCTAGCAGCGTGTTGGCAACTTGAGGATAAGTATCCAAGGTGGATAATTTATCTCAAGCAAAGAGATAACCATGCAATATATCACGTGGCAGCCAACATGAGATATGTTTCCTATGGAAGCATGATTCGGTTAATCTGGGAGATAGAATCAAATTAGCCAAGAGATAATTATTTATTAAAAATAAAAATAAAAAAATAAAACAAAACCTATTTTGCATGTGCAAGCTTCGGATGACAAAGGGATAAACATGCCAAGAAAGGAAGAACGGATAAGAAAGAATTAAAAAAAAGAATTTTTAATTCCATCCATATCCTCATTTGTTTGTCTATAAATACTCTCATTTCATTTATTTCAAAACAAAAGTTTAAACACTTTTAGAGAGAGAAAGTGAAAAAGTATATATATTATAGGGTTGTACACAAAATCGATCAAAACTGAAAAATTGATCGGACCAAACCAAACCGTTACTATTTCAAACCAAAAAATATAAAATCGAAAAAATCGAACACTATAAAACTAAAAAACCGAGACTAGTTCAGCCGGTTTGGTTTGGCTTCTCAAAAAACCAAAATCGACCAAACCGACCGAACAATTTAAAATTATAATATAATTTATATACTTTTTTAATAAATATTTATTTTATATAATTATATATTTATTATATGTCTTTATTGTGACGAATTTACAAAACTTCTATCCTAGTGAATGAATTAGGTAATTTTTGTTTTTCGGATTTAGAGAACTTCTATTATAATTAATAGTTATTGAGTTAGTGATTTATTAATTATTATGAAAAACTGTCAATATAATAAATATCAAATTATCAATTACGGAACCGAATAACCGAATAAATCGACCGATTTAACCGAAACCGAATAAACTGATAACCGATTACAATGTAAAAATTTGGGCGATTTTGATTTTTAATTTTTTATAATCAACTTAAATAGTTTGGTGATTCCCCCCCCCCCCCCCCCCCCCAAAAAATCGACAAAACCGACCGTGTGCACCCCTAATATATACATATAGAGAAAGGAAAAGTTCAAAAAATTAAAGAAGCTAGTAAGAAGGAAATAAAGCTAATTAAAGAAGCTAGTAAGAAGGAAATAAAGCTACAGAGATACAAATCTTAACCCTGGTTTAATTCTTTATATTTAGGTACATATATAATTTTTGTAAAATATTTATTTAATGCATATTGAGTTAAATTTTATGTATTATAATAGTAATAACAATAAATGTTTGGAAGAAAGTAAAAATAAGTAAAAGTGAAAACTTGAAATAAAAATTAAATTGGGATAGTTGGTTGTGATATTTGTTGTTGTGGTAGAGTTCAAGGGTATGGTGGTCTTGGACTCTTAGATATAAGGTGATATTATAGGGGAGATGCTGTCGAAATTTTTAGTCAAATCGAAATTCTAAAGAATTAGTTATAAACTAAACGAAATTAATATTTTAGTAAACCAAAATAACTTGATTTTTTTTTACATGGGAAAAATTCTGAAAAAGATATGAAAAACTTGTTGTGATACTTTGAGCTACTATATAAGTTTCAGAAATTTTGGAGTTAGTGTTAACTTTAAAGATTGTAACAATTTTGAGCAGGAATAACTATAAAACAAATATTAAAATAATCTGAAAATTTTATAGAAAATTTGTTACATAATATGAAACGCCAAATTAAAAGGAGACAAAAGATTTTAAATTTAAGTAAGCCAAAAAATGTAAAATATTATTATTTTTTGAAATAAATAAAGGAAATATTATTTATAAAAATCAATTAAGAGTAAAAATGTAATTTACAATATCGCTCGTGAAGGTGGTATGAAACAATAATTAAATCGCAATTATGGTATCTGAAAAGTACCAAAACGGAGTTTTAAATATTTATCAAGGAGAATTATTAATTAATTAAATAATTAAAGTCCTTATGAATGGTGTAGGTTATTATTTGGAGATAGAAAATAATTTAAGCAAGAAAGGTATAGCTAAAGCAGGCGAGTTCTCTCTGTGACGACCCCAAATTCGGGTTCCATAACCTCGGGTTTGGTTCTCCACTGTACAGTACTTACTAACAATTAAATACATAAATTGCATTTAAATTTCGCGGAATAATACAAAAGGTTCCTTATAAAAAGGCTGGTCGATTAATCTTAACATAAACATTACATATCTTAAATGAATACAAAAGATTTACAAAAGAAATTTCATAACAAGTAATTTAACTAGCATGCATTAACCTAATATAAGCTTTGACTTTTCCCTTGCCTTTGTCTTGTTTAGAATTTCCGGGCTTAGCTGAAAATAAGTCATGATATAGCAAGAATGAACAACTAAATGGCTTAGCAAATTTATAAGCAAATAGCAGGATATATAATGATGAAAGGGAAATTACTATCAGGGTTTTCAACAATAGATAACAATTGTGAAAGATATCAAGAATCAATTTTCAATAAAAGAATGGATTGACTCTTTACTGTTGAGTTGTCTTTAATGACTATGAACTGTTACTAAGGTAGAACAAACATATATATATCTGACACCTCGAAAAACGTGATACGCGTGGGGATCAACCTCTTGTACCCTATGTATATGCATAACATTCAGACATCTTGCGCAAATTCGGTTTCCCGACAGATAAAATCCTCCTTATTTAGGGTTGTTCATTTTCAGTCTTACTATAAGAATCCGCACCAACCAATGATTTGGATAATCTTTTAAAATATTCAATGTGATGAATTTAACTTGCATTGTCTAGCTGAAACAATTAGCTTAGACTTTCTTAAACAGTTCTTGAATTAATGAACTATACATTTGTAAATGCACTATGTGCGAATACAATAACATTAATGATGTGGAATAATTTTTGATAATTAACTCACTTAAAGCTCTGTCAAATAACTACAAGTGTAAATACTTGCTCAACAATAATTGAATTGCTCAATGTAAATAAAGTTGAAGAAAACTTGCAATAATAAATACAAGTTGGAGTTAAAAAAAACTTGTCTCGTGCGTAACTACTGCTAACCAATTCAATTCATTTTTCTTTGAGTAGACCTAATAATTAATCAAGTTGATCTTTAAATTAGTATCATATATACATTCATATGATAACCTCTATACTTCTTACACCTCTAACACTTAACCAAATAATCATGTAGTTAAAGGTATATAAACACTTAGGAAATATTATCATCACTTGATAATATTTCAATCACATAAAACCTATATTAGTTATTTAATATAGTTCAAACTCTTATATAATATTATTGATAATTTAATAATATTTTATTGACCTTCTAATATTATTAATCATTTAATAATATTCTATTAATTATCTAATATTATTAATCATTTAATAATATTTTATTCATTATCTAATATTCTTAATCATTTAGAATATTTTATTCCCTTATTAATATTATTAATTATTTAATAATATTTTAATCATTATTTAATATTATTGATCATTTAATAATATTTTATTCATTATCTAATATTATTAATCATTTAATAATATTTTATTCCCTTATTAATATTATTAAATATTTTAATCATTATATAATATTATTAATTATTTAATAATATTTTATTACTTTATTAATATTATTAATCATTTAATAATATTTTATTCATTATTAAATATTATTACTTATTTAATAATATTTCATTGACTTAATAATATTGTTACCAATGTAGTAATATTTAATCATTTACAAATGTTATAATCATTTAATAATCTTTTAATCACATATTAATATTATTAACCACTTAATAATATTCTATCACAAACAATACCAATAGTTAACTCTTTAATTGTGTTAATGTTAGCCTTTATTTTAAGTATTTAGCTACCAATTAGTGATTAGCTACCAATTAGTCACTAATAAACTCCAAATATTGATTTAATATTCAAACACATTTATTTTACACTTATTTTAACTTAATTTATCAAAGAAAACTCGACCCGGACAGACTCGACCCGACACGGACAACTTGGACATTCTGTTTTGAATGCCCCGACGCTTAACATAGGCTATTCTGGGCGTCGGGGCATCCAAAACAAAACACAAACCCTAAAATGGGTTGTCCGACCTCCAGTCATTTCGACAGCCATAACTTCTTTATTTTAAAATATTTTGGAGTGATTCTTGAGTCCATTCTCATCAGAATTTTCCCCTCTACAATTTCCCTTTAGATCACAAATCCAAATTCTGAACATAACTAGACTCAAAACTGCTCACAAGGATAAAGTGAAAACTAACTTAACAAATCCTTGGTTTTAATGGTTCAAACTTGAAATAAATAAACTCTACACATTCAAATGACATCAACTTAGTGTTGTTGTCTTACTAACTTCTTGTTCTACAATATTCCATGGTTCAATCACATTTTTGAAAACATTTTACACGAAATTTAAAGATCGAACCTCTTGGGGTTTAAAAACGACCTACTTTACGGTAAAAGCCATAACTCCTTTGTTTTTTATTATTTAAAAGCTTCAAGTTGAGTTTTCTTTAAAACTCATGTATGTAACTTTCTAGCCATAAAAATCCATTTTTCAACTTGTACATTTCAAACTACAACATAAAACATGACATGCTTGACTAGGGTTTTACCGATAAAGCTTAATATGGGTATTTCTACTATTTTTTTGCATTCCACACATACCAAAATATGATATACACACATAAAATCATGAATATACATATATAACATAGTTTAAGACTTTTAGACCATCAAAACAACTTTTGATCAGTTAAAAATATATTTTTGACCATAGAAAACATATATAGACAATAAATATGGACTAAGAAGAGTTGAGAGCACTTTTGAACCTCTTGGACTTGAATGCTCTCTTCCTCCTGGCTATAAACTTTGTTAGAGACTCCACCTTGATAAATCTCTAGCAATTTCTCACAACTCACAAGTATTTCTCTCTTTTTCTCTCAAATGCTCTCACTTTCTTCTCTCTAGAATTCTAATAAATGAACTAACAAACATCACCAAGTGTGTGGAGTACTCTATTTATAGTACTTTACTAACACATCATTAACTCTCCTAATCCACCAACACAGTCAAATTAAAGCTTAATTGAGATTACTATTGCATGGTTGGACAAGTTGAATGACTAAGTGATTGACTAGAGTTGTTCACCTACTATGACATTTTGTACAAAAGAAGCAACTTTGCAAAACAAGTCACCCCAAGTGGGCCCCCTACAATTCTCAGCAAAAATGGGATTTAATCACCCATTTTTGGTTTATTTTTAATGCTTTAATTATATATATATACTCCTATATATATATATATATATATATATATATATATATATATATATATATATATATATCAATGTTGACCAATTTTGTCTTCCTTTTGGGCTCCACCTTGGACTTTAGAGTATAATAAGTTGAGCTCATTCAATTCATTTGTTTGGGCTCAAATTAATTAACACATTGAGCTAACATTTAATAAACTATGCTATCTTTAATTAAAATAAGCATTGAGCTAGATTAATTAATTACATGGACTAAGGTTTAATTTAATTACATGGGCTACTAGGTAAATTTAATTGACCTAGTTTAACAACTCATTTGGTTTTAAATTATAATCCAGTTATATTTGCTTTAATTAATTATAACATCTTGCTTCATTGCTTTAAATAAATATACACATATACACGTATATTTATTCAATTATCTAATGCACAATTAATTAGTACAAAATTTTTAATTCATTGCTAATTATTTAATAATCATAATTACAATGTCTAATGAAATTTGTGGTCATTACACTCTCATTTTGAGAAAAGTTATTTATTTGATCTGTTGCAAGTTCCCTAACTTGTGCAAGTTTTTCTTAACTATTCAAGTTTATTTTTGCAATATCTCTGGCTTATGTTAGTCTTTCAAATTGTGCAAGTTACTTGTTATATGAGATTCCTGAAGTATACATTTTCGCACTTATGTGCATTTGTGGATCGTTCTTTGATGAACTGTGGCGATTCTTATTTAACATATGATTCATGAATTGCTATGAGTCTATGTCATTTTTTTCAGCTAGACATTATTGATGTGATTTATTCCGGGGTTGATATTACTTTGAAAGTGTTTAAGTTTAATCCAAATTGTTTTGATGCGGATTCTTATGTTAAGATTGAGTATGAATAACCCAAATATAATGGATATTTATTTTACGCTAAAAGTGTAAGACAGATTGTTTTGCACAACGACGGGGTGCGATAAGTTGATCACCTAGAGTACCGATGATATTATAGTTCACAGTTATAAACTGTTAAACTAGGAAGAAGTTCATGGTCCCTACGACCACTCAATATGATGTCAAAATAATTCTTTTGTTCACGTTGTTTCAAACCAATTATTGAAGTTTTTCTTTGATGATTATTCATTTTGTTGTTTTATATATACTTGTTGAACATATTTGATGCTCATTCTTGCTATTCATTAATATGTTACAGATTAAAAGGAATTCTAGGCAAAGCAGAAGGTTCAGAAGGGTAAACGCTAAAGACAAGGGAAGGGTGTAGATGAGGAAGAGAACTAGAGCCGTAATAATATATTATTGATAGTTATATATCTAATGATGTATTCTTTTGAGAGACCTATATTTGTATGTAACGTAAATAAATCTTGGGTATGTAATATTACATTATGAAATGTTATATTAATATTGTAAATTAATAATTGTGAGATGGATCGTAATGCACTAAATCTGGAGTAATGAGTTCTTGGATTTGGGGCGTTACAACTTTTATAAGGGTTGTTCATCTCATCCTCATTTTAAGTAGTGTGATGTCGCAAGCACCCAAAAATAAAATCTTACTTTTAAAAAAATAGTAATGTAGTAGTGTAAGTAAGAGTCGATCCCACATAGAATGATTATTTAATTTTATGTTTTTGCAAACAAGAATTGGGGGGTTTTTGAATCAAAGAAATAATTTAAATAAAATTAACTAAAATAATTATGTAAGTAATTTAATGAAATAAATGAGAAGAACAAGCCTTGGTTTAAGTCAATATCCACCATCAAGAATTTACAACTGATCACTGATGCAAGAATAAATCAATTAATATTTTGAAGATTCACCGTAGAAAGAACTACTCGCAAGTGGAATAATTTTTCTCATCCCTCCTTAATTTTAGATAAGGAGAGCCACGTGGTCTAAATAACCTTACTACTAAATAACCTCCGACACGTGCTAAAGATTTAATTTAATAGCAGCTTTAAGAATTAGAGAGATCGTTGAACTAAACAACACAAGCCACGCGTTTGCATTTAATTTAGATGAATATTTTTCCTAAGATAAAATAATCTTTTGATCTGCAAAATAATTATTAAACTTAGTTGCTTCACAAATAACAGTAGATTAATATGAATAATAAACTAGTAGCGTTCCTAGCTGTAGACACCCAAATTTTGCACTTGTGTACTAACCCTAACAGGAGGGCAAAATCGTCATTCGACTCGACATACGAAAATGAAAGGTGGACGCCAACACGAAGTCACCACAACGGCTTACGATCAAAGCTGCCAAACGAACAACGAGAATCGAGTCATTTGAGGCAAGACACACAGTCAATCCAGACGAAGCCCGATGCGGTCGCCAAAGACGGCAAATGACCATTACGCTTACGGCAGTAGGGGGTCTCGCTCCCGGGAAACCATGCACAAAAATAATTTATGCATCAGGTAATAGCCTTCCAAAATAATACAGCAGAAATTGGCGATTTAAGACCGCGTGACACGAAAATCGAAAAAAGCAAGCCAGGCAGCCGCAGGTGCACCTGCGGTCACCGACAAAGTGGACAGTTCGCGGCTCGAGGAGACAACCTGGCAGTCGAGGATTCGGCGCGGGCGGCTAGCGAAGGCAGCCGCAGATGCACCTGCGGCCAGTCGCAGTTGCACCTGCGGCTGCCTGCGGAACGCTATACATTGCCAGTTTTCACCCGAGAGCAAAGGAGGAAAAATTTCTTAAATTTTTTTAGAGAGAGAAAACGTGAGAAGAGAGAGAAGGGGCTCGGGTGGATTTTTATTTGGGTGATAAATTGTTGATTTTTTTAAAGTAATCAAATTAGGATATTAGAATCACAAGGATAAAAATTAAGAGTTTTAGTAAACGTCGGTCCCTGTTTGGCAAAAAGGCTACGAGCGGGTTTTGAAATGTCATAAAAACGATTTCATAAAAATAGACAAACGTTTTCATTAAACTTTGGTGCATAGGGTTAAAGAGTTTCTAGAAGTTGCCTTCATTTTATTTGACTATACTTGTGACACCCCAGGATTTTATAGAATTTCTAAATGAGGATTATGATTAATTAAATAAAGGTTAATATATAAAAACCTAGCGTTGAATGACAGAAAATTGTAAAAGAGATTAAACAAGAATTATTGCTTAATCAATCTGTTATATATGACCTATGTGGTAAGTTGAATGGGTGTATATATGTATATTTGACAAGATATAGAAAGAAGGATTTAAAGTTTAGAAAATAATGGAATGAGAAAAGAGTATGTGAATTGATGCTTAGTTATGAATATTAACAGTAAGTCAAAGGAATAGGCCCTGAGAGGCTATGTGATAGAAATGATTATATAATGTATGACTTTATGAGTTGAGGAAGGAAAGAGTAGTGTGACCTAATTTGTATATTAGGGATTTAAAGAATAATGAGGATAATGATTTGTTAATGTTCTGAAGTTATGAAGAAATTGATATTAGGAATTGAAATTAGTTATGTAGTTACACGATGTGTAGAAATGGAAAATAATACCCCGATAATGTGTATAAAGAATGTAGTATGCAAGTAAAGAGCAAACTTGGACTAGGTACATGACGTAAATGGACGTAAAGTCATAACGAAGATATTATAAGTTTAAAGGATAAAGAACCATGGATTTTGGTAATTCGGTCGAGGTTCGCTTCTCGAGGAAGCGGTTATTGGACAATTGAGTAATTCAACTGTGTTGAGATATCGAAAATTGGAATTCATTTATTGTAAAATCAAAAGGTTCATGGAAATTGGATTTTTAAAGGAATAATATGGAATTTAGCAAATATTATAGTAATTAAAAAGTGATTAATGAAATTTAATTTTGAAGTGTGATAAGAGATTTGGGACAAGCCAATTATGGTGTATTTGATGGTGGAATAAAATGCAAGTATGATGAAACAAGTTTGGATTAAAATGGACTTGAATTAGATTGAAATTAAGTGAATTGTGATTTAAAGAAAGTTAAATTTCTAGATTTTATGGCTAAAGACCATTATGCCCTTGAACATTTGGAGAATGGCAATTGTGTCCTAGAAGTGTATAATGACCAAACTAGCCTTATTTTGTAATGGGAAATGACATGCATACCCCCAACCATGCAAGGTTAAGTTAACCAAGGATAGGTCAAGTGTAGGATTAATACATATGATATATATGTATATATTGAGTATGTAGCAAGCTGGTATGTTCATTTTTCATTTTCCAGCATTCGAAGTTGCTAGAAGCTAGGAGAGAAAAGAGAGAAAAGCTAGAGTTGCAAGAAAATCTTGGAGAATTCATGAGAAGGAATCCAAACCAAGTGAAGATCATCCTTAAAAGGGAGTATACAAGCATAGCAAGGGTTGTAGCAAGGAGCAGAAAGCTATAAAGAGAGGTATAAGCATGTTAAGCTATAGAAACTTGTTATTTATGTAGTTAAATTCAAGTTTAAGAATAGCCATGTATGAAGTAGTGAATAAATATAAAGATTATGTGAAGTTACATGTTATATGTTTCATAATTAATGAAAACCCTAAGCTCATGTGTTAAAAGAACTAAGATGGTGAACAATCTATGCTTAAGTTCAAAGCTAAAGAGCATGATTCATGGAGGATTATATGTTATATGTTGTTAGATTTGATGAAATCATAGTTTGAAAGGTTGATTACATTTGATGTAAGCAAATTGTTGTGCTAAATGGTAAGTTAGAAGCTTAAATGGTTTAAAAGTAGGATTTGATATGAAAAGTTTGAATATTAGGCTATACTTTTTGTGTAGACAACGTAATAATCTGTAAAGTGTATTGGAAGATACATATGAAAGTTGTGAGAATGTACAAAGTTGTTAAATGTATATGTGGTTGCCTATGTGGTGTATAGAGTTTATGAACTTAAGATGAGTTAAGTTTGAAAATTGAAAGTTGGCAAAATTGCTATCAATGTGTGAATTATGGCTATTACTGGAAATTAAAAGCTAAATGAGGCCAAATGGTAAGTTTTATGTAAATATGTGTGTTTGAGTTGAATTGGATGTTATTAGGTGTCGATGGCGATAATTATGGACTTTAAACTATTTAAAACGTTCGCCGACGCCTAAAACGAGTTATTTTGGAAAAAGGAATTCAAATGAAAGTAATAAACATTTTGAAGTCTCATACAAGTTATATATGTGCTATATGTGCTATAGGACATGTTAGGAACAATTTTCATAACAAGGAGTTGAGGATTGGAATTTGAGTTGAGTTTTTGAAAGTTGAAAGTTTTAAAATTGGATGAAAATGCAACTTAAAGTGTGATTTTTGGCAATTTTGAGGAATTAAAGGTGAAATGAAGTCACATGACTTGTTTTTATGTAAATACACGTGTCTAGGTTGATTTGGTAATCAACGGAATAAAATTTGAATGAATTAGCGATTCGAACGATCGAAATCGATCGTTTCGATTCAAAACGGATTTTACGGACAATTCTCGCCTCGTGCGAAATTTTGTGGTTCTAAAAGTTGGGACATGTCATTTATGACTTATATGAACTATGTCAAGTGTTGGAATTGAGTTTTGAAGCAATTGGCCAAAAAGCACAAAGTTGCAAAAGTTGAGTTTTAAAATTCTGAAAAAATTTTTAAGTATAGAAACGTGTTGAACAGCCCTCCTAGGGGCTAGTGCATCTCGAATTTTAAGAAGACAAATGTGGCAAGTAGTATTTTTGTAAAATACTAGGTAGTGAGGTTTATATGTGGTCCAAATTTCAGCTCAATTGGAGTTAAGATGAAGAAATTAAAAATCGGCAAAGGTAGTGCAAAAATCAGATTTCAGAATTTGAACATGGCGCCCCCGCGCCATGTTTTGTACTAAACATGGCGCCCTGGCGCCATGTACTAATACGACGCATATTATAAATTGTGAGCATGAAAGGTGTTAGCTGAATTACTTGCTGAGCTTTATGCTCATTCTTGCGATATACTAACTTTTCAGGTAAAATACAAGAAAGCTGGAGGTACCGGTTATGCTAAGGTAAAGGATTGATGAAGGCATAATTAATCATGAGAGGAATGTGCTATGTGTATTTATGTAATGTGGCTATTCAGATAGTTGATGCTAAGTCATGATTGTAATAAGGGATATATGATTTGTAATTCATAATAATGAATGTGCATGTATGTATTATCCAGCTAGGAGATGTAAGAGTTAAAGTTGGATGTATTATTGATTAATCGAGTTTGACATGTAATAATCTTGTACATATGGTACAGTTGTATGTATAGTATAGAGACTTGTAAACAGGTACAGGTATGATGCAGATGTATGTATACAGGTACGATTAAACAAGGCCATATATATATAAAGTTCATGGCGAATTTTTATTACAGGGTAAGTTGAACCATAAGATTTATATATGATTATAATAGGTCACAAATTGTTAAGGTTGACCTAAGTTTCAAGAATTCGCTAAAGTGAACGTTGCGATCCTGAGACAGATAAGGGATGTAAGATAAAGTTTAAAGAAAGAAAAAAAAATATGGACCGAATTTATGGTTAACAAATTGGTTTTAAAGGTCAAAGGTTAAGATTTAACGCACGGGATCCCGGTTAAATGTGGTTTAAGGTTAATAATTATTTGATCCAGATATAATTGGACTTAATTAAATAAGGTTGGGATTTCGGGATGTCACAGTACTGCTAGGAGGCAATGTATAGTCTCGATTCCTATTTGACAAAAGTTTAAGACTTTTAATTTCTGAAAACGACGCCTAATAAAAACCCCATCATTTTCAAACTTAAAAACTTAAAATCAATGTTTATTAGAAAACAAAGCCTAGTCATTTGGGTCAAAAGGTGTTTCAAAACACTCAATAAATAAAGCACGTCTTCTATAAAAAGAATCAAAGCAGGTTTTATCATCACAACAAACATTTAGGCACACACACACACACACACACGTTTTAGATTTTTAAAGGATAGGAAAACATCAAGATTGCGATAACCGTGTTTTCACGGAAGTCGGGGGGTGCCTAACACCTTCCCCTCGCTTAAGCAAGCCCCCGAACTCTATGAATCTCGGTTCGCAGACCAATTAAATTCGGAGTCACATATGAGCCAGCGATTACGAAAACAAAATTCGGATGAGTTGGTACATCCATTTCAAATATACTAACTAGCGGCTCTGGTCAATTGGCTCATCATAAAATCGACCTTTCAAACCCCGTCGACATTCAAGCCGACCCTTTTCCAAAAAACACATCTTAATCCAAAAGGCTAAAATTGGAAAAGGATTTATTATAAAACGAAACGACTTTCCCAGCGTCGACAGCTGGCGACTCCGCTGGGGAACTTTAGAGGGCTTAGGCCGCGTTTAAAATCTTGATTTTTTTTTATCCTTTAAAAATCTAAAAAATGTGTGTATGTTTTCGTTACTTGCAATTGATCTATCTTTTGTGCGTGTATGAATAAATATGCGAGTTTTGTGATTGCTTTACGAATGCTTTACTTTAATGTCATCATATGCATACGGTGAGGTACGATGAATGAATAATGAATGTATGATTGAGCGATTCCTCCTCTTGAGGCAAACCCGTCGGATGTGGATTACTGGACTCAAAGGGGCGCTCCCCGGCGAGGCTCTGGAAAAGCATCCACTCAGATCCAATCCAATTGAAAGATCAGATTTATTCCCTTCTAGTATGTTGCGAAGATCTGGGAACCTTCATGCCGAAAAGCCCGCAAGAGTAACTTAGGGTAGGTCAGCCTCAGATAAACCCAACGCATGAGAAGTCTCTTTATACCCTTTTACGCTTTATGCACGTAAAATCATACTTTAATCAATCATGTTGTACCGCCCATTTTGTTAGAATAAAATTCCTAACGTTTGTTTTACAGGGACAGCGTGGAGAGCATCATAATTTCACGCTGACATACTTTGGTTAAAATAAAAGGATACTGACACTGTTTTGTAGGAAAAGACGCAAAAAGTATTTGCTTTAGCATGCATCCATCAGTGTCATTTCCCGGAACTAAACTTGGTTTATTTTATTCGTAGGATTGCTCCCCAAACCCGTCTTCGATCCAAGAAAGCCAGAGAGTCCACAGTCGAAATGGCTGAGAACCCTAATCCTAACCCGGCTCCCGTATCTCGGGAAGAATTTGATGCTGTGAAAAATCAAATGACGGAGCTGACCATATTGCTCAAAGAACATTTTAAGTTAAAATCAGGGCCACAAACCGAGGACCCGCCAGGGCCATCATCTCAAGGGAACGGGATGACCCCAGAAACCCCGAAGGTTGAACAGCCAAAACAAATTATTGTCATTCCAGAAGATGAAGTTGCCAGTAATGTCAGCAAAAAGATAAAACAGATGGAAGAGGCCATCAAAACTATGAAGGGGATCGGGTCGTATGGTAGTGTTAACTACTCCAACTTATGCATTTTTCCGGGAGCTAGATATCCTGAGAAGTTCAAAATCCCCGAATTTGAAAAGTATAACGGGTTGGGGGATCCTTACATGCATCTGAAAGTCTACATCGGAGAACTAGGGGCATATGTTGAGGACGAGTCGTTGAGAATGCAGTTATTCCAGAAAAGCCTGACAGGGGAGGCTAGGACCTGGTACGCGAGGCTGGATAATGCTAAAATTCACAATTGGGAGGAGCTGGCCCACACCTTTCTGACGCAATACAGCTTTCAATCCCAAATGGCCCCGGACCGATACCAGATGACAAAGATCAGGAAGCAGACCAATGAATCCTTCAGAGATTACACTCAACGGTGGAGAAGGATGGCGGCCCAAGTAAACCCACCCATGAACGAAACGGAGATGGTAATGACCTTCATCGATATTCAAGAGGCCCCTTATTATGAAAGGGTGATAGCTGGGATAGGGAAGCCTTTTGCGGAGATGATCAAACACGGGGAAATGGCATAAATGAGGTTAAAGTCAGGAAAGATCCGAGACTTCACAGCTCTTGAAGCTATTGCTGAGCAAATCCAGAGTGGAAACTATGGCAGTTCTTCTCGGAGACCCTAGAAGAGAAAAGAGGAAGCCGTGTCCTTGGTCTTGCAAGGGCTATCTGGGAAAGCAATGACCAGCCCTCCTGTCCGCATGCAAAGGAGCGAGCCCCCGCGTCAGCCAAATTTCAACAATTAAAGGTATGAAGGGCGCAGGAAATTCAAAAGGCCCCGAGAGAGAGAATTCACCCCATTAGGGGATTCATTGGAGCATATACTGGCCGTGTTGGTAAGTCAGAAAAAGATTACAGAACTAGCACCACCAGCAGACCCGAAGGGCAAGAGATACGACCCGAGCAAAAGATGCGCCTATCACTCGGGGTCCCCGGGACATGACACCCAGGACTGCTGGTCACTAAAACACAAGATCCAAAACATGATTGACAGCGGGGAAATCATGGTGGAACAGCCGGAACCCCCAAATGTAAAGGCCAACCCTCTTTCCGAGCATAATGGGGGAGGCGTGAACGTAGTGGAAACTAGTGGGGCGGAAGGTCCTTTGAAATTGAGGTACATGAGAAAGATAGATGAAGAGATTGCTATAACCAATGCCCAGGAGGGCACGCGAAGTGAGCCCATCAAGTTGCCTGGGGTAATTCGAGGTACTAAAAGAGAGCCTATCCGGTTGTCGGCTCCAAAACCCCTTGCTATAACAGCCAGGTCACAATTGCCAATTACCAGTCTGAAGGCTGTTCCGTGGAATTACGGGGGGAAGACTGAGTGGGAGGCCAGTTGTGCATCAGTCAGCTCTAGGGGAAATCCATTGTATTTACCAATGCGAGTCCTTGAGAGCACGAAGAAGGAAAACGGGAAAATCTTGGAGGAAAAAGCCTTGGAGTTTTGGGAGAAAATGAATCGCAGCAAGGCGAATGTGGTTAAGGCACTGGAGGTGCAACCGCCCCTGACATCAATCTTAGACCTGGTATTGGCGTCCAATGATCATCATCAGGTATTAAGCAAAGTCCTGGAAGAGGCTCATGTCCCCAAGTCAATTAGTACGGAGAGATTCAGCCACTTGGTGGGCCACCTGTTGGACAGCAATGTAATCTCGTTCACCGACGACGATATCCCCGAAGAAGGGAGGGGGCACCGAAGGCCGTTACACATTGCGGTCATCTCCTCCGGGTATGTGATGAACGGAGTCTTTATTGATGGTGGGTCAGCTCTGAATATTTGCCCGTATAGTACCCTAGAAAAGATGAAAATCAACCCTAAGCGCCTGCGGGCCAGCCAAGTGGTGGTGAGGGCTTTCGACAGGTCTCGAAAGGACACGGTGGGAGAGATTGAGCTACCGGTGGAGATCGGGCCTTATACTTTTGACATTTCCTTCCAGGTGCTAGATATCACTGCCAGTTACAACATGCTGCTAGGGAGGCCCTGGATTCATATGGCAGGGGCAGTTCCCTCCACCCTGCATCAGCAAATAAAGTTCGTCGTTGATAGGCACTTGGTAACAATTGCAGCAGAACCTGACTACCCTGTTCCCTCTGTAAAAGGCATGCCTGTGATCCATGTAGATGAATCGGTCGAACCAATCAGCTACCAGGCATTTGAAATTAGCACCCCTCAGTATAGGCAGTTGGGAGCTCCGAATTTAAAGCCTAAAATGTCTCCCGAGCTCACCTTTGTTGCCCGGGAAATGATGGCGATGAACTTCCAGCCGAGGCAAGGGCTGGGCAAGAACAGTCAAGGAATCACCGAACCCATCCAGATACCAGTACAGTCGGGCAAGGTAGGGTTAGGATATTACGGAGGTATAAGGTTAAAGAACTCATACAAGAAAATTCCCACTCGGATAACCGGAGTCCCGATCCCAAGAACCAATAATGAATACTCCCCGAGGGCAGTCAAGCCTACATCTGAAGCAGAGGATAAGGTGGAGGCTCCCCCAGCCAAAGGATTGGCCCAACAGAGGGAATTCTTGCAGGAAATCATGGAGCAGTTTGAGAAAAAATGTCATCTCCCGGGGCAGTCAGGGCCCAATGAGAAGGGAAAGGAGAAAATGTCTAAAGGCAAGCAGATCATGCCTTTCATCAATTGGGCTGGGTTAGAAGTTCCCGAGGAAAGTGTGAATGAAAGCCGAAGCCAAGTCGCCGCAATCATTGAAGAGGTTCCAGATACAGAAACCCCCTCCATCACTAGCTCTAAAACCGAAGTGATCCCCAAGAATTGGACCGTGTAGCCAGTAGTATCCAGAAAAAGGGTAAATGCAGAAATGTTCGGGAATCCTATCCAGTAGGGGGATCAAGGGGTTTTTAAGACGGTGTTTTTGTTTTACGTATCTGCACATCTATTTCATACTTTTGTCATGATTATTGAAAAAGGAAGTCATGTACTTAATGTTTATATATATGACAAATATTTTTGTTTCATGTCAGGTGTACCGATTTGAGTCATTCTAGCCTAACAAACGATTTTCCAAATTTGAAAGACGATTATGATTTTGATAAAGAACTGGATTTCAATTTGATGGGAATTGAGCAGGACGAAGCAGGTGAGGACGACGCTCCCGACGAAATCAAAGAGTGGGTCGAGGATAGACCCAAACTAGACCAAACCATTACCATCAACACATGAACCCCTGAAAATCCCAAAGAGCTGAAAATTGGGGCAGACCTGACTCCCAACCAGAAGGCAGAGGTAGCTGAGTTATTGAGCCAATATGAGGATGTGTTTTCTTGGTCACATGAAGACATGGTCGGTTTGTCCACGAATATTGTGGTACATCGATTGCCTATCAAGGAGGGTTTCAGGCCAGTTAAGCAGAAGCTGAGAAAATTAAAACCGGAGTGGAGATTAAAGGTGAAGGAAGAGATAGTCAAGCAATTCAAGGCTGGAATCATCATGGTGTCCACTTACCCAGCATGACTTTCCAATATAGTCCCAGTGGCGAAGCCCGGAGGAAAGGTGAGAGTATGCGTTGACTATAGGGATATGAACAAAGCCAGTCTCAAGGATAATTTCCCAGTGCCCTTCATACACATCTTGGTGGATAATACGGCTCAGTATGAAATGTATTCATTTGTCGATTATTTCGCGGGATATCACCAGATAATGGTGGCAGAGGAGGACCGAGAAAAGACTGCCTTCATCACCCCCTGGGGCACGTTTTGTTATAGACGACTTGCTTTCGGCCTCACAAAAGCAGGAGCCACTTATCAGAGGGCAATGATGGCCCTATTCCACGACATGATGCATAAGGAGATAGAGGTTTCTCGTGGATGACATTATTGTGAAATCAAGGGCGGAATCTGACCATGTGACGCACCTCAAGAAGCTATTTGAGCGGCTTAGGAAGTATAATTTGAAGCTCAATCCAGCAAAGTGTGCCTTCGGAGTTCAGTCAGGTAAGCTTCTTGGGTTCTTGGTGAGCAATCGAGGCATCGAACTGGATCCGGCTAAGATCAAAGCCATCACCTCGTACAGAGAAAGAGATAAGGGGATTCTTGGGGAGGATAAACTTCATCAGTCGATTCATATACCATCTAACAACCACCTGCGAACCGATCTTTAAACTGTTAAGGAAAGATGCCTCCCGAGAGTGGAACAATCAATGCCAAAAGGCCTTTCAGACCATTAAAAAGCAATTAACAGAAGCGCCAGTGCTGGTACCTCCGAAGTACGGGATCCCTCTTTTCATGTATATATCCGTGAACGATATGGCGATGGGTTGTATGTTGGGGCAGAAAAATGAATTCAGCAAGGAGCATGCCATTTATTACCTCAGCAAGAGATTCAGCAGCTGCAAGTAGAATTACACACCGATCGAAAGAACATGTTGCGCCTTGGCATGGGCTGCTATGAGGTTACAATATTACCTTCATGGACACACTACCTATTTGATCTTGCGAATCGATCCCTTGAAGTATATATTTGAAAGACCGATGTTGAATTGTCGATTGTCGAGGTGGCAGTTAATCCTACAACAATTCGACATCCTCTATGTTACCCAGAAAGTTGTGAAGGGGCAGGGGATTGCAGATCAACTATCAGAGATGCCGACAGGGGGAATGGAGTCTTTAGAAACTTCCCTACCTGGTGAAGACATATTGTGGGTCCAACAAACGAGGTGTGATGACGAAGGGCAGTTTTGGAAAATGTATTTCGACGGTGCCATGAATGCTGAAGGGGCTGGAGTTGGAGCGGTCCTGGTTTCCATTACGGGCGAGCAATACCCTGTTCTCACCAAATTACAGTTCAGTAACTCAAACAATACGGCTGAATATGAAGGATGTATATTGGGACTGAGATTCGCCCGCAATATGGGAGTGAAAAGATTAGCCGTGTTCGGAGACTCAGAATTGGTAATCAGACAGGCAACAGTGGTGTATGGCACTAAGGAGCTTCGGTTACTCCCCTACCACCGGTGTGTGATCCGATTAATGCAAGAATTTGAAGACATAGCCTTCCGACATATTCCCAGAGGGCGGAATGACTTTGCTGATGCATTGGCCACCCTAACTTCGTTAGTCCATGTACTCAAAGGCAAAGCCACACCCCAGATCGAGATAACGGTACAAAATGCTCCCGCTTACGAAGAACATATATCGGAGTTATCAGAAGATGTGGTTCAGCCAAATCAGCCCTGGTATCATGACATTCAGAAATACTTGAGGAATAGATCTCTCCCCGACCAGGCGAACCGAACGGAAAGGCAGAGAATCCAGAAGATGGCAATGAAATTCTATTTAAGCGGAGATTCCCTGTATAAGAGGGATGTTGGCTTGGGATTGTTGCGATGTGTAGATGAGACTCAAGCACAGAAAATCATGGGCGAAGTGCACGGTGGAGTATGTGGGCCACATATGAGTGGACCGATGTTAGTCAAGAAAATTCTGAGAACGGGGCACTACTGGCTATCGCTTAAGGCTGACTGTGATGATCATGTCAAACGATGTTACCAATGCCAAGCACACGGTAATGTGATTAACGCGCCTCCTAATGAACTGCATTGTATGACTTCCCCTTGGCCTTTCTCCATGTGGGGTATGGATGTAATCGGACCCGTGGAGCCCAAAGCGAGCAATGGCCACCGGTTCATTTTCGTCATGATTGATTATTTCACTAAATGGGTGGAGGCAGCTTCTTTCCCCAAAGTAACGCAGCAAATCATAGTCAGTTTCATCAGGAACAATGTCATTTGCCGGTACGGACAACCTGAAATCTTGGTGTCCGACAATGCCAAGAATCTGAACAACGCCCTTATGAAGGAGTTATGCACCCAATTCAAGATCAAGCATCTCAATTCTGTCATTTATAGGCCCAAGATGAATGGGGCCGTGGAGGCAGCGAATAAGAATATAAAGAGAATTATGGCGAGAATGTCTGCCAATCATCTGGGATGGCCAGATTTGTTACCCATCACACTGTTTGCATATCGGACATCAATTCGTACATCTACACGGGAAACTCCTTACGCCTTGGTATATGGGATGGAGGCCGTTTTCCCAGTTGAGATGGAGATGACGTCCCTCCGAATTTTGCTCGATGCTCGGATTGACGAGGAGGATTGGATACAAAATCGGTACGACCAATTAGCCTTAATAGATGAAAGGAGGGTGGCAGCTATATTACACGGTCAGTTGTATCAGCAACGCATCTCTCGATCATACGACAAAAAGATACGGTCCCGAAAGTTCAAGGAAAATGACTTAGTGCTAAAGAGGGTCATGCCCCGTCAAGACGAAGCCAAAGGGAAATTCACTCCAAATTGGGAAGGACCCTTTGTGATCAAGAAAGTCCTATCTGGAGGGGCCCTCATCCTACAAGAAATGGATGGCGAGGTATTTCCGCAGCCCCTGAATTCTGACTCAGTGAAACAGTTCTATGCTTAAAAAAATAAATAAAAAAAAAATCCTTTCTATCTCCCTTTGTAACTCGAACTACGTAGGACCCGATCTCCTGATCTTGTGGGAGTACGTAGGCAGCCACCATGGCGCGGTCCATTCTATACAAAATAATAAACCTTGTCCCTATACCAAACCCATTTCCAAAAAGCCCAGAAACCCTACTTTGACAAATACATTCCAAATCTTACCCAAACCTAGCCATATAATCAGCCCAAAATCCAAGACTCACTCCGATGAAATTAGAAAGTCGTGCGACAATATCTGTGGAGTCCCAATCAAGACTTGAGAAAAGAAAGAAGGCAATATATCAAAATCATAATCGGCTGAATAAAATGATGATCCAATGGAGGGCGATGATGCATCAAAAAGGGAAATGACTAAACCATAAATATTTCTCTATATATACAAAACATTTTGATTACAAAGTCTATCTTTTAAATAATAGTGATGAAACTGACATAGTCCGTGCAGGAAATAAAATCATCTACAGGTCAGAAACCAGCTAGAGCAGGATAGACAGAATAGTCGAGGCATCATAAACCTCCGGCTCACCCGCAATCTGCTGTCCCATCATGTCAATCCGAGTCAAAAGGGCAGCAGCACTACTAACAGTCGCAGAATGGCCCTCCATGATAACTCTGACCTGCTCAAGGATACTATCTCTGGTAGAGAGGGCGACATCACGGGCTAGTACAGCAGCATCCCGCTCAACGTGGGTGGTATCCCTCTCAGTCTCAGTAGCACTCAAGGCTGACCGGAGCCTAGTACCCTCAATCATTAGTCTCTGGATCCGATCCACCGAATCAGGACAAGGGACGTGTACCGAGGCAGGAGCAGTCTCAACATCAGATCTGGGCGCTAACTCTAAAAGCTCCGGGGGAATGACCGCATCGAAACTGGTCTCAGCTGGGAAAAGTCCTCGAGAACCATCCAATACCCCAATCTGGTCAAAATCAGTAATCTCAGAATCTCCTCGCAACCATAGCAGATAATCAGGTGTCTGACCAGGATGATTATCCCTAAACTCGGCCGAGACCCTGTGTGACCAAAGGTCATATACCTTCAGCATCTCCCTCTCCGTCTGAGTCGATATGAGAAATCGGTAGTCAGTTGCTCCGGCAAAAAGATGAAGATCCTGCATCTGGTCAAACTGCCCCATGACAGCTAAGGGATGATAAGTCCTCACCCCCCTCAAACCAAGAAGAGGGAGGAAATCAAAAGGGGGCACATGAGTCAAGATGCTCAGGAAGGAGCAATAACCCGAGTAGATCAGGAGATGGAAGGGCTCCTCAATGGCCGATAAGAACTCCCTCCATGAAGCCACATCAGTGCATCGCCGGGGACGAAATGAGAACTGCATGGACAAGCTGTGGCTGAAACAAAACCTGTGCCGACGAAACTACCCGATGGGTCTGAGGTGGCTCATGAACCATACATATAACAAAGTAGAGCTTCCCCTGAATATGCGGTCAGAGAAGGAATGACAATACGAGGCCGACAGGTAAGTCTCTGCAAGTATCATGGGAAGGATGGTATGATCCTCCTGAAGGGCCTGAACCGCTACAATAACCCGCATGTCCAGGAGGTCGTCCCCGGCAGGCATGTATAGAACTGATATAACACAGGCCATCAAAACATCCACTCTCAAAGCGCCCCAGCGCTCCTTAGACACTGAAAAATCATTGGAGAATCGAGAGAAGCTATCCACCGAGCCAAATCTGTCAACCAAGAAGGGTAGAGGAACAAAGTGGCTCGAAGAGATCACAGATAGCAGAGCTGTCCTCCGCAAGCCTGTAAAAGTCAGGAACTGACGGCGCATATGGCCCGAGGTAACCCGTGCGCAGGGACCATCCACCGATAAACCGGTGAAGCGAGCATACTCCTCAAGGGTGGGGGTCAGATACTCCAGCCCAAACCTGAAAACATGTTTATCCAGGATCCAACAACTGAGAATGCCGTCAACAAAACCCGGCGGCACCTGGAATGACAAAAGAGACAAGGAGTGCCCCAAAAGACCCTCTGCGATGATCCAGTCGGAGGGTAACAAACTATCTAGCCACGAGCGGAGCCTGCCAATGATCCCTGAGGGGGTGCGAGGGCCCACACGAACCACATCAAATGACGACATCTGTAAGAGCAGTATCAAAAAGACTGTACATGGGTCATTTTTTATCCATATATACAATAGCTCATGCATCATACAGGTTATAATATAACAAAGGAATCATCAGAAATAAAAGATTATGCATAAAATAAAGATAATTCTGTACATAATACATGGAATGAAAAAAAATGATGATAAATAAAACGAACAAGTTCAAATACAGGGGTCCTAGCCTATCTAAATCTAGTCGGCGAACTATATGCCCTCAATAAAGGCATCATCATCGAACTGATTCGCATGGCCCAAATCCCTGGGAATGGAAGCCTCAGCATCGAAGTTCAGGTCTGGGAAGGTATAAGGCGGAACTGGGGCATCCGATGATCCGGGACCCGCACCAAAATCGGATCCATACGGGTATGCGGCATAAGCCTCCTCTGGATCCCGGCCCAAACTCCAAACAAGAGATGATAACTGATCCACCCGCCGAGTGAGGGAAGCGATCTGGTCCAAGTGGGTGGGGGCCCGAACACACTCCATCCAATCTGTCATCATCACCGACCCGTGAACCAGGTCTCCGAGGAAGAAGGTGGCCCGGGTCTGAGGCCCGATAGTGCGGGGTCTCCACCAGGCACTGAAGCTCTCGCTTGTATGAGGACCGACAGACAACATGTATTCGTCCTCCCCAGCCGTCAGGGCATCTGGAAGGTGGGCATCCATGAGCCAAAATCTCCATGGGGGAGGGGCGAAAGGGATACGAGCCTCCCCGGAAACACATCTGATGGCGCGCTCCCCCAAATACAGCTCCCATCCACCATAGGTCAGAAATGGAATACGACGAGTGGACAAGGCAAACTCTTGATCCGCGGCATAACCACCGGCGAGGCCAGCCGCCAAATGATCCGCAGTGTAGGGAACCCAGGTCACGTCCGCTGACGAGATCAGCTCTAACTGCAGTCGACAGTGAGCAAAGCTATCTGACATTGGGGTCTCCTCAAGAGTACAGTGATGCCACTGACGACCCCTGGGATAAGTCTCCGGACCGAGGGTAGTAACTGGCCGCAAGTAGGGTAGCCTCTCGTAAGCCCATAACTGATAAACAAAACAGGAGAAGCGTAAGTATTAGGAAAGGACAAAGGAATGAAACAAATCAAGGACGATACAATAAAAAAGACCTACTAGCAGAAAGGGGTAGAATCCGAGCCTGACATTCGTCTTTCCCTCTGAGCGAAGGCGAAGATCGTGGAGGAAGTAAGCAAAGGTGAAGGAGCCCCAATCATAGTCCCCGATCCGGTCAACCTCCCGAGTGGCTCCGACAATACTGAAATGAATAGTCGATGAGTTGTTCCCCAGAAAACAGCCCCTCATGATAGTCAAGAATAAACGACGGAGCAGGAAGTCACGAGCGGATAGGTACTCAGGGAATGGCTCGGAAAGGACCCTTCCAATAGCGTCCACAGCCAAAGCTCCTGATTGGATACTGCGGGCCTTAAAGACCTTATCCTGAGGAATGTACCCCAACAAGGATCGAACGGCTACGGGGGTGATGTCTGGCTTCAGGGGAACACGGGGTCCAGAGAACTCCACCCCGGTGATATAACGCCAGTCAAGAGGGGTCAACAGCAGCTCGCAATCCAGAAGATGTAGCGATTGGGTCTGGTGGAACCAATGCTCAGATAATGCCCTCATGTAACCCCATGGACATCGGCGAGGGGCGATGGTAAAGAAATGACGAAAACCCCAAGAGTCTACCATCCTGCGGTAGTCAGGGTGTAGCGCATGGTACAGGGTGTAAATGCTGAACCAGTTACCCCGAGGCTGGGTAAACTCAGGAACCTGCGACAACCCCCGAAACAGTCAGTCCTGGTAATCTCACAAGGTTGAATGAATTTAAACAACGAATATACCTCGTTAGCCGTAAGGTAGGCTGAGGGGTGACTACTGAGGTCAGGACCGAGCAGATCCGGTATCCTAGCACGGGCCCCTGGTAAGGTCCGACGCATGGGGGGAGGGGCCGCTGTGCCAGAGGGACCCGCCTCTGCCTCAGCTGGGGCATCCTCACCGACATCAGGGTGGACAGGGCGAATGACAGACTCCGCCAGTTTACGGGAATGACGGGTCAGGACTGGAGCTGGAGCTGAGGTGGCCGCTCTACGACGACAGACACCGACAACCCGGGGCACTGGGGAGCCACTGGGAGCATCAGGATCCATAACTGAAACGGCATCACGAAAAGGAGGTACATCCTTAGCCCGTTACCTTTCAAAAATCTTATTGCATATTGCTAGAAATAATAGGGCAGCGTAGCATGTTTATGAGATTGGAAATGCATAAATAAGTCCCTAGGGGTGCGCCGGATTTCCTTAAATTTTGGCAAAGTTTCGTTTGTAAAATGGACATCCCATGCACGATCAAGCATGTTTAATCAAGTCAGACAACCAACAAATCCAAAATGCAAGTGAAAATGATGCATCATGAGCATAAAATGACTAAAACAATGGTTTTTCCAAATAAATAAAACATGTCTACAAGACCCGTTATTTATCTATGCTGCGTGCAACACAAATATCACATATAGGCATCCATTGCTAAAATTAAAATATCCAAACAAGTAAATGTATAGTCAAATGAAAGCGAAAATCAAAGAAAAAGGAGTTAAAACGTTACCCAAAGTGCGTAGACTGATTTAATCGGAGCAGATTTGGTAAAAAGATGTCCAAAAGATGAAAAAAGCCGAGTGGGGACGAGGAAAACCGAAAGCGAGGGAGAGGAAAAGTTAAAAAAGTAAGCAGATCGCGGGGGTCGCGATCTGAAATAGTGGCCGATCCTAGCCGTAGATGCATCTGCGGCTGGTCTCGGTGCCCCTTTGCCTCCCTTTGGTCACCCCAAGTCAACATATAACTTGTCACATTTTAAGATACAAGATTTTAGAATCGAACGATCACCAAAAAAAAAAAAAAAAACGATCCGTCAGAGACGATACCTGACCAATTCAAAAATGACCCGTCAAAGACGATACCTGACCAACACAAAAAATGACCCGTCAGAGACGATATCTGACCAACTCAAAAAACGACCCGTCAGAGACGACATTTGACCAATTCAAAAATGACACGTTAGAGACGATACCTGACCAATCAAAAAATGACCCGTCAGAGACGATACCTGACCAACTCAAAAAATGACCCGTCAAAGACGATATCTGACCAATTCAAAAATGACCCGTCAGAGACGATACCTGACCAATCAAAAAATGACCCGTCAGAGACGATACCTGACCAATCAAAAAATAACCCGTCAGAGACGATACCTGACCAATCAAAAAACGACCCGTCAGAGACGATACCTGACCAATCAAAAAACGACCCGTCAGAGACGATACCTGACCAATCAAAAAATGACCCGTCAGAGACGATACCTGACCAATCAAAAAACAACCCGTCAGAGACGATACCTGACAAATCAAAAAATGACCCGTCAGAGACGATACATGACCAATCAAAAACGACCCGTCAGAGACGATACCTGACCAATTAAAAAACGACCTGTCAGAGACGATACCTGACCAATCAAAAAATGACCCGTCAGAGACGATACCTGAGCAACCAAAAAATGACCCCTCAGAGACGATACCTGACCAATCAAAAGCGACCCGTCAGAGACGATACCTGACCCATCAAAAAATGACCCGTCAGAGACGATACCTGACCAATCAAAAAAGACCCGTCAGAGACGATACCTGACCGTCCCAAAAAATGACCTGTCAGAGACGATACCTGACCGTCACAAAAATGACCGTCGGAGACAAGACCTGAACGACATTCATCCGTAGCTTTGAACTGACCTCTGTATGAACATATTGAATGTGACATTGCATCATCTTAGCGTGTGTGCTGCATCGTTAAATATATACTGGCATTTTCATGCATCGGGTGCCTACTTCTTTATCATGTTCATTTCATATTTCATTCCATAAACATGATAAAGAGGGGTAGCTGTAGACACCCAAATTTTGCACTTCTGTACTAACCGTAACAGGAGGGCAAAATCGTCATTCTACCCAACATACGAAAAGGAAAGGTGGACACCAACACGAAGTCACCACAATGACTTACGATCAAAGCTGCCAAACGAACAACGAGAATCGAGTCATTTGAGGCAAGACACACAGTCAATCCAGACGAAGCCTTCCAATGACCATTACGCTTACGGCAGTAGGGGGTCTCGCTCCCGGGAAACCATGCACAAAAACAATTTATGCATCAAGTAATAGCCTTCCAAAATAATACAGCAAAAATTGGCGATTTAAGACCGCGTGGCACGAAAATCGAAAAAAGCAAGCCGGGCAGCCGCAGGTGCACCTGCGGCCACCGACAAAGTGGACAGTTCGTGGCTCGAGGAGACAACCCGGCAGCCGAGGATTCGGCGCGGGCGGCTAGCGAAGGCAGTCGCAGATGCACCTGCGGCTGCCTGCGGAATGCTATACATTGCCAGTTTTCACCCGAGAGTAAAGGAGGAAAAATTTCTTAAGTTTTTTTAAAGAGAGAAAACGCGAGAAGAGAGAGAAGGGGCTCGGGTGGATTTTTATTTGGGTGATAAATTGTTGATTGTTGCTCAAATAGTGAGGCGTTCTTGTGGTTTTGCTCGAATCGTGAAATATAAAGCTTTTATCGGTATATTGCATGGTGAAACGTAGTGTTTTCTTTGATATTTTTTGCTTGTATTGTTATTATAATCTTGTGTTTGGGTTGTTTAACGTAATATGTTCTTATATTATTGAGGATCCGTGGATTAAGGATTATTAGTGAGGGTTCCGTCAGAACGTAATTTCCTCCTAATGTCCCGATGACATCCGTACGGTGATATGTAGTTTATTGTGTTAACGGATAGTTCGTAGTGTTGGGATTGTGATTTTTTGATTCGTGTAGCATAGTAACCAGTTTAGTACTGTTAAGTTGCCTTGGTATGGTTGTGCAGCGATATGGGTGATTGTGAGCCTAGGGAGGAGATCCTCGTGATCAAATCCCGATGATGGACAAATTTGGGTGTATGTAATCATTGCAAGGGTCCATTTTGTATATATATATAAATATTGGGCCTTAAAGCGATACCGAACCGTAATCGGGTTTAAGGCCCCATAATAGTAAAAATATGTGATTGTGGGTGTTTGGGAATATTTAGATGGCTCACATGCCCATGAATAGCCCCGACACGGTTTTGTATGCTTGTTTTGATTTGCAACATGAAAAACGGTTTTCCAAAGTAATGCAAACGACCAAGATTTTTTAAAAGTAATCAAATTAGGATATTAGAATCACGAGGATAAAAATTGAGAGTTTTAGTAAACGTCGGTCCCTGTTTGGCGAAAAGGCTACGAGCGGGTTTTGAAATGTCATAAAAAACGATTTCATAAAAATAGACAAATGTTTTCATTAAACTTTGGTGCATATGGTTAAAGAGTTTCTAGAAGTTGCCTTCATTTTATTTGACTATACTGCTAGGAGGCAATGTATAGTCTCAATTCCTATTTGACAAAAGTTTAAGACTTTTAATTTCTGAAAACGACGCCTAAAAAAACCCCCATCATTTTCAAACTTAAAATCAATGTTTATTAGAAAACAAAGCTTAGTCATTTGGGTCAAAAGATGCTTCAAAACACTCAATAAGTAAAGCACGTCTTCTATAAAAAGAATCAAAGCAGGTTTTCTCATCACAACAAACATTTAAGCACACACACACACACACACACACGTTTTAGATTTTTAAAGGATAGGAAAACATCAAGATTGCGGTAACCGTGTTTTCACGGAAGTCGGGGGGTGCCTAACACCTTCCCCTCGCTTAAGCAAGCCCCCGAACTCTATGAATCTCGGTTCGCAGACCAATTAAATTCGGAGTCACATATGATCCAGCGATTACGAAAACAAAATTCGGATGAGTTGGTACATCCATTTCAAATATACCAACTGGCGGCTCTGGTTAATTAGCTCATCATAAAATCGACCTTTCAAACCCCGTCGACATTCAAGCCGACCCTTTTCCAAAAGACACATCTTAATCCAAAAGGCTAAAATTGGAAAAGGATTTATTATAAAACGAAACGACTTTTCCGGCGTCGACACTAGCAATTAAACAAATTAATCATAAAACTAAGTATAGAAGAATATTCAATAATCAAAATATAAATTGAACAATTAAAATAAATTAGATCTCACAGTGTATAAATCTTGATGGTTTCAATCACTTAAACCAAGAAAAATAATTTAGCTACTCATAATTGTAGAGAACAATAAAGAATAGAAGAGAGAATTTTAACTCTAATGAGAGTTGTATTCTACACTGTGTATTAAGCCCCTTATTTATAGGCTCCAAAATCCTCCTAACCCTAATAGGATTTACAATTAAAAATAAAAGAAAAATAAAATAATGATTATCCTAACCCTAATTGGAATTAAAATTCAATTTGGAATAAAAAAATAGCAAAAATTCGCGAATAATCTGATTTGGACAATTAACGCGCAAAACAAACAACGCCTTCGATATAGTGCACCGCACAGCTGCCCAGCCGCGCGCATTGCACGCGTCCTTCGTCATTCCATACGACGTCGTATTGCTCCGTTTCTTTATTAACGCGCGCATTGCGCGGATATCTGTTTCTACTGCCGACCAAACGACGTCGTTTCAGCTTCTGTTTACATCTATACTCGCGCATTGCGCGAAACTCAGCATTTTCGGATAATTACCATTATGCCACCGGTCGCCAACTTCAGATTAATTACCATTTTGCCACTCAGCCTTGCTAAATTACATTTTTGCCATCCGGTTTTTGCAGATTTTACAGAAATGCCCTTAACTTTTAATTTTCCTACAAAAATAAATATAAATTAATTAAAAATAATATAAAAATGCTAAAAATAATATAAAAATACTAAAAATAATAAAAATGCATAATGATTAACAAAACACCTAAAACACTAAAAATACCTAAAAACTCACAAATAATTAAGTATAAAAATACCTAATAAATTGATATATAATCGACTTATCAAATACTCCCACACTTAACTCTTTGCTTGTCCTCAAGTAAAACAAGAATAAAAATTAAAAATAATAACAAAACAACTTACTCGAGCAACAAATCAATATGAATTCAACATTAGCCTCAAAAAAAATTTAAATGATAACTCAAAGAAAATTTCAAAACCATGCAAAATCTAGAACTTTAACATATTTATCAATTTTACTTTACTCAAGACCTTTTGTGTGTGTGTGAATCCAAATGTATCAAACTAATCAAAATTCAGATAAGTTTCGGTCATTAATTACCTTATAAAAGATATATAATAAAACTCAATGTATTTATTTTTCACATAACTCTTTATTAATATAGACAAATATAAACCAGAAGATCAAAAGGTTTCAAACAATTAGGCATACTAGGATTATTAATATGCATTTTTTTCCAAATATTTTTTCATTTTTTCTTTTAATGGGTGCATTTTATGCTCCATCCCATTTTTTTTTCTTTCTTCATTTTTTTTACACGGTGAGTGCATTTTATGCTCCATCTCACCAGCGAGTGCATTTTACGCTCCATCTCGCTTTTTCACGTGTTTATGAGTGAGTGCGTTTTACGCTCTATCTCAACCCACCACATAATTTTTTCCTTCAATAATAATCCTAGAAAAATTACCTAAATCATCTCTTCCAAATTAAATTTTGCCTTATATTTCACTTCAAATAATGATCAAATAAGGTATAGAGTTAAAAAATATTTTCCATAAGCATTTAACCATTTAAATTTTCTCTTAATTAAAACTAGTTCAAACAAATGGATATAAGTGCATAAAATTTTAAAGGATCTCAAACAAAATAATAATCAATAATAAGTCAAAATTCAGACTAAGCAAAAAGTTATCATTTTTCCAAGAGTTATTAAATAAAAATTAAATTTTTTTATCATTGGCTAAAAATTAAAATTCAATTAACTCATTGCTCAAGTGACACATCCTAACAATAAAAAAAACTACCCCATTTTCGTAGGAAACACGGTTATACTTAGCATGTGCAACAAGCCTTTAAACCCCAAGTGGACGAGTTTTGTCTCATGAGGATTTGCAGTGAATTTACCCCCAAAATTCAAAATTTCAAAAATTTCAAATTTTTTTTAAAATATGACCTAAAAATAACAAAAAATCCTAAATCCCTTCCCCCACACTTAAAATTTACATTGTCCCCAATATAAAATAAAATGCAAAGAAAAAGCACAAATAAATATAAAAAGAAAAAGGAAAAGAAATGCAAATCTGATTTCTTGGGTTGCCTCCCAAGCAACGCCTTTATTTATTGTCATTTGGCTTGACAATGTGCTTAAACACTACGTTACTCCAACTTCATGAATTTTGAGCACCCCATCCATCACGTCATTCTTTGTTGGTAGATTCAGTCTCCCTTGCATGTGACATGAACGTTCAACTCCCTTTTCAAGTAAGAAATATTTAATATGATTGGAGAGAGTCTTTATATTCGGAATGAGATCCTGTAAAACAAAAGATGAAAATTTGTCATGAGTAACAGACAATGGAATGGAATTAATTACATTATTATGAAAAATCATTGGCAAAGAATTTAATGGAGCTTCATTCTCCTTCAAATCTTGTTTCAGCTCAATTGCTTTTTCTTCCTCTAACTCCAAATTGTTGGTAATTGCACTATCTAACTTTTCCTTGTTTATCTCCTCAACAACTTCTACCACCTTAGGCATGTCATCATCAAAAATAACATCATTGTCTATATTAACACTGTTTGCTTCATTGATGTTGTTGGCTTTTTCTTGCGTCGGTGATGGAGGGATTGTCTTTTCTGGATCTTCTATATCGTTACCACTTCTTAACACTTGTGCACTTGTATTCTCCGTTAGATTATTCACCGTTTGAGAAGGTACTTGCACAGAAATTTGCTGCTCCAATTGATCGATTGCGATTTGTCCCATTTGAGTACCCAAACGCTGAATAATTGCATTAGTTTCTTTAATACGTGCCTTCATGTCTTGTTGAAATTGCAAAGTATCCTGTTGAAATTGCAAATTATTAATTTTAATTAATTTAATCATATCCTCTAAAGACATATCAGAATTAAATGATTGACCCTGTTGTTGTTGGGGGTAGGAATGCAGGTATTGTTGAGAACTTGGGAAGTTTTGATTTGTAGATGGATTCATTTGTGGATTCTCATAGCCAAAATTAGGTTAATCCCTCCATACTGAATTATACGCATTTGAATATGGATCATATCTCCATTAGGGTTGACTAGAGAAACCACTTGTTATATTGACTTGTTCATAGGACTCCTCTTGAAGAATGGGGCACATATTAGTTGGATGTCCTACCACCGCACAAATCCTACAAGCTTCCATTGGTTGTGCATTACCTGCAACCATTTGATAAATAAGAGAAGTTAGGGTATCAATTTGTTGCTCAAGAGAATAAATAGTTACCTCATTGGCATAATCATGCATGAATTCCATCTTGGACCTGCACAACTGAATTAAATTATGAAAAGCTAGAAAAATAAAATCTAAAAAAATAATAATAAAAAAATTACTAAATTAAATACATATTTACAAAAGCACAAAATTAAATTAAACTCATTCCCCGGCAACGGCGCCAAAATTTGGTGTGATGTCGCAAGCACCCAAAAATAAAATCTTACTTTGGAAAAAATAGTAATGTAGTAGTGTAAGTAAGAGTCGATCCCACAGATAATGATTATTTAATTTTATATTTTTGCAAACAAGAATTGGGGGGTTTTTGAATCAAAGAAATAATTTAAATAAAATTAACTAAAATAATTATGTAAGTAATTTAATGAAATAAATGAGAAGAAAAAGCCTTGGTTTAAGTCAATATCCACCATCAAGAATTTACAACTGATCACTGATGCAAGAATAAATCAATTAATATTTTGAAGATTCACCGTAGAAAGAACTACTCGCAGGTGGAATAATTTTTCTCCTCCCTCCTTAAGTTTAGATAAGTAGAGCCACGTGGTCTAAATACCCTTACTACTAAACAACCTCCGGCACGTGCTAAAGATTTAATTTAATAGCAGCTTTAAGAATTAGAGAGATCGTTGAACTAAACAACACAAGCCACGCGTTTGCATTTAATTTAGATGAATATTTTTCCTAAGATAAAATAATATTTTGATCTGCAAAACAATTATTAAACTTAGTTGCTTCACAAATAGCAGTAGATTAATATGAATAATAAACTAGTAGCGCTCCTAGCAATTAAACAAATTAATCATAAAATTAAGCATAGAAGAATATTCAATAATCAAAATATAAATTGAACAATTAAAATAAATTAGATCTCACAGTCTATAAATCTTGATGGCTTCAATCACTTAAACCAAGAAAAATAATTTAGCTACTCATAATTGTAGAGAACACTAAAAAATAGAAGAGAGAATTTTTATTCTAATGAGAGTTGTATTCTACATTGTGTATCAAGCCCCTTATTTATAGGCTCCAAAATCCTCCTAACCCTAATAGGATTTACAATTAAAAATAAAAGAAAAATAAAATAATTATTATCCTAACCCTAATTGGAATTAAAATTCAATTTGGAATCAAAAAGTAGCAAAAATTCGCGAATAATCTGATTTGGTCAATTAACGCGCAAAACAAACAACGCCTTCGCTACAGTGCACTGCACAGCTGCCCAGCCGCGCGCATTGCGCGCGTCCTTCATCATTTCATACGACGTCGTATTGCTCTGTTTCTTTACTAACGCGCGCATTGCGCGGATATCTGTTTCTACTGCCGACCAAACGACGTTGTTTCAGCTTCTGTTTACGTCTATACCCGCGCATTGCGCGAAACTCAGCATTTCCGGATAATTACCATTATATCACCGGTCGCCAACTTCAGATTAATTACCATTTTGCCACTCAGCCTTGCTAAATTACATTTTTGCCATCCAGTTTTTGTAGATTTTACATAAATGCCCTCAGCTTTTAATTTTCCTACAAAAATAAATATAAATTAATTAAAAATAAATAAAAATAATATAAAAATAATAAAAATGCATAATGATTAATAAAATACCTAAAAACTCACAAATAATTAAGTATAAAAATACCTAATAAATTGACATAAAATCGACTTATCATTAAAAGTCAGCACCAACTATTTGGTTTGGATTAGCTTTTTAAAATGTTCAATTCAGTAAGTCATTCGATAATTGTCCAGCCGAAACAAATGGCATAGACCTACTTCTTAGATAGTTCATGAATAATAGAACAATTAAGCTTCAACAATTCAGTATAGAACAATCTTTTCGAATGCGCACAAGTGCGGTCAATGATATTCAACATCAATATGAAATAAATTTCATAGATTATTTCAGTTAAGGACTTCCACAATATCATACTTGAGTAAGTTCAGGAAACTTGCTTGAATCGTCGTATAATATTAACTCACAATTTTCGCCCTTCGGATAACCTACATAGATAATAAGTCGATCTATCGATTAATTAATATTAGACCCATATACTAATTTCATTTGACTCACACATTGGTGTATACCTATTTCATTTATCATCATAACTGAAATCTACAAATAAAATAATGTTTATTATTATCTTATTTGTTTACTCTTTATTATATTATCCATTTTATTTTATTATTATTTATTCATTATTATATTTTATTTTATTTTTTTCTCTGAAAATTTTGACCTGACCCGATTTAACTCGAATCTGGTCAATTGAAACCCCAGACCTGCGCCCCAACGTAGAAATTTAGCCTAGGGCTTGTGCCCTGCCCTAATTTTTCTAACTTTTCTAATTTTATCGATTTTGATCCTTCTTGCTTTAAAGGTTTATAACTTGATCATCTTACATCCAAATGAGTTCGTGTTTGGTTTACAACTAATTGATTACATGTTTTACCAAAATCCAAGAGTCTCACACCCATTCAAACACATTAGTTAGCCAAAACATTGACCCAACATTCTAAGGTTTACATCAAAACATGTTTGCCAAAAAAATCACCATAAATTCATTTTAACTCATTTTTCTTCTATTCCACTCGGTTTATCTTCATATTTCATAGATCTATAACTCATAGATCTTAAAAATAAAATGCACATGTTAGGTTACACAATTTAGAAAATCACTTTCCATTTGATTAGTTATGGATTTCATGCTCATGATCATGATCAATTTACTCATGCTTTTAAGCATCAAGACACATATTACACACAAAACTCCTTCATAAATCCATCTTTATACATTCAGATCCTTCATAATCCATAACACACAAACCTCCCACAACCAAACATATTCATATACACTACAAAAACAAAACATGCTAATATAGCTAAAGAGTTAAGGTTATGACACTTTTAAATCTTTAAAGTAGCTTTGCTTGATGATCGTCCTCTTTCTTGTTAAATGGTTATGGCTTGCTAGCTTGATCCCCTCCTTGCTAGACTTCTCCATGATATAACCTTCCTTCAAGCTCTCTCTCTCTCTCTCTCTCTATATATATATATATATATATATATATATATATATATACTCTTTATCCTTTACCCTACTCTTTTCTCTCTAACCTCTTTCTAGCTATACTTAATTGGTGAAAGTAGAAATGAAGTAAACCTTCATATGTGTTGGGAGAGGGCTCTATTTATAGTGCAAAGATAATCCTATTCAATTAACTCTAATCTTCCAACAATGTGGCTAAGCATGGTTTAACTTAATCTAATCACCAAACAAGGCTCCATAAATTAAGGAAAAAGAGGCTTGCATGGGAGGAATTTAGGAAGACTTTTACATTGTTAAAAAAATTACTCAAGTCTCTAAAATCACAAGGCTCAAGCAAGATTGACCGACACATTGATCGCGAGAGGGGGGGGGCGCTCCTTGGGCCTCCCTTACTAAAAAATTGGGCTCATCATTTAATTCCTCCTTGGGTTTGGATTTGCTAGTATTACAATAATACCTTGGGCCATAGTAACACTTCGGGCTTGCTTAACTACAATTGAATATAACAGTTGCGCTAAATTATAATTCCTTACCATTCATACAAGTATTCTTATAAGTTGGACTTATTCACATATCCACATAGAAATCAAGCTAGTTAATTATTAACTTTAGCTTCAAATTTCCTTCTCTAGTTAATCAGCTTGGTTAATTAATTAATCTTAGCTTTCCTTCTTGTTCCATGAACTAATTTATATAGTTAGCTTTGTTGACTATTAAATTATTCTTCTCATCATATATATATTCAATCAACTAAATTGCACAAGAAAATTTTCAATAAATCTTCATTTCATTAATAATAATATTACACAATCTTTTTGATTATTACAGTATCATCGAATATTATCAAATATATTTTTCCAATGTCTCTCTAAATTCTTCTCTCAATCTCTCTATTTTTTTGGAGTCAAATTCTTTCAATCCGAGAAACCGAATAATATGCTATCAGTAATCATCTAACTCCCAAGTTAGAACAGATCTACTATCACCTATAAGCGCACTGAAATTAGATATTCCATACCAGTAAAAATAATCACGCATAATGTGGAAAATAAGATTCCGTTGGAGAGGAGAAAGAAATTCTGTCAATTTGAGAAAGAAATCACTCAACTCAAGAGAAAAACAAACTCCTATGCAACCAGAGAATACTAAATCACATCAAAGAAAAATGAACAAAGGAGATCTTGGGGAGTGTCTACCCAAAAGGGAGAGAAACCATCTCTAGATCTATAAAAACTTTTTGAAGACTAGGGCTATTTTGTTAGAGATAAAGAAGGATGCCAATCTGTCATTAGAATGCAAATATGGATGGTCATAGACACAGAAGCGATTCTGATACGAAATCAATGTTAACATGGAAACAAATGTTCATATGAAACCCTATTATATAATAACCTTTTTTTGGGTATATCAAAGGCTACTTGAAGAACTTTTCAAATTTGTTTGGGTTAAACATTTTTCTTAATTTCTTCCTAGATGTCCAAATACAAAGTGTCATGTGCCAAATTATATCACCCACGAATTAAACACACATTTATTTAATTTTCTCAACTTATTCTTCGATTGTCTATTTGAATAGTATATATAGACTCATTTTCCTACATACAGATATACGTACAAACATAAAATTCTCTTTCTTTTCTATTCACTTATTCCGTATTATTCTGAATACACTTGTTGAAATAACTCTTGTTCCTAGTCATATGGTCAAGGGAGTAAAGGTTGATTCCTGAAATCCACCTTAGTTCGCATGCCAAGTTAAGGTGGAGAACATCCTTGAATCTTGGAGGTTGTTTTGGCTGAGACCTCGAGAGCACCGCGAATATAACTCCAAGAGGGCCAAAGGACAGGGTATTGCAAACCTCGATCTGTTGATAAGTTCTTCAAATTTTATCTCTATACTAATGTGTTTATGTATTGCAGATTTTAGATGACCTATTCTAAATATTTGATGGTTCAAGTTTACACGATTACTTTTTGAAATGTGACACATTAAAAGGGGCAAGAGTAACCATATTCTTTAATTTATGTAAGTATGTGTGTTAATTTACAATCTACAACTATATTACTGTTGTATGTTACAAATGGAGTAAGCTCTCTTAATCCTATATTTAACAGGAAAACTTTATCTAGTAAATTAAGAGAATTGGGAATCAGCTTAAGGGAACATGGAATGGAGGCGTTAGACTTTGTTTGATCATTGAGATTAAACTTTGTTATTATACAACTCAAGATTTTGAGAATAGCTCATATGTGTTTCATCCTTATTTATTTCAAGTGTACAAATTGCTTGAAATTCAAAGTTTGAATAAAATCTTGAGTAAATTATATTGTGTATAATCAATCTGCTTTAATCAAAGTATTAGTAGTATCACATATACGTGTCTTTTAAAATTATCCTACACAGTATATTGTTTTTGCACAAATGCATGACCAATCTTAGTATTACATTTCAGATTTGAAGAGATTTTTCAATTAAATATTATAGCAAGTACTTACTTGTAAGGTAAGTGTAATCATTTTCATTTCCAAAGGCAACCTACAGTCTCATTCCTGGTCTAATATTTGTTGATATCTTTGAGCCAAATTCCCTTCCAGCTCTAAAAGGAAAGAAAAAGGGGACCGAGAAACAGATTTTGAACACCTTCAATTTGCTTAAGAATATTCTGTTTTTTCTTAAATATGCTTCCAATAATATTTTTACTCCAAGAGAAAAGTTTCAACTGAAAAAAGGACACAGATTCAAGAAAAGACTGGTTAAGGTCCCTTGCCAAGTTACTAGTTTCGAGAAAGAGATGGGAAAAAGTTTGGGTAGCTGGGCCACATGGCTTGAAATTTGAACTGGGGCGTGATAACGGCACTTGTGGGATCGTAAGAGATTAATAATGAAAGGCTGGTGGTCCCAATGAGTACGTGACAAATGGGTCACCGTGGCAAAAGGAAAAAGGTTCGACCAAGTGTAATTTGCAAAAGCCCTATCAAGGCACTCAAATATCAGGTCTCTTCGATAAAATATTTTATTGGTCCAAGTGAAATGCCCCCTGAGAACCCCAAATCCATAATTTCACAAGTATTAATACAATTAAGAAAAGACCCTTGTTCAACCAAGAGTCTTAGTGATGCAGGAGGAGGATCAGAGTCCGATAATGCCGACTTGTCAAATAGTGCATTGATGATATTGAACTACCTGGAGCTAAAGGATCGGTGCAAGGTTGGCAAGCATTGACGCAAGCATTAATAACTTCAGAAGAGCTCGACTTGCTTCGAGGGAGTCGGACATTATCTTCAGGAATAATCTCGACTTCGGGCAGTCCTTTAGTCTCAACTTAGGGCTTATCAGTCTTCAGTCTTCTCAGTTTATGGGTTATCTTTTAGCGCTTGAGTCCCTTTTCTTTCTCCACAGTAATGACTTGTAAATATTTTTTGTTATAGCGTCACAAAGAATATTCTCATGGTAGGGTTATAAGGACATGCTACGTGGCATTATTTTACTAGTAGTGTCAGAGTTAGTTGCACAAGCATCATATGCACGTGATGGTAGTATCTTTGTACGCGACATAATTTTAGGAATATGTCAATAGTTGTCACGTAATTATAGGAGTAAAGTTATTTCTTGTAACGCCTCGTAATTTCCCGTGCTGACCACGATGGATCTCGTGCGTTAGTGTACAACCTTGTACTTAAATTCACAATATGCCTCAATAATATAATTAATACGACTAGTTTATTTTTAAAACTATTACAATTTCATTCATAACCTACAATCATTTTATAGTTATTTAAAATAGAGTTATTTAAAACTTCACCATTTTTCTGTCTCAGAATCGCAATCTTTATTAAATTATAATAGATCTCAAATCAAGTATAGTAAGACCTAGTCTATTTTAAACATGTAAATATATACAACTCGTTAATCAACTTTCAATATATCTGTTGATTCAATATCTTCTCGTTACATACTTTAAGCAACGTAGATCATATATATTATGATCTATCATACATCAATGAATCCTTAGTGACTTGTAATGATACAAGTGTTTAGCGTATGCGAATGTCATACAAACATTTCACCAATCAATTCTTACCATATCGTAACACTATTTACCCCACCTAAAAGGTTTATCAGAATATATATCAATTGTGAAAGTTAGTACGCATTCTTGGTCCGTGATCTGCATGTGAATCTCCGAATAACTCGCACTTATCTGAAAGTGTTTATTTTAGGCAAGAGTGAGTACGACGGCTCAGCAAGTCTAACAGTTAACACATAACACGTAGGTCACATTTAATTCATGCTTTTATGCTCCATGCTTTACATTTATATAGGCATCATGCTTATCATGCTTTTCATTTATACAATTAACTCATGCTTACCATGCATGTCAATATTTTCAGGTGATATAACTCATATAACACATTTCAACTCATAGCATTAATTTTATAACAGTTATTAATATCATATGACTGTACACATGCACATTTAGAAATAAGTTAGCACATACAATAAGTGCGCACATAATAATTTATGCATATAGCAACATGTTTGCAAGAATAGCACATAGTATTGAAAAACTTACATGATATGCGCATTGACTTACGCTACCAGTGTTTGAAATCTACGTTCCATCACTAATGCTCATACAAATCAAATTACCGCATCTGAAAGAACTAATATGTTTATCTGTCAATCAGTAAAGCGCATAGAGACTCAGCTGCCATTCATAAAGGAATGACTCTACAACACGGAAATCCCTATTTATCAACTTATAATTTATAAGACAATATTATCCTCCTTGGATAATATTTTAAAAACCCATTAATATTATTATTCAATAATAATACATCACTAAATTACCAGCGCTACCCAAATTACTGGATAACACCTTAATTGGTTACTAATATTATTAATCCCTTAATAACATTCACCCAATTACCAATATTATTAATCTTTTAATAATATTTCAACACTTGCTATTATCATTTACTCTTTTTATAATCTTTAAAGGTTTAAACAATCAAATGTACATTATTTAATCACCTCCTTATTCCTTTAATTTCTTCACATTATTTATTAAATAAATAATTAACTCACTTAACTTTACTTGTTTATTTATCTTCGCATAGACAATTATTTTCTTAATTCCCTCACATTATTTATTTAATATTAAATAAATAATTAACTTTACTTGTTATTTAGCATTACATAACAATTATTTTATTAACCTTAATTCACTTTAATTATTATTTAATATCATAATAATTAATTAATTATCCTCATTTCCCTTTAATTATTATTTAATATAATTAATTAATTAATTAATCTCATTTATTATTTAATATTAATTAAATAACAAATGATCACTTTATTCACTTTACCTTCCTTTAATTACTATTTAACATCCTTTAAACAATAATTAAGTAATTAATCATCCTTATTAATAAATAATTACATTATTATCTTTATCTTCCTTTAATTATTATTTAATATTATTTAAATAATAATTAATTAACTAATTATCCTTATTCATTATTTAATATTAATGAAATAATAAATAATTACCTTATTAACTTTATCTCCCTTTAATTATTATTTAATAATAATAATTAAATAACTAATCACCATTATTTATTATTTAATATTAAGAAAATAATAAATAATTATTTTATCAACTTCATATACTCCTTTACTTTATTTATTATTTAGCATATAAATACTAAATAATTAATTAAATTATTTTTATTTACTTTATTTATTATTTAAATAATAAATAATAACCTTTATGTGTTATTTAATTAAAATTTAATAATACATAATTAATTTATTCTTTTATCCTTATTTTTCTTAAGTCCTTCGTATTTATAAAAAAAGTATTTAATTGACTTATTATTTTTATAACTCTTGGATATCTTTATTATATTTCATTTCATATACATAATATTTTTTGTTTAATTTTCTAACTTTATTTACTATTTTTAAATAGTATATTTTTGTCCAGAAATGGCAGTAATTATTAAACATCGAGTTTTTATTATAAACTTCTGAAATTTATATGGAATCTTCCTATCATCATATAGTACCTCCAGTAAATATTTAATAATTTTCTGAGTTATACATTTCATGTTATAAATGTAGTTCTTTTTTAAAACGTAAAGAAACGTCGAGTTATAACTCACTCATCCAGGGTCGGATGGAGCTCATTTTTGGATAGTGACTGCTTTATCCCATATAAAATCATGTATAAAAGTTCTAGAATTTTTAGAATAGTATAGGTGGCGAAAACAGGCTATGAAAATTTCTGGGCAGAAAGTTTTTGGGTATTTTTCGACAGTGAACTGTTTTACGAGAAAAATCACCACGGATAGCTCGTTTAATATTTTTCAGTCATTCCACTTGGAATCTCTTTTTATCTCATAGTACTACCACCAAAATTTACGGATCATGAATACGATTTACGGAATGTGAACAGTAAATCCGGGAACAGACTGCTCCGTTTAGGGTTTTTTCGGCGAAAACTGCTTTCATGTTTTGTTAAACTCTTCCACATAAATGAATACCAAAACTTATGTTAAACCCATTAAACTCTAGATATACTAGTCTAGCATGGATTTAAGCATCAAAATCTTTAAAAAAGATTTTCTACCGTTAAATTTAAATATAGAGCAAAGAAAACACAAAACTAGGGTTTTAAATACCTTTGAACCTTTGGTTGATGATCCTCTTTGTTAGAAACTTTACCAAGCTTGGATGATTCACTTTGATAGCTAGAAAGCTTCACCATCAAGAGGTCTCTAACTTTAATTCGTGCTTCTTCTTCATCAAATCATCCAAGCATCAAGAATTTTGCTTCTCTTCCATGGGTTCTCTCTTTTCTCTCTAGCTTTTCATTTCTCTTCTCCAATACTTGAAAATAAATGAAATGACTAACTCCCTCTCAATTCCTTTTACTTAGCTAATGATATACATATAGAATGTATATCTATCATATTTTACCAATATATGCACAAACAAGATCCATAAAAAAAGGAATTTGACATTTGCATTGGAGTGAATAAGGGAGTATGTTATCTATGCACTTTCTTGAGCTTTTCACCATCTTGGTTCCCCCCCCCCCCCCCCCTTTGGCCGACACTTTCCCTCTCATTTCCATCCATTTTTGATTTTTATTTTATTGCCTAATTGAGGATATATATATATATATATATCAACTTGCATCATCCTTAACCCACATTTGACTTATATTGGGCTATACATTTGACTATATATTAACTTTCATTGAACTACATAATTAATTATTTTTGGCTCTCAATTTACATCCATTTGAGCTACTAGATTAAATTCTTTAGGGCTCCCAACCATTAAATTAATTGAACTCCAAGTTGGGCTATCAAAATTAATTCATTGGGCTAGGTTTTGGGCCTTGAAAATTAAATCATCGGGCTTAGTAACTAATTTTACCATTGGGCTTCTCTTTAACTCATGTTGGGTCTTTAATTAAATTACATTGGGCCAACTAATAACTCAATTTGACAAATCCAAATTATTAAATTCCTAGTGGAATTAAAATATTAATAATCCACTATTAACAACTTTCCAAATGGAAATAAATAATATTTTTAATGTTTACGCTTTCTCATAAATTAATAACCACCTTAATTAATTTATACCTCAAATTTAGCTTGTTGTTTACCAAGTTAATTAAATCATCACCTAGCTAGTTATCCTTCTCGAACTTTGATATTACACAATCTAGGTTGGTCAATTAACTTAATCAACCAATTAACTGAACCTTCCTATAATTCCTTTAATTATATAAACACATAATTAAATAATCAAACAATCATACACTGATTTAAATTAATCGTACAAAAATTTACAATTACTGTTTAATAAATTTATTTATTTATATTAAAATATTCTCTTTTAACCCTAATATTCGTATTAGGTTAAATGGTTAGTCATTCTTATGCATTCATCTCTTCCTCAGATTTAATTTTAGACTTACTAAAAATGAGTTCATCCTCAGTATTACCACTACCACCATTTGGTTAAAGTTTGGTCCATTTTCAAACCCTTACAACATCTACCCCTTTGAACAAACTCATCAATTTTCTTAACATATGCATTGTTTTACAAATACTGTCCTAGCCCCATTATTCCTTTCCAGTGATCGTCTATCACTTTACCAGGGTTAGTTTTATATCTTAACCTCAATTTTCCGCTCGAATCCTCGAAAACTTATAATTTTCACAAATCAACTATCCACTACTTCCTTATCCAAGGGTTAGCGTAGCCTTAAATCACAATAATCAACTAAGACCATACTAATATGTCTTATGAATTTTCGGGTCATTACATTTGCCCCTTCATCTAAGAATTTTGTCCTCGAAATTACAGTATACTTACCCCTTTACCCAATCGTTGTTCAAAACATTGGAACATCTTCTAGGAGTCTTCAACAATTGTTCAATAATTGTGAAAGAGCTTGAATAACTAGGAAGTAAAAAGAATTCCTTTAAAATAATTTTATTTCAAAATGAAGGGTCATAAAGACCATGAACAAATGCCAAGGAATCAATCATTCGACTGACCCTTTTAAATGATTTAATAATATGAGCTCGATATAATCAATGCATAATTTGATAAGTGATAATTGATTTTAAATACTGAGTGGTCACCTTGACCGTGAACGTCTGGTGAGGCATCAGTCTCTTGATTGACCCTCTTAGGTTATTCCATGTATCATTTATCTGATACTTATGTTGCTCCCCATTATTGGTTGTTCTCTCAGCTTTAGAATTCGCACCAACAACATGTTTGGATAGCTTTTAAATGTTCAACATGCAAATGTTTAGCCGAAATTGGCATAGACTTACAATAATATTTCGGATATCAATCAAAACTTTAAACTTTTTAAGAGCACATTTGTGCAATAAAATTTTTGAAGTTCATCACTTCAGATTAAAAGCTGTCTAGCCGAATCAAATGGCCTAGACTACCATAATAAACTGTTCGTGAACCATGAACTCTAGAACTTTTTAAACCATTTTAAGTGAAAGTGAAGATCATTTTATGACTTCATGATACCGAATCTTTGGCACAGTACGTTAAGGATTCTATCAATAGTAATTTTGACGCCATCTTTATGGTGCAAATTACTTTATGATATCATGATACCGTACCTTCACAGAAAATACGTTGAGGATTCAGTCATTGTCATATCCACATCACATAGTGTGTTGACGTTTTAGAAATACATTTTGATATTTTCAAATCATTCTGGTCTAGCCAAAACAAATAGTATAGACTCTCAATTAAACGTTTCAAAATCAACTGAAAATCATTTATTAATATTTTTTTAAGGCACACAAGTGCGAATTTTGGCACGATTTTAAGAATTTCAAAGTCTAGCATAGCTAGAAGATTTGGGATATCCTAAAACCTCAAATAATCACCAATTTTACTCCTAATCTTTTCCAGCTTAATAATTATATCTAGTATAGCTTTAATATTGTTACTTAACTCTACCCACACTCACTGTTCATAAAACTTACCATATAGTATAAATTCAGGAACTTGCCACAATTATATGAGTTGAGGAACTTATCCTAGTCAGACCAAAATCGTCCATTCGCTGAGGAGCTCCACCATACGATTATGAGTCACGAACTTACCATACATGTGAGTTTTAAGAACACACACCTACCTTAACATTCTCTACCTATCCGATATACTATGAGAAAATAATCACCTTCTCACCATATATACATCGAATACCATGACACCAGGTTTAAATTGATTATCACTATAGGAAACTAAGTGGTTGTCAAACCAAACACAATCTCCTGCCCATACAAGAAATTGGTTAACTCAGCCACTAATCAATATAGAAAGTTAAGTGGTGGTTAAACCAAGGACAAATTCCCTGCCCATACAAGGAAATGTTCAACTTAACCACTATATCGATGTAGGAAGCTAAGTGGGTTCTCAAACCAAGCACAAATCCCCCGCCCATACAAGGGATTGTACAACTCAGCCATCAACATGAGTCCTCAATTAAAAACCCACAAACCTCTAACTACTTCTTAGCTTGATATGAATTTTCTCAATTCATACCTTATCACATACAACGCTTTACGAGCTCACTTCTTACTATTCCATAGTATCTTCCTTTTTATAGTACCATGCTATCTACATATCTTAGTAATAATTTAACTGACCATCTGCATTTCATGATTTTACTATGATCACCATGATCTAATTTTACAATTGATTTCACTGTACAATTTCTCATTTATTCTACGATCGTTTAATTCTACCATTTTCTCACTCTTCTCTGATCATTTTACTGTACGATCCTTCTCTTTTTTAAATTCTTGAATCAAGTGTTCTCTAATTCTTTTCCATTCATTTTGAATACATCTATGAAGATCATTCTTTGAATCTTCTCAAATATACCTTATTTTCTTCTTTATGAATTTCATATATTCAGCTCTTATTGCTTAAACTCTATCTGAGTTTATCCTTTCACTGCCTTCAATATATTCTCACGATTATAGCCTAATGTACTGCTACCTAAGAACTATAAACTATCAGCTCTGATACCAACTGTAACGTCCCGTAATTCCCAGTGCTGGCCACGGCGGATCCTATGCGTTAGTTTACAACCTTGTACTTAAATCCACAATATGTCTCAATAATATAATTGATACAACTAGTTTATTTTTAAAACTATTACAACTTCATTTATAACCTACAACCATATTATAGTTGTTTAAAACAAAGTTATTTAAAATTTCACCATTTTTCTGTCTCAGAATTGCAATCTTTATTAAATTTTAATAGATCTTAGATCAAGTATAGTATGACCTAGTCTATTTTAAACATGAAAGTATATACAACTCATTAATCAACTTTCAATATATCTGTTGATTCAATATCTTCTTGTGACGCCCCCAAATCTAGGCCCACACAGCCCAAACTTGAGTCGCCAAAAGACTACAACAAAATTATTACAACAAAGCACAACGTACAACAATACAGGGTATAATAATATACAACTAAGTCTTCACTATTATTGCCACACTATTTTACAACACGTGAAGACTACGACAACTATTCCTCAGACTCTCACTCCATTCCCCGGCTAGACCCTATTACGTTTTCATCTCCTGTAATGGAACAAAAGGGTGAGCTCAAATAGCCTAGTAAGAAATATCATGACTAAGATAATGACGAATAATTTATCATTAGCCTTCAACAGTTGAGTTCTTGATAGAATACAATAGACTACAAGGTTTATATCAAAAACTGCAATTAAATTCTTAAACAACGTTCAGATCAATAATAGCAGCGGAATGAGCAATCTATTAGAAGAATAATGCAGACTATAATGTCCACTCGCTTCTCTTTTTAGTAAAAATATCATCAACTTTTATCATCTGAAATACCATTAGTCAAAATAATACAACTTCACAGTTCCTGGTCATAATCATGCAGATCAACAGTTCATCTTTGCACTACGGGCCAAAGACATTCAATATAACACCAACGGTCATGATTATACCAGATTCAGCCTTTGGTCATAATCATACCAATCAACAGTTCATCTTTGCACTACGGGCCAAAGAGAACATTAACCACGTGCCATAAAAGACACCGAACAGATGTATCGCCTTTAACCTAGTATATCGCCTTTAACCTATCATCTGTTCAACAATTATATCACATCTGTGCCCCCGGCCACAGATATTCACAACAGCTTGATTCTTGATGATTAATACAAATAACAGTGATACAAATGATGAACAGAAGAACAGGATAAACAATAAGTATCGGAAATTTACTTTGTGCAGATTCAAATAATGTCCAAATTGCCAACATGATGTGGAGTGAAATTTAAAAATGATATTCAAGATCCACAGTTCAGAATAACGATTACAGTTCAATAGAAATGTTCAGAAAATAGGAAGGATAAGTTGAAATAATGAAATTCAACTATTATGGAACATATAATATTTTCATGAATTATAGAAGCAATAGTTCCATAATAAGTTTCGATTTAGATGTATGAAAGAAAATAATATTCCTTACCGTAGCAGGTTTGATTAACAAAAGGTGAAGGGAATTAATATCCCTTACCATAGTAAGTTTGAATAATGGAAGATGGAAAAGATGGTATCCCTTATGAGTATAAAGGAAAATGATATCACTTACGAATATGGAATAAAAGTGTCATGTGATAATTCGTGTAGACAAATTATTTCCACACGAGACAAATAAAAATGGTTATTCACCAACAGGCGATAATCCGCACCGTAAGGTTATTCCCATCAATTTGAATACGAATAGTTATTCACCAAACAGGCGATAATCCGCGCCGTAAGGTTATTCCCATCAATTTGAATACGAAGAGTTATTCACCAAACAGGCGATAATCCGCACCGTAAGGTTATTCTCAAAGATTAATAAGGAATGAATACAAAAGGTTATTCACCAACAGGCGGTAAACCGCGCCGTAAGGTTATTCCCACAATTTAATACATGGAAATAAATGGCACAAGAAAGAAACGATATTATTTTCGAGAATCAAAGAATGATAATCCCTTCAAGTAAGAAAGAAAATAATATCCATTTATGATGATGAAAAAAAATGATACCCCTTACCTTAACACGTGACTGGATATTGATTTAAATGAGATTGATCAACCTATATATTTTTAATATAATTAGTAATTACCACATATAAATTTCAAAGTGTATGATAACTCGTATATTATGAACTATCAAAATTATATATATTTAACATAATTTTTGTAGTATAATATAACAACTTTAAAATAGTTTTTAAAATAATATTCCAAAATAAATCTTCCAAAGGAAGCTTTTAAAAATGAATCTTCTCAAAGAAGAGTCTTCTAAAGGAAGATTTATGAATACCGTGAAAAATAGGAATTTATGAAATTACTACTCTTTAATAAAAGACTTACTTGAAAATTTTCTGCACTCCTTTTGGCTTTCAAACTCTCAAAATAACCTTACTATTCTCAGAGAAAACTCATAAAATTCTTATAGAAAATTTTTATGTTTTAGGTGTGATTTTTCTATTCAGCTGAGCAAGCTATTTATAGGAGAAAAGAAGTTACTATGCGTGGTAGGTGGCTGTACGCCAATACTGAATTCAGCAGCAACACGCGGGCTGCGCGAAAATTTTTCTTCAGCACGTTTCTGAGAAAATTTTCTTCCAGTGGGCCCCACCCTACCCCACATGTTTTCTTACTATTCACGTCACTATTCACGTTACTATTTCAAATAGTAAAATTAATTATTATTTTTATTTATTTATTTATTTATTCTTCCTGTGAGTCCAACATATAAAATAATGTTACCACGATAATGTAAGAAACATGTTACATATTTTTATTAATTTAATAATATAAATTACAGTATATTTGCTACTGTGACAATTATTAGATTCAATAATTTTAAACTACAGTGCACCAACAATTATTGACTCGATGATATGAAATACAGTGTAATGACAATTATTGAATCAATAATGCAAAATACTGTGTAGCAACGATAATTGAATTGATAATATAAAATATTATGCAGTGACAATTATTGATGAAATGATGCGCAACAGTTACGGTGTCAATTATCAGACCAATAATATGAGACACTGTGCAATACCGTGTGCTACTGTAGAGTACCGTGTGCTACAGAAAATATCATAAATTACCGTATGCTACTATTCTTTTATCACCGGTATTTTAACAGTTAACACCGTTGACTATTTTTATTTAAAAAGGTTACTTCTGTCGTTTTCTATATCCGACAAATATTCCGTTGTGGGGTCCACCAATAATTAGTTATTTCGGCGCCGTCGTACGACCCGAATATTCCCCGACAAAACGAATATTGTTCGACAAAATAAAATTTTCACATAACATCCTTAACTTTCAATTTCGTTAATTTAACCACTTACTGTTTCATGAAAAAATATATATGAAGAAAAAATTAAATTTTATATTTAATAAAATTCGGGGTCTTACAACCTCCCCTCCTTATGAAATTTCGTCCCCGAAATTGACGTACCGGGCATTTCAAAGTTATCCTCCTGATTTCCAGATGTCATACTAAACTGTGGTCACAAAATAATTGTTAGTTCAAACAAACTGACTCATCACTTCCTGTTCCTACATTCAAATCGATTCGTTAGATAACAAAATCTAATTTAGGTGGGACACACTAGTGACTGATTCTATCCATATCTCCCCTCCTAGTTTTAACCCCAGATCTCCATTAAAGACCATATCCCTAAGCTCTGATACCAACTGTGACGCCCCCAAATCTAGGCCCACACAGCCCAAACTTGAGTCGTCAAAAGACTACAACAAAATTATTACAACAAAGCACAACGTGCAACAATACAGGGTATAATAATACACAACTAAGTCTTCACTATTATTGCCACACTATTTTACAACACGTGAAGACTACGACAGCTATTCCTCAGACTCTCACTCCATTCCCCGGCTAGACCCTGTTACGTTTTCATCTCCTGTAATGGAACAAAAGGGTGAGCTCAAATAGCCCAGTAAGAAATATCATGACTAAGATAATGACGAATAATTTATCATTAGCCTTCAACAGTTGAGTTCTTGATAGAATACAATAGACTACAAGGTTTATATCAAAAACTGCAGTTAAATTCTTAAACAACGTTCAGATGAATAATAGCAGCGGAATGAGCAATCTATTAGAAGAATAATGCAGACAATAATGTCCACTCGCTTCTCTTTTTAGTAAAAATATCATCAACTTTTATCATCTGAAATACCATTAGTCAAAATAATACAACTTCACAGTTCCTGGTCATAATCATGCAGATCAACAGTTCATCTTTGCACTACGGGCCAAAGACATTCAATATAACACCAACGGTCATGATTATACCAGATTCAGCCTTTGGTCATAATCATACCAATCAACAGTTCATCTTTGCACTACGGGCCAAAGAGAACATTAACCACGTGCCATAAAAGACACCGAACAGATGTATCGCCTTTAACCTAGTATATCGCCTTTAACCTATCATCTGTTCAACAATTATATCACATCTGTGCCCCCGGCCACAGATATTCACAACAGCTTGATTCTTGATGATTAATACAAATAACAGTGATACAAATGATGAACAGAAGAACAGGATAAACAATAAGTATCGGAAATTTACTTTGTGCAGATTCAAATAATGTCCAAATTGCCAACATGATGTGGAGTGAAATTTAAAAATGATATTCAAGATCCACAGTTCAGAATAACGATTACAGTTCAATAGAAATGTTCAGAAAATAGGAAGGATAAGTTGAAATAATGAAATTCAACTATTATGGAACATATAATATTTTCATGAATTATAGAAGCAATAGTTCCATAATAAGTTTCGATTTAGATGTATGAAAGAAAATAATATCCCTTACCGTAGCAGGTTTGATTAACAAAAGGTGAAGGGAATTAATATCCCTTACCATAGTAAGTTTGAATAATGGAAGATGGAAAAGATGGTATCCCTTATGAGTATAAAGGAAAATGATATCACTTACGAATATGGAATAAAAGTGTCATGTGATAATTCGTGTAGACAAATTATTTCCACACGAGACAAATAAAAATGGTTATTCACCAACAGGCGATAATCCGCACCGTAAGGTTATTCCCATCAATTTGAATACGAATAGTTATTCACCAAACAGGCGATAATCCGCGCCGTAAGGTTATTCCCATAAATTTGAATACGAAGAGTTATTCACCAAACAGGCGATAATCCGCACCGTAAGGTTATTCTCAAAGATTAATAAGGAATGAATACAAAAGGTTATTCACCAACAGGCGGTAAACCGCGCCGTAAGGTTATTCCCACAATTTAATACATGGAAATAAATGGCACAAGAAAGAAACGATATTATTTTCGAGAATCAAAGAATGATAATCCCTTCAAGTAAGAAAGAAAATAATATCCATTTATGATGATGAAAAAAAATGATACCCCTTACCTTAACACGTGACTGGATATTGATTTAAATGAGATTGATCAACCTATATATTTTTAATATAATTAGTAATTACCACATATAAATTTCAAAGTGTATGATAACTCGTATATTATGAACTATCAAAATTATATATATTTAACATAATTTTTGTAGTATAATATAACAACTTTAAAATAGTTTTTAAAATAATATTCCAAAATAAATCTTCCAAAGGAAGCTTTTAAAAATGAATCTTCTCAAAGAAGAGTCTTCTAAAGGAAGATTTATGAATACCGTGAAAAATAGGAATTTATGAAATTACTACTCTTTAATAAAAGACTTACTTGAAAATTTTCTGCACTCCTTTTGGCTTTCAAACTCTCAAAATAACCTTACTATTCTCAGAGAAAACTCATAAAATTCTTATAGAAAATTTTTATGTTTTAGGTGTGATTTTTCTATTCAGCTGAGCAAGCTATTTATAGGAGAAAAGAAGTTACTATGCGTGGTAGGTGGCTGTACGCCAATACTGAATTCAGCAGCAACACGCGGGCTGCGCGAAAATTTTTCTTCAGCACGTTTCTGAGAAAATTTTCTTCCAGTGGGCCCCACCCTACCCCACATGTTTTCTTACTATTCACGTCACTATTCACGTTACTATTTCAAATAGTAAAATTAATTATTATTTTTATTTATTTATTTATTTATTCTTCCTGTGAGTCCAACATATAAAATAATGTTACCACGATAATGTAAGAAACACGTTACATATTTTTATTAATTTAATAATATAAATTACAGTATATTTGCTACTGTGACAATTATTAGATTCAATAATTTTAAACTACAGTGCACCAACAATTATTGACTCGATGATATGAAATACAGTGTAATGACAATTATTGAATCAATAATGCAAAATACTGTGTAGCAACGATAATTGAATTGATAATATAAAATATTATGCAGTGACAATTATTGATGAAATGATGCGCAACAGTTACGGTGTCAATTATCAGACCAATAATATGAGACACTGTGCAATACCGTGTGCTACTGTAGAGTACCGTGTGCTACAGAAAATATCATAAATTACCGTATGCTACTATTCTTTTATCACCGGTATTTTAACAGTTAACACCGTTGACTATTTTTATTTAAAAAGGTTACTTCTGTCGTTTTCTATATCCGACAAATATTCCGTTGTGGGGTCCACCAATAATTAGTTATTTCGGCGCCGTCGTACGGCCCGAATATTCCCCGACAAAACGAATATTTTTCGACAAAATAAAATTTTCACATAACATCCTTAACTTTCAATTTCGTTAATTTAACCACTTACTGTTTCATGAAAAAATATATATGAAGAAAAAATTAAATTTTATATTTAATAAAATTCGGGGTCTTACAACCTCCCCTCCTTATGAAATTTCGTCCCCGAAATTGACGTACCGGGCATTTCAAAGTTATCCTCCTGATTTCCAGATGTCATACTAAACTGTGGTCACAAAATAATTGTTAGTTCAAACAAACTGACTCATCACTTCCTGTTCCTACATTCAAATCGATTCGTTAGATAACAAAATCTAATTTAGGTGGGACACACTAGTGACTGATTCTATCCATATCTCCCCTCCTAGTTTTAACCCCAGATCTCCATTAAAGACCATATCCCTAAGCTCTGATACCAACTGTGACGCCCCCAAATCTAGGCCCACACACCCCAAACTTGAGTCGTCAAAAGACTACAACAAAATTATTACAACAAAGCACAACGTGCAACAATACAGGGTATAATAATACACAACTAAGTCTTCACTATTATTGCCACACTATTTTACAACACGTGAAGACTACGACAGCTATTCCTCAGACTCTCACTCCATTCCCCGGCTAGACCCTGTTACGTTTTCATCTCCTGTAATGGAACAAAAGGGTGAGCTCAAATAGCCCAGTAAGAAATATCATGACTAAGATAATGACGAATAATTTATCATTAGCCTTCAACAGTTGAGTTCTTGATAGAATACAATAGACTACAAGGTTTATATCAAAAACTGCAGTTAAATTCTTAAACAACGTTCAGATCAATAATAGCAGCGGAATGAGCAATCTATTAGAAGAATAATGCAGACTATAATGTCCACTCGCTTCTCTTTTTAGTAAAAATATCATCAACTTTTATCATCTGAAATACCATTAGTCAAAATAATACAACTTCACAGTCCCTGGTCATAATCATGCAGATCAACAGTTCATCTTTGCACTACGGGCCAAAGACATTCAATATAACACCAACGGTCATGATTATACCAGATTCAGCCTTTGGTCATAATCATACCAATCAACAGTTCATCTTTGCACTACGGGCCAAAGAGAACATTAACCACGTGCCATAAAAGACACCGAACAGATGTATCGCCTTTAACCTAGTATATCGCCTTTAACCTATCATCTGTTCAACAATTATATCACATCTGTGCCCCCGGCCACAGATATTCACAACAGCTTGATTCTTGATGATTAATACAAATAACAGTGATACAAATGATGAACAGAAGAACAGGATAAACAATAAGTATCGGAAATTTACTTTGTGCAGATTCAAATAATGTCCAAATTGCCAACATGATGTGGAGTGAAATTTAAAAATGATATTCAAGATCCACAGTTCAGAATAACGATTACAGTTCAATAGAAATGTTCAGAAAATAGGAAGGATAAGTTGAAATAATGAAATTCAACTATTATGGAACATATAATATTTTCATGAATTATAGAAGCAATAGTTCCATAATAAGTTTCGATTTAGATGTATGAAAGAAAATAATATCCCTTACCGTAGCAGGTTTGATTAACAAAAGGTGAAGGGAATTAATATCCCTTACCATAGTAAGTTTGAATAATGGAAGATGGAAAAGATGGTATCCCTTATGAGTATAAAGGAAAATGATATCACTTACGAATATGGAATAAAAGTGTCATGTGATAATTCGTGTAGACAAATTATTTCCACACGAGACAAATAAAAATGGTTATTCACCAACAGGCGATAATCCGCACCGTAAGGTTATTCCCATCAATTTGAATACGAATAGTTATTCACCAAACAGGCGATAATCCGCGCCGTAAGGTTATTCCCATCAATTTGAATACGAAGAGTTATTCACCAAACAGGCGATAATCCGCACCGTAAGGTTATTCTCAAAGATTAATAAGGAATGAATACAAAAGGTTATTCACCAACAGGCGGTAAACCGCGCCGTAAGGTTATTCCCACAATTTAATACATGGAAATAAATGGCACAAGAAAGAAACGATATTATTTTCGAGAATCAAAGAATGATAATCCCTTCAAGTAAGAAAGAAAATAATATCCATTTATGATGATGAAAAAAAATGATACCCCTTACCTTAACACGTGACTGGATATTGATTTAAATGAGATTGATCAACCTATATATTTTTAATATAATTAGTAATTACCACATATAAATTTCAAAGTGTATGATAACTCGTATATTATGAACTATCAAAATTATATATATTTAACATAATTTTTGTAGTATAATATAACAACTTTAAAATAGTTTTTAAAATAATATTCCAAAATAAATCTTCCAAAGGAAGCTTTTAAAAATGAATCTTCTCAAAGAAGAGTCTTCTAAAGGAAGATTTATGAATACCGTGAAAAATAGGAATTTATGAAATTACTACTCTTTAATAAAAGACTTACTTGAAAATTTTCTGCACTCCTTTTGGCTTTCAAACTCTCAAAATAACCTTACTATTCTCAGAGAAAACTCATAAAATTCTTATAGAAAATTTTTATGTTTTAGGTGTGATTTTTCTATTCAGCTGAGCAAGCTATTTATAGGAGAAAAGAAGTTACTATGCGTGGTAGGTGGCTGTACGCCAATACTGAATTCAGCAGCAACACGCGGGCTGCGCGAAAATTTTTCTTCAGCACGTTTCTGAGAAAATTTTCTTCCAGTGGGCCCCACCCTACCCCACATGTTTTCTTACTATTCACGTCACTATTCACGTTACTATTTCAAATAGTAAAATTAATTATTATTTTTATTTATTTATTTATTTATTCTTCCTGTGAGTCCAACATATAAAATAATGTTACCACAATAATGTAAGAAACACGTTACATATTTTTATTAATTTAATAATATAAATTACAGTATATTTGCTACTGTGACAATTATTAGATTTAATAATTTTAAACTACAGTGCACCAACAATTATTGACTCGATGATATGAAATACAGTGTAATGACAATTATTGAATCAATAATGCAAAATACTGTGTAGCAACGATAATTGAATTGATAATATAAAATATTATGCAGTGACAATTATTGATGAAATGATGCGCAACAGTTACGGTGTCAATTATCAGACCAATAATATGAGACACTGTGCAATACCGTGTGCTACTGTAGAGTACCGTGTGCTACAGAAAATATCATAAATTACCGTATGCTACTATTCTTTTATCACCGGTATTTTAACAGTTAACACCGTTGACTATTTTTATTTAAAAAGGTTACTTCTGTCGTTTTCTATATCCGACAAATATTCCGTTGTGGGGTCCACCAATAATTAGTTATTTCGGCGCCGTCGTACGGCCCGAATATTCCCCGACAAAACGAATATTTTTCGACAAAATAAAATTTTCACATAACATCCTTAACTTTCAATTTCGTTAATTTAACCACTTACTGTTTCATGAAAAAATATATATGAAGAAAAAATTAAATTTTATATTTAATAAAATTCGGGGTCTTACACTTCTCGTTACATACTTTAAGCAACGTAGATCATATCTATTATGATCTATTATACATCAATGAATCCTTAGTGACTTATAATGATACAAGTGTTTAGCGTATACGAATGTCATACAAACATTTCACTAATCAATTATTACCATATCGTAACACTATTTGCCCCCAGAAAGGTTTATCAAAATATATATCAATTGTCAAAGTCAACACGCATTCCTGTTCCGTGATCTGTATCTGAACCTCCGAATAACTCGCACTTATTTGAAAGTGTTTAATATTTTTTAGTCGTTCCACTTGGAATCTCTTTCTATCTCATAGTAATAACACCAAAATTTACAGATCATGAATATGACTTACGGAACATGAATAGTAAATCCGGGAACCGACTGCTCCGTTTAGGGTTTTTTCGGCAAAAACTGCTTTCATGTTTTGTTAAACTCTTCCACATAAATGAATACCAAAACTTATGTTAAACCCATTAAACACTAGATATACTAGTCTAGCATGGATTTAAGCATCAAGAGCTTCGAAAAAGGTTTTCTACCGTTAAATTTAAATATAGACCAAAGAAAACACAAAACTAAGGTTTTAAATACCTTCGAACTTTTGGTTGATGATCCTCTTTGCTAAAAACTTTACCAAGCTTGAATGATTCATTTTCATAGCTAGAAGGTTTTGCCATTAAGAGGCCTCTAACTTTAATCCTTGCTTCTTCTTCATCAAATCATCCAAGCATCAAGGATCTTGCTTCTCTGCCATGACTTCTCTCTTTTCTTTCTAGCTTTTCATTTCTCTTCTCCAATACTTGAAAATAAATGAAATGACTAACTCTCTCTCAATTCCCTTTACTTAACTAGTGATATACATATAGAATGTATATCTATCATATTTTACCAATATATGCATAAACAAGATCCATAAAAAAGGGAAATTGACCTTTGCATTGGAGTGAATTAAGGGAGTATGTTATATATGCACTTTCTTGAGCTTTGCACCTTCTTGGTTGCACCCCCCCCCCCCCTTTTGGCCGGCACTTTCCCTCTCATTTCCATCCATTTTTGATTTTTATTTTATTGCCTAACTGATGATATATATATATATATATATATATATATATATATATATATATATATATATATATATATATATATATAGAAAAGATATGTTTATCCATCGCGATATGTTGTCCGTCGCTAAAAGTTTTAGCGACGGACGAACCTATGGCGACGGACCAAACCGTCGCCGGGTCCGTCGCTAAAGGGGGTGAGCTTGGTGAGCTCTTTAAGGAGGTATGTCATGGATCCTTTTTCTCTCTCTCTCTCTCTCTCTCTATATATATATATATATATATATATATATATATATATATATATATATATATATCAACTTGCATCATCCTTGACCCACATTTGACTTATATTGGGCTATATTGTTTACAATTTACAATTACTGTTTAATAAATTCATTTATTTATATTAAAATATTTTCTTTTAACTCTAATATTCGTATTAGGTTAAATGCTTAGTCATTCTTACGCATTCATCTCTTCCTTAGATTTAATTTTAGACTTACTAAAAATGAGTTCATCCTCGGAATTACCACTACCACCATTTGGTTAAAGTTTGATCCATTTTCAAACCCTTACAACATCTGCCCCTCCGAACAATTTCATCGATTTTCTTAACATAGGCATTATTTTACAAATACTGTCCTAGCCCCATTCGTGACAGGACTCTTGTGAGGACCCGAATTTTCGGGATTTCTTTAATAATATTAAATAATAATTTAAATAACAAAATTATTAAGGTTATTTAAATTATTTATGATTGATATATTTTATGTTAATTAAAGTGTGTAATGAGATTTAATTGGTAAATTAAATCTGTACATAGATTATGGTAATTATGTGGAATTAAAGTGATTGAAGAGTAAATAATTATTTAAAAACAATTTATGAAAAATAAGAGAAAATTTCATGTAATGGTACAATAAATTGTACAATAAAATTATTGTGGAGGTGCAGAAATTATTATTTAAATAATGTTATGTGGTAGTGTGAGGTATGAATTGTATATATATATATGTGTGTGTGTGTGTTTGTGTATGTGTGTGTGTGTGTGTTTATATTTAATGGTTGTATTTATAAATTCTATTGATTATGAAAATTAAGGGATTAATAATTAAATTAATCCAGAAATTAATAAAAAGTTAATGAAGGAGTTAGTAAAATTGTAGTTATTGATTTTAGAGTTAATCTGTCATTATGGAGGAAGTTTAAAAATTATTTAAAAAGGAAAATGTAATTATATAAATTATATAATTTATATAAGAAAGATAGTAAGGAAATAATAATTGTATAAATTATATAAAAATAATTATATAATTTATATAAGGAGAATACATTAATTAAGAAAGGAAATAAAATTGTACAAATGGTACAAAATTTTATTATATGATGTATATTTAAAGAGTGTTAAATAGTAAAGAAATGAAAAAAAAAAATGAGAAGAAGGAAGGTTTTAATTTATTAAAAATTATGTTTATGTATAATTGAACTTTTATGATTTTTATGGAGGATAATATTTCAGAAACGTAAACATGTTGATGTAACATATTGTCCATGTAACGAAGTGAAAAAGTATAAAAAAATAATTTTTATATGTTATATGAATTTTGGAGGTATAAATTACCTCATATAATTACATGCCTGTCATTATGCGTGTACAAAATTTATCATGTAAAGTACCTAAAAAGAGTATAAATATTATTTATAAATGAATTTATGATTTTTAGTGAATTAAAATAAATATTTTATTCACACTATATAAAATATTTATTACACGAAATAACTACATAATGTACTAAATTAATTATTTATGCATGCTTTTGGCTTATCCGAATTTGAGAAAGGCGGTGGATTTGGAATGAAAATTAAAAGCCATTCATGCACATATGGTTTATATATATATATATATGTGTGTGTGTGTGTGTGTGTGTGTGTGTGTGTGTGTGTGTGTGTGTGTGTGTGTGTGTGTGTTTGTGTGTGTGTGTGTGTGTGTGTGTGTGTGTGGAAGGAAATAAAGAAAAAAGCAAGAAAAAGGAAAAAGAAGGAAAACAACTCTCTCTCTCTCTCTCTCTCTCTTTTCTTCCACCACCCTCCGAACACCACCACCCACCCGAAAAACTCCATGAGCCACCAAGAGGAGAGAAAATATTGATGCCATCCAAGTATAGAGAAGCTTCAAGGAAGGAAATTCAAGCCAAGGAAGGTATACAAGTAAATTTATTTAATTTAATTATGTATTTTTGTGTGAAAATAATTTTATGGAAAATTAGTAAATAATCAATATAATTATTCCAAATTTTTTTTTTATGTATATCTATGAATTATATGATTTTTGGAGTAGTTATGTTGTAAATTTTTGGTATAAAAATGGAGAAATTTGGCAAAGTTGGCTACTGTTCACGGAAAAAACTGAAGAAGAACAAAAGGGTTGCCCGCGCATGCGCGGTGGAAATTTCCGGATGCGGAAATAAAACAATGGCGTTTTGGGCAGTAGGGCAGGGCCGCGCATGCGCGGTGGAAATTTCCGAAAACAAGGGCCAAACGACGCCGTTTGGTGGGGCGGAGGCCGCGCAATGTGCGATTGACACGGCTGGGAAATTACCAGCGTGTCCATAACCTTTTCAGAAAATGCCGACCGTGTCCTTGGCTTGGCGAAATTACGATTTTGCCCCTGAGCTTTTCGGTAAATTACGAATATGTCCCAAAATTGCGGAAATTACCAAAATGCCCCCATAAAGTGATTTTTAATTAAATAAATGTTTAAAAATTATAGAAAATTACCAAAAATATAGAAATGATATTTGGGCATTAAATTTAATATTTTACATAAATATTAAATATGGGAGATTAATATTTAAATACTTTAAATATTAATCTAATAAGTTTAAAATTTAGAAAATGATTAAATAAAAATCCGGAAAACCGAAAACGCTAAATTTTATCTAATAAGTCGGGTTGTCCGCATTGAACATGTAACGACCCCGAAATTCGACCCACTTTATTACATTAAATTTTATTTTTATTAAACATTATTTATCTTACGTCCAAATTTCGGTTCGTTAATAAATCTTTAATCCATTCTTTAATCCAATAATTGATTTTAAAATCAACATTAAATCAACATTTACCCAAATTTTCGGTATAAATTTTTCTTTTTCTCACTTTCTCGATTCAATCGTTGTATTAAATATTTTATTATTTAAAAACTTCATTTCCCGATCCTAGTCCCTAGATCGCAACCTTTACATTTTCTTTCTTTCTTTTCTTCTTTTCTCTTATATATATATAATAATTATATGAATAAACTTTAATTCCCTCTCCCACGTCCACCGACTTGCCTTTTCTAGAAAATTCCAAACGGTTATCACAATTAACATGTAAATTTAATTATTTTAAATATATTACGTAATTATATCGTGTAATAAATATTTTATATAATAAATATAAAATATTTATTTTAATTCACTAAAATTCATATTATGATTTATAAATAATATTAACACCTCTTTGGGTTACTTTTCTTGACAAATTTTGTACACGCATAATGACATGCATGTATTTATTTGAGGTAATTTATACCTCCAAAAATCATAAATAATTCATACAATTTATAAAAATTATTTTTCATAATTTTTCACTCCGTTACTTGGACAACATGTTACATTAACATGTTCACGTTTCCGAAATATTATTTTTCATAAAAGTCATAATAATTTCATTATACATAAATATAATTTTTAATAACTTAAAACATTCCTTTTTCTTATTTATTATTCAATTTCTTTAATATTTACAATAATTTCTTTATATATAAATTATATAATTTATATATTTACATTCTCATTTCTCAAATAATTTCTTAAATTCTTCCATAATTATCAATTAATCAATAATTTCACATTTATTAACTCTCTCATTATTTTAATTCTCTTATATAAATTATATAATTTATCCTTATATAATTTATATAATTATAATTTCCTTTAAACATCACTTTAATTTTCTTATATAAATTATATAATTTATTATTATATAATTTATATAATTACATTTCTTCTCAATAAATTTCTAAATTTTAACCATAATTCTTACTTAAATCAAAAATCAATAATTATAATTTTATTAACTTCCTCATTCGCTTTTCATTTAAAATTGGATTAATTTAATTATTAATCCCTTTAATTTTCATAATTAATAACATTTATAATTATAACAATTAAGCATAAACACATATATATACATATATAATTCATATTTCTTACATTTCCATATAACCTCATTTAAAACATAATTTCTGCACTTTCATAATAATTTAATTGTACAATTTTATTGTACATTTACATGAAATTTCTCTTATTCTTAATAAATTATTTTTAAACAATTTATTTGCTTTAGAATTTCTTTAATTCCATACCATTCATCATAATCTTTGTACAGATTTAATTTACTAATTAAATCTCATCCCATACATTAAATCACATAAAATAATAATTAATTTAACAATCTCGATAATTTTATCAATTAAATTCTCATTTAATTTTATTAAAGAAATCTTGAAATTTTGGGTCCTCACATTCTTCCCCCCTTAACAGGATTTCGTCATCGGAATCATAATTGTCGTAATATTTATACGTATTTTATTTCTAGCAACTTGCTATACCTTTATTTTGATAAATAACAACTAAATTCATAATAATCATATTTTACCTCATTAATTTCCATAGCTCACATGGATAATCCCATAATGGTCATAACTGTTAGAATATTCAATTCTTAACTCAATTCACAATTTCTTTATAATATTACATTTCATAATTCTCTAAAAATTTTCCTTTCTTTAATCACATTTATCCTTACTCAATCCACTTATTTCATATTCTATATTCCACCTTATTGATACATTACAGATTCATCCTTCTTTTCTTAATTCATACAAACCTTCTTCACATTCCATAATTCATTCCTTAATACTTCTATCATTCAACATTAAGTTTTAAACACTAACATTTACTTAATTCATCATAATCTTTATTTGGAATTATTCTAAAAATTCTGGGGTATCACATTCACCCCTCCTTCATAAAATTTCGTCCTCGAAATTTCTATGTACTAATATCTCACTTATTCCACATATCTTTGTTTCATTCCTTTTTCGTGGTCATTGCACATTGCTATTTCTAATCCATCACATTTCATAATTTCTTTATTTCACAATTATTACCTTCATTAATGCTCACATTTAGAAAATACTACCCCATCCTACCATCCAATCTTCATAAGAGTAGATGAATTTTAAGAAAAATTTAAACAAAACTTTTTATTTTGGACAAACTTTCATAATATGCTGAATGAACATTTATCCCGGTTTACAGTACTTCGCTCCCCGAGTACTTCATACTGCAAACCCTGACAGTGGATCAATCTGTCATTAAAGTGATGGATGTTTCACCACACAGTGGCACGCCAGATGATCAGTCTGCAATGCCTATGTCTTGATATGCCAGGTGACCATTCGATCAACCTGTAATATTCTTAATCTTTTTGTTCATCTCAGCCTTAGAATTCATTCAAAAGTAATTTGATTTGGTCTAACTTTCAAAGAATATGAATTCAATGCATTTATTTCAAATTTTGTCTAGCTGAATCAATAGCTCAGACTTATATTTCTTCGACGCTTGTCTAGCCAGATCAATTAGCATAGACTTTCTTTTAACAATTTATAACTCGCAGAAATTTTTTAAACCATTCATCATGTCAAAACTCTCTAAAACGTCTAGCCGAGTCAAATGGCATTGGCCTATAGTTTTGACATACTTTTATAAATCAAAATCATTTATGACTTCATGTTACCGCATCATCTTGACAGTCCGTTGAGAATTTCGTCGTTAATAATTCCTACACCATAAACCATACTTTATGGTGTTGAATCATCTTATGACGAAATAGTACCGCACCGTCTCAACAACACGTTGAGCATTCCGTCATTCATCACATCTACACCGGGCTAAAAGGTGTATGGATGATTATTTTGAAATACATTTTGACGTAAAACATTTTTGTCTAGCCGAGACAAGTAGCATATACACTTTTTAAATCGCTTAAAAATTTCATTTATATTTTTCGAAGCACACACGTGCCAAATCAACTTGAGGCCAAAATTTTCGAAATCTAGCAAAGCTAGAAGAGTGGGAATATCCTAAATTCCCTAACATTCACCTTTAGTTTCTTTACTTAATTACTTGTTTTTATTGCTAGGACTATTATTATTTATCATATTAAAATTTCTAACTACTCCAACTTTTCTATACCCCCGTATAGTTTATCAAACTTACCACACATTATGAGTCCAGGAACTTACCACAAGAATATGAGTTTAGGAGCTTGTCCTAGCAATATGTAGTCTAAGAACATATCAAAGACTATCCACATGCTGAGGGGCTCAAAACATACCATACGATTATGAGTCATGGACTTACCATATGCATGAATTTTAAGAACTCGTGCCTAAACTTAATATTACTTATCTATCAAAAACTCTTAGCGCGACTCTAACATTTCAATGATTATCACATAGTAACTGAGTAAACACAAATCATCCGCCCATACAAAGGATTGTACAATTCAGTCACCGCGTGAGTCTTCAATTGAAATCTCGTACCCAAGTTTCCTGCCCCCTTATCATAACATTTCTGTCATTCAGGCTTTATCATTCTTTAAATTCTTCTTGTACTATTTCATAGTACTATATCTCTTTTGGACCATTAACATGTCTCCCTGTTATTTCACATTCTCACTGAATCCGTCATGATCTTACTTTACAATTCATTCCTTACTCGTTTCCCTTATCTCATGATCGTATCGTAGTACGATCCTCTTACCGTTCCTGATCATATTATTATGATCTCTTCCTTTGCTTTTTGGATTACCTTGTCATCTTTATTGCTTAAATCAGGTGTCCCCTGATTCTCTTTGAGATTCATCTTTGAATCATTTCAAATATTCTTTCAGATATGTTTTCAGTTAAACTTATGAACTTTCTCAATTCATTACCTTTATTCAAATCTTACTTAACATCTTTATCTCTTTCTTGTAATCTTATATTTTTCATTTTTCCTTTACTTTAATCAATATCTGAAATCTGTATTTCTTAACTTACATCTTTCTATTTCAATCCCCCCATGTTCATCAAACTTATTACGTATTTGGACTCATGAACTTACCATAATCATATGGTTGAGGAGCTTATCCTAGTCAGGCCATAGTCGCCCATTCGCTAAAGGGGCTCCACCATATTCACGAGTCACGAGTTTACCATACGCTTGAGTTTTCAGAACACTCAACTAACCGTACTCTTTCTTACGCTAGGTTATAGCCTAAGGTATCATTTACCTAAGGGTTATAACCTCTAGCTCTGATACCAACTGTAACGACCCCGAAAATCGACCCACTTTATTACATTAAAATTTATATTTATTAAACATTATTTACCTTACGTCCAAATTTCGGTTCGTTAATAAATCTTTAATCCATTCTTTAATCCAATAATTGATTTTAAAATCAACATTAAATCAACATTTACCCAAATTTTCGGTATAAATTTTTCTTTTTCTCACTTTCTCGATTCAATCGTTGTATTAAATATTTTATTATTTAAAAACTTCATTTCCCGATCCTAGTCCCTAGATCGCAACCTTTACATTTTCTTTCTTTCTTTTCTTCTTCTTTCTCTTCCTTTCTTTTCTTCTTTTCTCTTATATATATATAATAATTATATGAATAAACTTTAATTCCCTCTCCCACGTCCACCGACTTGCCTTTTCTAGAAAATTCCAAACGGTTATCACAATTAACATGTAAATTTAATTATTTTAAATATATTACGTAATTATATCGTGTAATAAATATTTTATATAATAAATATAAAATATTTATTTTAATTCACTAAAATTCATATTATGATTTATAAATAATATTAACACCTCTTTGGGTTACTTTTCTTGACAAATTTTGTACACGCATAATGACATGCATGTATTTATTTGAGGTAATTTATACCTCCAAAAATCATAAATAATTCATACAATTTATAAAAATTATTTTTCATAATCTTTCACTCCGTTACTTGGACAACATGTTACATTAACATGTTCACGTTTCCGAAATATTATTTTTCATAAAAGTCATAATAATTTCATTATACATAAATATAATTTTTAATAACTTAAAACATTCATTTTTCTTATTTATTATTCAATTTCTTTAATATTTACAATAATTTCTTTATATATAAATTATATAATTTATATATTTATATTCTCATTTCTCAAATAATTTCTTAAATTCTTCCATAATTATCAATTAATCAATAATTTCACATTTATTAACTCTCTCATTATTTTAATTCTCTTATATAAATTATATAATTTATCCTTATATAATTTATATAATTATAATTTCCTTTAAACACCACTTTAATTTTCTTATATAAATTATATAATTTATTATTATATAATTTATATAATTACATTTCTTCTCAATAAATTTCTAAATTTTCACCATAATTCTTACTTAAATCAAAAATCAATAATTATAATTTTATTAACTTCCTCATTCGCTTTTCATTTAAAATTGGATTAATTTAATTATTAATCCCTTTAATTTTCATAATTAATAACATTTATAATTGTAACAATTAAGCATAAACGCATATATATACATATATAATTCATATTTCTTACATTTCCATATAACCTCATTTAAAACATAATTTCTGCACTTCCATAATAATTTAATTGTACAATTTTATTGTACATTTACATGAAATTTCTCTTATTCTTAATAAATTATTTTTAAACAATTTATTTGCTTTACAATTTCTTTAATTCCATACCATTCATTATAATCTCTGTACAGATTTAATTTACTAATTAAATCTCATCCCATACATTAAATCACATAAAATAATAATTAATTTAACAATCTCGATAATTTTATCAATTAAATTCTCATTTAATTTTATTAAAGAAATCTTGAAATTTTGGGTCCTCACAGAACATGTTTTATATTAAGTTAAATTAATATATTACGGGACAAGGTTAATATAATTAACTACATTATTTGATAATTGGCCCAAAGATGATATTAATTAATTAAATTAATATCACAAGGAGATAAATAATTATTATTTGATTATTTTATGATCAGAAGTTGTACGAGAAGTATTATAGAATGGGTATTTATTAATTCCACAATCTAGGCAAGTTCTTCAGCACTTTGATGTTAATTGATTATCTGTTATGATATGTTAATTCTTGTTTAAATACATATAACTCGTAAACATAACACATAACAGCTAGAAGGTTTGTAAATATCAGTTAAAGACTTCACATAGCATCTATCACATATCAATATGACATTACACATCTCATTTATCATTATAACAATACTACACAAGTAGCACATAGCAAGAGATAGAAGACTTGCACAAATAACACATAAAGGTTTAGAACTTGCCTTGAAACTGTTTCAGGGTTTTCCGGGATGTCATTGAACGCCTACAAAAAGGTTTACGCAACCCCGAATGTTAGTTTATCAAAATTTCCTTCTGAATAAGTCTTAGAATAAATTAGCTAGACTATTTCCATAGGTGAAATTAATTAGAAAGTTGGCTAACTCAAAGACTCATTTTTAAGCCCTAAAATCCGAATGCCCTTAAAAAATTTCAACTTTGACCTCTTTTATTGCGATAGTCATAACTTTATCTTACGAAAATATTTTGAAGTGATTATTGAGTCAAAATTGCTTAGCATTTCATGATCTACAACTTTCCTTTAGGTTGCTAAGGTAGATTCAGATTTTAAAATTTTGGATTTTAGCAAAAACAGTCTATGAGTATATCCGATTGGTAAAATATGATACCTCAAGCATTAATTTGCTAAGATAATATGTTCTAACACTCCATAACACTTCATAACATAAAAATGATAAAATCATAAACTTACTTATGTATGATTTATGATTTTTTCTCAAGAACACGAAGAACGAATCGAAGAACACGAAAAACAAAGTTTCATCGTTCTTCGTTTCGACTACTAAAACTTGATGCCACAAGCATTATTTAGCAAGGCCACTATGTTTCGTCATCCCATAACACTAAATTACAAAATCATAAACCTACTTATGCAATAAAATATGACGTCTACTCAAGAACATGCGAAGAACACGAAGAATGAAAAATCGTACATGGTAACTACTTATGTTCTTGAGCTTTTGAATTTCATACTTGAAATAATTTGAGCATTATAACTGCTTACATATATGATTATAGCACTTTATAATTAACAAAATTTGGTCATTATAACGGCTTGTAAATTGAATTATAACAATTTATAATAATTGCTCAAGAACATACGAAGAACACGGAGAATGACAATCGTACATGGCTACGACGTACGTTCTTGAGCTTTAAACTATGAAATGAAATTCAACATTATAACTACTGCAAAATGAAGAAAAGCTCAAGAACACGTGAAGAACACGGAGAACGACAATCGTACATAGCTACGACATGCGTTCTTGAGCTTTTATTTCTAACTATAAAATAAAATAGACATAACAACAACTTGCTCAAATCATAAGGAACACGGAGTACGAAAAATCATTCATGGCTACGACTTATGTTCTTGAGCCTCATCAATAAAATAAAATTTTAAGCATAATAACAATTAAGAATTGTACATTTTATTATTACAAGCTTTAACTATTTCTTTGCAATTTTCTTGAATTATAACTATGTAGAATATATATAGAGAGTATTTTCTGCTCTTGAAAATGATGAGAAAAATGAAGAGCTTAGCTTCCTATTTATAGAAAAACCAAGTTTCATTAATCGCATTTTCACCCCAACTTATTAAACTTTGCACTCTAGCGTTTGCATCATCGCTTATATCATCCTTCTTCTGATTGGTCGATTCATTTTCACTTGGATTTAGTTCCAAACAAATCGTGCTAGTTCTTTTCCAGTTAGTGTAATCGTGCTAGTTTTTCCTAATTTGGTTACACTAACTTAGTTACACATAACCTAGTTTGATTTCAACTAATTAATTAAATAGTATAATACATTAGTATTTATACGTATTTTCTACGTATAATAAATTGTATAATATTCGTATTCTACTTGTATTAAACATCGTATTAATCTTGCATTAATTTTGTATAATCTTTCGTATAATTCTTGTATTTATACATTACATTATACTTTTATTATTTTTCGTATTCGTTACGTATTCGTCCCGTATACGTGAATAGTATTCTTCCAAAATTATTTTGGGTAAAAAAGTTATTGGTAAAAATACATCTACTGTCAATAAAAATGTTATTCAGGAATGTGAATTTTCAAAATTCGAAAGAACGTTTTTTGAATGGATAGTGTTTTACAAGTTTTTCGAGTAAAACTTTTATTGGCTAAATAACATTTATACTTCATATAAATGTTATTTCGTGAAATACGAGAAGTCCTACAGATTAAGGAAATAATCAAACGAATGAAAAGTGTTTTCTCACGAATAGTGCTTTCACACGTTTTTTGAGAAAAAAACTTTTACTAACTATTTCGTGTTTTCAAAGTGTGGGAATGATGAATCTTGAAATGGAATGTCAATTTGACCTTCACATTTTGCTCGAGGGCCTAGGTTATTTTCTAGGGTTTAGACCCTAGGGTTTAGGATTTAACTTTTTTTTTCCAATTTAGGTTTTTGCCCTAAATTGACTTTTGATTTTTAATAAGTGGTAAGGTTAACTACTCAAATCAAAACACAAAATCCTACACATAGATAATTCACATAGCACATTTAAAAGCTCAATTCAATCTTTACTATTCACATAACACAAATTATGTTAAAGATTTGTAACCTCTTAGTTGTATACGATCATAGTTTTAAGTTGTATTTTGTCTTTAAGATAGCTCAAGGTATGCTCGAATAATCATTCTTAGGTTTTGAATTGACAACCATAATTAGATCTTGTCATATCATTTTTAAAATATTTGGGATATTACATTCACCCCAACTTATTAGAATTTTGTCCTCGAAATTAACATTACGATTAACTTTAGTTATTTAATATCATATTTATAAGTTCTGTAAATATTCAAGATTTTACAACTACTTTCTTCCTTTTGGATACACTCAATACCTGTTTGAGCAGTTGCACTTATTGAGACAAGGAACTAGCTCAGTTGATGATTATACCGAAGAGTTCTACCTTTTGATAGCCCGTAATGATCTGTTAGAATTAGAGGAGCTGTTGGTAGCAAGGTATTTGGGAGGGCTGCGACAAAACTTGCAGGATGTCCTCTGTCTTCACTCGATTAGGACTGTTTCTGAGGCTTACCGGAGAGCTCGAGATGTGGAGCGACAACAGAACAGGAAGCCAGTGATGAGGCTGACTTGATATATTACCAACCTTTTGGCATCTATCGCACCCCTTCGCAAATTCGTTAGCATCTTTGAAAATTGTAGGCCAATAGAATCTAGATTGGAGGACATTTGCAGCTGTCCTTTCACCTCTGTAATGACCTCCATAGAGAGATGACTGGCAATTTTGTCAAATTCCTTCAATCTCCTCCTTAGCCACACATCTCCGTATCATCTAGTCGGCACATTGTCGGAAAAGAAAAGGCTCGTCCCACAAATACTACTTGACATTATATAGGAACCTCTTCTTATGCTTGTAGCTCAGATCGTATGGATGTACCAGACTGACAATATAATTGATGTAGTTCGCTTACCAAGAGACTTCCTTAGCCATATAAAATAACTGCTCGTTGGGGAAGGACTCATTTATCAACACAACATCTTCTTCTTATTGTGAGTTCTCCAATCTAGAGAGATGGTCCGTTACCTAGTTCTCGGACCCCTTTATATCTCGAATCTCAAGGTTAAATTCTTGAAGTAGAAGGATCCTACAAATTAACCTTGGCTTGGCATCCTTCTTAGAGATGAGTTATTTTATCTCAGAGTGGTCTATAAACATGATCACCTTTGTCCCAATCAAATATGCTCGAAACTTGTTAAAGGCAAAGACCACTGCGAGTAACCCTTTTTCGTCGTGATATAGTTCAGCTGTGCATTCGTAAGAGTCTAACTAGCATAGTAGATAGCATGGAACAACTTTTCCTTGCGTTGGCCTAAGACCGTGTGTCATATCCCAAATATTTTAAATATGATCTGACAAGATCTAATTAAGGTTGTCAATTCAAAACCTAGAGAACAATTACTTGAATGAACATTGAGCTATCTAAAATACTAAATACGACTCAAGGTTTGATTATATATAATTAGAGATTGAAATTATAACCTAAGTTATGTGATATATGATTAATATTGACCTAAACATTTTGACCTAACTTATGTGTTAGAGATTTAATGTGTGTAATGTATGTGATATGATTTTGTGTGTTGGATTCATATAGTTAACCCTAAACACGTATTGGAAATCAAGATGTTATTCAGGGTCAAAAACTAAAACCTTAACCCTAAAAAGTTTAAACCCTAATTCAGGGTTATAATCAAGTGAAAACCGTAAACTTAAGTCTATTTAACTTTTCACATTTCATGAAATAGCATTTATATGAAATATGAATACATATTAATCAATAATAAAGTTTCCTAAAAAATTAACGAGAATCACTATTCATGGAGAAAACGTTTTTTTTGTCTTTTTGACTTTTCATTTTACGGAATAACGTTAATATGAAAAAGTAAAATATATTCCAAAATCGGAATTACGAGAACACAATATAAAGTTTCCTAACCTTGAAATGAGATGGCTAATTCGGTTGGAAATGAACCGAATTAGTTAGAAACGAACCGATTCGGTTAGAAATGAACTAAATACTAACTAAATTAGTTAGTCCGTATAAATATGAAAATTATACCAGAATTATACAAAAATTATACAAAAAAAATACGAATAATATAAGCATAACATCATCAAAGGTGATGATGTAAGCATGATGTATGATGAGGTCTGTGAGGACCCGAATTTTCAGAATTTCTTTAATAATATTAAATAAAAATTTAATTAGCAGAACTATCAAGGTTGTTAAGTTAATTATTATTTTATGTGGTTTAAGGTACGGGATGAGATTTAATTAGTAAATTAAATCTGTGCAGAAATTTTGATAAATGGTATTGAATTAAAGTAATTGAAAAGTAAATAAATTGTTTAAAAACAATTTATTAAGAATAAGAGAAATTTCAGATAAATGTACATTAATTTGTACAATTAAATTGTTATGAAAATGTGGGAATTTAGATTTAAAGGAAATTATATGGTAATGTGAGAAGTAAGATTTAAATATGTATATTTATATATGTGAATGTTTAATTGATAATTATAAATTTCATTAATTATGAGAATTAATGGATTAATAATTAAATTAATCCAAAGTTAAATAAAAGCGGATGAGGAAGTTAATAAAATTATAATTATTGATTTTTGATTTAATTAAGAACTATGGTGAAAATTTAGAAATTGATTGAGAAGAAATGTAATTATATAAATTACATCTTTCAACAAATAATACTTCATCAACCTTTTAATCATAGTCTTTAGCTTGAATTTGTGCATGAATAGTGCACCACCTTTATTTTACCAAATTTGGAGCATAGGTTTCATCATATGTCAAACAAATAACATATAACTCACATAAAATTCATAATCAAACCCTTATATAATAAGGATACACGCATGACTACTCTTGTTCTTGAATTTACATACATAAATACCAAATATAATAGCTTAAACATAAATATACCTTCATGTAGCTCTCTTCTCCTAGCTTTAAAGCTTGCTAGTGTTGATTTCTTCACTTTGATGACTAGCTTTGCCATCCTTGCACACTTTTTCCTTGGATTCTTTGAGCTTTTCACAAGCCCTAGCTCTCTTTTCTCTTTGCTCTCTTAGAACTCTGTAGCACCCGAAAGATGGAAGGAAAATCAGCTAAGGGACTTCACTTATTCATGCTTAATACATAAAATTTATATACATAAATATTTTGTATGTATAACTCCAACTCTTAACTCTTCCTTAGTTAAGCTAACCATGCATGGTTAAGGGTATTCATGCCATTTCCTATGGCTAAACAAGGCTATCATGGTTATTGCACCTTTTTAAGGACACCAATGTCATTTCCTATATTGTCAAGGGTTCTTTAGTAATTATTCCATTTTCCTAGAGAATTAAATCTCCAATAAATCATACCTTGATTATTTTCAATCCATTTCACTTCCGTTTTGATCCAAACTTGTTCCTTCATACTTAAATTTTATTCATCATCAATATAATCCATACTAGGCTTGTCCCAAATCTCTTGTCACACTTTAAAATATCAATGTCATCAATTACTTATAATAATTTACAATAATTTACCAATTTACATATCATCACCCCTTTTTAACTTTCTATGAACCATTTCGGTTTTATATTTAATCAAATTCCAATTTTTGACATATCAAATAGTCGAACTGCTTATCTTTTCCATAAATTACTTCCTCTAAAATCAAACCTCGACCGGATTACTGAAATCCATCAACATTATCCTTTAAGCTCATAATATCCTTATAACTTCAAAACATTCAAAAACTCATTAACTTTATTATTCATTAATCCTTAATATACCAATTAGGTTAAACGATTCCTCTTTCCTTTCTGCACATACAGACTTACCATAGTTTCTTTCAAATTACCTAATTATAGGTATTACAGCCTATCCTTCATCTTTAATCCGTTCAATCACTTTTCAATCTTTGAAATTCATATCATTATAATGTCATCATCTAATATATCACTAATACACTTTAAATATATAACTGATCCTTTTATATTCTAGAGACCCTTATTTATATCCAGAGTCCTTCCTTACAAAATTCAACCACATATGTCACTTATATCACATAGATCACATAATAATTCACATTTAATCTCTCTTACAACTTTCTGTCATTTAAAGCTAGGTTTTAACTGATAACCTTTACTTAATTAACCATAATCCTTATTTGGAATTCTTATAAAATCCTGGGGTGTCACAATGTTCAATAAGAAAAGGAATATTGCCTCAGATAAAGATAAGAACATTTATCACAAGATTCTTTTGTTCCAAGAACCATCATATTATTAATGTTGTGAACATTGGATATATAGAAGCATAAAATGTCTAAATCTTAATGTTAAAATTGGACCGTTATATATGGTGTTATCCATTTATACGAATGAACTACAAGTTGATACTTGTATAAATAATGAGATCGAGATCAAGTTAAGATCCAGGGATTAAATAAGAGAAAATTTTAATGTATAGTCTAAGGTAGAATAATTCAACCAATATGATTATGGGATCATTGGTTAAGTTGGTCAATATATGGAGTTTAATGCACAAGATCCGCCGTAGCTGGTGCGGGGATTTTGGGGCGTTACAGTTGGTATTAGAGCAGTAGATTATAGCTCTAAGGTAACGAGTACCTTAAGATATAATATGATGTTTTAAGAATAAATGGACTTTTAAAGAGTCCATAGATAATTAAAAGATATGAAAAAATCTTATTAAATCTTAATACATAAAAAATTTATTATGTGAAAGAATTATACTGAATAAAGCTAAACTTTTTACGAGAATTGCTAGAGATAGAGAATTAAAGTAGATAAAATAATCTATGTGTTATGTGATTGAATTTATATGTTTGATATTATGTGTAGTACTATTATACATAATATGACAAAGTAAATAAGTAAACTCACAAAGAAAAGTAAATGATCAAGGAATAAATTAAAGAAAATTCATAGTTAGAGAATCAGTATGGATTTCAATTAAAAACTCATGTTAGCAAAATTGAGTAGAACGACTCTCTTGTATGGGAAAAAGTTTAATATGCTTCAGAGAACCAATTTAACTACACTGTTGGTACGAATGATTCATGGTCGGTGTTTTTAAAGCAGGTTACACACTGAATGAGATCATTTAGGGATAGTGTGGATGAGACGGGGAGCTGATTTATTAGTTCTTGGGTGGAGGAAACATTTTTTTTTGCTATATTAATAAGTAAATTGAAACCTTGTGTCAACTCTTCTTTATATATATTCTGAGAAGTTGATTTTTTTCTCATATGTATATTGATTAGTTATTAGTTGTGTCAACTATAGTTTTAAAAGATATTTGTATAATAGATTACTAAGCGAACGAACCCTTGTTATGGGCTTGAGCTATGATATGTTAGTCAAACGAACTTATGAGATGCGGCTATAATTTGTCTATTCAGTGGGATATTGGGGAACTAATGTGTACTGAGACATTTCAATCCCGTGTTGATTAGAAGGGGAATTGATATATTTGTTTGTACTTGGTTTAATACAACCAATCAGTTTACTGTATTACTATATATTCGTAAAACTTGTGTTGTGGTTAAAGAATAATGGAAATGATACAGGATTAAGGGTATTCCAAAATCTTCTAACTATGCTAGATCTTCATATGTACATTCGCATTTGGGTGCCTTTAAAAAGAATTATTTAATCATTGAACGGACACATTTCATTAGCTATGTCTATACTAATTTTTCAAGCTAGACATAGTTAAATTTAATGAATTTTATCATGAACACATATTTAAATGGTTGGGTTATGCTCATAAGTCATCAATGCATTGTTACCTAATATGGGTATGATAAAGTCAAAAAATTGATTTTCGAAATGGAAAATTTTTAGATATGTTATTCATATGTCTATGTTAATTATTTTGGCTAGACGGATTTAATATGAAAAATAAAAAATTGATTTATTCATCAACACCCCATTTAACCTGGTGTGAAGATGATGCATGATGAGTCATTTACGCACTTTGCAAGGTGCGGTATACAGTCATAAGATTGCTTTTCAAAAGTTTGAATGGTTTAAATATTTGTTAAGGTCAATTGTTTCGGCTAGACACATTTGGTTATGATAAAGTAACGAACGTATGAATCTGATAGATGCAACATACCGTGTCTTTAAACGATAATATGGTACAACAGGCTGATCACCTGAAATACTATCATGAGTGTTTCCAGTCTAAATTGATTTTTACACAAAATAACGTGTTCTCAATCTTATTTGGTTGTTACACAAGGAGATTATGTTTACAATCCTAGTGATTGTTAAACTTGTGAGTCATTTTGTAACGTCCCTAAATTCAGGTCCCTTGAACCTTGAATCTAGTTCGCCACTGTACATCTTTTTTCTTATTGTTCATGACTTACAATAATATTATAATTGCTAAATAATCATTTATTTAAAACTTTACAAAATCTCTTTCTATTCCAGAATCATAATATTTACAAATTTCTAGTATGTCTCAATATCATATATGATATGAGTTCATTCTATTACAATCAATTTGAGTATTTAAACACTTACAATACATACTAATCATTTCTTTAATTACACAATCATTTTACCTGTCCAATACGGACTCATAACTACAACAATCACTTAAACTTTCGATGAAAGTAGTATGCATTCCTGATCCTTAATCTTTAACAAAATCTTCGGATATCTTGCACTTATCTGAAACTGTTGATTTTATAGCAAGAGTGAGTATGAAGGCTCAACAAGTCTAACAATTACACATAACACATTACATGCTTCACATGTTATACATATTCTGCATTCTACTCCTACATCATGTATTTCATGGTTTTCATTTTATGAATGCTTTATACTTATCATACATCACATATAATAAACAACTAGTTTCTAGCAATTCATGATTCATATTTTGTACATATTTCACATGTAATCATACCTCATGCTTTTCACATATCACAAATATCATCAATCTATCTTCATATCAATAATTTAATATCACATTGTAGCCTAGCAATGCTTATAGGAGCAAATTCTGAAAAACTTGTCTGGCTCGCGTCTACCATTTACGCTTATTTTGCGTCTTTCGCTCAACCTACAATTTATATATGACACTGACATCATCATTAGTTACAATGACTATTTCTTAGTCTTTATATAAGACTATAACTTCAGATTATTAACTATTAAGATGTCCGACAAACGAACCCTTAAGTTCCGGACAAAAATCCTAGCCCAAAATATAGTTCGGACATGTCGGGTACGCTTAACCAACTTACGCCTTTACCACGCGTCCTTCGTACGACCCACTTTTAATAAGTTGTTTAAATTAGTCACAAATGGACTATTTATATTGGTTTAATTCAATTAAACTTTCTTCTTTTATATGACTTAATGATTTCGACATTTAATAATGTTCCAAATACTTCAAAATATTATATACCTTTGATAATATACAACTACATTCAAATATTATTAACTATTTAATAACCTTTTAATGTTATTAATCATTTAATAACATTTTAATTATTTAAAAACCTTTTAATCATTTACTAAAGTTATTACTCATTTAATAACATTTTAATCATTTACTAATTTTATTAATTATTTAATAACATTTTAGTTACCTACTAATACTATTAATCATTTAATAACATTTTAGTTACTTACTAATATTATTAATCATTTAACAATATTTTAATAATCTTAAAACCATACACATAGTTAAATTTTTAATTGTGTTCACCTTAGTGTTTATTTTAAACATTTAACTACTAATTAATCACTTATAGACTCTCACACATTCATTTTACACTTATTTCAACTTAATTTTCTAAAGAAAACTCGACCAGACCCTACCCGGAGAGCAAAAACATGTTTTTGACAATGTGTTTGACCGTTGTGGTGGTGGTTTCCACCACTGTGATGATGGTTTCCACCGCTGTGATGGTGGTTTCCACTGCTGTGGCAGTATTACAAAAATCCAAAACCCTAATTTGTGGACTGCTAGACCCTTCTTAACTCAAATTACATAAATACAATTTATAAAATTTTCTTCCACCCTTAATTAATTTAATTCTCTTATATAAATTATATAATTATTCTTATATAATTTACATAATTATTATTTCCTTCATTCAACATTTTAATTTCCTTATATAAATTATATAATTATTATTATATAATTTATATAATTACATTTCTTCTCAATTAATTTCTAAACTTCCTCCATAATTCATAATTAATTTAAAATCAATAATTACAATTTTTACTAACTTCCTCATTCGCTTTTCATTTAAAATTGGATTAATTTAATTATTAATCCCTTAATTTTCATAATTAATAACATTTATATTTATCATTTAAACATATACATTTATATATAAAAATGTATATATAAATATACACATATTTAATTCATTCCTTTCACATTATCACATAACCTTCTTTAACTATAATTTTCGTATTTCCATGATAATTTTTATTGCCTTTACAAGAAATTTTCCTTATTCTTCATAAATTGTTTTTAAACAATTTATTTACTTTCCAATTATTTTAAATTAACACAATTCGTCATGATCTCTGTACAGATTTAATTTACTAATTAAATCTCATCACATCACATAAAATAATAATTAATTCAACAATATTGATAATTTAGTTGATTAAATTCTCATTTAAATATTATTAAAGAAATCCTGGAAATTCGGATCCTCACATACAAGATAAGAAATGGGTGGCTCTAATTTGAGAATCAGTTGGCCCACAACCAAAAATAATACTGATGTTATAGATTTAATTCCTCTTTTGGGTCCCACTTTTTAATTATTTGACACGCTCTTTAACCTTTTTGACCCGAAAAGTCAATTTCCGTGCTTAAAGTCGCTTCTCGCTAATTTTGACGTCTCCAACGTAGTGATAACGTCCGTTTCTTCAAATTCATTTATGAACTTCAAGTTTAACTTTTCTTCATAAAAAGTTAAATGTTGACTTTTGCCCAAAAAGTCAACCCCTGCACCATATCGTGTTTACTGTATTTACTTGCTAAATTTGATGTTCCAGACTTAACGGTACTGTCCGCGTCTCAAAATTTCATACCGAAGTCTAATTTGAGTTTTTAATTTTTTTTCTTTTCTTTCGTCGAACTTTAACTATTTGACCACTTTGCCCTTTAATTGAAATTTTGATTTGTTATCTTATATTTACACATGTAATTGTACATATACCTTCTTGATTCTTGTCTAATCGTGATAAATTATATTTATTATAATTTCATCATCAAACTTTTTTTATATACATATATTGAACCCTATAGGTTCTTTTTAACACATAGATAATTAAAAAAATGTATAATCTATTCACACCTTTATTTTCTCCAAAGCTAGGATAAATATCTAACCTTTATTTAAGCTTGACACATTTTGCTCTAAAAGAAATAATTTTAAAAATCCGAAATATCACATTCATCACTCTTCTTCTATGAATTTCGTCATCGAAAATACAGCATACTCATCTCTACTATTTTCCTTCTTTGAGGATCCTTCTTTACGTATTGGTTCTATGACCATCTTTCTTAGAAGTTCATACTTCTAAACTTACAATTCCAGAATATTGGAATAGCTTGCAAAAGAATAAATTAAAAAATAAAATATTCATTAAAAACTTTTATAGTATGCTGGGTGGGGGGGGGGGGGGTCATAAAGATCATGAACATTGCCAATGAATCAATCATTCAACTGACCCTTTTATGTTTTACTCCGTTAATTTGTACTTGAGGGAATCAACCTCTTGTACACTATCTATATGCATCACATTAAGCTCTGACCGCATCAGATAACCAACACTTACGGTCACCCTCAGTTTGTACTTGAGGGGATCAACCTTTTGTACACCATGTGTATGCATCACATTAAGCTTTGACCGCATTGGATAACTGACACTTATAGTCCCATACTATGATGGTTGTTCATCACAACATTTTTCCATTGAATTTTGTACCACAACAACATAGTTTGGACTAGCTTCAAAGAAATTATATGATTTCAATAACTGAAAATACAATTGACCTAGCCGAAACAAATGGCTTAGACTTGTATTCTTAAACTATTTGTATATTATGAACTAAAAATTATTTTAAGTTAGTTAAAATAACTAAAATTGATTTTTTGTAGGACTTCATGATACCGTATCTCCTTGACAGTGCGTTGATGATTATGTCATCATTATGACTTCAACATGCAACATTGTCCCGACAGTACGTTGAAGATTCCATCATTGTCATATCCACACCGTATAGTGCGTTGACATTTTAGAAATACATTTTGATGTTTTTAAATCATTCTGGTCTAGCCAAAATAACTAGCATAGAATCTTCTTTATACGTTTTAAAAACAACCGAAAATTATTTTAGGTTTTATCAAGTTACCATAGATAACAATGTGTTGTCTCCACAACCCAAGTTACCGCGCCCTATTGATAAAACAAGAAAATCATTTATTTTTTATATTTTTTAAAAGGCACATAAATGCAAATTTGGCACAATTTCAAAAATTTTGAGATCTAGCATAGCTACAAGATTTGGAATATCCTAAAACCTCAAATATCTTAAATTTTACTCCTCATCCATTTTCAGCTTAATAATTATATCTAGTATAGCTCTAATCTTTCTACCCAACTCTACACACACTGACTGTTCATCAAACTTACCACACATTATGAGTTCAGGAACTTGTCACATGAATATGAGTTTCAGAGCTTGTCCTAGCAATATGTAATCCAAGAACAAATCAAGGATTGTCCATATGCTGAGGGGCTCAAAAATATACCACCGATTATGAGTCACGAACTTACCGTAAGTATAAGTTTTAAGAATGCGCACTTAAGCTTTAACATTCTCTAACTATCAGATATACACATGAGAAAAGAATCATCTTCCCATCATATTTATAACGAATATCACGACATAAGATTTTCATGATTATTATTATAAAAAGCTAAGTGGTTGTCAAACCAAGCACAATCCCCTGCCCATACAAATGAATGTTCAACAAAGCCACTAACATTTGCCCTCATTAAAATCAACAAACCTCTAACTTTTCTTAACTTAATATGAATTCTCTTAATCTATATTTTAGCACATATAACTCATTACAAGTTCATCTGTCTTGATCATTTCTTATTAGCATTTTATTTATGATACTCAAAATTTTATTATAAGATATCTTCTATCATTTCTTTGAATTAAGTATAGCATGACCATTTTCATTATTCTTATATATCCTCAAATCCATCATTTGTATAATCCTATATATTTAATTTTATATGAATTTTTTAAATTCATCTTTTATTACCTAAACTCTACCTTAGTTTATTCCTCAACTACTTTTGTCATTTCTTCCACGATTATAGCCTAAGGTACTGCTATCTAATAACTATAACCTATCAGCTCTGATAACAACTATAACACTCCAAAAATCCTTGTACTTGCTACAAGAGACCTCGTGTGTTAATGTACAACCTTCACCTTAATATTCAAAACTTTGAATAATAAATGCTGCAAAAAAACTCAATAAATTTTAAACTTTTATAAATAATGTTCCTTTAATCAGTTGTCTCAAATTCTTAATCTTTACATTGATCTTACAAAACTCAACATCATACATATCATGATCTAATTCAATATAAAAGGTATGCAGATTACTTGCACTTAGCTTTACAATTATCTTTTAAGTCTATTTAGTATTTATCAATATCAAAATCTATTTCCAACCTGTTACTTTTATCCATAACTGCACAATAACTCACTTTGGTACACAACAGTTTTAAACCCTCTTGGAAACACTGTTTACCCCCAAAATATTTATTAGAAAATATTTATATCTTCTACGGTAATCTATAATAATTCTTTGTCCTTGACCATTACTGGAACCTCAGATGTCTTGCACTTAACTGAAAACATTTATTTACACAAGAATGAACACGACGGCTCAGCAAGTTTTACAGTTCCACATAACACATAATTCATACATGATGCATGTTTGGCAATATATCTATTTATGACATTTTATGCATGTAAATGGGCTAAAACATAATTCATGCTTCATATTATCATGATTGTCATTATCATCCAAGTCGTATCTGTTACCGCACGATTTAACATATATATATATATATATATATATATATATATATATATATATATATATATATATATATATATATATATATATATATATATATTGTCTCATTTCAATTATATCTTCGTCATTTTAATCATTCAAGTTAATGATCTTATCTATTTATCACATATCTGTTGATTCCATTTTATACATATGTATCTTAACATATCATAGATATTGGTTAAGTTCAATTTCGGCATCTTCTTATACATTGTAACGACCCCGAAATTCGACCCACTTTATTATCTTAATTTTCATATTTATGAAACATTATCTTTCTTACGTCCAAATTTCGGTTCGTTAATAATCTTTAATTACCTTATTTAAACCCTTAATTGATCCATTATCTGATCTTAAAATCATCAATTACAAAAATTTCGGTATAAATTTTTTTCTTTTTCTTAACTTAATCATTGTATTAAAATATTAGTATATTTAAAATTCTTACATTTTGGATCCTAGTCCCTGGATCGCAACCTTAACTTTTTTCTTCTTTACAAATATCATAACGTTCAACATTTAAAATTTAATAATAATTTTATCTTCACATTTGTTCTTTCCAATCGTAATTCACAATTAGACCATTTAACAAATCTTTATCGTAACAATCATCTTAAACAACCCTAGTTCGCCATGTAACTCTATTCGTCCTATCCGGACCAATTTGTAAATAGATACAACACATTCACATAAATTTTACCAATTCACTCACATTGAATACAATTCACTCACATTGAATCATGACATCAAAATTATAACAGTTACGTATCCAACCTTCTAGATAATTCATCTTTAGCACAATCTGATATTTCTGAAACTCATTTATTTACCTGCAAAAGTATATTTTAAGCAAGTAATGAGCACAACGGCTCAGCAAGTTCAACAGTTATGATTCACGTAGCACATACCTTATCATGTTTGGTGTGTGTCATACATCATGTGCTTGTGCATCTACTATAGCAATATATCTCATATATATTCATATCGTTGCACAAAATACACATTGTGGTCCTATTAATCACGTATCACGTAACACATAATTTATATGTAGTTAAAACAAGAATTACATATCATAACATTCCAACATTTAACATAAAAGGGACTGAAGAACTTGCCTGACGTCCTGTTATTTAAATTGTTAGCTCAAACCCTTAACTCGATCAACCTATGATCATAAAATAATCAAATAATAATTATTTATCCTTTCATGATATTAATTTAATTAATTAATATCATCTATAATGTAATTAACCCTACCCGACGATTTATTTTAAGGTACTGGGTTAATTATTAAACAATATGGTTAATTATATTAACCTCATTCCTTAATAAAATAATTTATCTTAATAACCAATGCCTTTACTATGGACAACCCAGCTCATCGGATAAAATTTAACATATTCGGTTGTCCGAAAACTTTAGTTATTCATTTTCTAACATTTAAACTCATTAGATTAATATTTAAAATATTTAAATATTAATCCCCAATATTTAATATTTTTACAAAAATATTAAATTTAATGCTCAAGCATCCTTTCTATATTTTTTAATATTTTTCTAGAACTTTCTAGAATTCTTAAACAATTTTTAAACATTTATTTCAATTAAAAATCATTTCTGAGGGCATTTTAGTAATTTTCGCGCCCATAGGGACATAACCGGAATTTCCTGGAAAGTCCAGGGGTATTTCTGTCATTTCCGGAACGTTAGGGACATGGTTGACATTACCAGAAAAGATTAGGGGCATAATCGTAATTTCGCATGGCCAAAGGACACGTTGGTTATTACCGAAAATGGTCAAGGGCAAACTGGTACTTTCCTTCACTCGGTCGCGCAAGGCGCGGATAAACCTCCGGTGGACCTAAAACGACGTCGTTTGCTGTCCTTCTTCGGAAATGGTCGCCGCGCAAGGCGCGACTCCCCCACCAGCCTCCAAAACGGCGTCGTTTTATTTCCCTATTCCGAAAAAATTCGGCCGCGCGCAATGCGCGGCCCTCCCCTTTTTTTTTTCTTTCCCAGCTCGCAGCACAAACAGTGTATCACCTTTCCAAATTTTAATCATTTTACACCAAATTTTCTCCACAAAACCATTCCAAAAATTGCATAATTCATACATATACATCAAATAATTATTTAGAATAATTATTCTAATTATTTTCTAATTTTTCTCAAAATTAATTTTACCACAAAAATATCAAAATAATTCCAAATAAAATAAATTTTATACCTTCAAAGCTTACAATTCCTTCCATTAAAGCTTTCTCCTTACTTGGATGGCATATTCTCCTTTCTCATGGTGGTGCTCGGTGGTGGAAGGTAGTGGTGTTTTCGGGTGGCATAACAAGAGAGAGAGAGATGTTTTTGTTTTGTTGCCTTTCTTTTGTTTTTTTTTCTTTATTTCTTTTTCCTTCTTTTATACTACCACAACTAGCCACCATATTGGATAAAAAAATAATCCACCGACTTAATTTCCCACGCGTCAGTCATCTTGAAGTTTCCGGATTTTTCCAAAAATGTCGTGTATAATTAATTAAATACATTACGTAATTATATCGTGTAATAAATATTTTATATAATAAATATAAAATATTTATTTTAATTCATTAAAAATCATAATATGATTTATCAATAATATTTAGACCCTTTTTGCGTACCTTACCTAACAAATTTTGTACACGCATAACGCCATGCATGTAATTATTTGAGATAATTTACACTTCCAAAAATCATAAAATAATTCATAGGACATATACAAATTATTTTTCATAATTTTTCACTCCGTTACTTGGACAACATGTTACATTAACATGTTCAAATTTCTGAAATATTATTTTTCATAAAAGTCATAATAATTTCATTATACATAAATATAATTTTTAATAACTTAAAACATTCCTTTTTCTTATTTATTATTTCATTTCTTGAATATTTACCATAATTTCTTTATATATAAATTATATAATTTAATATTATATAATTTATATAATTACATTCTCCTTTTAAATAATTTCTTAATTTCCTCCAACTTTATTCCATTTAATCACCTTATATAAATTACATAATTATTTTTATATAATTTATATAATTATTATTTTCTTCATACCTTATTTTAATTTCCTTATATAAATTTTATAATTTTTTATTATATAATTTATATAATTACCTTTCCTTCTCAATTAATTTCTAAACCTCCTCCAAAATTCTTGATAAATTCTAAAATCAACACATACAATTTTACCAACTCCCCCATTCACTTTTTATTTAAATTTGGATTAATTTAATTATTAATCCCTTTATTTTCATAATTAATGAAATTTAAGATTATCAATTAAGCATTCACATATATAATATACAAATGCATATATATAAATATATACATATTTAATTCATGCATTTACATTATCACATAACCTTATTTAAAACATAATTTCTGTACTTCCACAATAATTAAATTGTACAATTTATTGTACACTTACCTGAAATTTCTTTTATTCTTCATAAATTTTATTTACACAATTTATTTACTTTTCAATTATTTTAAAATTCACATAATTCATCACCATCTTTGTACAAATTTAATTTACCAATTAAATCCCTTCAAGCATTTTAAACAACCTTGATATTTTTATCAATTAATTCTTATTTGATATTATTAAAGGAATCCTGAAATTCGGATCCTCACATTCTTCCCCCCTTAACAGGATTCCGTCCTCGGAATCATAATTACCGTAATAATCATACATATATTATTTATAGCGCCTTGTTATACCTTTATATTGCTGAATAAAGCCAATCCATAATAATCATAACCTACCTCTTAATATCCATAATTCACAGCTTTAACAAATGACATCATACTGATCGTAACGGTCGGAATATTAAATTCTTAACTTAATTCACAATTTCTTTATAATACCACATTTTATATTTCTCTAAAAATTTCTTAATAAAACCTTAACTCGTTTCTTGATATACTTATCAAGATAGTTTCTTACTTTCTGAAAAATTTCCTTCCTTTTAATCATACATCTCCTTATTCTATTCGCTTATTTCATACCCTCTATCGCACCTCATTTATACTCTATACATTCGTCCTTCTTTTCTTAATTCATATAAATCTTCTTTACATTTCATAATTCATTTCTTAATACCTTCTATCATTCAACACTAGGTTTTAATTGCTAACCTTTACTTAATTTTATCATAATCTTTATTTGGAATTATTTTTAAAATCCTGGGTGTCACATTCACCCCTCCTTCATAAAATTTCGTCCTCGAAATTTCTATGTACAAATATCTCATTCATTTACAACTTACACAATTACTTTACATTCATTTCACATATCTTTCTTCCCTTCATTTCTCATAGTCATTGCACACTACAAACTTTCTAATCCATCACATCTCATAATTTCTTTATTTCGCAATTGTTACTTCCATTATCATTCACACTTAAATAATACTATCCCATCCTACCATCCAATCTTCATAAGAGTAGAGGAATTCAAAATTTTATTTAGGAAAAACTTTCATGATATGCTGAATGAACATTTATCCCGGTTTAACAGTACTTCGCTCCCCGAGTACTTCATACTGCAAACCCTGACAGTGGATCAATCTGTCATTAAAGTGATGGATGTTTCACCATACATTGGCACGCCAGATGATCAATCTGCAATGCCTGTGTCTTGCTATGCCAGGTGACCATTCGATCAACCTGCAATAGTCTTAATCTTTTTGTTCATCTCAGCCATAGAATTCATTCAAAAGTAATTTGATTGGGTATAATTTTCAAAGAATAAGAATTCAATATATTTTAAAATTTGTCTAGCTGAATCAATAGCTTAGACTTATATTTCTTCAATGCATGTCTAGCTAGGTCAATTAGCATAGACTTTCTTTTAACACTTTATAATCCGCAGAAATTTTTAAAAACATTCATCATGTCAAAACTTTTCAAAATATCAAGCCGAGTCAAATGGCATTGACTTATAGTTCCGACATACCTTCATAAATCAAAATCATTTATGACTTCATGTTACCGCATCATCTTGACAGTCCGTTGAGAATTTCATCGTTAATAATTCCTACACCATAAACCATACTTTATGGTGTTGAATCATCTTATGACGAAATAGTACTGCACCGTCTCAACAACACGTTGAGCATTCCGTCATTCATCACATCTGCACCGGGCTAAAAGGTGCGTGGATGATTTCTTTTGAAATACATTTTGATGTAAAAACATTTTTGTCTAGCCGAGACAAGTAGCATAGACACTTTTTAAATCACTTAAAAATTTCATTTATATTTTTCAAAGCACACACGTGCCAAATCAACTTGAGGCCAAAATTTTCGAAATCTAGCAAAGCTAGAAGAATGGGAATATCCTAAATTCCCTAATATTCACCTTCAGTTTCTTTACTTAATTAATAAATTTATTGCTAGGACTATTATTACCATTATACAAAAAATTTCTAACTACTCCAACATTTCTATACCTCCGTATAGTTCATCAAACTTACCACACATTATGAGTCCAGGAACTTACCACAAGAATATGAGTTTAGAAGCTTGTCCTAGCAATACGTAGTCTAAGAACAAATCAAAGACTATCCATATGCTGAGGGGCTCAAAACATACCATACGATTATGCGTCATGGACTTACCATATGCATGAGTTTTAAGAACTCATGCCTAAACTTAATATTATCTATCTATCAGAAACTCTTAGCGCGACTCTAACATTTCAATGATTATCACATAGTAACTAAATAAACACAAATCCCCTGCCCATACAAAGGATTGTGCAACTCAGTCACCACATGAGTCCTCAAATGAAATTTCGTACCCAAGTTTTCTACCCCCTTATCATAACCTTTCTGTCATTCATGCTTTATCATTATTTGAATTCTTCTTGTACTATTTCATAGTACCATTTTTTCTTTATAGCATCAAGCTATACCTTTTGGACCATTAACAGGTCTCTCTGTTCTTTTACAGTCTCATTAGATCCCATCACAGTCTTACTTTACAATCCATTCCTTACTCGTTTCCCTTATCTCGTGATCATATCGTAGTACGATCCTCTTACCGTTCCTGATCATGTTATTATGATCTCTTTCTATGCTTTTTGGATTACCTTATCATCTTTATTGCTTAAATCAGGTGTTCCCTGATTTTCTTTGAGATTCATCTTTGAATCATTTCAAATATTCTTTCAGATATGTTCTTAATTGAACTTATAAATTTTCTTTATTCGTTTCATTCAAATCTTTCTTAACATCTTTATCTCTTCCTTATAATCTTATCTCTTCCTTGCAATCTTTCATATTTCCTTTACTTTAGCCAATATTTGAGAACTATCTTTCTCAACTTACATCTTTTCCATCCTAATTTCCCCATGTTCATCAAACTTATCACGTATTTGGGCTCAGGAACTTACCATAATCATATGGTTGAGGAGCTTGTCCTAGTCAGGCCTTAGTCGCCCATTCGCTAAAGGGCTCCACCATACAATCATGAGTCACGAGCTTACTATACGCTTGAGTTTTCAAAACACTCAACTAACCATACTCTTTCTTACTTTAGGTTATAGCCTAAGGTATCATTTTCCTAAGGGTTATAACCTCTAGCTCTGATACCAACTGTAACGACCCCGAAATTCGACCCACTTTATTATCTTAATTTTCATATTTATGAAACATTATCTTTCTTACGTCCAAATTTCGGTCCGTTAATAATCTTTAATTACCTTATTTAAACCCTTAATTGATCCATTATCTGATCTTAAAATCATCAATTACAAAAATTTCGGTATAAATTTTTTTCTTTTTCTTAACTTAGTCATTGTATTAAAATATTAGTATATTTAAAATTCTTACATTTTGGATCCTAGTCCCTGGATCGCAACCTTAACTTTTTTCTTCTTTACAAATATCATAACGTTCAACATTTAAAATTTAATAATAATTTTATCTTCACATTTGTTCTTTTCAATCGTAATTCACAATTAGACCATTTAACAAATCTTTATCGTAACAATCATCTTAAACAACCCTAGTTCGCCATGTAACTCTATTCGTCCTATCCGGACCAATTTGTAAATAGATACAACACATTCACATAAATTTTACCAATTCACTCACATTGAATACAATTCACTCACATTGAATCATGACATCGAAATTATAACAGTTACGTATCCAACCTTCTAGATAATTCATCTTTAGCACAATCTGATATTTCTGAAACTCATTTATTTACCTGCAAAAGTTTATTTTAAGCAAGTAATGAGCACAACGGCTCAGCAAGTTCAACAGTTATGATTCACGTAGCACATACCTTATCATGTTTGGTGTGTGTCATACATCATGTGCTTGTGCATCTACTATAGCAATATATCTCATATATATTCATATCGTTGCACAAAATACACATTGTGGTCCTATTAATCACGTATCACGTAACACATAATTTATATGTAGTTAAAACAAGAATTACATATCATAACATTCCAACATTTAACATAAAAGGGACTGAAGAACTTGCCTGACGTCTTGTTATTTAAATTGTTAGCTCAAACCCTTAACTCGATCAACCTATGATCATAAAATAATCAAATAATAATTATTTATCCTTTCATGATATTAATTTAATTAATTAATATCATCTATAATGTAATTAACCCTACCCGACGATTTATTTTAAGGTACTGGGTTAATTATTAAACAATATGGTTAATTATATTAACTTCATTCCTTAATAAAATAATTTATCTTAATAACCAATGCCTTTACTATGGACAACCCAGCTCATCGGATAAAATTTAACATATTCGGTTGTCCGAAAACTTTAGTTATTCATTTTCTAACATTTAAACTCATTAGATTAATATTTAAAATATTTAAATATTAATCCCCAATATTTAATATTTTTACAAAAATATTAAATTTAATGCCCAAGCATCCTTTCTATATTTTTTAATATTTTTCTAGAATTTTCTAGAATTTTTAAACAATTTTTAAACATTTATTTCAATTAAAAATCATTTCTGAGGGCATTTTAGTAATTTTCGCGCCCATAGGGACATAACCGGAATTTCCCGGAAAGTCCAGGGGTATTTCTGTCATTTCCGGAACGTTAGGGACATGGTTGGCATTACCAGAAAAGATTAGGGGCATAATCGTAATTTCGCATGGCCAAAGGACACGCTGGTAATTACCGGAAATGGTCAAGGGCAAACTGGTACTTTCCTTCACTCGGTCGCGCAAGGCGCGGATAAACCTCCGGTGGACCTAAAACGACGTCGTTTGCTGTCCTTCTTCGGAAATGGTCGCCGCGCAAGGCGCGGCTCCCCCACCAGCCTCCAAAACGGCGTCGTTTTATTTCCCTGTTCCGAAAAAAATCGGCCGCGCGCAATGCGCGGCCCTCCCCCTTTTTTTTTTTCTTTCCCAGCTCGCAGCACAAACAGTGTATCACCTTTCCAAATTTTAATCATTTTACACCAAATTTTCTCCACAAAACCATTCCAAAAATTGCATAATTCATACATATACATCAAATAATTATTTAGAATAATTATTCTAATTATTTTCTAATTTTTCTCAAAATTAATTTTACCACAAAAATATCAAAATAATTCCAAATAAAATAAATTTTATACCTTCAAAGCTTACAATTCCTTCCATTGAAGCTTTCTCCTTACTTGGATGGCATATTCTCCTTTCTCATGGTGGTGCTCGGTGGTGCTCGGTGGTGGAAGGTAGTGGTGTTTTCGGGTGGCATAACAAGAGAGAGAGAGAGATGTTTTTGTTTTGTTGCCTTTCTTTTGTTTTTTTTTCTTTATTTCTTTTTCCTTCTTTTATACTACCACAACTAGCCACCATATTGGATAAAAAAATAATCCACCGACTTAATTTCCCACGCGTCAGTCATCTTGAAGTTTCCGGATTTTTCCAAAAATGTCGTGTATAATTAATTAAATACATTACGTAATTATATCGTGTAATAAATATTTTATATAATAAATATAAAATATTTATTTTAATTCATTAAAAATCATAATATGATTTATCAATAATATTTAGACCCTTTTTGGGTACCTTACCTAACAAATTTTGTACACGCATAATGCCATGCATGTAATTATTTGAGATAATTTACACTTCCAAAAATCATAAAATAATTCATAGGACATATACAAATTATTTTTCATAATTTTTCACTCCGTTACTTGGACAACATGTTACATTAACATGTTCACATTTCTGAAATATTATTTTTCATAAAAGTCATAATAATTTCATTATACATAAATATAATTTTTAATAACTTAAAACATTCCTTTTTCTTATTTATTATTTCATTTCTTGAATATTTACCATAATTTCTTTATATATAAATTATATAATTTAATATTATATAATTTATATAATTACATTCTCCTTTTAAATAATTTCTTAATTTCCTCCAACTTTATTCCATTTAATCACCTTATATAAATTACATAATTATTTTTATATAATTTATATAATTATTATTTTCTTCATACCTTATTTTAATTTCCTTATATAAATTTTATAATTTTTTATTATATAATTTATATAATTACCTTTCCTTCTCAATTAATTTCTAAACCTCCTCCAAAATTCTTGATAAATTCTAAAATCAACACATACAATTTTACCAACTCCCCCATTCATTTTTTATTTAAATTTGGATTAATTTAATTATTAATCCCTTTATTTCCATAATTAATGAAATTTAAGATTATCAATTAAGCATTCACATATATAATATACAAATGCATATATATAAATATATACATATTTAATTCATGCATTTACATTATCACATAACCTTATTTAAAACATAATTTATGTACTTCCACAATAATTAAATTGTACAATTTATTGTACACTTACCTGAAATTTCTTTTATTCTTCATAAATTTTATTTACACAATTTATTTACTTTTCAAGTATTTTAAAATTCACATAATTGATCACCATCTTTGTACAAATTTAATTTACTAATTAAATCCCTTCAAGCATTTTAAACAACCTTGATATTTTTATCAATTAATTCTTATTTGATATTATTAAAGGAATCCTGAAATTCGGATCCTCACATACATAGCTTCGTTTATCAGTCATTTAAAATTGGCCATAAACTAACATTGGAATCCTAAAATAATTTTCTTTATTTTTTTGAAAACCTGACCTGGACCAACTAGTCAAAGTTAGTTGACGTGACATGGCGCGGCCGCACTAAGTTTCTTCACAAAACTGGCATTACTGTGCCAAAGTGGCAGAGCTTTAAAACACTGTACGGTGCTGTCGTGCCATGCTTCTTCACAAAAGTGGCTCGGCCAAGCCGCTGCACCAGAAAATTTTCCAACTTTGATTCTCCAGCTTTACTCCTTTTTATTTCTTAAGGTTTTGATCCTTCAAGTTACAAGGCTTATGCAATCTTCTTTTAACACTCACAATGAGTATAAATACACATTATAGCTTAATGGTTTCAAACTTATAACTAAAAGCAACATCAACAACCAAAATCATGGTTTCTCATTTTAAATTCCTTTACACATAGCTTACTTCTCTGTACTAAGATTCATGGTTCCTTCATTAACTACCATGGTCATAGCTTCGAGTCATTGTTTTATAATTCATACAGTAAAACCCCAAACCTTTAGGCTTATAAAAACTTGAGAAGTAAGTTAAATTTCATAACTTAGTCATACCTTTCATCCAAGGTTTTAAAATCATAACATGCTCATATACATACCGAGGTTTAATATCTTTCTTATAGCTGGTTAGGTTTCTGCTTTTATAAAACCAAAAGCTTTACCTTCTTGTTAATCAACATAAAATAATTAGCTTAATACATTTCGTTATTACGAACTAGCACACTTTCCTTACAACATATAAACGCTAGAGTTCTTCATTTAAGTCCCCTCTTTTAGGTTCTTTTAAAATATAGCACTCAAGTTGTGTTCTACAACTCGACAAAACCTTTATACACGGTCTTAAATCCCTTATATATTTATTCATTGCCCTTACAACACTTGTTATAGAGTTTTAAAACACTATAACCACACATAGAATTTAGCTTTATTTTCCTTTTTACAAAATATGCTTTACTTAAGATTTTCATGATTTTAAAACTCATATAACTTCATTTACACCTTACTCATGGAATTTACCATTAATAGATAGACTTTGCATAAGTTTTAATCTTTATTTCAAGTGTCCAAATACGTTTCATTAGGTTTTACAATGTCCAACAAGCGAGACTCTGAGTTTCAATCAAGTCCGGACAAAACCCCCTACCAAAATCCTAGCCAAAACCTTAATTAAACAATATGTTTAATCTGGGCTGCTGTAATGGTGTGGAGCACGCCGTCCTAGGCTAAATAGTGGCCCGGCCACGCCACTACTCTAGAATTTTTGACTACACAATTCTTCTTAACTAGAATGGGCATAACGTCTTCAATTCTTAACCTTTTTGGATGATTCTTGAGTCCATTTTTATTAAAATTTCCTCCTCTACAGTTGTCCTTCATATCTAAATTCGAAATTCCAATCCTTAGTAGTCTTAAAATTTCTCACAAGGACAGTTTAAAATTAATTTTCCGTCTTCTTGTTTCGATTGATCATAACTTTATCATTAACACTCATATTGAACTTAAATACATATCATGACTTATTAGATTCGTAATTTAACAAACCCCAAGTCTTAAAAACATTAACAGCCATCAATCCTCATGTTTTAGCTAATTATTTTCATTTAGTCATTTTCACAAATACCTTGAATACACGTTTATAAAACTCATGTTTTTCATGATATCGAACACATAATCACACACTCCATCTGTATAATCCATCCTTATACATCGAAATCCACCATGATTCCCAATTCCATTCATCTCCCACAACCAATATAACAACAATAATAACGAAAATAATTTGACGTTCCAGACTTAACAGTACAGTCCGCCTCTCAAAATTTCATATCGAACTCTAATTTGAGTTTTTGACTTCTTTTTCTTTTCTTTAGTCTAACTTTAACTATTTGACCACTTTGCCCTTTAAATGAAATTTTGATTTGTTATCTTGTATTTACACACGTAAGTGTACATATACCTTCTTGATTATTGTCTAATCGTGATAAATTATATTTATTATAATTCCATCATCTAACTTTTCTTTCTTACGTATATTGAACCCTGTAGGTTCTTTCTAACACACAGCTAATAAAAAAAAATGTTTCATCTAGTCACACCTTTCTTTTCTTTAAAACTAGGTTAAATCTCTAACCTTTATTTAAGCTTTACATATTTTCCTCTAAAAGAAATAATGTTTAAAATACTGGATATCGCAAACACCAACCAATAGCTGCAAGCACAGTTGGGGTTAGTCTCCACTATGCAGCAGGGATTTGATACAAAATTAAAGCAAGTGACGAAAAATGTTGAGACACTCCGGAGCTTACATCTGCAAAAGAATCCTAATCAACTAGGTAGTTCAACTTCTCCATATAATTTCATTCTAAGTTCTTATGATTCCCCTCCAAAAACAGACAATTTTAATAGCATCTTTAAAACTATTAAGTTTGAATTTCAAAAGTTTAAAGGTAAGAACCCTAGGTCATGGATCAGGAAATGCGATAAAAAAAAAATCCCATCATGTGGTTCCTGAATCTCAGAAGGTGTATTTGTCTACTATGAGTCTAGAAGGGGAGGCTGAGTTATGGTACTCAAGTTTTGTGTAGGAGGGGCAAGAGATGACATGGGATGGATTGAAAGAGAACATCTTTGCCAGGTTTGGCCTAGAGGCTAGTGATAATCCCATAGGAGAATTTAAGAAACTGTAACATAATGGGATAGTTGATGAATATAGGAAGAAATTTGGGGAACTGAGAAGTTAGGCCTTAGTTAGGAACCCCATTCTTAATGAAGAATTTTTTATTGACTGCTTTATGGGAGGATTGATGTTAGAGGTCCAATTGGGGGTCTATGAACTTAAGCCAAAAACACTTAAGGAAATGATTAGGCTGTCCAATGTGGAAGAAGCCAAATTAGAGGCTTGGCTTAAAAGGGCAGGGTGATGAGCAAACCCACTGGAACTTCATTTCCTTTTAAGCCTGTACTCATGCTCTAAAACAAACCTGTAATGATGGTTAATGGTGAAACTATGAAGACACTTCCTATAAGGGGACTAACTAGAGAACATATCAATAAGAAAAGAAGAAAAAGACTGTGTTTCTCTTGTGATGAACCCTTTTATGCAAGGCCATGTTTGTAAGAAACCTTAGTTATTTATGATGTTACCCTATGATAATCCTAAACTTGAAGAGACTGAACATAGTGGTGGAGTAGAAGAGGAAGAACTGTTAGGGAAATGTGAGGAGCCTGAAGCCCTGATAACTATACATGTTATTCTAGGCCACAATATCAATAATATTGTTAAGCTTTTAGGGATGTCACATGGAAATTTTTTGAAGATATTAGTGAATAGTGGAAGTACTCATAACTTCCTTGATCCACAGGCAGCTAAGGAGATCAAAGCTAAAATTAAGGAAACCAATTCCATTGATGTGACTATTGCAGATGGGTTTAAGGTTACTAGTCATCAACATTGTCCACAATTACCTTAGTCCATACAAGGGGAAGACTTTCAAATAAATTTTAGATTCCTACCCCTGGGAGGTATTGATGTAGTATTAGAAGTACAATGGCTAAGGCTTTTCAACCCAGTCACTTTTAATTTCCACAATTTATAGTTAACCTTGAAAAGGGAAGGGAATACTATTCTCTTACAAAGTGAATCTAATCAAGTGACTCCAACCATCCAGTTAATGAATTCTGGTAAGTTCAAGAAAGTGTTAAATTCTGCAACTCATGGATATTTTAGTTACCTGTTTGGAATGCACCAAGGAAAATTAGAAACTCCATTAGAACAAGGGGATGAAGGCATCAGCAGTGGAACATCTACTATTGAACCTTCACCTGGAAAATGTCCTCAGATGGAAAAGTTTCCCTAAAAAATTTTTGTGGTGTTTCATGAACCAAGAGGGCTACCACTAACCAGGACTCAAGATCATCATATAAAACTTAAAGAGGGCAGCCAATGAGTAAGTCTTAGACCTTACAGGTACCCTTATGTTCATAAAGAAGAAATAAATAAGATTATGAAAGAATACTGCAAAATGGTATAACTCAACCCAGCAACAACCCTTATGCATTTCCTGTTTTGCTAGTAAAGAAGCATTATAGAATGTGCATAGACTATTGGGCATTAATAATATGAATGTTAAAGATAGATTTCCTATTCCAGCCATTGATGAGCTACTTAATGAGTTACATGGCTCCAAATGATATTCCAAACTAGACGGTCAGGATACCATCAAATTAGAGTCAACCAGGATGACGTACCTAAAATAGCATTCAAGACTCATACTGGACATTTTAAATGACTAGTCATGCCATTTGGGCTCACAAATGCTTCAACTACTTTCCAATCATTAATGAATGAGATATTTTGGGCCTACCTATGGAAGTTTGTATTAGTTTTTTTATGATATCCTGGTTTATAGTAAAAGCTATGAGGAAAAATTGGAACACTTGAGGATTACCTTGTAATTACTTAAAGATCACTGTTTATTTGCCAAGAACAACAAATGTGTCTTTGGGACAGAGCAGGTACACCATCTAGGCCATGTAATTACTCTTAAATGGGTCTCCACTGATCTAGATAAAGTCCAATGCATTACCAAATGGCCCATACCCACCAGTATAAAGGAGCTAAGGGATTTTTTGGGGTTGACTGGATGTTATAGGAGATTCATAAGGAATTATGGGGTAATTAGTAAACCCCTAACTAAATTGCTTAAGAAGGATAAGTTTGCATGGAATGACCTAACCACTAAAGCTTTCAATACCCTTAATGAGGCTATGACACAAGCTCCGGTTCTTGTTATGCCCAACTTTAATGAACCTTTTGTAATGGAAATTGTCATGCCCGCAAATCCGGGTCCTCTAGACCCAGGATCCAGTGTTGACTATCCAACATCTTTCTTGAAATTAGCATGCCCTCAAGCCAATCACATTTGATGTGATATGCATATACATTGTAATCTTATTTGTTTATTAATAAAAGTATCAAGGCATTTCTTTATTCATGATTAATTAGCTAAATTGATTAAATGGATAAACCTATAGTTTTCGAGCAATGCTTTTAGAACCATGATCTAATGAGATCTAAATTCAAAATAGCTCAAAACTAAAATTGTTTCTAATCATTGGATCACTAAAGAGGGGATTAGTAGATCGAATAGATTGGTACATATTATGCTTGCTCTTACAAAGATGATGATTGATCTCATAATCATTTGTGTAGAAACACTAAAACAAGTATGTATGTGCTTATTAAAGAGTAAGTTCACTGAGTGTGACTCGCTTAAGGAACACCTAAGGGAGTTTTACTTATCTATCAATAGGAGTTTCTTATGTGATAGTCGTACAAGTGATCCTTAGACTTGAGATCATCATAGTATCTTGTGTGTACTAAGTTATACTTTGACATATTCCTCAAGACTTGTTGGTATATCAAATGATATGCTTGAATATAATAAGGCACACATGGAGATAGGTGAACGATCAACAAATGATCTACCACTTCCAGTAAAGAGAGAGAATGTTCTACGCAATTCAATAAGTGACAACTTGAAAATCTTTGGCCAGTGTTAAATGAAATTAGAAATGAGTTTCTAATTTACATTAACTAGAATTATGCATTTGTGAATTGAAATGTATATGACCTTGACAAAAATTCCATGTCTTGTATTTTATTGGGACATTGTGTGGTATAATGATTGATTTGTACGGTAACTATTTGTTGAAATGTTCTTTTACGATCAAATATTGAAATCTATATTATCTGAAATGTCGATTAATCATCAAGGGGGCTTACCCTTTTTGTAAGAATAAATATTATTTATTAATAAATTAAATGGTTTAATTTATCTATATAAAAAAGATTAGAAAGGTTCTAATTAATTTATTCTATATCCGGTTTAATATGGAGAGCTTAAATGGTCATACCGCAAAAGAATAATATTTATTTTATAAGTTGATGGCATAATCGTAATAATAAATTATGTATATTTTATTTATACTATGGTGATAGAATAAATTAAATAACTTAATATTTATAGTTTAGTATTTTAGAAATACTAATTATAAATTAATAAGAATCTTATTATTATTATTATTATTATTATTATTATTATTATTATTATTATTATTATTAGTTCCTAGATGGTTTAGGAATTAATTAATAAATAATAGTATTATTATAAATAATTAAGTTCCTAAATGGTTTAGAAATTATAATTATTATAATAATTAATTTATTTCTTAAATGATTTAAGAATTAATTAATAAGTACTCTCAATACTAAAAAATTAAGTTCCTAAATAGTTTAGGAATTGTGATTAATTAATTTAGTTTCTAGTTAGATTGAAAATTAAATTAAAATCTTAATCCTAAATAGTTTAGGAGGGTTGACTATATCTATAAATAAGAGGAGTCTTATCATAGGTTAAGGTTACACACTCTTTCAAAAGAATTGAGAGAGTACTTCATAATTCTCTACATCTAAGGAATTAGCGAGAGAGAGAATTAGGATTAGCCACTCATGGTTTGGAGAAACCAAAATTCACTTCTTTAATTCATAGATCTCTTGCTGGATCACCTCTAGAGGCTTCACATTTGGGGAGGTGACATTGATCCGTGAAATCTAATCGGTGAATTTGAAGAAGAATGTGAAGGATTAAAGGGAGTTGAACTTGTACCTGTAGAAGCTTGGTTCTACAAATGTGTAAATCTTTTATCATTCCTCAATTAATAATAGTCACATAAGAAAGATCCTAGTTATTGGTTTATAGAAAAAATTTAAAATCTAATTTTATTTGCTTCCGATACGATTATATAATTTGATTATATGTATGTCATGTTTTTGCAAACTAACAATGATATCAAGAGCCAAACCTATATGAATTATTAATTATTTTGATTTTGTATATGTATGGGTATATGTTTAGAATAATATATTGGGCATAATTTATTATATAAAATTATTTTTTCTGAAAAACTAATCATTACGCGAATTGATTATTTAATCCGCGTATTGATTATTTAATTAACCGAGGTTGGAATGATTCGCGAATTGATTCTATTTCGGTATAGTTAATAATATATATATATATATATATATATATATATATATATACACACAAAAAAAAAATTCTAACGAACTCACAAAAACGAATCAAAGACGAACCGGCTATATCGTTCGTCGTTAAATCATAAAAAGCCGACATCTCTGAACTATGGTGACAGTTCGAACCATTGCCATAACTATGACGTCGACTTTCTATGCTATAGCGACGGACAAAACCGTCGCTATAGCCGATTTGTGACGCCCCCAAATCTAGGCCCACACAGCCCAAACTTGAGTCGTCAAAAGACTACAACAAAATTATTACAACAAAGCACAACGTACAACAATACAGTGTATAATAATACACAACTAAGTCTTCACTATTATTGCCACACTATTTTACAACACGTGAAGACTATAATAGATATCCCTCGGACTCTCACTCCATTCCCCGGCTAGACCCAGCTACGTTCTCATATCCTGTTGAAAAATAATGGAACAAAAGGGTGAGCTCAAATAGCCCAGTAAGAAATATCATGACTAAGATAATGACGAATAAATTATCATTAGCCTTCAACATGTGAGTTCTTGATAGAATACAACAGAATACAAGGTGTATATCAAAAACTGCAGTTAAATTCTTGAACAATGTTCAGATCAATAATAGCGGCGGAATGAGCAATCTATTAGAAGAATAATGTAGACTATAATGTCCACGCGCTTCTCTTTTTCGTAAAAACATCATCAACTTTTATCATCTGAAATACCATTAGTCAAGATAATACAAATTCACAGTTCCTGGTCATAATCATGCAAATCAACAGTTCATCTATGCATTACGGGCCAAAGAGAACATTCAATATAACACCAGCGGTCATGATTATACCAGATTCAGCCTTTGGTCATAATCATACCAAATAACAGTTCATCTATGCACTACGGGCCAAAGAGAACTTTCAATATAACAACAACGGTCATGATTATACCAAATTCAGCCTTTGGTCATAATCATACCAAACAACAATTCATCTATGCACTACGGGCCAAAGAGAACTTTCACCACGTGCCATAAAAGATACCGAACAGATGTATCGCCTTTAACCTAATATATCGCCTTTAACCTATCATCTGTTCAACAAATATATCACATCTGTGCCCCCGACCACAGATATTCACAACAGCTTGATTCTTGATGATTAGTACAAATAATAGTGATACAATTGATGAACAGAAGAAACAGGATAAACAATAAGTATCGGAAGTTTACTTTGTGCAGATTCAAATAATGTCCAAATTGTCAACATGATGTGGAGTGAAATTTAAAAATGTTATTCAAGATTCTCAGTTCAGAATAACGGTTACAGTTCAATAGAAAGATTCAGAAAATAGGAAGGTTCAGTTGAAATAATGAAGTTCAACTATTATGGATCATATAATATTTTCAGGAATTATAGAAGCAATAGTTCCATAATAAGTTTCGATTCAGGAGTATGAAAGAAAATAATATCCCTTACCGTAGCAAGTTCAAGAGTGTAAAAAAAAAATGACATTTCTTACCTTAACACGTGACTGGATATTGATTTAAATGAGATTGATCAACCTATATATTTATAATAAAATTAGTAATTACAACATGTAAACTTCAAAGTGTATGATAACTCATATATTATGAACTATCAAAATTATATATATTTAACATAATTTTGGTAGTATAAAATACCAACTTTAAAATAGTTTTAAAAATAATATTCCAAAATAAATCTTCCAAAGAAAGCTTTTAAAAATGAATCTTCTCAAAGAAGAGTCTTCTAAAGGAAGATTTGTGAATACCGTGAAAAATAGGAATTTATAAAATTACTACTCTTTAATAAAAGACTTACTTGAAAAATTTCTGCACTCCTTTTGGCTTTCAAACACTCAAAATAACCTTACTATGCTCAAAATTCTCTCACAATAAACTTATAGAAATATTTATGTATTTTAGGTATGATTTTCTTATTCAGCAAATGGGCCTATTTATAGTAAATGAAGTCACTATGCACAGCACGCCGGGGAAGGAAAAATTGGGGGGCTGCGCCTCCCCCCCGGCTGCGCAAACGTTTTTAAAATTTTTTCAATACTTGCACAGTAACTTTAAAAATTTTCAAAAAGTGAACAGTAACTTCTGTCGGCAGATGAACAGTGACTTTCCCGAGATGAACAGTAACTTCCGTCAGTGAATAGTAACTTTTTCGGGAATGAATAGTAAATTCCGGGAGTGAATAGTAACTTTTTGAAAAATAATTTTTTTTTTCCTGTGGGTCCAACATATAAAATGAAATAATGCTACAACAATAATGTAATAAACACGTTACAGATTATTATTAATTTAATAATATAAATTACAGTATATTTGCAACTGTGACAATTATTAGGTTCAATAATTTTAAAAACAGTGCAGCAACAATTATTGACTCAATGATATAAAATACAGTGTAATGACAATTATTAAATCAATAATGCAAAATACTGTTTAACAACAATTATTGAATTGATAACATAAAATATTATGCAGTGACAATTAATGATGAAATGATGCGTAACACTTACGGTGTCAATTATCAGACCAATAATACGAGACACTGTGCAATACCGTGTGCTACTGTAGAATACCGTGTGCTATACTGAAATACCATAAATTACCGTATACTACTATTCTTTTATCACCAGTATTTAAACAGTTAACACCGTTGACTATTTTTCTTTAAAAAGGTTACTTCTGTCGTTTTCTATATCCGACAATTATTCCGTTGTGGGGTTCACAAATAATTTGTTATTTCGGCGCCGTCGTACGACACGAATATTCCCCGACAAAACGAATATTGTCCGACAAAATAAAATTTACACATAAGATCCTTAACTTTCAATTTCGTTAATTTAACCACTTACTGTTACAGGAAAAAAATATATATGAAGAAAAATTAATTTTTATATTTCATAAAATTCAGGGTCTTACAACCTCCCCTCCTTATGAAATTTCGTCCCCGAAATTGACGTACCGGGCATTTCAAAGTTATCCTCCTGATTTCCAGATGCCATACTAAACTGTGGTCACAAAATAATTATTAGTTCAAACAAACTGACTCATCACTTCCTGTTCCTACATTCAAATCGATTCGTTAGATAACAAAATCTAATTTAGGTAGGACACACTAGTGACGTATTCTATTCGTCTCTCCCCTCCTAGTTCTAACCCCAGATCTCCATTAAAGACCATATCCCTAAGCTCTGATACCAACTGTGACGCCCCCAAATCTAGGCCACACAGCCCAAACTTGAGTCGTCAAAAGACTACAACAAAATTATTACAACAAAGCACAACGTACAACAATACAGTGTATAATAATACACAACTAAGTCTTCACTATTATTGCCACACTATTTTACAACACGTGAAGACTATAATAGATATCCCTCGGACTCTCACTCCATTCCCCGGCTAGACCCAGCTACGTTCTCATATCCTGTTGAAAAATAATGGAACAAAAGGGTGAGCTCAAATAGCCCAGTAAGAAATATCATGACTAAGATAATGACGAATAAATTATCATTAGCCTTCAACATGTGAGTTCTTGATAGAATACAACAGAATACAAGGTGTATATCAAAAACTGCAGTTAAATTCTTGAACAATGTTCAGATCAATAATAGCGGCGGAATGAGCAATCTATTAGAATAATAATGTAGACTATAATGTCCACGCGCTTCTCTTTTTTGTAAAAACATCATCAACTTTTATCATCTGAAATACCATTAGTCAAGATAATACAAATTCACAGTTCCTGGTCATAATCATGCAAATCAACAGTTCATCTATGCATTACGGGCCAAAGAGAACATTCAATATAACACCAGCGGTCATGATTATACCAGATTCAGCCTTTGGTCATAATCATACCAAACAACAGTTCATCTATGCACTACGGGCCAAAGAGAACTTTCAATATAACAACAACGGTCATGATTATACCAGATTCAGCCTTTGGTCATAATCATACCAAACAACAGTTCATCTATGCACTACGGGCCAAAGAGAACTTTCACCACGTGCCATAAAAGACACCGAACAGATGTATCGCCTTTAACCTAATATATCGCCTTTAACCTATCATCTGTTCAACAAATATATCACATCTGTGCCCCCGACCACAGATATTCACAACAGCTTGATTCTTGATGATTAGTACAAATAATAGTGATACAATTGATGAACAGAAGAAACAGGATAAACAATAAGTATCGGAAGTTTACTTTGTGCAGATTCAAATAATGTCCAAATTGTCAACATGATGTGGAGTAAAATTTAAAAATGTTATTCAAGATTCTCAGTTCAGAATAACGGTTACAGTTCAATAGAAAGATTCAGAAAATAGGAAGGTTCAGTTGAAATAATGAAGTTCAACTATTATGGATCATATAATATTTTCAGGAATTATAGAAGCAATAGTTCCATAATAAGTTTCGATTCAGGAGCAAGAAAGAAAATAATATCCCTTACCGTAGCAAGTTCAAGAGTGTAAAAAAAAAAATGACATTTCTTACCTTAACACGTGACTGGATATTGATTTAAATGAGATTGATCAACCTATATATTTATAATAAAATTAGTAATTACAACATGTAAACTTCAAAGTGTATGATAACTCATATATTATGAACTATCAAAATTATATATATTTAACATAATTTTGGTAGTATAAAATACCAACTTTAAAATAGTTTTAAAAATAATATTCCAAAATAAATCTTCCAAAGAAAGCTTTTAAAAATGAATCTTCTCAAAGAAGAGTCTTCTAAAGGAAGATTTGTGAATACCGTGAAAAATAGGAATTTATAAAATTACTACTCTTTAATAAAAGACTTACTTGAAAAATTCCTGCACTCCTTTTGGCTTTCAAACACTCAAAATAACCTTACTATGCTCAAAATTCTCTCACAATAAACTTATAGAAATATTTATGTATTTTAGATATGATTTTCTTATTCAGCAAATGGGCCTATTTATAGTAAATGAAGTCACTATGCACAGCACGCCGGGGAAGGAAAAATTGGGGGGCTGCGCCTCCCCCCCGGCTGCGCAAACGTTTTTAAAATTTTTTCAATACTTGCACAGTAACTTTAAAAATTTTCAAAAAGTGAACAGTAATGAACAGTAACTTCTGTCGGCAGATGAACAGTGACTTTCCCGAGATGAACAGTAACTTCCGTCAGTGAATAGTAACTTTTTCGGGAATGAATAGTAAATTCCGGGAGTGAATAGTAACTTTTTGAAAAATAATTTTTTTTTCCTGTGGGTCCAACATATAAAATGAAATAATGCTACAACAATAATGTAATAAACACGTTACAGATTATTATTAATTTAATAATATAAATTACAGTATATTTGCAACTGTGACAATTATTAGGTTCAATAATTTTAAAAACAGTGCAGCAACAATTATTGACTCAATGATATAAAATACAGTATAATGACAATTATTAAATCAATAATGCAAAATACTGTGTAACAACAATTATTGAATTGATAACATAAAATATTATGCAGTGACAATTATTGATGAAATGATGCGTAACAGTTACGGTGTCAATTATCAGACCAATAATACGAGACACTGTGCAATACCGTGTGCTACTGTAGAATACCGTGTGCTATACTGAAATACCATAAATTACCGTATACTACTATTCTTTTATCACCAGTATTTAAACAGTTAACACCGTTGACTATTTTTATTTAAAAAGGTTACTTCTGTCGTTTTCTATATCCGACAATTATTCCGTTGTGGGGTCCACAAATAATTTGTTATTTCGGCGCCGTCGTACGGCACGAATATTCCCCGACAAAACGAATATTGTCCGACAAAATAAAATTTACACATAACATCCTTAACTTTCAATTTCGTTAATTTAACCACTTACTGTTTCAGGAAAAAAATATATATGAAGAAAAATTAATTTTTATATTTCATAAAATTCGGGGTCTTACACGATTCGTTAACGAACTAGTTAGTTGGAGAACTGGACTATATATATATATATATATATACACACACACATTAGCCAAATAGTTTTGTCAATTTGACAGTTTTAAATAATTAAAAATAAAGAGTTTATTTTGGATGATTTTATAATTAAAATAAAAGGTTTATTTTAAACTTGAAATTAGATTTCATGCAACTTTAAATTGCCCATTAAATGATACCGATATATATATATAAATGAAAATTTTTAATTAATTCATGAAATGAATATTATTTATTGATATATATGATAATAAATTAGATTGATTATCGACTATTAACTAATATGATTAGATTTAATTTATATGGATGCATTGAATGAATGGGTTTTAATAAATAAGGTTTGCGTATCTCGTCTTTTAATAATTTTTTTGATGTAAATTTTATCTCCCTCATATGTACTTCCACTTAACTGCTGATCAAGATTTATATTTGATATAAATAGTTAGTAATAGGATTAGTTAGAATTATTTTAAAGAATTGGAGTCAATGAACAAGGAGCACGTGAAGACCCGATTGTAATGGAGCCCAGGTTAAATGTAATAGTTACATTTATGTATTTATTCTTGCACCCTAAGTTTGATCATTAGGTTTATTTGGAGGCTTGAATAAACCAAACTTAAATAAAGTCAATAATCAATCCAAGTAGAATATAGTATTCTATATGTGCATGCTTATTTATATATATTATACTAGTCATTGCCCGTGCCTGAAGGCACGGCGAAACGAAAAATTAGATTAAAATTCGAAAAGTAATACATTACCTAAGGACTCTTGGCAATAATTAATACATACACGATCATCAACACATATTCAACCACCAAAACATCAAGCTAGTTGCAACTAATTTCAAAAAAATTCAGCAGAGTTTCCTTTAAAAATAGATATCCAGAAAAATATAAAACTGTGTACAAAACGTACAATCATCAATAAATATCCTAATCATCAAAACAACCATCATTCCATACCAGAATTCTGAAGTAATTTTGGAAGTCATAACAAAATTGCTTCGAAAATTGCTTCATAAAAAGGCTGTTCATAATAGATCTTATCGTGTAAAAACTCATCAATAAGGAAATCTAGTTTTGGGAAAAAGTTCACAAGACAAAACTCACCAAACCAGAAACCATATCATGTATTGTATCCAAGTTCAAATTATAATCAGATTCCTTAGTTGCCCTATGCCATACCCACTCTTTATTTACATAAAAGTCGGATGCCATCCCACTCTTGATGTGCATAAAAGTCGCAAAGTACCCGGTTTAATGTATGTACCTCATTCTTGATTACCTTAGAATTCTTGATTAACTTCGAAATCTCCACTTGGACATCTAGTTTTCCATCCAAGTTCTCAATTCGCTGAGTCAAATGCTCCTTGGTTGCCTGGTCCAAAGAAGAAATGATTTTTTTAATGAAGTAAATGATTATATTAAAATGCCAAAAAAGTGGGCGAATCCTGAATCAAAGAAGAAAGTTAATATTTGAGAAATTGCAAAAGATTCTAGTGGTTGAATTATCTTAAAAGAATATCAGTTTTCCTTTTTCTTTTTGGATAAGTCAGAAAAGTAAGTGAGATAGACAAAAATCATCAATAAGAAAACATTGACATAACTCAGGGACAGTCCCATTTTTTGTTAATAATTTGCAAGTGTGAGTGTGACTGCATGTATGTAGGAAAGGAGCCTCATATAGGTTGTGTCCAACAGCAGTAAAATACAAATATGTTGAAGTAACAAAAATTATAAAATTTGAGAAGTGAATTAAACCCTCGTAACTTGCTGAAGAAAATAATCAAGATTATATAAAATGTAAGAAGAAAGAGTATAGTACTGAAGTCTCCATTATCTGATCAAAGTTAGATTTTTAGACTAATCAAAGGAAAACTAATTCCTATAGAGATCATTTATGTGAGGATCCGAATTTCAGGATTTCTTTAATAATATCGAATAAGAATTAATTGATAAAAAAATATCAAGGTTGTTTAAGTTAATTATTATTTTAAGTAATTTAAAGTGTTTGAAGGGATTTAATTAGTAAATTAAATTTGTACAGAGATGGTGATGATTTGTGTTGATTTAAAATAATTAAAAAGTAAATAAATTGTTTAAAAACAATTTATGAAGGATAAGAAAAATGTCAGGTAAATGTACAATAAATTGTACAATTAAATTATTATGAAAATGCAGAAATTATAATTTAATTAAGGTTATGTGATAATGTAAATGCATGAATTAAATATGTATATATATACATTTGTATATATATATATGTGCTATGTTTAATTAATAATTATAAATATTATTAATTATGGAAAATTAAAGGGATTAATAATTAAATTAATCCAAATTTAAATAAAAGGCGAATGAGGAAGTTAATAAAATTGTAATTATTGATTTTAGATTTAATTAAGAATTATGGTGGAAATTTAGAAATTAATTGAGAAGGAAAAGTAATTATATAAATTATATAATAATAAATTATATAATTTATATAAGAAAATTAAAATAAGGTATGAAGAAAATAATAATTATATAAATTATATAAGAATAATTATGTAATTTATATAAGGTGATTAAATGGAATAAGGTTGGAGGAAATTAAGAAATTATTTAAGAAAGGAGAATGTGAATATATAAATTATATAATATTAAGTTATATATAATTTATATATATAAAGAAATTATTGTAAATATTAAAGAAATGGAATAATAAATAAGAAAGAGGGATGTTCTAAATTATTAAAAATTATATTTATGTATAATGGAATTATTATGACCTTTACGAAAAATAATATTTCGGAAACGTGAACATGTTAATATAACATGTTGTCCAAGTAACGGAGTGAAAAATTATGAAAAATAATTTTATAGACTATACGAATTATTTTATAATTTTTGGAGGTATTAATTACCTCAAATAATTACATGCATGTCATTATGCGTGTACAAAAATTGTCAAGTAAAGTACCCAAATGAGGTATTAAAATTAATTATAAATCACAATATGATTTTTGGTGAATTAAAATAAATATTTTATATATATGATGTAAAATATTGATTACATGATATAATTACGTAATGTAACAAATTTTAATTATGCATGTTGGTTTTATCCGAAAATTGTTAAGTCGGTTGTGGCAAGTCGGCGGAATTGTGGGGTGTTTCAAAATAAGTTAAGTTGCTTATTAGATATAAGAATAAAAGGAAAAAGAAAAGTAAAGAGAATGGAAGAAAAAGAATTACAAAACAAAACAAAAACCCTCTCTTTCTCTTCCTCCGGAACCACCACCACCCGACCACCATGCTACCACCAAGAGGGAAAAGAAGAAATTTTGGTGCCATCTAGAGGGAGTTTTAAGCTTCAAAGAAGGTATAATTAAATTTTTATGATTTATTTTGGTATTTATGGTATTAAATTAATTTTGTGGAAAAATAGAAAATAAATAGAATTATTATTCTAAATAATTATTTGATGCATATGTATGAATTATGCAATTTTTTTGGAATGGTTTTGTGAAGAAAACTTGGTAAAAAAATGGTTAAATTAGGAAGTTGATACACTGTTTCTGGGCTGGAAGAAGAAGAAGAAAAAGGCTGCCGCGCAATGCGCGGCAGCCATATTTTTTTCGGACGTTGGGCACAAAACGGCGCCGTTTGGGGGGATCGACCGCGCAATGCGCGGACCTCGGTACAGAACAGCCAAACGACGTCGTTTGGCTGGTGCGGGGAAGAAGGCCGCGCGCAACGCGCGGCGTCCGACGACCTGGAAAAGACCATTTTGCCCCCGGTCTTTTCCGGAAAGGACCAGCGTGTCCTTCAGCCTTGTCAATTTACGGGTATGCCCCTGAGCTTTCCGTGAAATTCCAATCGTGTCCCTAACATTGCCGAAATGACGGAAATGCCCCTGGGCTTTCCGGGAAATACCAAATATGTCCCAAGGGGCGCGTAATTTACCAAAATGCCCCCAGAATCAGTTTTTAATTAAATAAATGTTTAAAAATTGTTTAAAAATTATAGAAAATTATAGAAAAATACTAAAAATATAGAAATGATGTTTGGGCATTAAATTTAATATTTTTGTAAAAATATTAAATTTTAGAGATTAATATTTAAATATTTTAAATATTAATCTATTAAGTTTAAAAGTTAGAGAATGATTAAATGAAAATTCGGACAACCAGATATGCTAAATTTTATCCGATGAGCCGGGTTGTCCGTAGTGAAGGCATTAAATATTAAGTTAAATAAATATATTAAGGAATGAGGTTAATATAATTAACCATATAAAATTAATAATTGACCCAGAGATGATATTAATTAATTCAATTAATATCATAGGTTGTTAAATAATTATTATTTGATTATTTTATGATCATAGGTTGATCGAGTTAAGGTTTTAAGCTAATAATTGGACGTCAGGCAAGTTCTTCAGTCCCTTTTATGTTAAATGTTGGAATGTTATGATATGTAATTCTTGTTTTAACTGCATACAAATTATGTGTTACGTGATACGTGATTAATATGACCACAATGTGTATTTTGTGCAACGATATGAATATATATGAGATATATTGCTATAGTAGATGCACAAGCACATGATGTATGACACACACCAAGCATGATAAGGTATGTGCTACGTGAATCATAACTGTTGAACTTGCTGAGCCGCTGTGCTCATTACTTGCTTAAAATAAACTTTTGCAGGTAAATAAATGAGTTTCAGAAATATCAGATTGTGCTAAAGATGAATTATCTAGAAGGTTGGATACGTAACTGTTATAATTTCGATGTCATGATTCAATGTGAGTGAATTATATTCAATGTGAGTGAATTGGTAAAATTTATGTGAATGTGTTGTATCCATTTACAAATTGGTCCGGATAGGACGAATAGAGTTACATGGCGAACTAGGGTTGATTAAGATAATTGTTACGATAAAGATTTATTAAATGGTCTTATTGTGAATTACGATTGAAAAGAACAAATGTAAAGATATAATTATTATAAAATTTTAAATGTTGAACGTATGATATTTGTAAAGAAGGAAAAAGTTAAGGTTGCGATCCAGGGACTAGGATCCAGATGTAAGAATTTTGAATATCCAAATGTTTTAATACAATGATTGTGAAAAAGAAAAATTTATACCGAAAATTTAGTCATTGTTGATTTTTAAATATTAGATAATGGATCAGTTAAGGTGGTTAAAGATATATTAACGAACCGAAATTTGGACGTAAGAAAGATAATGTTTCATAAATATGAAAATTAAGATAACAAAGTGGGTCGAATTTCGGGGTCGTTACAGTTGGTATCAGAGCTAGAGGTTATGAACCTTAGGTAAATGATACCTTAGGCTATAACCTAAAGTAAGAAAGAGTAAGGTTAATTGAGTGTTCTGAAAACTCAAGCGTATAGTAAGCTCGTGACTCATGATTGTATGGTGGAGCCCCTTTAGCGAATGGGCGACTATGGCCTGACTAGGACAAGCTCCTCAACCATATGATTATGGTAAGTTCCTGAGTCCAGGTACGTGATAAGTTTGATGAACATGGGGGGAATTGAAATAGAAAGATGTAAGTTAAGAAATACAAATCTCAGATAGTGGCTGAAGTAAAAGAAATATGAAAGATAGAAGATTATAAGGAAGAGATAAAGATGTTAAGAAAGATTTGAATGAAACGAATTGAGAAAATTTATAAGTTCAATTAAGAATATATCTGAAAGAATAGTAGAAATGATTCAAATATGAATCTCAAAGATAATCAAGGGACACCTGATTTAAGCAATAAAGATGATAAGGTAATCCAAAACGTATAGGAAGAGATCATAATAATATGATCAAGAACAGCGAGAGGATCGTACTACGATACGATCATGAGATAAGGGAAACGAGTAAGGAATGGATTGTAAAGCAAGGTCATGATGGGATCAAGTGAGAATATGAAATAATAGAGAGACCTGTTAATGGTCGAAAAGGCATATTTTAATGTTATAAAGAGATATAGTACTATGAAATAGTACAAGAAGAATTCAGAGAATGATGAGCCATGAATGACAGAAAGGTTATGATAAGGGGGTAGAAAACTTGGGTACGAAATTTCATTTGAGGACTCATGTGGTGACTGAGTTGCACAATCCTTTGTATGGGCGGGGGATTTGTGTTTACTTAGTTACTATGTGATAATCATTGAAATGTTAGAGTCGCGCTAAGAGTTTTGATAGATAGATAATATTAAGTTTAGGCACGAGTTCTTAAAACTCATGCATGTGGTAAGTCCATGACTCATAATCGTATGGTATGTTTTAAGCCCCTCAGCATATGGATAGTCTTTGATTTGTTCTCAGACTACATATTGCTAGGACAAGCTTCTAAACTCATATTCTTGTGGTAAGTTTCTGGACTCATAATGTGTGGCAAGTTTGATGAACTATACGGGGGTATAGAAAAGTTGGAGTAGATAGAAATTTTAATATGATAAAGAATAATAGTCCTAGCAATAAGTTTTGTAATTAATGAAGAAGCAGAAAGTAAATGTTAGGGAATTTAGGATATTCCCACTCTTCTAGCTTTGCTAGATTTCGAAAATTTTGGCTTCAAGTTGATTTGGCACGTGTGTGCTTTGAAATAAGATCACTTGTGTGACAAACAAAATGTCCTTGCGTGTGGAATTAAACTTTGAAGTCCAGAAACCATTTAACTTTATAGTGGAAACATTAAAACCCATTACTTATTTAATTAAACGGAGATAATGAGGCACATGGATTACATATATTTCACGCACTATTAGAGAAAAAGCTCCAACAAAGTAAATAGTTGAAAATTATCAAATTTATTTCTCAAACAAATTTCGAAGTTGGAAATGGGGTGCTACCTCAAACAACCATGACTTAATGTTTAAAATTTGTTAGCAACAAATTCGCTGAAAGTTTGGAATTTGATATAACAAGCTTTTGACTGTGAATCTTAGCTTTTCATATAACAAACAATTAGCTAAAGTTATTGGACAGTTATTGGAGGGTTAATAGGTCAAAGGTAAAGACTACATACTGCGAAAGTTTCAGGTAATTGTTTTCTTACAACAACTCTTTTAATGTTGAACTAGTAACCATTTGAATGTTCATTGTGGTCCAGAAGAGCAACAGCTAACTATGGAATGTAATGTCTTGTATGAGATGATGTATTATAGTCAAGACTACTGAAATTATCATTTTAGGAGGAAAAAATATTCAAAACCAAAAAAAAAGTTACAACAACATTAATATTTAAGCATAACCACAGTGAACTAAATGCGAATAATGTTGGTTGACTAAACAAAATAAAACTTTAATATATTAGTTCTTTAAGTGGGAGCAATTAATTTTCTTCCAACAGTAAGTATGAAAGATATGTTTTTTTCATTTACAAAGTGTTTTAGATTTGTTTTTTCTGTACAGTTTTTGTTTTAGAAAATGGTAGGCAGACGATATACTAACAATCAACCATCTCAAGTTTATACTACTATTAGGTTCACTGACCAAAGGATAAAATGCCAAGGATAATATTTATTTAAGCAGGCGTAGAAACTGAAATCAATATCGAAATAAACTATAGGAATTTTTTGTTAGTTACTTGTTTACTTCACAATAACCGAAATACTAATGCTTCTATGAAATTCTTATGTAAATTTCTGATCAACTTCCCTCCCCCATTCTTGGTAAATGTAAACCTCATTTTCCCTCTTGGTTTGACTACAAGTTGCTGTGACAAAAAAAAACAATGGAAAAGTTCTTCAACAGGTTGCAAAAGCACTTGTCAAATGGGGTATGTTGGTGAGGTATCCAAGCTGTATAACACAAAATCAACCTACAGGAACCACATCATGCATATTGGAAGGATATGAAGGGATTATAGTAGCAATACACACTGGAAAGGTACTTCAAATCACGTGTGTAGAAAAAACATTAAAAATGGTAAAGAAAAAGAATGACTTGTCATAAAACTTTAAATTTATTGAAATAATTTCTGGTGCAAAGAAGCTTGAATTAGCTACAACCTAAGAAATTGTGAGCACAAATTAGAAGAAGAAAACCTTCAAACTATAAAAGAATCCTTAAAAAGAATTTTTAGTATCACTAATAAGATCTTAAACTAACATTATATCGTTTAACATTATATCGAACCTGTGGAGGAGGATGACAAAACTCACCTGAACAGTATCCAGAATTGATTTTTTCACCTCCTCAAGCCCACCAACATCCTCCCATTTCACATTAGGAACCTACAACATAATAGCATGTATACTAAGTCTGTGGAACATGCAGCAATGAAGATTCTCTTGGAAGAAGTATTATTACATAATCAATTTTATTATTGATTTTTTAAATAATGAGTAATTAATATTAAGATCATATATGACTGACAATATATAAAAATTAACCATTGGCCATGAACTTACGTTGGATGATATAAAGATAAAATCATTGATAACTATTCCATCAGTTACAAAGTTTCACAAGCAGGAGGACAATTAATAACATAAAAAAGGAATATCAAGTAACCCAATACACAGACAACATGATCACTAACTCTACGAATAAAAAAAAAAAGGAAAAACGATTTAGAAATTTTGTAAATTATGTCCAACTTTGATTGACACAGTATATAATTTGTAATTGCATTCAAATATTTTGTATTATCATTGAACAAATATCAAATAATCACGTCTAACAAAGAAACATAAACTAAATTCACAATATTAGAGGGAGAAGCTTCAGATATTTGCGGAATGATTGGCTACTGATAGTAATAATTATAATAATACTAATAGAAATAGTACTAATAGTAATAATTATAATTTAAGATTAAGAATATTTAAGATTAAGTAATACAATCATAATTATTATAAACAATATAATAAAAGAATATTTATTAAAAACAATATAAAAAGTAGTACTTTTTACTAATAATTATGATAAGATTGATACTAATACTAATAATAGTACTAATAATTATAATAATAGTAATAATAATTATAATAATAATAATAATAATAATAATAATAATAATAATAATAATAATAATAATAATAATAATAATAATAATAATAATAATAATAATAATAATAGGAATAATAATTATAATAATAGTAATAATAATAATAATAATAATAATAATAATAATAATAATAATAATAATAATAATAATTATAATAATAGTAGTAGTAGTAGTAATAATAATAATAATAATAATAATAATAATAATAATAACAAGTAAAGACTAAAACTAAACATAACCCCTTTGACAACAATACATGAGAGTGAGAAGTAATCGCAGACACTACATTTAATACTCCATCAGTCCAGAAAAATGGTACAAAAATTTTGTTAGACAATTAGTTCAAGTAAAAACAGCAAGAAATATAAGGATATCCTTTTTTCCATTTTCTTTTATGTACTTTTTGTCCTTCCCAACAATTTCTCAGAAACTAAACAGAACAGCAAAGAACATTGAACATTTAATTTCAAATATCAAATAAGCACGTCCAACAAAGAAACATAAACACTTAGAAGGAGAATGAATTAAAGATAATATATTTAACTCCTTCACCTGCAAACAAATAGCAAGTAGTGATACAACATTGATTGAAGTTACACAATTTCTATAAGCTACTCAAAGGGGAAAATTCATGCTTCTTTCTGCAATAATAAGCTGCCATGAACTGGGGGAAAAAAAAGGAAAAAATAAAAAAAAAACTACAAAATTTTGATTCCATTTCCGCAAATTGTTGATTTAATTTTAATTACCTTCTCCCTCGGGTCACAAACCATGTACACCCAATTCTCCACAACTCATATAAATGCCCACTTTTCATTAGTAAATTAAACCTCTTATTCAGACAAGGTAGTGAAGGATAATAATATCTACAAGCCCAAGCAAGACAATTCAAGGCAACATCATCATAAAGACCTCTTATTTCATTTAACAGGTCCCATAAATCAAACGCCCACACAATGTTCAAACAAAAAAGTATGAGTGCGTTTGAACTTTCTGGCAGATTGACCAAAGATTCAAACAGTTAAGATTCAAAGGTTCAACAGTTTCGATTCAACAGTTCCGATTCAACAGGTATCAAAGTATGGGTAAAAATAAAAAAAATAAGGACAATGGTTCGGATCTCACCGGAGAAACCGACGTACTCCGGCTCGGTCGAATCAAACAGAAAAGAGAAGACGATGGCAGACAGAAAAGAAATGGAATGGAATTGGTCTAGGAGAGTAGGAGATTAGATATGTTATTAATTTCAAACAAATCACAAGCACACAAATAGAGAAGAGGGGGGAACTAAAGTTAATCACAGCCGTTGTTTGTTGAAGCTTTTATTAATTTGAGACCATTAGATGTGATACTGTTATATTGATGATAGAATAAAGAGAGGGTAAAATATAAAAGAAAAGTAGTAAGAGACAGAAACTTTGAAAATAAAACTTGAAGTAGGAGGAGGGGAAAATATTTATAGTTCATAGGTAGCCCTTCCTTCTAAGTCTTATTAGCTGATCTCCTACCTTGGAGAAATTCATCTAAACCACCTAGGGAGATATTGTGCTACATTGCTTAATATGATTAAAGGAAGCTTCCTTGATCTGCAGTTGAGATAGATGAATCCCTTGAAGGGAAGCTATTGTAAGCAAAAATTGTTTCGCCTACAACCTCTGTCATTAAGGTAGAACAATTCTAAAGGTTTCATTCTTAGAACAATCCTTTTTTTTTTGGCTTGGAAAAAGTATGTTAAAAGAGATTCATGTATTTGGAAAGTGATGTGAACATTTTTAACAAACATATGAGAGCTGTTTACATATGATAGAAGTTAGAGCACTTCAACAAGCAAGGAATTTCAAAAATTCTCCAAAAACCCCCAATTTGAAAACCTAAATTTCACAAAACCTAAATACTCCATCCGATTACAGAAGGTTTTGAACTCTAAAATAATTATAAGCAATGGGCAAACAACTAATAAAACTCCAAATTTGATAGTGACCATATGAAAAAATGCACACATTGTAACCAATCCATCAAAGACCTAAGTAGTGGTTGATATAGAAGAAGATAAAATGATGGATGAAAAATACTTGTGAGAAGAAGAACATGGTGCAGCATTACCTTGACCTCATTTAATATATGTGTATTAAATGAGGTCAAGGTAAGTGAAGCTGCAGTTATAGAAAGGTTCCTTCTCCCTTTCTTTTGCAACCCTCACGAAAAAAAAATTGACAAACAAAGGAGGAGCTTTAAAAACATGCCATTTAATACATATATATGAAATAGGAATAATACAATTTAATTTTATTTCTTGAATTACCAAGACTATCATATTCACAAGCAAAGAATAAATTAAACCTTCTGCTCCTGTTTATACATTTACTCCTGGAAAAAAATTAAACCAGATAGAATAAATTAAACATTTAAAAAATTAAAAGGACTGGCAGTGAGAAAGAAAGAAGTAAAAAAAAAAATTAAACATACCCAAATGCTGGACTTTGGTTAGATTTCCATAATTACACATCAAATGACAGACTCAAATCGATAAAAAATCACAATCTAAATACAAAACTTAAAATGATGTAATTCACGAATGCAGACATGGCCAAACCCTTAGTTTGTGCTTGTGTGCGCATAACCCAACCCAAACATAACACATTCGATCAATCATCATAACCCAAAAGAACAAACCCCCAAAAATACATTTGGTAATCAACCAAAATGCTCACATAAAACTTAAAACGAACATCAGATCTATACATGTATATAAAAATGGAAGATGTATAATAAGTAGCTTACAAAGGAGAGGTAGGAAAAGGAGGAAGAGCAAGAGGCCGGAATTTCCCCGGAGGAGATCGTTGACGGGAGAGTAGAGGACGGTGACAGAGGTGGTGAGAATCATCTGGGCAGCCCGAATACCGTACACCTTGAGAATGAATCATCTGGTTCTCGCCATGGCTCAAGCCTGGATACAGAAGAGTCCCTGACTCTATATCCCCCTCCTCCTTGCTGCTAATGATCGTGTAGAGAGGAGAGAGAGAGGTTAATTTCAGATTTTGAAATCGACGATGGATAAAACAAATCAGAAGCACATAGGGGAAGAGAGAGGGAGAACCAAAGTGAGTTAATCACCACCGCTCTTTGTTGAAGCCATAAAATGATCTGAGACGTAAGTTTTGAGAGACATTTTCTCTCTCTGCTCTGTTTTATTATATAGATATTATCAAACATGTTTCGCATGTTAATTAATATGACGCGTATATATATATATATATATATATATATATATATATATATATATATATATATATATATATATATATATATATATATTTGTGTGTGTGTGTGTGTGGGCGCGCGCGCGCGCGCATGCGCGTTAAACAAGATGAGATAATTAATATTAACAAACTCCTCATAATGTAGAATAAATATTATTTAAAAAATGAATTAAAAGATTTAATCCATGAATTAAATGAGTTTAATTCAATTAAATAAAACTAGAATGGTGCTAATTTATTTATTATATTGCTCATAATATTAAGTTGTAATGTTCAAAGTTATTAATAAAATATCGAAAGTCGCCTTCTAGCATAATAAAACGATAGAGCATTAAATAGCCAATGTACGTTTGTTGTGCACACACAAGGCTTATATCGATTATTTGAGATGTTGTTTTATCACATTTGATGCTTATAAAGGAATTAAACATTACTATTTTGTTGTGCACATACAAGACAATCCTTTTTTCTTTACTTATATAGAAGTGCTAGGTCAGACATAACTTAGATAATTTTAATTTGGATGTGCACACACATGATCATAATAATATAAGAGAAAAAATACAAATGAGTTACATGTTGATGTAATTGACAAGGAGTTGTCTACCTATTAAATAAATTATAGTTTGTTGTGCATACACAAGGCTATACTTATGTCGATAGGATCATTATTCTCACTAGTGAGTTTTTAATTTGATTTGTCGAACTATATAAAAAATGTAATATAGTTTGATGAAAATAGTGAGAAACACCATTTTAAATAAAAACTTAATTAACTTGGTGATTAATAAAATGAATGCATATTAATGCTGTTATTAATTCACTTAAAGAATATTATTGTGTTTAATTCACTAACATTGCATAGCATATTGAAAGCTAATAATTTAATCGAACCAAATTGTTTGGATTGATTAAACAAATTTGAGAATAGTTCTCAATTTACCTATGCCTCTGAGGAAGAGATTGCTACTTATGAAGAAATAAAATTATGCAAATGTGGCTCAATACATCATGCTCGCGTCCATGAGTATCGAGTTACAGCGTCAACACGAGAAAAATAGATGCACCTACTATATTACTACACCTTCATGAGTTGTAATGGCGAGTAAAGTAGGTCAACTAGATACAAGATATCTAAGGAGCTCTTCCCATCTATAATAACCAATGATACTATAGTATAGACATATGTCCTAAAGATGATCTATTGCATTGATCAATTGGGATTACTGGGTCTTGTCAAAGATGGAGATATAAGTCAAGAATCGATCTTGCAGTCACTCTCTGACTCTTATTCACAATTAGTTGTGAACTTCAACATTAATAAGCTAGACATCGGTTTAACTGATTTGCTTAATATGTTGAAGACTATTGAGAGTTAATTACTTTCCTTCCAAGAAAGACCAAGTCTTACTAGTAGATGAATCTTCTATGAAGAAGAAGATGGCCAAAGGTGTTTCTAACGAGTCAGGAGTCAGAAATGATAGGAGGCAAACGAAATACATTAATTAAAGGACATAAATAAAAGTGATCCTAAGAGCAAAGGAGTTTGCATTCATTGTGATAAGCTAGGACACTGGAAGAACAACTGTAAGAGAGTTGCAGTACCAAAGCAGAAGAAGCTTGGAGAAGCTTCTACTATAGATATAGATTTATTCATAATGAAATAGAACTTTCTATAAGTTAAGTTCTACTTGGGTACTAGATACCGGTTGGTGGTCTCACATATGCAAGCCGTTGCAGAGACTAATCATAAGTAGAAGGCTGAACTAAAGAAAAATAATCATATGTGTGAGGAATTGAGCAAAAGGTTGTTGCATTAACTATAGGAACTTACAATTTACTATTGCCTACAGACAAGTCTATAAAGTTAGTAAGTTGTTACTATGTTGATTGCTTGATGAACATTATATACTTGACTTACATGAAAAATATTTCAAATTGAACAAACTAAATGCAAAGAGATTATATGAATCATATCTTCATATTGCACTGTAAACTCGGTCATATCAATGAAATAAGAAGTAATAAGTTTTACAAAGTAAATGGGCTTTTAGAGCCTTTTTTCAAATATAACTTGTGAATCTTGTATCATGGATAATATGGCTAAATCTTCATTTAGAAGACATGAAGAGAGAGTTGCAGAGTTGTTAAAGTTAGTACACACAGTTGTGTATGGGACCTATAACAACAAATGCAAGAGGAGGGTATTCATTTATTACTTCTACTAATAATTCTAGCTATTGATATATGGATTTCGTTTGAAACGTTCAAAGAATTTAAAAGTGAAGTACATAAACAAATAGCCTACAACATTAAAGTTCTTTGATTAGATCGAGAAGAAAATACTTAAGCAGTAAGTTTTGAGATCATCTCAAAGCGAAATGGAATTCTCTCACAATGGACATGATAATGATCCATGATGAGTTTTATCAATCTTTCAATATCCTTCTAGGGTTATACCCTAGAAACGGTCGCATATCTACTAAATAAAGTACCTTCAAATTTCATCCCTAAGACTTCATATGAGTTATGGATATGGAGAAAATCAAGTCTTAAGTATGTTAAGATTTGAATTGTCCAGCATATATCAAAAGGTTCGACAATGATAAGCTTGGGACAAAAACTGACAAATGTAAACTTGTGGGATATCTTAAAGAAACTCTAGGGTATTACTTCTATAATCTGAGTAATTAAACGGTGTTTGTTGAAACACACTGCCTTCTAGGAAAAATGAGTTTATCCTTAAAGGGATTAGTGGGAGTAAAATAGATCTTTAAGAAGTTCAAGAACCACAAAACACTACAGATCAAGTGAAGGAATATGTACAATTAGATAAACCTATTGTACGACAAACAAGTCATAAATCTGGTTTAGTACCGAAGATACCTGAAAGATATGGATTCATCGTAGATGATGATGATGAGGTACGCATCATAGTAGATGATGATCCAGTTACATACGATGACGCATGAATATTATATACTTAAGAGAAATGACTGATAACCATAAAATTCGAAATGGATCTTTGGAGAAAGACTAAAGCAAATGGCAAGGTGGAGACCTGTAAGACCTAACTAGTTGTAAAAAAAATTCAAACAAGGTAAAGAAGTTGACTATAATGAAACTTTTCACTAGTGAAAATGCATATATCCATTCAAATTTTACTTGGAGTTACAACTTACTATACAAAATGATGTATATATGATACAACCAAGAGGATTTGTCTCCATAGAGATGGAGTAAATCTAGTATGAAAGCTACAACGATCCAATTAAGGATTGAAGCAAACGTCTCAAAGATGGAACATCCGTTTTGATGATATAATCAAAAGAGTTTGATTTTATCAAAAACGTGGATGAACCAAATGTGTACAAAAAAAGTTAGTGGGAGCACTGTGACATTCCTAGTATTATATGTTGATATACTACTGATAAGGAATGACATATCGATGCTATAATCAGTAAGATGTGGTTGTCTAAAAACTTCTCCTTCAAGGACTTGGGAGAAGCATCCTAACATTCTATTCAGGATAAAGGTCTATAGAAATAGATCATAAAGGATACTCGGCTTGACCCAAGGAACATACATTGATTCGTTGATATGTACTTGAAGATAGCTCAAAACTAAAATTGTTCCTAATATAGTTGGATCACTAAAAAAGGGATTAGTAGATCCAGATAGATTGGTACATACTATGCTTGCTAGCCACCCATGATTTGGAGAAACCAAAATTCAATTCTTTAATTCATAGATCTCTTGGTGGATCACCTCTAGAGGCTTCATACTTGGGGAGCTGAAATTGATCCGTGGAATCTAATCGGTGAATTTGAAGAAGAATGTGAATGATTAAAGGGATTTGAACTTGTACCTGTGGAAGCTTAGTTCTACGAAGGTATAAATCTTTTATCTTTCCTCAATTAATAATAGTCGCATAAGAAAGATCATGGTTATTGATTTGTAGAAAAAATTTAAAATCTGATTTTGATTGCTTCTGTTGCGCTTATAAAATTTGATTATATATATGCCATATTTTTGCAAACCAACATTTCTTAACATCCACAATAATCATTAATAGTACAATTGCTAAAAACTCATTAATTTCATTTATTTAAACAACTTTACAACATTCCTTTATTCCCAAGTCGTAACCTTTACAATCTCCTATTATATTTCAAAATTATAAATATTAGAAAACTGATATTTTCACAGCAAAAAATGATACTTTCACAGCCAAACCGTCACTATAGATGTATAGCGACGATCAAAATATCAAAAGTAGCTGTGAAAATATCAGTTTGCTAAATATTATGATCTATTCTATTACATCACAAAATCCTATACATTATAATTCAATCTCTTACATTAGTTATGAGTATATCAAAACTCATAATTCCTACACTAACTTTTTCCATCTTATAATGCCACTATCATCTGGAATCTCTTCCTTAACTGCAAAAATGACATGTTTTGCATGAATGAGCACCACGGCTCAATAAGTTTAATAGATATCACATAACATGTTTCATATATTATACATGCTTCATATTTAATCATACTTTACATTTTATACATGTTTCACATCTAAACACGCCTCGCATTTCTTTATTTATACATATGAGAAAATTCACAATTCTCAAGTTTATAAAAAAAACTAGTTCCAATCATTAATTAAACAATTAACTTTATTTATCAACTGAATATCGACAGTTTGGTATCACATCGTTGCACAAAATGCACATTTAAACACGTTCACAAGAATTTCACATAATACCAAAGCTTTCACATAGTACGAACAACTTCTGAAAAACTTATCTGATTCGGTTATCCTGCTTATGCTAACATTTTGCTTTCCCCATATGACCTACACATATCAATAGGGTCAAACTATAAATTAGATACTATTGAACCATTCATATTACTTTAATGTACCTAAGTACCCATTTTATACTTAACAAATAAAACACATAATTGCACGAAGTGCACATTTCAAAACATTCAATGCCACATAATCTGTCATATAGTTCACATAGAACAACTATCACATTTCATTAAGTCTGAAAAACTTGCCTATTAATCATCACTAACTTAATCCTTACGTTTCTTGAATGTCTTTCATATCCTCTATCGCATAAGTTTGCTAATATGAACTCTATTTGTCAACATACAACCTATATATCATTATAAGATCATAATACGTCTCATACATTCTTTAAACTTAATAATAAATATTAGACCATTCGTCTTTATTCATTTCATATTTGATGTATTATACCTTACATAGGTTAATAACACATCCTAACTCGTTATCGACCTTTTACCTAAGCAATATCAAGTTTTTACTTAGCTTTAGGTATATTATATTATATTATACCATTTCTTATTTTATTATACCTTAACACCCTTTACATTGACTATTTTTATTAATTCTAGGGTTTATATAACTTATTTCTATCATCCCACATCAAAATATAGCTTTTTGAAACTTAAAATTTTTTTGATGAACAGTAACCTCGCCCCGGAGCCAACAGACTTCGCTGGCCGTAAAAAGCTCTCGACCATGAACAATAACTTGGCCCCAACACAGTGCTTAGTACAAAACACCATGCCTAGGCGCAGTGCTCAGAAATCTGAAATTCTGATTTTTGCATTACCTTTACTGATTTTTAACTCCTTCATCCTACATCTAATTAAGCTCAAATTTGGACCATAGCTAGGTCTTACTACCTAGTATTTTATAAATAAAAAAAATACTACTTGGCTCATTTGGCTTCTTAAAATTATCGAAGCAATAGCCCGTAGGAGGGCGTTTCAACTCATTTTTTATACTTAGAAAAATTTCCAATCTTAAAACTCATTTTTACCAACTTTATGATTTTTGGTCATTTGCTTCCAAATTTCATTCTAACACTTGATAAAGCTCATATACCTCATATAAGACATGTCTAGACCTTTGAATCAACTTTGTGTTGTTCAAGGCGGGATTTGTCTGTAAAAATACATTTTAGGTCGAAACGATCGATTTTGATCGTTCGAAACGAATTTTCATTCTAACTTTCATCCGTTGACTACCAAATCAACGTAGACACATGTAATAACATAAAACCAAGTCTTTCAACTTTATTTCACCATTAATTTCTCAAAATGACCAAAAATCACCTTTAAATTGAATTTTTATCAACTTTACTTTAAAAAATTATTTTTTAATTCTTAGACTCCACTTTTCATACACTCATAATTAGTTCATTTATCAACTTTCTGGCCTTATACTACACATATAAAACTTGTTCCAAATTTTTTTACCTTTAAAATATGTTTACATAAACATATAACTATCTTAGCCAATTTTAGCTTTCTATACTTTTAAGTATTTTTCATGTTATCTTTCATACAATTACACTTCATATACATATGTTCAACCTTATATATTAAGGTTTCACCATGATCTTCTAATTCTAGACACGCATTCTTCCATGATTCTACCTTTTAACCAAAAATACATGTTTAAACATACTTAAACTCAAGTTTTAAGTTAAGAGAACTTTTAATCCTTCTTGGATGATCAACTTCTTCACGTGAATAGCTTTGCCATGACGAGGCCTTCCTCTTTTCTTCTTGCTCCATGACCATCCAAGCATCCTAGCCCAAGAACGCAAGCTTCCTCTCTCTATTTCCATGGCTTCTCTCTCTCTCTCTCTCTCTCTCTTAGGGCTGATTTTCCAGCAACATGAAATGAAGGAGAAGAGTCACATGCTTTGCTTAAGTTTATGAGACTTAACCCAAGTTGGTTTAAGTCAATCTAACCATAATTAAACCAACCAAGGGCATGTTGATCATTTCACACATTAAGCCAAGGGCATTTTTGATATTTCATCACTTGAGACACAACGGTCATTATTTAATTTGCCAATGGTATTTTGGTTATTTTTTCCTTTAGGACACAAAGGTCATTAAATAATTTGTTAAGGGCATTTTGGTCTTTAGCCCTTTTTGCTTGAATTTCATTTTTCATGTTAATTTTCATTTAAGCTAACTTTTTAAATTTTCTTTCATTAATTCATTTCATGCTCAATTGAATCAATTTTTCTTTCAATCAACCGACTAGGTCATTCGTTTTTCACTGTGGTGCATTCACGTAGTCTTATTTTATAGCTTAATTAGTCATTTATTCGCAAGTCAACTAAATAACTTTCTTTCACTAGAATTACTTTTCTAGTTTTCTACGAACCTTTTCAGTTTCACATTTAATCAATTACAATTCCCGACATCTCAAATAATCGAAATGCTCACTTTTTCCATAAACCGCTTCCTCAAAAGGTGAACCCTGGTCAGCTTACCAAAATCCATTATCTTTTATCCTTTTTCACTCATATTATCATTTTATAACTTTTACGTCCTTACGTTCGTTTACTTAATACACATATGATAATTTGCATCATACATGCATTCTATATTCCTTCTACTCATATTTGAGAGTATTGCCTTCTATATTTACACGTCATATAAATACATAATTTACTTCAATCAATTAATATTAATTTATTAATCTTTTTCAAACCTTAGATTTCATAATCCTTATTATTCAAAAAATTCCTAATATACCGATTAGGTTAAATGGTTCCTTCTGTTCTGCGCATGCTACCACACATTACTTTGTCATTCTCGTAACCTAACCTCTCTACGCCCATTCATTAAACTAGTTATTAATATTCATAACTAAAGCTTAATTTAAATATTATTTCCTCATTTTCTTTATTCTCTAAGTTTTAACTTTTCTTTTATTATTAGATCAAATATATACATATTCTTATATTCAATCTACCACATACTAACACAATACAATGTCTTACAATAATTTCTTTTTACTTACCTAATCGTAGGTATTACAATCTAATTTTCACCTTTAATGCGTTATATTACCATTCAACCATTGAAATTTATATTTATTATAATTTTATTATCTGTCACATCACTAATGCACTTTAAATTGATAACTGATATTTATAAGCTCTATAGACCCTTATTTATACCAAGAGCCCCTCTTTACCAAATCAACAACATAGGTTATTCTTAACACATTGATTAAATAATAAATTATATTTAATCACTTATTAATACCTTATGTCCTTCTAAACTAGGTTTTAACTTCTAATCTTTACTTAATTACCCAAGATCCTTATAAAAAAAATCATGTTAAAATCTGAGATATCACAGATATATTGTGAATAACTTTTTATTCATAAATTATATTTGGTAATAGAATATTGTTATTTACTGAAAGAGTGTTTCCTTCACAAATAATATTTTAAGGACCTTTTGAAATTAGTGAATATCTATATTCCCTCACAATAATATATTGTAACAAACAAAGATATTTTACGAGAGAATATTTTCCTTCACTAACTCTAAATTGAGAATTTTTCTTCAATTTAGTGAGAGAAAAATTCATTCACAAATTATAAATTTGTGAATAAAAAGTTAATTGCTAAATAATCAAGATTCATTGCAAATTATAATTAATTTTCAAATCAATGATTATAATTTTATTATTATTATTATTATTATTATTATTATTATTATTATTATTATTATAAGAAATATTACATTTAATATTTCAAGTAAATATAAATGTCATACCTGTTTCAATCTAACTGATAAACTAATGCATAAAGAGCCAATAAAACTAATACTCTATATATAAATAGATAATACTCGAGTCACGATAACTACAGAATTTGTTATTGTATCTTGTCTTCCCAAGGACCATAGTACTTATAACATTTATTAACTAACATAAGAAAACTAAAAGAATAATAACAAACTTGAAGGAATAACTTGTCATGTTAGGTCCGTAGCTTCAGTCTCTCATTTTCTTCAAGGAAATCAACGTTGAGACTGTAAACTTCATGCTGCAAGAGAAACACCAAAATTCAATTTTAATGAGATGAGGAATAAGAAAAGATGAAACTGGTGAACTTAAATTAAGAGAGAGAGAGAGATAGAGAGAGAGAGAGAGAGATTAATGAAGGATAAAGACAAAAATATAGTTATCAGTAAATACCTCAATTGATTCATAATTGGTAAATATTTGAAGGAAGTTGGTAAACTTCGTCTATACTATTTTAGTTATACGTTCATTAATATATATTCCTGTAACGACCCCAAATCCGGGTTCCTTTAACCCTAGACTTGGTACGTCACGATACATCATCTTCATACACGTTCTATAACTAATGCGGAATATATAAACATAAATTGTTTATTCTACAACATTTCCCAAGGTTTCTAACCTTAACTTACATATATACCTTTAGATTCATAAAAAGGTTTACAAAATTACTTACTTCATATAACAATTTAGTTATAATGCATAACACTATAATCTTGTCTGTTGCTTCTGTCTCCGTCTCTCCTTGGACATTCGTATTATTCTGAAATTTGTTATCATGATATAGCAAGAGTGAGCAACGACTTTGCTCAGCAAGTTTAAATACGATAACGATATATCATGATTGAAAGAAAGAATAAGCTTTTGAATTTTCAACAATATAAAATTGTGAAAGAGTACGAGTCATAATTTCAATAATTGAATGACTAAATTAATTAATGTTGAGTGTCAATAATGACCATGAACAATTTTAACTGAACCTTATGGTAATGAAGGTGATCAGCCTTTCATACCTGATGAACACATGCAACAAGCACTATGTGCGAATCAACAATTTAAAGATGTGGAATAATTATACAGAATTAAACCATAGCATGCTTGAAACGTAACAACTTGAATTTGAGTTAGGGACTTGAATAATAAAATAATATATCCTGCTCGAATATAAATTGAGTAGGGTTTAGGAAACTTGCCTGTTTGCTCAGCTACAATTAATGTCTAGCTTTAACTAACTGGCTTTGAAAGACCTAACATTAATAAAGTTGGTCTAATAATTAGTACGGCGTATTTGTACAACTATACGCTCACTAAGGAACTTATCTACCACACATAAGTATTAACAAATAATTTACATCAGTCAAAACGATATTATTAACCTTATAAACCCTCAATCAAATTAGGTTAATAATTTAGAAAATAATTTTCTCAAGTGTTAAACACTTATTAAACTATTAAACAATTTATTATAATTGTTTAAACAAAAGAGTTAAAAGACATTTCCTTTATTCCATTAAATCTAATTTCATTTAATTAGTATTTATCATTAATTAAATAGTAAGTAATTAACTACCTGTAGTTATTATTTAATAATAAATAATAACTTACTAGATTTATTTATTATTTAAAATTAATCAAATAATAAATAATTATATTATATTAAAAATAATCAAATATCTTTAGTTATTATTTAATAATAAATAATAACTAATTAACTAGATTCATTTATTATTTAAAGTTAATTAAATAATAAATAATAAAATTATATAGTAAATACTCAAATATCATTAGTTATTATTTAATAATAAATAATAACTAACTGAATTTATTTATTATTTAAAGTTAATCAAATAATAAATAATTAAATAATCAATCTTAGTTGTCTTTAATTATTATTTAATAGTAATTAAATAATAATTAATTAATTTATCATCCTTGTTTATTATTTAATATTAATTAAATAATAATTAATTTAATCATAAATTCAGAAGATATAATATTAACTAGATTAATATTTACAACATTTAAATATTAATCCTAAATACTTATTATATTTGAAAAATATAATATTAAACTAACTAGATTAATATTTACAACATTTAAATATTAGTCCTAAATACTTATTATATTTGGAAAATATAATATTCAATACCTAAATATCATTTTTGTATTATTAATATTTTTGTTATAATTTTAAATTAATTTTTAAACATTTAAATTAATTAAAATTATCCAGAATGGTAAAATCGTAAATAAACTGAAAAACCGGACCGATGGCAATTTCGTAATTAATCAGAAAACCGAACGGAGGGGCATTATGGTAATTTCCTCCGAAACTGGTTCCGCGCATGGCGCGCCTTACAAAAACCCGGGGCCAAAACGGTGCCGTTTTGGAGACCCCGGAGCCAGCCTCCGCGCATTGCGCGCGGGTTAACTTTTTATGCGTCAAACGGCGTTGTTTTGTATGGCTGTCCGGCTGATTCATTTGGCTGGCGCGCATTGCGCGGCCAGACCTTTTTCTTTTCCCTCTCACAGAACGTGAACAGTACTTTTTATACACAACTTAATAAAATTTATACCTTCAAGTAAACTCTTAATCTCTCAATAAAAATCCAGAAAAAATACCAATAACTCAACAACAATTTATAACATGAAAATTTAATTTTTCATGATTTAATATTAAAAAAAATTTATAAAAATTTTTACATCACATAAACTACCACAAATCATAACTTTTTGTGTATAACTCCAATTTGAGTGATTCAAACTTTGTTTTTCTCATGATTTAATGTTCTATAATATTATAACATTAAATCTAAATTTTATAAAAATTAATTTATTGCCATTACTTTGAGATTTGATTTAATACTACCAAACACATGTTTTTAGCATATAAATTATACCAAAACACAAACCAAGTATATTAAACTCAAGCATGGCATAAATATTATTACCACACATTATTAACTATATTAACATGTTTATGCTAACATGATAATTTATTTAATTTAAAAACAAGACTATATTTAAAATAACCATTACCTCATTTTAATGGTTATCTTCATTTTTCTTCCAAAATGGTTGTGAATCTTGAAGAATATGAACCAAGAACTCCTTCTCATTCCTTATCCTTGCTCTCAAATATTTTTTTTTTTCACTCTCTCAAATGTTCTCTAGCTCTCTTTAGCTTGAAAAATGAAGATGATAAAATGACTAAATCTTTTAGCCTCCAAATGCAAGTATTCTTGCATTTCTATAGATATAAAATATATCTATCTATTCTAGCAATCAAGAGCCTAGCAAGGATACTAGCACAAGAAAAACTAACCCATGCCTTAGTTGGTGGAAGAGGGATGGTGTCATGTACTTAAAAAAAAACCATCCAAGCAAACTAATTAAATAAATAAAAATAAAATAAGAAATCAACATCTCACTCTCTCTTTCTCATCACATGGTCGGCTGACTTCCATCTTCTTGTCCCAAAATGAATGTCACTTGCATACTTTTTATAAATAAATAGTTTAATTAAGTATTTTTCAAGTGGGCCAATCATTGGGCTTTAATTTAAAATATCAATTGGGCTTCTATTAATTTGTTTGGGCTACTAAATTGTCAAATTTTATTATTCTCCACTTGGGCTACTAATTGACCCATGTTGGGCTAATTTAATAATTTACACATTAATTATTCAATCCATGATTAAATAAATAATTAGATTGAATAAATAATTAAATATTCTAACCCATAAATATTAAATTATTAAATGGACTAATAATATTATTAATAATATTTTACATTATTTACATTAATTAATTATCATATTAATTAATTTATAAAATTTAATTCACTCGTTATATTCAATTTAATTGAATATTTAATTAATGACAACTTGTCAATTATTTTGATATTAAAACTTTAGAGTGTGTTTGCTAAGAATAATATATATAATCTATATATATTATTTATACACATTACCTTACCTCGAAAATAATTTCACAATAAATTATGAAATTAAAATAAATACAATATATAATTTAATATATATTATTTAGGCCATAAATTAAATTATTTAATACATTTACATTAAATAATTTATTTCTCATCAATTATGGAAATAATTCCATTTACCCGAAAATACATTAAAATAATAATATATTCACTCAATTTCTTATTTAAATAATTTATTAAATAATTTAATTAATATTACACAAATAATTGTATAATTAAATTTCTCACTCCCATAAATCATTTACAATGATTTATTTAATTATAGAATATATTCATTTAATATATTCAATTACTATTTAAAATTACTTAATTAATTTAATCCCTTTATATATATGTACATATATATGAAATTAAATGTTGTACATATATACAATTACAAATCTCCCTTAATTAATTCAACTACTTTATATAATTTATAATTATATAAATTACATAATTATTCCTCACAAATAATTTATCAACAATTTGCATAATTGTTGATTAATGAATAAATTAATTCCACAATAAACCTTTTAATTCAATTCGGATTAATTTAATATTAATCTATCTATTTATCACAATTTAATTAACCATTAAATTAGGTTACTAAATATGCACGCATATATATATTCATATAAATACATATTTAATTTACACGCAATCACGTCGCATAATTACATAACTCCACTAATTAATTCTCTTAATTTAATTAGACTTGCTGTTAGTCAAGTTTATTGAATTATCACTTTACTTGCTAACTTATCAAAAATTTTGATATCACCATATCTAAGTTAGTCCGTTAAATTTAATTTGGACCTCTATTTATTTATCACTACTAGGTTATCAAACTCCAACCTTTATTAAATATTAAATATTAAATATTTTATTTCTAATTCATTTAAATATCCGGGATATTACATTCACCCCTTCTTCTAAAAATTTCGTCCCCGAAATTATCTCATACACATTTCCACCAATTTTCATCTCTGAGTATAACTCTTTACTCATCAAATTCTATTACCACCCTTTTCTAGGAAGTTCATACTTCTAAACTCATAATTCCAGAACAATGGAATATCTTGCAGAAGAATAAATTGAAAATCAATATCTTACAGAAGGATAATTTGAAAATCAAAATATTCATTAAAACTTTCATAATATGCTGAGGGGTCATCAAGACTGTGAACATGGAATTAACTGAATTCCGAATAAATAGTATTTATCCCTGTAAATACTTATAAACAGAGTGTTTATCAATCACAAAGACTGAAAACATTCCATAGGTGTACGCTAGGTGATCAGCCTATCGTACTTCTGCGTTGTGCACAACGACTTCTCTCGGGGTCGAACTCCTTGGATTTACCAACCCATATCAGCATGCCACCACTGTTGGGCGCCCCCTCGCGGGTTCTTTATTCATGGCTCTGACATATCCCCCATTACGGGGTTGTTCACCTCAGACTTACTACAAAATTCCGCTCCAGCATAAGTTGGATTGGAAAATAAAACTTAAGTCATTTCTGACCAAAAGTGTCCAGTCAAAATAAATGACATAGACTCACATCATTGAACTGTTCGTATATTACGATTCAAAAAAATCATTTCAGATTAGTTAAAGTACTAAAATTCATTTATAGGACTTCATGATACCGCACCGTTGCAACAGTGCGTTGAGGATTCCGTCTTTTTCATCTCTGCACCATGGCTATAATGGCGTGTGATGATTTTATAAATACATTTTGATATTTTCAAATCAATTTGTCTTGCCGAAACAATTAGCATAGACTCTTCTTTAAACGTTTCAAAATACTAAAAATCATTTTGACTTTGTCATATTACATCATACCATAGTGGGCTTAAAAATACATCCAACACTAGGTTACTCTGCATTGATGACTCCATCGTTTATCATCTCTGCACTAAATGCATTAATGATTATGAAAACACATTTTGACATTTTCAAAAGCACAAAAGTGCGAATTTGACCCGATTTTAAGAATTTCAAAATCTAGCATAGCTAGAAGATTTGGAATATCCTAAAACCTCAAAACACCTCAAATTTTTCCTCCACATTCTTTTCCAGCTTAATAACTATATCTATTATAGCCTTAACCTGACTACTTAACTATATCCATACCTACTGTTCATCAAACTTACCACATATTTGGGCTCAGCAACTTACCACAATCATATGGTTTGAGGAACTTGTCCTAGTCAGGCCAAAGTCGCTCATTCGCTGAGGGGCTCCACTGTAAGACCCCGAATTTTATGAAATACAAAATTTAATTTTTCTTCATATATATTTTTTTTTGAAACAGTAAGTGGTTAAATCGATAAAGTTAAAAGTTAAGGATGTTATGTGCAAATTTTATTTTGTTGGACAATATTCGCTTTGTCGGGGAATATTCGTTTGGTCGGGGAATATTCGTTTGGTCCGACGGCGCCGAAATAACAAATTATTGGTGGACCCCACATCGGAATATTTGTCGGATATAGAAAACGACAGAAATAACCTTTTTAAATAAAAATAGTCAACGGAACTGTTAAAATACCGGTGATAAAAGAATAGTAGCATACGATAGTTATTGGTATTTTCTGTAGCACTCGGTACTCTACAGTAACACACGGTATTGCATAGTGTCTCATATTTTTGGTCTGATAATTGACACCGTAACTGTTACGCATCATTTCATCGATAATTGTCACTGCGTAATATTTTATATTATCAATTCAATAATTGTTGTTACACAATATTTTGCATTATTGATTTAATAATTGTCATTACACTGTATTTTATATCATTGAGTCAATAATTGTTGTTGCACTGTTTTTAAAATTATTGAACCTAATAATTGTCACAGTAACATATGCACAGTAATTCACATTATTGAATCAATAATTGTCATTACACAGTAACGTATGCTTTATTTTACATTATTGTTATCTCTATTATGATGTTATTTAAACAGTTGTATTTCATTAATTTATTGACTTGATATCTAAGAGCTAACTATACTGTATTTATAACAATTAGTCATAATAATTGAATTGATAAAGTTATTTGTTTATAATATAAAGTTAAGTGATTATTAGGTGATATGAAATGAATGGTGTAGATTAAAGTGTGAATTATTGTTGAATAATTGAATTGATTTGTTTATAATATAAAGTTAGGTGATTATTAGGTGATATGAAATGAATGGTGTAGATTAAAGTGTGAATTATTGTTGAATAATTAAATTGATTGTTTATAATATAAAGTTAGGTGATTATTAGGTGATATGAAATGAATGGTGTAGATTAAAGATAATATAATATTTGAAATGGATGGTGTAGATTAAAAGATGATCTTTAAATGAATGGTTTAGATTAAATGAATGATAAGATTTTTGGCTATAAATAGAAGCCTTAACTTAAGGATTTTTCATAAACTTCCTTACTTGTTCTTTCTTTCTCTCTCTAAATACTTCTTGTGAAAGTTCTCTCTAAGTGTGCTTAAGTCATCTTGAGTATTTGTGAAGATCTATAAGTATACGTGTACTGTTCAAGTTAATCAACCTCATTTAAATCAATATCCAGTCACGTGTTGAGGTAAGGGATACCATCTTTTTCATCTTTCATTATTCAAACATACTATGGTAAGGGATTATCATTATTTGATTCTCGATAATAATATTGTTTCTTCCTTACTCATAAGACGTGCCTTTTATTTCCATGTATTAAATTGTGGGAATAACCTTACGGAGCGGATTGCCGCCTGTTGGTGAATAACATTTCGTATTCATTCATTATTAATATCTGAGAATAACCTTACGGAGCGGATTGTCGCCTGTTTGGTGAATAACTCTTTGTACTCAAATTCTATTAAATTGTGGGAATAACCTTACGGAGCGGATTGCCGCCTGTTGGTGAATAACCCTTTGTATTAATTTCCTTCACCTTTTGTTAATCAAACCTGCTACGGTAAGGGATATTATTTTCTTTCATACTCCTAAATCGAAATTTATTATGGAACTATTGCTTCTATAATTCCTGAAAATATTATATGTTCTATAATAGTTGAACTTCATTATTTCAACTGAACCTTCCTATTTACGTGAACCTTTCTATTGAATTGTAACCGTTATTCTGAACTGTGGATCTTGAATATCATTTTTAAATTTCACTCCACATCATGTTGACAATTTGGACATTATTTGAATCTGTACAAAGTAAACTTCCGATACTTATTGTTATCCTATTTCTTCTGTTCATCATTTATATCATTCTAATCATCCAAAAATCAAGCTGTTGTGAATATCTGTGGCCGGGGGCACAGATGTGATATATTTGTTGAACAGATGATAGGTTAAAGGCGATATAATAGGTTAAAGGCGATACATCTGTTCGGTGTCTTTTATGGCACGTGGTGAATGTTCTCTTTGGCCCGTAGTGCAAAGATGAACTGTTGTTTGGTATGATTATGACCAAAGGCTGAATCTGGTATAATCATGATCGTTGGTGCTATATTGAATATCTTTGGCCCGTAGTACAAAGATGAACTGTTGATGTGCATGATTATGATCAGGAACTGTGAATTTGTATTATCTTGACTAATGATATTTCAGATGATAAAAGTTGATGATGTTTTTCCTAAAAAGAGAACCGAGTGGACATTATAGTCTGCATTATTCTTCTAATAGATTACTCATTCCGCTGCTATTATTGATCTGAACGTTGTTTAAGAATTTAACTGCAGTTTTTGATATAAACCTTGTAGTCTATTGTATTCTATCAAAACTCAACTGTTGAAGACTAATGATAATTTATTCGTCATTATCTTAGTCATGATATTCTTTACTGGGCTATTTGAGCTCACCCTTTCTTTTGTTCCATTGTTTTTCAACAGGAGATGAAAACATAACAGGGTCTAGCCGGGGAATGGAGTGAGGGTCTGAGGAATAGTTATCATAGTCTTCACGTTTTGTAAAATAGTGTGACAATAATAGTGAAGACTTAGTTGTGTATTATTATACACTGTATTGTTGTACGTTGTGCTTTGTTGTAATAATTTTGTTGTAGTATTTTGACGACTCAAGTTTGGGCTGTGTGGGCCCAGATTTGGGGGCGTCACATCCACCACATGACTATGAGTCACGAACTTACTATGCGTGTCAGTTCTCAGAACACGAACTTATCTTAACATCCTCTACCTATCCGTTATACACATGAGAAAAGAATCACCTTCTCAACATACATATAGTGAATAGCGCGACACCAGGTTTCAGTTGATTATCATTATAGGAAGCCAAGTGATCGTCAAACCAAACACAATCTCCTGCCCATACAAGAAATTGGTCAACTCAGCCACTAATCAATATAGGAAGTTAAGCGGTCGTTAAACCAAGAACAAATCCCCTGCCCATATAAAGGACTGTTCAACTCAACCACTGTATCAATATAGAAAGCTAAGCGGTTCTAAAACCAAGCACTAATTCCCCGCCCATACAAGGAATTGTACAACTCAGCCACTAATATGAGTCCTCAATTAAAAACCTACAAACCTCTAACTTCTCTTAACTTGATATGAATTTTGTCAATTCATACCTTATCACACTCAACCCTTCAAGAGTCCACTTGTTACTATTTCAGTATCTTCATTGTTATAGCACCATGCTATCAACACAACCTCTTAATCATTTAACAGACCATTTGTCATTCCATGATTTTACTATGATCATCGTGATCTTATAACACAATTGATTTCACTATACTATTTCTCCTTTATTCTAGGATCGTTTAATCCTATCATCTTATCATTCATCTCTGATCATTTTACTGTACGATCCTTCTCTTTTTAAATTCTTGAATCAAGTGTTCCCTGATTCTTATTCCATTTATTTGGATTACACTCATTGAAGATCCTTCTTTGAATCTTTTCATATATCTATGTATCTATATAGATTTATTTCCTCATTTATAAACTGTATATGTTCATTTCTAAACTCTATCTGAGTTTATCCTTTCACTGTCTTCATTATCTTTCCATGATTATAGCCTAAGGTACTGCTACCTAAGAACTATAACCTATCAGCTCTGATACCAACCTGTAACGACCCCAAATCCGGGTTCCTTTAACCCTAGACTTGGTACGTCACGATACATCATCTTCATACACGTTCTATAACTAATGCGGAATATATAAACATAAATTGTTTATTCTACAACATTTCCCAAGGTTTCTAACCTTAACTTACATATATACCTTTAGATTCATAAAAAGGTTTACAAAATTACTTACTTCATATAACAATTTAGTTATAATGCATAACACTATAATCTTATATGTTGCTTCTGTCTCCGTCTCTCCTTGGACATTCGTATTATTCTGAAATTTGTTATCATGATATAGCAAGAGTGAGCAACGACTTTGCTCAGCAAGTTTAAATACGATAACGATATATCATGATTGAAAGAAAGAATAAGCTTTTGAATTTTCAACAATATAAAATTGTGAAAGAGTACGAGTCATAATTTCAATAATTGAATGACTAAATTAATTAATGTTGAGTGTCAATAATGACCATGAACAATTTTAACTGAACCTTATGGTAATGAAGGTGATCAGCCTTTCATACCTGATGAACACATGCAACAAGCACTATGTGCGAATCAACAATTTAAAGATGTGGAATAATTATACAGAATTAAACCATAGCATGCTTGAAACGTAACAACTTGAATTTGAGTTAGGGACTTGAATAATAAAATAATATATCCTGCTCGAATATAAATTGAGTAGGGTTTAGGAAACTTGCCTGTTTGCTCAGCTACAATTAATGTCTAGCTTTAACTAACTGGCTTTGAAAGACCTAACATTAATAAAGTTGGTCTAATAATTAGTACGGTGTATTTGTACAACTATACGCTCACTAAGGAACTTATCTACCACACATAAGTATTAACACATAATTTACATCAGTCAAAACGATATTATTAACCTTATAAACCCTCAATCAAATTAGGTTAATAATTTAATAATTTAGAAAATAATTTTCTCAAGTGTTAAACACTTATTAAACTATTAAACAATTTATTATAATTGTTTAAACAAAAGAGTTAAAAGACATTTCCTTTATTCCCTTAAATCTAATTTCATTTAATTAGTATTTATCATTAATTAAATAGTAAGTAATTAACTACCTGTAGTTATTATTTAATAATAAATAATAACTTACTATATTTATTTATTATTTAAAATTAATCAAATAATAAATAATTATATTATATTAAAAATAATCAAATATCTTTAGTTATTATTTAATAATAAATAATAACTAATTAACTAGATTCATTTATTATTTAAAGTTAATTAAATAATAAATAATAAAATTATATAGTAAATACTCAAATATCATTAGTTATTATTTAATAATAAATAATAACTAACTGAATTTATTTATTATTTAAAGTTAATCAAATAATAAATAATTAAATAATCAATCTTAGTTGTCTTTAATTATTATTTAATAGTAATTAAATAATAATTAATTAATTTATCATCCTTGTTTATTATTTAATATTAATTAAATAATAATTAATTTAATCATAAATTCAGAAGATATAATATTAACTAGATTAATATTTACAACATTTAAATATTAATCCTAAATACTTATTATATTTGAAAAATATAATATTAAACTAACTAGATTAATATTTACAACATTTAAATATTAGTCCTAAATACTTATTATATTTGGAAAATATAATATTCAATACCTAAATATCATTTTTGTATTATTAATATTTTTGTTATAATTTTAAATTAATTTTTAAACATTTAAATTAATTAAAATTATCCAGAATGGTAAAATCGTAAATAAACTGAAAAACCAGACCGATGGCAATTTCGTAATTAATCAGAAAATCGAACGGAGGGGCATTATGGTAATTTCCTCCGAAACTGGTTCCGCGCATGGCGCGCCTTACAAAAACCCGGGGCCAAAACGGTGCCGTTTTGGAGACCCCGGAGCCGGCCTCCGCGCATTGCGCGCGGGTTAACTTTTTATGCGTCAAACGGCGTCGTTTTGTACGGCTGTCCGGCTGATTCATTTGGCTGACGCGCATTGCGCGGCAAGACCTTTTTCTTTTCCCTCTCACAGAACGTGAACAGTACTTTTTATACACAACTTAATAAAATTTATACCTTCAAGTAAACTCTTAATCTCTCAATAAAAATCCAGAAAAAATACCAATAACTCAACAACAATTTATAACATGAAAATTTAATTTTTCATGATTTAATATTAAAAAAAATTTATAAAAATTTTTACATCACATAAACTACCACAAATCATAACTTTTTGTGTATAACTCCATTTTGAGTGATTCAAACTTTGTTTTTCTCATGATTTAATGTTCTATAATATTATAACATTAAATCTAAATTTTATAAAAATTAATTTATTGCCATTACTTTGAGATTTGATTTAACACTACCAAACACATGTTTTTAGCATATAAATTATACCAAAACACAAACCAAGTATATTAAACTCAAGCATGACATAAATATTATTACCACACATTATTAACTATATTAACATGTTTATGCTAACATGATAATTTATTTAATTTAAAAACAAGACTATATTTAAAATAACCATTACCTCATTTTAATGGTTATCTTCATTTTTCTTCCAAAATGGTTGTGAATCTTGAAGAATATGAACCAAGAACTCCTTCTCATTCCTTATCCTTGCTCTCAAATATTTTTTTTTTTCACTCTCTCAAATGTTCTCTAGCTCTCTTTAGCTTGAAAAATGAAGATGATAAAATGACTAAATCTTTTAGCCTCCAAATGCAAGTATTCTTGCATTTCTATAGATATAAAATATATCTATCTATTCTAGCAATCAAGAGCCTAGCAAGGATACTAGCACAAGAAAAACTAACCCATGCCTTAGTTGGTGGAAGAGGGATGGTGTCATGTACTTAAAAAAAAACCATCCAAGCAAACTAATTAAATAAATAAAAATAAAATAAGAAATCAACATCTCACTCTCTCTTTCTCATCACATGGTCGGCTGACTTCCATCTTCTTGTCCCAAAATGAATGTCACTTGCATACTTTTTATAAATAAATAGTTTAATTAAGTATTTTTCAAGTGGGCCAATCATTGGGCTTTAATTTAAAATATCAATTGGGCTTCTATTAATTTGTTTGGGCTACTAAATTGTCAAATTTTATTATTCTCCACTTGGGCTACTAATTGACCCATGTTGGGCTAATTTAATAATTTACACATTAATTATTCAATCCATGATTAAATAAATAATTAGATTGAATAAATAATTAAATATTCTAACCCATAAATATTAAATTATTAAATGGACTAATAATATTATTAATAATATTTTACATTATTTACATTAATTAATTATCATATTAATTAATTTATAAAATTTAATTCAATCGTTATATTCAATTTAATTGAATATTTAATTAATGACAACTTGTCAATTATTTTGATATTAAAACTTTAGAGTGTGTTTGCTAAGAATAATATATATAATCTATATATATTATTTATACACATTACCTTACCTCAAAAATAATTTCACAATAAATTATGAAATTAAAATAAATACAATATATAATTTAATATATATTATTTAGGCCATAAATTAAATTATTTAATACATTTACATTAAATAATTTATTTCTCATCAATTATGGAAATAATTCCATTTACCCGAAAATACATTAAAATAATAATATATTCACTCAATTTCTTATTTAAATAATTTATTAAATAATTTAATTAATATTACACAAATAATTGTATAATTAAATTTCTCACTCCCATAAATCATTTACAATGATTTATTTAATTATAGAATATATTCATTTAATATATTCAATTACTATTTAAAATTACTTAATTAATTTAATCCCTTTATATATATGTACATATATATGAAATTAAATGTTGTACATATATACAATTACAAATCTCCCTTAATTAATTCAACTACTTTATATAATTTATAATTATATAAATTACATAATTATTCCTCACAAATAATTTATCAACAATTTGCATAATTGTTGATTAATGAATAAATTAATTCCACAATAAACCTTTTAATTCAATTCGGATTAATTTAATATTAATCTATCTATTTATCACAATTTAATTAACCATTAAATTAGGTTACTAAATATGCACGCATATATATATTCATATAAATACATATTTAATTTACACGCAATCACGTCGCATAATTACATAACTCCACTAATTAATTCTCTTAATTTAATTAGACTTGCTGTTAGTCAAGTTTATTGAATTATCACTTTACTTGCTAACTTATCAAAAATTTTGATATCACCATATCTAAGTTAGTCCGTTAAATTTAATTTGGACCTCTATTTATTTATCACTACTAGGTTATCAAACTTCAACCTTTATTAAATATTAAATATTAAATATTTTATTTCTAATTCATTTAAATATCCGGGATATTACAATTCCAATGAACAGTTGTGGTGTACTATCATCAGTAGAAGCATCGTCTATAGACTCTATACCCAAACGAAGGAGTACAGTCTTATCAGTCATACTCTCCAATACCTTATGATCAATAGATGGTTACGGTGAGGAATAAGCTATACTTGGAGGCATTATAGGAAGAGGATACACTATTGCTTATAATTAACTGAATAAATACATTCAGAACGATGTTTGGTTTATAAAGATTACTTAGGCCAATTTAGTGAACTTTCATAGTAGATTGAATAATCTCTTGAAAATACAGACCAAAAAAAGATCTTTAAAATTAAGTTGTGAAATGCACTAAACTGATATGGCCTTAATAAATTCATCAACGTTTGACTGTAAACATAACTCAAAAGAATAAAAGGAAAAAAAAAGTTTAAAGTGGACAAATTTGGAACATAGCTAGATGTAAGTAACAATAGACATGCTCATTAAATATTGTAATCAAATAACGAACATAAAAGTATGAACCACCACATTTGCTGATTTGTAAGCCAAAAAGGTCACTAATTTGGGTACATAATGCCTCTGTGTCGTACAGCTAGTCACTATAGTAAAAAATTCTTGTAGTGAATTTTGCCTTCATGAGCATAAACAAAACTATGAGTAGAAAATTGAAAATTAGATTTGCCTCACCAATTAAGTCCAATAGAAGATATGCTAAAGCAATACAGATTTAGTATGATGTTTAAGCAGCGTATTGACAAGTACATGTGATTTAAGAGCATGTTAATTCCCTTAAAGGCAATGTGATAACACACTGCACTTTCTTTTAAAGGACTAGGAAAAGGCTGGTCAAATTTAAACATGCTTTCACGAATTCAGACAGACAGATGGGTAATAATGATTAACAGAACTCTCGTAATTACTCAACCTTTTACCTAAGGTTCTACAAACATCATATGTAGGATAAGGAATAACTGAAAGCTAAAGTTTATATTAAGATGCAATCATTTAAAACAAAAAGAGAACATCATACATATATCCCATCTCTACTAATTGAAAGCTATAGTTTCAAATTATTAGAAGAGTTACTCCATACATATATAAACCTCAAGCTATATTAATGTCTAAACTTCTATAAAGTGCATACCTTCTTGCCTCGTGATATTTTCCTTTATCATCAGCAAAAACATATTCATCTAATGTGAAATAGTCCCCCAGTTCAAAAAAACTCATTCAGATTAGCCCTGCTAACTCAAAATTTGGGATAAAATGAAAATAATAACAGAATATTAAAATAATCAAATTTTAACTAAACATAATAACAGAATATGAAAAATTAATAATTATGTTTAAAATTCTAAGTATTCTGTATGGTAAACTTTTAAAAGAAACTGAGAAAATTAAAAACGTGACTAATCAGCAGTGTACTTATTATAAAAAGCACTTATATAACCGGTATATTTTTCAACAGTATTTTCAAAACTTCTTTCAACAGGTCCATGCATAAAGTTGGATGTTCCTTCAATACACTAACACCGCACATATATAATCATTTAGATATTGGGAATTTCCATCTCTAACCTAAAAGGTTGCAACAAAGCTGTAACAATCAGGTTAACAGCTTATCACAAGGGAGATGCAAATTAGAAAATATTTGCAAAAAATATAGTTGCTTCAATTCTTAATCACCAATTTCAATCAAGTAAAAATATTTGGCTTACTATGTCAATGACGAGCACCACGTGATTTTAAGTATGTCTGCTCTGCGATAACTGATTCCAATGCCACCCTCAAAACTCAGCAATTTTCATATTTATAGAGTCCAAATGTTCTACAACAAAACAAAGATAAGTGTAAAAGTATAATTGAGATAAGATTATTTGTGTATATTGCCTCAATTCTCAAGTCCATTAATCTAATTAATTAACTAAACTCAACTTAAAAATAGAATTTCATGACTTAACAGCTATTTATAGTAGAGGCCATCATTAGATATCAAGAAGCAGGAACCTAAGAAATGCATTTATATAAGCACAAACCATCTTTTGCAAGGTCATGCTCGTTAGGAATATGGCCAACATGTTTGCAGAAAGAGGCGGTCTCAGGCGTCGCATAAGTATTATGAAAAAAGAATTGTGCATTCCACTGCACGAGGCCTTAACTCGAATTTATCTCCAGATGTACCCTTCAATGTGTGAACCATATTACCTCCAGGAGATGTCACCTGAATATATTGTAGGAAATATAATACACACATGGCAAATCTGAATAACTTGTAAACTAAGCTGCTAAAGACAGTTTTACCTGACAATGTTGTTTCTTGTGAACTAAACAACAAAAAAAACATTTGGATCCAATAGACCACTCAAGTATGCTTGGTATGAAGATATTAGAAATTCCAAAATTACTTCTTATCTGGTGTGTATGTTCCCAATACATTACTGTAGTAACTAGTCTTCACATTTCACTACACATAACTAAAACCTTTTAAAAAATTCAAGGAATCTTATGACGTAACTGATTGTGGTTTATATAGAAATGCAAACATAGGTCTTCATCTCCGTAGTTCAACACATTTTTTTCAAATAATGATGCCATGTCTAGTTTTCTCTTATCCGAGATTGTTCCATGTTCACATTTTGTCTATTCCTAAGTTGGTAATAAATTTCAGCAGTGGCTCTTTAGATAAATAACAAAGGTACTTAAAAAATTTATATTATCTTGCTCTGCACAATCTTCTGGAATCTGATCACGGCCAATCCAATAACTAGGTCCGACTAATCACTTACAGTTCTACAAGTGTATCCCATAATAATCACTCCACTTTGAAAAACACATTGTTAGCATGTCTTAGTAACTATAATATTATAAATGTCAAATCCTAATTTGGAAGACACTTCATTTTAAGGAATCAATTTTATAGTCCAAGAAAATTACATAATGTGACGCCCCCAAATTTAGATACTTATACCTTAAATCTGGTGCTTCACGATCCAACTCATACATCACATCTATAACAATTCACAATAGAATAATAGAAATATTTACATTGATTTAACATAAATATTTGCGTCCCAAGTCTCGCAACCGTTAGTAATACATATCACAACTTAAATAATAAGTTTTAGAATAAGTCATAATATAATCATAAAGTAACTTCATTTAAGACATCATAATATTGTTATTCAACAACCTTGCCTTTCCCTTATCTTTTCCTGAGTCAGTGTATTGCTCAGTCTTAACTGTAATGTTTAAGAAAAGCAAGAATGAGAAACAAGTTTGGTCAGCAAATATATAACAATAAAAGTAAACGTTCACGTGTAAGGTTTTATAATCTCAAGGGATGTAACAATAATTAATAGCTCAAGAATTAAGAAATTGAATTGTGAACAAAGTAGTGTCAATAGTTCCAAAACTGATCATTTCAAGTACTAAAGAGTCACTATGGACCAAAGGATTTTTAATTAGAATCAAATATTCAATATTTCTAAGTTAATGAATATTTTGTACTGAGTGGTCATTATGGACCCGTGAAAACATGCTTGAATTAACAGTATTTCACTGAAAATTCATAATAATAAACAAGCACAATAGGTTATCAGCCTAAAGTACCATATATTATGCATAACAATCAGACATGCTGTTTGTGGGTGTGTCGGTCTCCCGACGTAAAGTAGTTTCCCCTTCTATGAGGGTTGTTCGTCTCAGTGTATCATAAGAGTTCGCACCAAGATAATTAGTTTGGATAGCTTTCTCAAGAAAGATTAATTAACAATCGATCTTATCATTGGTCTAGCCGCTACAAATGGCATAGACGTACTTCCCAATCGAAGAAGGCTCAGGAGAAGGCGGAGTCAACCAGTGTGAAGAAGTAAAAAAGATATAGAGAAGGCGAAGAGAAAGGCTACAGAGAGAGCGCCATCCCTCTATGATTTTATTTTGATAAAATTATATCAAAAGCTTAGCGGAAATTGGTATCTAATAAAGAGGGAAGCTAAAATTTTGATATGTTTTGATCCGTTTCTAACTGTGTCTTTAAAATAAGGAAGGAATTAAAGACTTATTTTTGGAAGAAAAATAAAATTCTAATACGGAGAATTTTAATTTCTAATCTATATCAAATATAAATATTTATTTATTATTAATCTAAGACGAGCACTGATGGTATCAAATTTGTTTTAAAAACGCATTTAAAATCTTATAAATTAAATTTATTTATATTACAATTTATATTCATCACACTTAATTCTACAAAAATTATTTCTAACAAAACAATGAACAATTTTATCTCTCGCAAAAAATCTCTCAACAATAATATACAGTGAATAATAATTCATTCATTAGTAATAGTTTTCTTCATAAATTTTCATAATAAATTAACGCCAAATATCCTTCAATCACTTTAATATTGTGAAAGCAAAAATATAAATTGTGAATGATGTATCTTTCGCTAATAATTATATTGTAACTATAAAAAAATTCTTCATTGTTCCCTCGCTAGAAAACTCCCGATGTGAAGGAATGGATTCCTTCGCAAACATCTTTCTACCATCTCAATTTTGCCAAAGAAAAAATCTAAATTGTGAAGGATGTTTCTTTTAGAATAACTATATTATCACTGGGTTTTTTTCTTTCACTGTTCCCTCACTAGAAACCTCATCATGTGAATGAATGAATTCCTTCACAAATTTTTCTTCACTACATCCCTAATTTCTTGTAGTGAATGAATAAGATTACAAAGTATATACTTATCACATCAAATGTGATTGACTTGAGGGCATACTACTTTCAATCTCCCACTTGTACTAAAGTCAATCGCCATTGGTATCTAATACACATCTTTTCTAAGTTTGTATTATTGAGAAAATACTTTAGTTAATAGATCTGTAATGTTGTTCTAAGAGTATACCATCTCTATGGCGTCATCTCATTTTTCAATGATTCCTTTAATCAAATGAAAGTACCGTAACATATATTTGGATTTTAGATAAGACCTTAGTTTCAAATGAAAGTATCGTAACACTACTTTAATTCTAAGAACCATTTCAAGTTCAGTAATGAACTTGTTTATCTAAACAATCTCCTTTATAGCTTCACTTACAGCTATGTACTATGCATTTTTCACTGAATCAATAACTATTTGCTGCTTAAAACCTTTCAAACTCACAGCACCACCACTCAAGGTAAAATATATCCTTAAATGAATTTTATGTTATCTTGGTCAGTCTGAAAACTTGAGTCTGTATAGCCCTCTAGTTTCTGTAATGGCCCCGAAATTCGACTAACCTTATTACCTTAAATTTCATATTTATTAAACATTCTTTCCTTAACGTCCAAATTTCGGTCCGTTAATAAATCTTTAATCACCTTAATTAATTCATTTATTGACATTATCGTCATCAATTACCAAATTTTCGTTATAAATTTTTCTTTTTCTCAATTCGATCATTGTATTAAAATATTTGAACATTTAAAATTCCTATATCTGTATTATAGTCCCTGGATCGCAACATTTACTTTTTCTTTCTGTAACCAATATCATAAAACTCCACATTCAAAATTTAATATTCTTTTTCTTTATACAGATAATCTTTGTTTCATAATTCATAATCAAACGTATAATAGTCTCTATTATAATAATTACCTTGAACAATCGCAGTTCACATTTTAATTCTACTAGTCTTATCCGGACCAAATTTGCATGTATACATATACAACGCATCAACGTAAACTTAGCAAATTTACCCACATTGAATTATAATATAAAAATATAACAATTACGTTTACAACCTCTTAGGTCAATCCATCTCTAATGTAATCTGATATTCCTGAAATTCATTTCTTAACCTGCAAAAATGTATATTATGCAAGTAATGAGCACAAAGGTTCAGCAAGTCCAACAGTTTACACTTTCATGCTTCACGTGGCACATAGCTTAACATGCTCTGTGTGTGTGTCATATATCATGTGATGTGCTTCTATTATAGGAATATATCTCCCATCATTGCACAAAGTACACATAGTTGTCATATTATCCACAGATCACATAACACATAATTTATATGCATTTGAAACAAGAATTAACATATCATACCAGACAACATTTAACATAAAAGTACTGAAGAACTTACCTGGATTGTGGAATTAAATAATAAATACCCTTTTTATAATGCTCCTCGTACAACCTATGATCATAAAATAATCAAATAATAATTATTCATCTCTTCATGATATTAATTTAATTAATTACTATCATCTTCGGCCCAATTATCAAATAATATGGTTAATTATATTAACGTTGTTCCTTAATATATTTATTTAACTTAATATAAAACACCTTCAATGTGGAAACCTGGCTTATCGGATAAAATTTAGCATATTTGGTTGTCCGAATTTTCATTTAATCATTTCCTAACTTTTAAACTTAATAGATTAATATTTAAAATATTTAAATATTAATCTCCAATATTTAATATTTTTACAAAAATATTAAATTTAATGCTCAAATATCATTTCTATATTTTTAGTATTTTTCTATAATTTTTAAACAATTTTTAAACATTTATTTCAATTAAAAACAATTTATGGGGGCATTTTGGTAATTTCTGCGGCCCTAGGACACGTTGGACATTTTCTGAAAAGGTTAGGGGCATAATCGTAATTTCTCGAGGCCAAGGACACGCTCAGTATTTTCTTAAAAGGCCAAGGGCAAAACCGTAACTTCCGTCGAAAACCTCAGCCGCGCATTGCGCGGTAGCCCCTCGCCCGCTCCCAACAAACAACGTCGTTTGGGTTGTGAGGAATTGGCTGACGCGCATGGCGCGACACCCCCCTTCAGCGTCCAAAACGTCGTCGTTTCATTCCTAACGTCTGAAAAAAAATTCTTCCGGCAACAGTGACCCAACATGCAAAAATTATTTATTTTTGCTCCAATTTTTCACCATAAAATTATTCTAAACATGATATAATCAACATATATATATATATATCCAAAAATTATTTAGAATAATAATTCTAATTATTTACTAATTTTTCATAAAATTAATTTAACACCATAAATACATAATTAAATCAAATAAATTGATTTATACCTTCTTAAAGCTTAAAAAAAACTCATTCTTATGAATCTTGTTCTCACTTGTATGGTACCAATATTTTCTTTCCTTCCCGGTGATGGTGTTTTCCGGCGGTGGTGGTAGCTTCGGATGGAGCAAAATAAAGAGGGAGAGTGTTGTTTGTGTGTTTGGCTTAGTTTGTTTTCCTTATTCCTTCTTTCTTTTCCCTTTTTAATATCATAAGCTTGTGAGTTATTTTTAAAAATCACTCAAGTCCACCGCCTTTTTCCTTCCCGAAAATTCCAAAAGCCACAAATTATGCATAAACAAATAATTTAATACATTATATAATTATCTCGTGTAATAAATATTTTATATAATGTATATAAAATATTTATTTTAATTTACTAAAAATCATAAATTAATTTGTAAATAATATTAATACCCTTTTCAGGTCCATTACTCGACAAATTTTGTACACGCATAATGACATGCATGTAATTTTATGAGGTAATTTATACCTCCAAATTTTATTAAATAATTCATATAACTTATAAAAATTATTTTCCATGCATTTTCACTTCGTTACTTGAACAACATGTTACACTCACATGTTCACGTTTCTAAAATATTATCCTCCATAAAAATCATAAAAATTCCGTTATATATAATCATAATTTTTAATAAATTAAAACATTCATTTTTCTCATTTATTTTTCCATTTCTTTACACTTTAGCACACTCATAATAAAATATTGTACCATTTGTACAGTTATATTTCTTTTCTTTATCAATGTATTCTCCTTATAGATCCTATTGTCGAAACATAAGGTATCTTATTCACGCAATCTCTCTTTTTCGGTGTCTTTAAGGATAATTTCTCGGAGAGATTTACTCCATGACTCATCAACATGAGACCTTTTCGAGTTCTACCATGCTAAACTTCTTTAGCATCGAATTAATGTACATTCCTTAGGTCAAGCCGAGCATCCTTTACGGTCTATCTCTCTAGACCTTTATCCCCAATTTTAGGATGCTTCTCCCAAATCCTTCATGGAGAAGTGTTTAGATAACCATATCTTTACTGATTGTAACATCGGTATGTTATTCCTTATCAATAATATATCAACATATAATATTAAGAATGTCACACGAAAGTAGTATGCCCTCAACCCAATCATATCTGATTTAATAAGCATATACTTTGTAATCTTATTCGTTTATTGGTAAAAATTTATTTAAAGACATTTTTTTATTCATGATTTATTGGTTGAATTAATTAAATGAATAAAACCTATAGTTTTGAACAATGCTTTTAGAATCATAATGTTGATTATGCTAATGAGATCTAAATTCTAGGTAGCTCAAAATTAAAATATTTCTAATCATGGGATCACTAAAATAGAAATTAGTGAATTCAGATATATTAGTATATACTATACTTGATCTTATGAAGACGATGATTGATATCATAATCATTTATATGGAGACACTAAAGCAAGTATGGAGGTGCATATTAGAGAATAAATTCATTAAACGTGACTCACTTAAAGAACACGTACCTAATAGAGTTTTACTTGTCTGTCAATAGCAGTTCCTTATGTGATAATATTATAAGTGATCTTTGGACTTGGGATCATCATAGTATCTTGTGTATGATGAGTTATACTTTGACATATTCCTTAAGACCTTTAGGGTATAACAAACGGTATGCTCGGGTAAAATAAGTTGTACATGGAGATAGGTGAATGATCAATAAAGGATCTCCACTTTCAATAAAAGGAGAGAATGTCCTATGTAATTCGATAAATGACATCTCAAAAATCATTGGGCAATGTAGAATGAAAATTATATAGGAGTTTCTAATTTACATTAGAGTTATACATTTGAGAATTGAAATACTTCTGATCAAATAAAATAAGACTTAACAGTAATTTCATCTCTTATATTTGATTGAGATATTGTATGGTAGAATGCTTGAATTGTACGGTAATTACTCACGGAATAGGTTCTTTGTGATCAAATGTTAAAATTCATATTATCTGAAAAGTCGTTGATTGCTAAGAGGGCTTACCCTTATTGTGGAATAACTATTATTTATTTAAATGAACTAAATAATTTAATTCATTTATATAAATAATATTAGAATAGTTCTAATTTATTTATTCTACAACCGGTTTAATATGGAGAACCTAAAGGATCACATCGCAAAAGAGTAATATTTATTTTAAAAGTGGATGGCATAATGGTAATAATAAATTAAGTGTATTTAATTTATACTACGATGATAGAATAAATTAAATAGCTTAATATTTATAATTTTGTATTTTAAAAATATTAATTATAAATTATTAAGAAGAGTCTTATTATTATTATTATTATTATTAGTATTATTATTATTATTATTATTATTATTATTATTATTATTATTATTATTATTATTATTATTATTATTATTATTATTATTATTATTATTATTATTATTTAGTTCCTAAATGGTTTAGAAATTATAATTATTATATTTAATTAATTTAGTTCATAATTAGATTAGGAATTAAATTAAAACCCTAATCCTAAAGAATTTAAAAGGGGTGGTAATATCTATAAATAAGAGTAGTTTTGTTATGGATTAAGATTACACACTCTTTTATAAGAATGGAGAGATTACTTCATAATCTAATTTGGGGAAAATTGCGATTTGCTATAGTGAGCGTTGCAAAGCCTGTTGCTAGTACTATTTGGTCGTTGCAGTGCCTGCCCGAAAAATATTTTTTTTCCCTTTTCCTTTTAAGCTTTTTTCCAGGTTTTAAAATATAAAATAAAAAATTTATTTTGAATGATTTTATAATTAAAATAAATTATTTATTTTAAACTTGAAATTAGATTTCATGCAACTTTAAATTACCCATTAAATGATATCGATATATATATGGAATGGTTTTAATTCATGAGATGAATGATGCATATGATGATATATACGATACAAATTATGTATTGATACATATCAAGATATGTATAATAATACAATGGATTAATTATGGACTTTTGACCAATGTGATTAGATTTATTTTAATTGGATGCATGAATGAATGAGTTTTAATAAATGAGATTTGCATATATCGTCTTATCTAATTTATCTTGATGTAAATTCTATCTCATTCCTATGTACTTCCCCTTAACTGCTGATCAAGTTTTTTGTTTTATAAAAATAGTTTGTAATAAGATTAGATATAATTACTTGAAGAATTAGAGTTGAAGAGCAAGGAGCGCATGAAGACCCATTTTTGTAATGGAGCTCGGGTTTAAATGTAATAGTTACATTTAATATTTATTCTTGCACCCTAAGTTTGACCATTTGGTTTATTTGATGGTTTGAATAAACCAAATTAGAATTAAAGTCCATAATCAATCCAAGTATAATATAGTATTCTATATGTGAATGCTAATTATGTATATATTATATATTATCAAACATGCTTCGTATGTTAAATAATATGTCGCGTATAATATATATATATATATATATATATATATATATATATATATATATGTGTGTGTGTGTGTGTGTGTGTGTGTGTGTGTGTGTGTGTGTGTGTGTGTGCGCGCGCGCTAATTAAGATGAGACAATTAATAATAAACCCCTCAAAGGAAATATATGAAGTTGTAATGTTAAAAGATATTAAGAATATCAAACGTCACCTTCTAGCATGATAAAGGTAACGACCCCGAAATTCGACAAACTTTATTACCTTACATTTTATATTTATTATACATTATTTCCTTAACGTCCAAATTTTGGTCCGTTAATAAATCTTTAATCACCTTATTTAATCAATTAATTGACTTTACGTCATCAATTACCAAATTTTTCCGGTATAATTTTTTTTTCTTTTATTAATCATTGTATTAAAATATGCTGAGATTTAAAATTCAACTTATCGTCTCAATCCTAGTCTCTGGATCGCAACCTTTACTTTTTCTTTTCTGTACAAGTCTCGTAAAGCTCAACATTCAAAATTTAATATTGTTCATATCCATGCAATTATTCTTTGTTTCATAATTCATAATTAAACTTATAATAGTTTCATTCGTAATAACTACCTTGAACCATTACAATTCATAATTTAACTCTATTCGTCCTGTCTGTATCCAATTTATATGTACATACAACATATCAATGTAAACTAGCAAATGTATCCACATTGAATTATAATATTGAAAGTATAACAATTATATTCACAACCTTCTAGGATAATCCATCTTTAACAAGATCCGATATTCCTGAAAATTCATTTCTTTACCTGCAAAACTTTATATTATGCAAGTAATGAGCACAACGGCTCAGCAAGTTCAACAGTTTACACCTTTCATGCTTCACGTAGCACATAGCATAACATGCTTTGTGTGTGTCATACATCACATGTTGTGCTTTTACTAAAGCAATATATCTAGCATGTCTCATATCTAAATCAGATTAGCATTTACGTAAAGTAAACATTAATTAAATTCACATATGGTCACATTATTACACCAAGTACACATCACGGTCATATTATCCATAGATCACATAACACGTAATTTTATACTCATTTGATCAAGAATTGACATATCATGACAGTTAAACATTTAACATCAAAGTACTGAAGAACTTTCCTTGACGTTCAATTATTAATTGGTGGCTCAAAACCCTTTCTCAAACAACCTAAGACCATAAGATAATCAATTAATAATTATTTATCCTCTCATGATATTAATTTAATTAATTAATATCAGCTATAATGTAATTAACCCTACCCAACGATTTATTTTAGGGTACCGGTCAATTATTAATTAATATGGTTAATTATATTAACCTCGTCTCTTAATATAAAACACATTCAGTGCGGACAACCCGGCTCATCGGATAAAATTTAGCATATTTGGTTGTCCAGATTTTCATTTAATCTTTTTTTTAACTTTTAAACTTAATAGATTAATATTTAAAATATTTAAATATTAATCCCCAATATTTAATATTTTCACAAAAATATTAGATTTAATGCCCAAATATTATTTCTATATTTCTAGTATTTTTTTTATAATTTTTAAATAATTTTTAAACATTTATTTAATTAAAAATCACTTTCTGGGGGCATTTTGGTAATTTCTGCAACTCTAGGGACATATTTGGTATTAACAGAGAAGATCAGGGGCATATCCGTAATTTTTCAATACCAAGGGACACGCTTAGTATTAACGAAAAAGGCCAGGGGCAAAACTGTAAATTCAACCTTAAACCTCGGCCGCGCATGGCGCGCGACCTTCTACTGTCGATGCCAAACGGCGTCGTTTCTCAGCCGTTTCCCAAGCCTCCGCGCATAGCACGGCCCTTTCTTCTTCACGCCCCAAAACGACGCCGTTTGACCTCTGCGTTTGAAAAAAAATGGCTGTCGCGCATTGCGCGGCAACCCTGAATTTTTTTTCTTCTTCTTCAGCTTAAACAGTAAACCAACCAAGCAAAATTATTCATTTTTACACCAGTTTTTGCACTAAATTTCACAACATAATTATTTCAAAAATCATATAATCTATAAATATACATCCAAAAATTATTTAGAATAATTATTCTAATTATTTACTAATTTTTCACACAATTATTTTATCACCATAATTACACAAAATAAATTAAAATCAAGGATTTATACCTTCCAAAACTTTGAAAATCCTTCCTTGAAGCTTGTTATTTCCTCTCCTTGGTGGTCTTGGGTGGCATGGTGGTGGCGGTTACGGGTGGAGAAGAAAAAAAGAGTGTTTGTTTTGCTTTCATTTCTTTTGCCTTCTTATTTCTTTTCCTTTACCATATATATATATATATATATATATATATATATATATATATATATAGTCCTTAAGTGTAAAATATTTTTAACTCTAACTCTAAGTCCACCGCCTCTTTGTCTCCCAATTCGGATAAGCCAACATGCAAGAAAAATAAAAATTTACTACATTACGTAATTATCTCGTGTAATAAATATTTTATATAATGTATATAAAATATTTATTTTAATTCACCAAAATTCATAATATGATTTATTATTAATATTTATACCCTTTTCGGGTACTTTATTTGACAAATTTTCTACACGCATAATGACATGCATGTAATTATATGAGGTATTTTATACCTCCAAAATTCATAAAATAATTCATATAACATATAAGAATTATTTTTTATACTTTTTCACTTCGTTACATGGACAACATGTTACATCAACATGTTTATGTTTCTGAAATATTATCCTCTATAAAAATCATAAAAGTTCAATTATACATAAACATAATTTTTAATAAATTAAAACCTTCATTCTTCTCATTTATTTTTCATTTCTTTACTATTTACATTAACTTTCTTACATTAATTACATTCTCCTATTTAATAATTTCCAACATTCCTCCGTAATTATACATTTATTTATTCTCTCATTAATTTCATCCTCTTATATAAATTATATAATCATTCTTATATAATTTATATAATTATCATTTCATGAATATTTTACTTTAATTTCCTTATATAAATTATATACTTTTATTAGTATATAATTTATAAAATTAATTCCTCATTCACTTTTTATTTAACTTTGGATTAATTTAATTATTAATCCCTTAATTTCCATAATTAATGAAATTTTATCAATATAACAATTAAACATATACATACATATATATATATATATATATATACACCTATTTAATTCATAAACCTCACATTACTTCGTAACATCATTTAAATAATAATTTCTACACCTCCACAACAATTTTATTGTACCATTACATGAAATTTCTTTTATTCTTCATAAATTATTTTTAAACAATTTATTTACTCTTTAATTACTTTCATTCCACACAATTTATCATGATCTCTGCACAGATTTAATTTACCAATTAAATCTCATCACATACTTTAAATTACATAAAACATATCAATCACAATTAATTTAAATACCCTTAATAATTTTGTTATTTAAATTCTTATTTAATATTATAAAAAAATGATCCCGAAAATTCGGGTCCTCGCATTCTTCCCCCTTCACAGGATTCCGTCCTCGGAATCATAATTACCGTAATAACTTTACGTATTTCATTTATAGCACCTTGCTATACCTTTATCTTGATAAAGAACAATTAAACTCACTAATAATCATAACTTACCTCTTATTCAATCCACTTATTTCATACTCTCTATTGTACATCATTTATATTTTGCACATTCAACATTCTTTTCTTAATTCATACTCATAAATTTTCTTCACATTCCATTTCTCTTTGTAATATATCCAACATATTCAGTCAACCTCATAAGTCATTTCGCACATTGCTTACATCATAAATCATTCCTTAACACCTTTATCATTCAACACTAGGTTTTAAATGCTAACCTTTACTTAATTCATCATAATCCTTATTCGGAATTATTCTAAAAATCCTGGGGTATCACAATAAAACGACAGATCATCAAATAATCAATATATGTTTATTGTGTCATTGTGTCACATAAGGCTTATATTATTTATTTGAGATGTTTTATTGCATACTAGATGTTTATAAATAAATTGAACAATGTTATTTTGTTGTGTCACACAAGGACTGTAATTTTCTCTTCACTTATGTGAAAATGCTAGGTTGGATTTAACTTGAATAATTATAATTCAGATGTGTCACACATAATCATAATAATCTAAGAGAAAAAATACAAGGAGTTACATGATAATGTAATTGACAAGTGTTGTCTACCTATTTATTTATATATAGTTTGTTGTATCACACAATGATATATATATATATATATATATATATATATATATATATATATATATATATATATTTAAAATAGGATCCTTATTCTCACTAGTAAATTTTTAATTAGATTTGTCGAACAATATATTAAGGGTAATATAGTTTGATAAAAATAGTTGGAGATATCAATTTAAATAAATACCTAATTTATTTTAGTAATTAATAGAATGAATGCATGTTAATGTTGTTAATATTCACTTAAAGAATTATACTATGCCTAATTCACTAACACTGCATAGTATATTGGATGTTAATAATTTAATCGAACCGAATTGTTCAGATTGGTTAAAAAAATTGAGAATAATTCTCAATGCTGAAAAGTTAGCAAAATAAACCATGTTTTAGATCAATCATCCAAGAATTTAGGAAAATATCAATTTATTTGGGATTGCTTAAATTTTGCGATATAAAAGCAATATCAATTTTATGATAGCCCGAAATTTTGAATGTATTTTATATAATATTGAAATAAGTTTAATAAATAAAATTCTTATTATAAGACGAAACAGGTTGGAATGAATAAAATTTATACGTGTTATATATATTTTGAAATATATGATTTATGGGGAAGATAAAATATGTATATATTTATATGTGAAATATATACATTTATTTGAAAATAAAATTTAATAGTTAATTAAATCTATTAAATTAATTGGATGAATTAGCAAGGGAATAAATATATATATATATATATATATATATATATATATATATATATATATATATATATATATATATATATATATAGAGAGAGAGAGAGAGAGAGAGAGAGAGAGTTAATTTTGTATATATTTATAAGTGAAATATATACATCTAATTGAGAATGAAATTTAATAGTTAATTTAGTTATTAAGTTCATAGTTTGAATTAACTATGAGATGAAATTAAATATGAAGCAACGAAAATTATTTAATTTATATTAGTTAATTGAGATTAAGTGAACTATTATATTATGAAATAATATAATTTGAATATTTAGTCTTAAATGGTAATGGAACTATTATGAATTAAATTTCATAAAATGTGTAATTAATTCGTTTAAGAAAAATAGTGAATTAATGTATGTATTTTATTGTAATAAAATGAGTGAGTTAATTAAAACTCGTTATTTTAATATATTACATGTAAATGTAATATATTTATGTAATGACTTAACATAATATAATATGCCAAACGGATGTGAATAAAATATGAAATGAGGGAATCAAGTCACTAATTTTATTAGTGGGATAATATATAGTTCTTGAATAAAGAAATTATTTTCTTTTATTTAGTTAATAATGAGAATTATGTTATAGTAATTAAAATGTAATATGAATAATGATGTAATATTTAATATTATATCAAATGAACGTGAATTAAAAATATGGGGTGTGGGACTAATATTTATTAAATGAATATTGAATATAAAAATTAGTAAATTAAATTAATATTTAGTTTACGCTTAAAGATATTAAATTATTATATTTAATGTTTTAAATAATTTGGTTGGAAACAATTTGTGCAGAGAATGGAGATGATTAAATTTAATTATACAATATTGATTGTATAAATTAAATGAGTTGTGTAAAATAATTAATTAAGTGAATATTAACTATTTTAATATAGTTAATTCATTATAAAAAAAGTGTTAAATTAATTATGGATTAATTTTATTATTGGTGGAATGATTTTTTTTTATACATTACTATCTATATAATAAAACAGAGCGACTCAAATTCCAAGATTTCAACATCCAACGGTCTCAAATTAATTATGGATTAATTTAATTTACGCCGATTTACATCGACAGAAGCGAGACTTCCAAGTTGGGAGTTTTGTGTTCATGAAGGTATCTCCCTGGAAGGGGAAGATCCTATTTGGAAAGAAAGGAAAGTTGAGTCCGAGATTCATAAGACCGTTCGAGATATTAAAGAGAGTAGGTAATGTGGCGTATGGGGTAGCTTTACCTCCTGAACTGGAGCATATTCACAATGTGTTTCATGTGTCAGTGCTGCGACTATACAAGCCAGACTACAAACATATCATATCCTATGAACCAATACAAGTTGAGAAAGACTTATCATATGAAGAAGTTCCTGTCCAAATACTAGATAGGAAAGAGCAAAAATTACGAAATAAGGTTATACATTCTGTCAAAGTCCTTTGGAGGAACCACAACGCTGAGAAAGTTACATGGGAGCTTGAAGAAAAGATGAGGACTAACTATCCGAATCTTTTTGAGTAGTTTAAATTTGTAATTCCGGGGACGAAATTCTTATAAGGGGAGAGAATGTAATAACCACGAATTTCATTAGTCATTGTAATTATAATTAATAAATAATTAGCAATGAATTTAAAATTCTTGTACTAATTAATTGTGCATTAGATAATTAAATAAATGTACTTATGTATGCGTATATTTATTTAAAGAATTAAAGCAAGGTGTATAATTAATTAATTAAAGCAAATCTAATTGGATTATATTTTAAATCCAAATGAGTTGTTAAACTAGGTTAAAGATATTAACCTAGTAGCCCATGTAATTAATTTAATTACTAGTCCATGTAATTAATTGAACAAGTCCAATGCTTGATTTAATTAAATGTAACCTAGAATAATTAATGTAAGTCCAATGTGTTATTTAAATTGAGCCCAAACCAATTCAATGGATGAGCCTAATATATTTAATCCTAGAGTCCAATATGTAGCCCAATAGGTAGTCAAAATTGGTCAACAATTGAACACATGTATGTATATGTGTATATATATATATAGATAGATAGATAGATGTATATATGCACATTATTGTAGCAAAAATAGGCCAAAAAAAAGGCCATTTGGCCGGCCACTTGTGGGAACCACAAGGGGTTGCTTGATTTCCTTTGTTGCTTCCAAATCACACCATGTCATAGTAGCTCATCAAACCTAGTTAATCAACAAGTCTTTCACTTAGTCAATCCATGCTATAGTAAACTAGGTTAAGCTCTAATTTGACCAACATTGGTGAATTAGTAAAGCTAATGAAGAATTACCATATGACTATATATAGAACACTCCACACACTTGCATTGGTTGGTTAGTTCATTTGAAGCATTCCTAGAAAGAAAAATAGAGAGCATTTGAGAGAGAGAAATAGAAGAAACACTTGTGAGATTAAGGAAAATAGCTAGGGGTTTAGCTTAGTGGATGACACAAAGCTTCACAACATACTTTGGTAGGAGGAGAATAAGAGCATCCAAGACCTCAAGGTTTAAAAGTGCTCTAACTTCTCTTTATTTCATTTTTATGATCTAGAACGATTTTGAACGGTTAAAATCTATTTTTAACCGATCAAAACTCGTTTTGATGTGTTAGAAGTATTTAACTATGTAATATATGTATATTCATAGTATTATGTGTTTATATCATGATTTGGTAGGTGTGTAATGCATAAAATTAGTAGAAATGTTCATAACACATTTTACCGGTAAAACCCTAACGATGCATGTTAGGTTTAATGTTGTATTTTGAAATATACAAGTTGGAAATTGGATTTTTATGGCTAGAAAGTTACATATAAGAATTTTAAATAAAAACCCAACTTGAAACTTTCAAAAATATTGAATAACAAAGAAGTTATAGCTTTTACCGCAAAGGATGTCATTTTTTTAAACCCTAGATGGTTCGATCCGTAAATTTCGTGTAAAACGTTTTCAAAAAGACGATCGAACCATGGAATATTGTAAAAGAAGAAGTTAGGAACACATCAACATTGATTTGGTGTTATTTGGATGTGTAGATTTCATTGAATCAAGGTTTGAACAAAAAGTATCAAAACTGTCAAAAATCAAAAAATTTGAAAAACATTCTGCAGTACAGCGTCGGGGCGCCATGTTGCAGTGTTAATCACTGTGCCGCGGCGCAGTGCACTGTTACCATAAAAAAATAAAAACCGAACTAGGTTGGGTCGGGTCTGTACGGATCCGAAAATGAAAAATGTTCCAAAAATTATTTTATTATTTTTGGACTTAATAAATATATTTTTAAAAATTAAATATAATTGATTTAATAGGTAAAAAGAGTTAAATATTATTAAAGGTTTAATAATATAATTAAATTAATAAAATATTATTATTAATGTAATAATATTAGAAAATTATTAAAATATTATTAAATGTATAATAATATTACAAAGTGAATAAAATATTATTAAAGAGTTAATACTATTAAATAAAAAAAATATTATTAAAATGATTAATAATATTAGTTAATAAATAAAATATTATTAAAATGATTAATAATATTGATAAAGTAATAAAATATTATTAAAATGATTAATAAGATTAGATAATGATTAAAATATTATTAAACGATTAATAATATTAAATACCTAATAAAATATTATTAAATAGTTAATAATATTAGATAATAAATAAAATATTATTAAATGATTAATAATATTAGTTAATCTTAGAAGATTTATAATGTATTATTAAATGATGAATAATACTACAATGCTAATAATATATTGTTAAATTGTTAATAATATTATATAATTGTTTAAACTATATTAAATAGTTAATATAGGTTCTTTGTGTATGAAATATTATCAAGTAGTGATAATATTTTATAAGTGCTTAAATACCCATAATTATTCAATTATGTGGTTCGTAAGAGTTATAAAGGTCATCATACTTATGTGTATATGATACTAATTCAAGATCAAACTGATTTAATTGTTAGGTTCGTTCAAGGATTGTTAAATTAAATTGGTTAGCTGTAGACAACGCACGAGGCAAGTTTTTCCTTAACACTAACTTGTATTTATTGTTGCAAGTGTTCTCCAACCTTATTTACATTGAGAAATTCAATTATTGTTGAGCAAATATCTACACTCGTAGTTATTTGACAAACCTTTGAGTGAATTAATTATCGAAAATTACTTCACATCATTATTGTATTGTATGCGCACATAGTGCCTTTGCAAATGTTATAGTTCAGTAATTTACGAGCTGTTTAAGAATGTCTAAGCTAATTATTTCGGCTAGACAGATGCATGTTTAAATTCATCTAATTGAATATTTTAAAAGTTTATCCGAACCATTGGCTGGCGCGGATTCTTTTAATAAGACTGAGAAATAACAACCCTAGTTAAAGGGGATTTTTATATTGTCGGGTAACCGAATTTGCACAAGAAAACTAAATGTTATGCATATACATAGGACATAAGAGGACTGATCCCCTCGAGTGTCCCGTTATTTTTAACAAGGTGTCAGATATTGTATGTCTGTTCTACCTTAATAGAGTTCATGGTCATTAAAGACCACTCAGTAGTAAAGAGTCAATCCATTCTTATATTGAACTTTGATTCTTAATATCTTTCACAATTGTTATTGTTGGAAACCTAGAAGTTATTTTCCTTCATCATGATATATCTTATGTTGATGTTTATAAACTTGCTGAGCCATTTAGTTGCTCATTCTTGCTATATCATGACTATATTTCAACTAAGCCCGAATGTTCTAAACCAGACAAAGGCAAGGGGAAAGCAAATGCGTAGATTAGTAGATGCATGCTAGATTTAAATTACTGTTATGTAATTCCTGTATAAATCTTTTGTGTTTCCCTTAAGATATGTAATGTTACGATTAAGGTTAATAAACCTTGGGAAGTGTAGCCTTTTGATAAGGAACCTTTTGTATTATTCCGCGAAGTTTGAATACAATTTATGTATTTAAGTGTTGTTAAGTATTGTACAGTGAGAACCAAACCCGAGGTTAAAGAACCCGTATTTGGGGTCGTCACAGGTTGGTATCATAGATGTAGGTTAGAAACATTAGGATTGCGAAACCTAAGTTATAACCTTAGTATTAAACTCGTATCGAGTGTGTTAGGAGATGAATCGGGGAGATTCATCATGTTGTGTATTTTTGGAGGTGGATTGAGAAAATCCATCGAGCCGAGATGTACATGATAAAATATTATTTCATTTCATCAATGAATATATTTTTTTGTTGTACTAACATGTGTTATTTTTATGATATAGGATGACGGAGATTGGGCAGTCTAGTAACGCTGTGGAGGAGGTGATCTACACGGATATCCATATGGATACCGCACAGCCGCTGGTGGCTGCACCTATCGAGGAGCCTGAGTCAGATCCCGAGGAGGGAGACCGCGAGGAGCCCGTCTGGGGCCGAGTGACGAGGCCATATATTGAGGATGAGGCTGAGACTGAGGATGAGGAGCCAATAGAGTACGCTGATGGCATGGGCACTACTGCCAGTGACATCATCGATACACTGACTACGGTGAACGATAAGTTGGAGGAGAGGGTTCAACACCTGGAGGAGCAGAACCAAATTCATCAGTAGACTGAGGATCAGTATAGGGACACAACTTACTTGTTCTCTGGCGAGAATATAGAGCTGAAGGCGAGGATGGCCAACATGGAGGCCAAATTAGTAGCAGCTGAGCTGAAGATTCAGCAGTCGCAGGCAGAGAGGGAGGCCATGAGTGGCCAGTTACAACAGGCAGTGGATGCGAGGATTGATATGGAGATCCAGAAGGATGCAGCTCACGGGCAGATGTTAGAGCTGGAGGATGAGATCAGGGAGAAGAGGGTGAAGATAGACAGGCTTAGCTATATCTATCGTTCATCTTTTTGTAGATTTTAGAGTAGGGTGTACTATTACCCAGCTGAGGAGGGCCAGACCATGCACACCATCAGTAGGGGCGTGGTAAGGGTTATTGGAGATGAGGAGTTCGATGATGCAGTTCGTCGAGGGATGCGTCATTAGTTATATTATTTCTTTATTTATGTTGTATGTACATAGCTGCAGTAGAAACCCTACTTTTGTTTTGATAGAGGGTTAGTATGTTTTAAATCCCAACTCTATGAAGTTGTGGGATATGTTTATGTTAGATCCCATCTTTTGTTTTATTACCGGGGTTAGTAGCGTTTATAGCAGTATGCTTATGATGTAAAAGTGCTATGCACTATGGTTTTAGCATATGAATATAAATGCATTTCCGTTTATGTTTAGATGTATCAAGATGATTACTTGTACTTTAGTTTAATTGCTTAAGCTACAAAACAAAAGTGAAAAGATGAAACAACTTTAATAATTAAATTTTCTTTATACAGAAAATGCAGCCACGTAGACAATTGAGGGAAAACCAAGGAGTAGAAGAGTCAGTTAACCACGATGGTGGGGCACAGCCAAATCCAGTCCAAGAGTTCGTGGAGATGCTAATGGAAGCATTCCGCGGACTAAACGCAGAAGCTGCTGGAGCACCAAACTCTGCCGCTCCACTAGCTAACTTCAAGGATTTCAAACTGATAGGACCACCCGAATTTCGAGGGACCACTGATCCTATAGAAGCGCGGACCTGGTTAGAGGAGATGGAAAAAGTCTTCTAGGTCGCACGAGTAGCGGAGGAGCAAATGACCTCATTTGCTACCTTTATGATGAAGGGGGAGGCCAACCACTGGTGGAAGGCAAATAAAAGTAGAGCAGGGGAGGGAACGATCGCATGGGCGCGATTCAAGGAAGTGTTTTTGGAAAACTATTTTCCAGAAAGCACGCAAGCTAGGATGGAGGTCAAATTCCTGGTACTCAAGCAGGATAGTATGTCCGTATGTGATTACGCTGCCAAGTTTAATGAATTGGCAAGATTTGCTTCACACCAGGTGGACATTGAAGCAAAACGTCTAGGAGATTCGAACAGGGACTGAAGCCATGGGTTTACAGTCGGGTAACCGTTCTCCAGATTACCAACTTTGCAACGTTGTTGGAGAAATCTATAATAGCTGAAGGGGGAAATGAGGCCCTCAACAAACATAACCAGGAACGTAACAAGAAGAGAGGTGAAGGAGGAAATAGTGAAGGCAACAGTGGGGGTAGTAACTAGAACAAACGCAAATGGAACAACAACAACAACAATAGTTCGAGGACACCCCAAGGAAGTGAATCAAAGAAAACAAATAAATGCAGTCAGTGCGGGAAGAATCATGTAGGGGAGTGCATGAGGGGAAAGAACGTCTGCTATAATTGTGGGCAAGAAGGGCACATCGCTCCTAATTGTCCCACACCGAAGATGAAGGGTTGTTTCTTATGCGGAGCCATGGATCATCAGTTGAAGGATTGTCCAAAGAGGAAGGATACTGGAGGGAGTTCTGGCTATAAGGGAAACAACAACAACAAACTCATCATTGGAGGTCCGGTACAACAGAACAAACCAACAACACGGACTTTCAACATGATGGTGCAAGACGCCGTTGAATCAAAAGACGTGGTGTCAGATATTGTGAGAACCCGAATTTTTGGATTTTATTTAATAAAATTAAATAAGAATTTAATTAACAAAATTATCAAAGTTGTTTAAATTATTTATGATGTAAGTGATTTAAAATATTTGAAGGGATTTAATTGGTAAATTTAAATTTGTATAGAGATGGTAATGACATGTGTTGAATTAACATAATTGAAAAGTAAATAAATTGTTTTAAAAAAATTTATTAAGAATAAAAGAAATTTCATGTAATGGTATAATAAAATTGTACAATTAAATGATTATAGAGGTGCAGAAATTATTATTTAAATAGTGTGATGTGGTATTGTGAAATATAGAAATTAGATATGTATATATATAAATGTGTATGTTTAATTGATAATTATAGATTTCAGTAATTATGGAAATTAAGGGATTAATAGTTGAATTAATCCAGAAGTTAAATAAAAGTGAATGAGGAAGTTAGTAAAAAATTCAAAATATTGATTATATAATTAATCAATAATTATGGTGAAGGTTTAAAAATTGTTTAAGAAGAGGAAGTAATTTTATAAATTATATACTAATAAAGTATATAATTTATATAAGGAAATTAAAGTAAAATATTAATGGAAGAATAATTATATAAATCATGTTATGATTTTTGGTAAATTAAAATAAATATTATATATATATTATATAAAATATTTATTACACGAAATAATTACGTAATGTATTAAAATAATTAATTTTGCATGATTTTTTGTGGCTATCCAAATTGGACAATGTCGGTTGGCAAAGTCGGTGGGATTGTGTTTTTCTTTAAAAGTAATTTAGCCTTATTGGAGAATTAAAAAAAAGAAGGGAAAAGAAATAAGAAAAGAAAACAAAGTAAACAAATAAACTCTCTTTCTCCTCTATTTCTTCCCACCCGAAAGCCACGACCACCGAGCACCATCAGAAAACACCATAACCACTGTTGAACATTGAATGGTTAAATTTGATGATAAGAAATAATGTACAAGGGCTGTATTAGATAAGATCAAAACTGTTAGGTTGATCTCTTGATATAAATGTATAAAAGTCTTTTGTGTTATACTAAGACTTAGATAGATCAAAACTGTTAGGTTGATCTGTTGGTGTAATATAATCGTAGAATGGACTCTACGATTTCAGTCAAGAAGACTCTACGATTCAAACAGACTCTACGATCAAGAAAACCAATCGTAGAACGGACTCTACGATTTTGGTCAAGAAGACTATACGACCAAACAGACTATGTTCTAAGCGAGAAACCTTAAACCGAACTCTACGATCAACAGTCTAACAGTTGAGTAAACTCTACGATAACAGTAAGAGATGATCCTTTACAGACCAATCACGACAACAAGGATATTCGTAGAGTTGATCATGGAAGGTCGTTGAGCAAAAAGGCAAGAGACATCACGACTCTCAAATCAGGAGCTATTATGTTTAGGAATTCAATCTACATTAAAGTAACCAAAAAGGAAACTTCTGCAAATCGATCAAAGTCAGAAAAGTCAGGGGTTTGACCCAAGCGCACTATGCAACAGAAAGAAGACTTTCAAGGCAGAAAAGTCAGAGGACTGTGTCCTATCAGTCCTATAGTATGGAAGGACCAAACGACTCTATGAAAGTTGGTAGGAACCTATGACTGACATATCTGTCCCAAAGGAAAAAGAAAACAACATTCCATGGACTAACAGGTCAGATCAAATAAAGTCTCATCAGAGCTTTAATGAGCTATATTAATATAATATACAACAGCTCTTCTCTGTGAGGTAACGGATAGAAACACAAGCTCAAGCAGATGGTCCAACGGGAAGAAAACTGAAGCCCTAACTTCTTAAATACTAAGATCGGCAAAAGGAAAAAGAAGAATTCTGGACAAAGAAAAATATACGCAAGAAGTGAAAAAGATCAAACTGATAACAAAGCTTGCATTGCTACTAAGTCCTTCAAAAACTCAAGCTAATAGCAACTTAGTAGCACATCCAAATATACATAACTCCAGAAGAGTTCTTTGTGAACTAGTGTATCCAAGTCTGTTAGACTTGTAGAGTTCTTAGTGAACTAGAGTTCCAAGACTGCGGGTCTTAAAGGAATCTTAGTGATTCTGAAATTGTAAAAGTATCCTTAGTGGATTTGCTACTGGAAGAGCAGAACAGTGGAGTAGGAGTCTTGTGAGCTATGAACCACTTAAAACCCAGAGTCTTTCTTATTGTGTCTTTTATTTGCTATATCTGTCATATAATTGCTTGTTGAATTATTACTCTAACATATCTAGAAAAGGGTAACTAAATCGTATTCCGCAGTGTTAAACTGTTTAATTAAGAATTAATTAAGTAAGATCCTTTTAAGTAGAAGAATTTTTTAAAAGAATCTATTCAACCCCCCCTACAAGATTTCTATCGTGTCATTGGGAACTAACAATTGGTATCAGAGCAGGTTCTCACATATAAAGCCTTACAAGCTTGAGTAGATCAAATGACACTCAACAAGAATGGATCGGAACTCGGTGGAGGTAACAAACCACCTATGTGTAATAAAGAAAAATTTGCTAACTGGAAAGTTCGTATGCAGGCTTACATGGATGCTATAGATGATGAACTATTCGAGACAGTTGTGACGACCCCAAATCCAGGTTCCATAACCTCGAGTTTGGTTCTCACTATTCAACACATTACTAACAACTAAATACATACATTGCATTTAAATATCGCGGAATAATACATATTGGTTCCCTTCAAAAGGTTACAATACCAGGGTCTATCAACCTTAACATAAACAGTTCCTATCATAAGGAATTACAAAAGGTTTAACAACAGTAAACACAAATTTAAGCTTCTAATTAGCATGCATAAACTAACTTAAGCTCTGGCCTTTCCTTTTCCCTTATCCTTCTTTGAGCAATCAGGATTATCTGAAAAATGGTTCATAATATAGCAAGAATGAGCAACTAGTTTGCTCAGCAAGTTTAGAACAATCATATAGATTTAATATATCATGAATGAATGGGAAATATCATTAATGATTCAACAATAGATATAACAATTGTGAATGAAACAGGATTCAAATTTTAATAAACAGAATATTTGAATCTTAAAATGCTGAGTGGTCACTAAGGACCCTGAACTAACGAGGGTATAATAGAGTTTCCTCTGACCCTTTGAGTTGTTTGGTTTTCAAGGGGATCAGCCTATTCAACCCGCTGTATATGCATTACATTTAGTCACTGGCGCCAAAGTCGGTTTCCCGACACAAAATCCCCTAATTTAGGGTTGTTCAATTCTCAGACTTAATATAAGAAATCCGCACCCAACAATGGTTTGGATAAGCTTTTAAAAGTATTCAAGTTATTGAATTTAGAAACGCAATGTCTAGCTTAACTATTAGCTTCAGACATTTTTAATACAGTTCATGAATCAAGAACTAACAAGCTTCAAATGCACTAAGTGCGATTGTATAAACAATATGGATGTGGAATAATTTTAAATAATTAAACCACTTCAAGCTTTAACAATAAATACAAGTATGGAAACTTGTTCAACGATAATAATTGAGTAGGGTTAGAGAACTTGCCTGTTTGCTCAGCTACAATAATTGTCTAGCTTTAACTAACTTGCTTTGAAAGACCTAACATTAATAAAGTCGGTCTAATAATTAGTACGGCGTATTTGCATTACTATACGCTTAATAACGAACTTATTTACCACACATAAGTACTAACACATAATTTACATTAGTCAAAACAATATTATTAACCTTATAGACACTCAATCATTTTAGGTTAATAATTTAATAAGTTAGAAAATATTTTTCTTAAGTGTTGGACACTTATTAAACCCTTAAACAACTTATTACAATTGTTTAATTAAATCATAATTAAATTCAATTTATTTTATTAACTCAATCTCTATTTAATTACTATTTAATATTGATTAAATAGAAATTAATTAATTAACTCTAGTTATTATTTAAAATAAATAATAACTAATTGTACTTACTTATTATTTAATATTGATTAAATAATAAATAATTATTAACTTAATTTTAACCTTCTTTAATTTAATGTTAATCAACCAATAATTAACTAAGTAATTAACCTTACTTATTATTTAATTAAGGAAATTAAATAATAGTTTACTAATCTTAATCCTCTTTAATTATTATTTAATGTCAATTAAATAATAATTAATTATTTAATTAATTTTAATTATTATTTAAGGTTAAATAATAATCAAATCATTCTTATTTATTATTTAAATTAAATAATAAATTATTACTCTAATAACTTAATTTCCATTAATCGTTATTTAATGCTAATTAAATACTAATTAATTACTTAATTATCCTCATTTATTATTTAATAATATTTAAATAATAAATAATAATTTTATAAATTTTATCTCTCTTTAAGTATTATTTAATAGGTATTAAATAATAATTGCTAATTTATCATCTTTATTTATTATTAACATTTAAAATAATAAATAAATAATAAATTTATTTAACTTAACCATTGTTTAGCTAACTAGATTAATATTTAAAATATTTAAATATTAAACTTAATGAAAAATATCCTCCCCAATATTATTTTTGTATTATTATTATTTTTGTTATAATTTTAAATTAATTTTTAAATATTTAAATTAATTAAAATTAACCCGAATGGCATTTTCGTAATTAAGTTGAAAAACCGGACCGATGGCAGTTTCGTAAATAATCAGAAAACTGATCCGAGGGCAAAATGGTAATTCTGCCAAAAAAAACACGGAGGGGCAAAATGGTAATTTCGCAGAAAAACTAAATACCGCGCATTGCGCGCGTTACAGATTTTCACGGCCCAAAACGACGCCGTTTTTGAGAAACCGGAAACGGCTTCCGCGCGTACGCGCGGAGTGAATTTCCCGCAGAAGCCAAACGACGTCGTTTGGCTCCGCGTTTTTTCCCAGCAAAAGCTTCCGCGCATTGTGCGGACTGTTCCTAATTTTTTTCCTTTTAGCAGACAGTGAACAGTGCTCCGGCATACACATTTTAAAAAAAAATATACCTTCAATAAATCTTTAACTCTTCAATAAAAATCCAAAAAATTACCAATCACCTTATATTAATTTATAACATGAAAAAAATAATTTTTCATGATTTAATATCATTATTTTTTTATAAAAATTTTTACATCACATAAACTACCATAAATCATAACTTTTTGTGTATAACTCCATTTTGAGTGATTCAAACTTTGTTTTTCTCATGATTTAATGTTCTATAATATTAGAACATCAAACCTAAGTTTTACAAAAATATTTTTGGTCATATATTTCAAAACTTGTTTACACACTATTAAACACATATTTTGGCATACAAAATATACCAAAATACAAACCAAACATATTAAACTCAAGCATGGCATAAATATTACAACTACACATTAATAACTATATTAACATGTTTATACTAACATGATGATTTATTTAATTTAAAAACAAAACTTTATTTAAAATAACCATTACCTTGATTTAATGGCTATCTTCCTTTTTCTTCCAAAATAGGTGATTAAGGAAGATGACACGAACCAAGACTCCTTCTCTTCTCTTAGTATTTTGCTCTCAAATTTTCTCACACTCTCAAATGCTCTCTAGCTCTCTCTTTTGGACTTGGAAATAAAAGATGAGAAATGATTTTCAAAAACTACTAACTTGTAAGTATACTTACAATTTCAATAGATATAAAATCTATATCTATCAAATTTCCATAATGAGGGTGGTTGAAGACTTGTGCAAGAATTCTAGCTAAGTACTAAGTTGGTGAAAAGAGGGATGGTTCATGTACTTGAAAAGAAATAAAATAAAACAAGTAACCATGCCTTGAAATAAAAAAAAAGGAAAAATAAAATAAAAATTACAATCACAATCCTCATGCACGCGGCTGATAAGTGGTGTCCCAAAATCATAGTCACTAGCCTTTTACTTTTTAATTAAATAATAGTTTAAAAAATTAAATTCCAATTGGGCCAATTATTGGGCTTTAATTTAAAATACCAATTGGGCTTCTATTAAATTGTTTGGGCTACTAATTTGTCAAACTTTATTATTCTCCACTTGGGCTACTAATTGACCCATGTTGGGCTAATTTAATAATTTACACATTAATTATTCAATCCATGATTAAATAAATAATTAGATTGAATAAATAATTAAATACACTAACCCATTAGTATTAAATTACTAAATGGACTAATAAATATTATTATTAATATTTCACATTATTTACATTAATTAATAATTATATTAATTAATTTATTATATTTAATTAACTCATTATATTCAATTTAATTGAATATTTAATTAATAGGAAACTTATCAATTATTTTGATATTAAAACTTTAGGGTTTGTTCACTAATTTAATAACATATTTGTGACCTCCTTTAATTAATTTTAGTAATTAATTACATAATTATTTAATCACATAATTAATTAATCACATAAAAAGATTTAAATAATCTCGTAAAAATAACTCGTTGGAAATTAAATTAATAATTTAATTAATAAAGATGTGAAAATTCTAGGACATTGCAACAGTGCTAAATGGGTCGATCATACCAATGAAGCTTGCACTATCAACTGAAGATCCAAGCAAGCTAGTAGTAAAGAAAAGAGACGAATGGACAGACAATGAAAAGAAGGATGTTCAAAGAGACAAAAGGGCTAAGAACATCTTATTTCAATCTCTGGATGATGATCTATTTGACAACGTTGTCAACTGTAAAACAGCTCAAGAAGTCTGCCAAACTCTGTTGATCATGCATGAAGGAACAGAAGAAGTCAGAGAAAATAAGCAATCACTGCTTGTTCAGCAGTATGAAATGTTCACCCACATCTCAGGTGAAAACATTACAACCACCTACGAGAGATTTAACTTGCTACTAAACTCTCTCAGATCTTCTGGAAAAATCTATCCAAACAGAGATCTTATCATTAAATTCATGAGATATTTGCCAAGCAAATGGGATGCCAAAACCACAGCCATCCGAGAGTCAAAGAACATGCACGAGATGACTGTACAACAGTTATATGGAAATTTTCTCACCTATGAGTTGGAGTTAAATCAAAGAGCAGAGAATCTATCTGGGGAAAGAAAGAAGGAGAAAAACATTGCTCTTAAAGCCTCAACCTCAACTCACAGAAGCAATCACAAGGATGTCTCTGACTCTAACAAGGATGAATCAAATGATGATGAAGGAAATGCCATTCTAGTCAGACACTTCAAAAGATTCATCAATAGGAACAAACCTCAAAAGTTCAGAAGCAACAGCAGCAAAGAACAACCAAATGACCTTTGCTATAATTGCAAAAAGCCAGGTCATTTCATTGCTAAATGTCCAAAACCCTTAAGAGAAGAGCTGAGGAGGGACAAAACAAGAGCAAATTCAAAAAGAGAATTCAAGAGCTTCCACAAACAAAAGAAAAAAGACAAAAGCTTCATAGCTGAAGGCTCCTGGAGTGACTCAGAAGAAGAACTAAATTCTGAGTCAAGTGACGATGAAGAGCCACAGAAGGCCAACATGTGCTTAATGGCAAATGAAGAAAGAAGCAGCAAAAAGGAATTCATCATAGATGAGGTATTTGATTTCTACTCTCCTGAATTAAGCATTGATGATCTTAGAGAAGGCATGCATGACTTAATGACAGAATTACACAAATACATAAAATTGTTTAGAAGGTTATCTAAAGACTACTCTCATCTAAAAGAGGATAAAGAAAAAATAAGCAAAGAATTAGAAGCCTCAGTTCAAACTGCAAAACTTTACTCTAATCTTGAGACTGAGAATGAAAGATTAAAAGAGATAAATGAATTAAGCACTCATAAAGAATCCTCACTAGTCTCCAAGATTCAGGAACTAGAAAAAACAATTTTTATGTGGAACAAGTCTAGTTCGTCTATGGACACCCTGATCTCAAGTCAAAGAGATGTGACTGATAGATCAGGATTAGGATTTGAGAATTCATTCTCAAAGCCCAATATGAAGAAGTCAATGGAAATAAATGAAGGCAAATCCTTTAATCTTAATAAAGGAATTGTGTTCATCAAATCCTCAGATTCGATATCTCCCAGCAATCCACATTCTGCTAAACCTACTATCATTTTTAAAAATAAAACTCGCACGGGTCTTGGGTTTAGAAAATTGAACAAAACTCACTCTACGAATCATGAGAATCATAGAGTAGTGTGGAAGCAGAATGTAGATCAGCAAAATCAAAAGACTATGAGAAATCATAATCCATACAAGTCATGGGCAAACAAGAAGTCACAAATGCACACATATCATCGTCACTATCATATCAATCATAGGCACCATCATAAAAATGATAAATATTTGTTAAGATATCATAGACTGCAAGGATCTAAAATCAAACAGATTTGGGTCCCAAAAGGTACTAACAGAGCAGGACCCAAATAGATATGGGTACCAAAATGAAGATTGATTTGTTATGCAGGTACAGAGATCCATCTGATATCTTGATAGTGGATGCTCAAGGCACATGACAGGAGACAAGGCTCTTCTATCAGAGTTTAAAGAAAAAGATGGACCTGCTGTCATTTTTTGAGACAACAACTCTGGGAAAACTAGAGGTTATGGCTCAACTGGAAATGGTGCAATATCTTTCAGTAAAGTGGCATATGTTGAGGGACTAAAGCACAACTTGCTAAGTATAAGTCAACTCTGTGACAAAGGACATCAAGTCACCTTCCTCAACAACCAATGCCAAGTTAGAGATTTGAAAACTAACTCTCTAAAGCTAGAAGGAGTTCGAGAAGGAAATGTCTATGTGGTCAATCTTGCTAAATTAAGTTCAGAACAGACTGTCTGTTTTCTTGCTAAAGCCTCTGAAGATATGTGCTGGCTCTGGCATAGGAGGTTATCTTATCTTAACTTCAAAAGTATTTCAGAGCTTGCCACCAAAGATCTTGTAAAAGGATTGCCAAAAGTTAAATTTCATCAAAGAAAAACCCTGCAAAGCTTGTCAGTTTGGAAAGTAAACAAAGACGTCATTTCAAAGCAAATCAGTAAACTCAAATGATAGGGCTCTCCAATTACTTCACATGGATTTATTCGGACCAGTCTCAACGACTAGCCTCGGAGGAAAGAGATACTCTCTAGTGGTAGTAGATGACTACACTAGATATACATGGGTATCTTTTCTAAGCTTTAAAGATGAAACCATTTCACATCTTATCAAGCTCTTCAGACTAATCATGAATGAAAAAGGCGAAAGATCAAGGCCATCAGAAGTGATCATGGACGAGAGTTTGATTTCTCAGATATGGACCTGTTCTGTGAAGAAAATGGAATAAATCACAACTTCTCAGCCCCGAGGATGCCTCAACAAAATGGAGTAGTAGAAAGGAAGAACAAGACTCGTATTGATGCAGGAAGAAACCTTTTAGCAGCAGCTTATCTCCCTGAATATTTCTGGGCTGAAGCCATCAGTACTGCATGTTACACTCAAAACAGGTCACTCATACACTCAACATTGAAGAAGACTCTGTACAAATTATGGAAAGGAAGAAAGCCAAATATAAGTTATTTCTATGCGTTTGGTTGCCTATGCTACGTACTCAACAATGGCAAGAAGCATCTAACCAAATTCCAGCCAAAATCAGATGAAGGAATCTTCCTTGGCTATGCAACAGATAGCAGAGCATTTAGGGTGTTCAACAAGGAGTCATTAACTGTTGAAACCTCCATCCACGTCACATTCGATGAATCAGATCCTGAAAAGAAAAGATCACCATTCAACGAGTCATCAGACACAAGTTCAACGATCAAAGAACTCAAAATCGTAGAGTCTGACTCTACGACCATAGAACCAGCGACATAAATCATTGAGCAAGGAGAGGAAATCGTAGAGCACACCACACCAGACATTGGAACTCTACGATCAGAACCAGAAGCTGATTTAGAGGAACTCAGACAAGAAGGTACCAGAACAGACGTCCCTAGCAGAATAAAATGGACCAAAGATCACACTCAAGATCTAATTATTGGAGATCCAAACACCGAAATAAAAACTAGAGCTACAACCTCGAATGAATGCTTTTACCTAAGCTTTCTCTCTCAAGAGGAACCCAAGAAGATCGAAGAAGCCTTAGGAGATTCAAGTTAGATAGAGGCCATGCAAGAGGAGCTAAATCAATTTGAAAGAAGCAAGGTCTGGAGATTAGTTGCCGGGCCTCAGCATAAACCAGTCATTGTCACCAAATGGGTTTTCAGAAATAAGATGGATGAAAATGGTGTGATAATGAGAAACAAAGCAAGACTGGTGGCCAAAGGTTACTCTCAAGAAGAAGGAATTAACTACGATGAAACGTATGCTCCAGTTGCTAGGTTGGAAGCCATAGGGATATTCCTTGCCCATGCTGCTCACATGAAGTTCAAAGTCTTCCAAATGGATGTCAAGAGTGCTTTTCTAAATGGGGAACTTCAAGAAGAAGTTTACGTGGAACAACCTCCAGGTTTTATCAATCCAACTTTTTCAAATTATGTTTATAAATTAGATAAAACACTATATGGTCTAAAACAAGCACCTAGAGCATGGTATGAAACCTTAACTAACTTTCTCATTGAAAAATGATTCACTAGAGGAAGAATAGATACTACCTTATTTTTGAGAAAACATAAGGATAAAACACTGCTAGTTCAAATTTATGTAGATGATATCATATTTGGTTCTTCTGATGAAAAATTATGTGAAAGATTTGCCAAGCTTATGCAGAGCAAGTTTGAAATGAGCATGATGGGAGAACTCAACTTCTTCCTTGGACTACAAGTGAAGCAGACTGATGAAGGCATATTCATTAATCAAGCCAAATACATCAAAGACTTATTAAAGAAATATGGCATGAAATCTGCATCTATCATGAAGACTCCTATGCCACCTGCCACCAAGCTTGACAAAGATGAAAATGGTAAATCCACTGAAATCACTCAGTACAGAGGTATGATAGGCTCACTATTAGATCTTACTGCGAGCCGACCAGATATAATGTTTGCTACATGTATATGTGCTAGATTTCAGGCTAACCCCAAAGAGTCTCATCTATTAGCTGTGAAAAGAATTTTCAAATATCTTAAAGGAACTCCAAATTTAGGATTATGGTATCCCAAGGAGTCCTCCTTTGATCTTATGGGATACTCAGATGCTGACTATGCAAGATGCGAAATAGACAGAAAGAGCACAAGTGGAACTTGCCAGATGCTTGGCAACAGACTTGTCTCTTGGTTTAGTAAAAAGCAGAACTCAGTGTCGACATCTATTGCAGAAGCTGAATATATAGTCGCAGGCAGTTGTCGTGCACAAATCCTATGGATGAAGACTCAGCTTATAGACTATGGGTTTGAGCTTAATTCTATTCCTATATATTGTGATAATACTAGTGCAATTGCTATAACTCATAATCCTGTTATGCATTCAAGAACTAAGCACATAGATATAAGATATCATTTCATCAGGGATCATGTACAAAATGGAAATATATCATTTCACTACATCCCAACTGAAGATCAACTAGCAGATGTATTTACAAAACCTTTAGATGAATCAAGATTTAATAAACTCATAAGTGAGTTAGGAATGCTAAATCTAGACCCTTAATATATATATCATGTTTTTTCTTGGGAAGATACTAACTCTGCAGGAATAAAAGTGAGCAAGGAAAATAAATAAAAGACAAATTCGTGGAATACACTCAACGATCGTCAGGCAAAGGATCGTAGAGTACGCTGAAGATCGTAGAGATCACTCAACGATCAACAAACCAAGAATCGTAGAGTACACTACAAACCGAATAGCTCACTTAACGGTTGGCAAGCCAAGGATCGCAAAGTATTCCTTTATCGTAAAGCTAACTCAACGAACATCAACAAAATAATCGAAGTGTCAAGAAGGATCGTAAAGCTCTAGGGGCAAAAAGGTCATCAACCAACTGACATACTCCTATCAGAAAATGACACGCATCTCAGCAAACATAGAGGGAAGTTTTAAATACTTTGAAAACTGCACGTCGTTTATTTCTTCAAATCAAAAATCTATCATTTCTATATATCTCTCTCAATCCAAAACCCTAATTTTTTAATACTCAGATAAATCGTTCCTACTGTTTCAGGAAAACTATCAAATGGCACATGCTCAAGTCATTTCTGGAAACGAGCTAAACTTCGAAGCATTCACAACGACAGATAAGCAACTCAAAAGAATAATCCAGTTACTAGAAAAGGCGGGTCTGTGAGAAGCTCTGGGAACAAATACGAGGATTCTGTCAAAGCTTATCCAAGAGTTTTACACCAATGGATCCTATGCAAACGGAACTCTAACCACTACTGTAAAAGGAGTACAGCTCAACCTCACTGCGAAAGAATTTAATCTTGCCCTAGGATTCAAGCAAGGAGGCCCCACATCTCTAAATATGGTGAATACCGAAGAAGGCCTGAGAAGAATGCACCACAAAAAGAATCCAGGGCTGAAAGGTTTAAAGAAGAAAGAATTTCCTCAGAAATATGAGTTCCTGGCAGATGTGGTTGGTAAATGCCTACTCTGCAAAGACTCGGCTCGTGACTCAGTCAGTGAGGTGCAGCTGAAATTGATGACAGCTATAGTCAAGAAGACAAACATCAACTATGGCTCTTTGCTGTAGGAATGGATAGGGAACTGGGTCCAAAATGCGGAAAAAGCAAAAGGGACCAGAAAAATGTTCTATGGGAGATTCATCAGCATTCTCCTTAGATCATCTTTGGGGGATCTGATTGAGCTTGATGAAGGAGAAGCCCTAAATACTAACAAAAGAATCACCCAGAGAATCTTCGACAACTGGAGGAGGAATCCAGTTGAAAATAGGAAACTATCCCGGTCAGGGGATAGTGAAGGAACGCAGAGTGGGACAGGGCCATTTCTATTGAAGAACACTCCTGCAGAAGAAGAATCTCAGGAAGTCAGCAAGCAATCTCAGGGTCTCATCATAAAGAGGAAAGGAAAGAAAGCCCTTGAGATTGAAGAACCTCAGGGCTCATCTAATGAGGCTCCTGATGCTGCTCCTGAAGAAAAGGCTGCATCAGAGGATGAAGATTCTGATCTACGAAGGGAAACTCGCAGCAAGTATGAAGCTGAAGAGGCCACCCCAAAAGAGCCAAAAAGAAAGAGAAGAAGGCTAGTTAAATTAGCTGACAAAGACTCAGTAGCTAAGGGGGAGCTACTTGAAAAAGCTGCCAGTGCTCCAGTTGAGAAGGAGTCATCTGAAGCAGCTGAGCCTATGGATGCTCAGACTGAGGGGGAGCCACCAGTAGTTTCTGAGCCAACAGATGCTCTGGCTGAGGGGGAGACTCACGAAGGTACTTCAGTCCCTTTAGCCACAATGAATAATAATGAAGAGGATGACATCGAAATAGTGGCCGTTAGAAGAAATGATCAAAGACATCTTAACTACAACTGCCTACTGAAAATTTTGCCACTGATGCCATTCCACCGAGCTCTGGTGCACAATGCATGGGATCAGGTCTTCTGGACGTTCAAAGCATACCCAAATGTGGTGATTATAGCTCAAGGCTATCCCCAGAACCTATTTTTTGCCCATAAGCTCATTTCATGCAGCCCTTTTCACATTCTTTAGGGCAAAAGGTACATTTTATCCCCCTATCCCTCATTCAAATTCATACACCCTCACGAATGTTCAATAAATTTGAGGAGTCCTCAAATACCAACTCTGCATCAAACTCTACGATCAACACTTCCCCGATCGTAGAGTCCCCACCTTCTACGACTGGTGGTCAAGAAAGCCTAAATAATCAAAACGTAGAGTGCCCTCCAAACTCTCCCGAAATTCTGCCTACTCAGCAAACAATGCCTCTGGTTTCATCTTCAAGAATCCTCTTAACCCACGAGGATATTCCCTCCACCTCTGGTCACGAATACTTTCACATTCCAAGCTCTACGGCTGACCAGGGAAAACCATCTCAACTCCTCCAGCAAATTTTAGACAAGGTATCTCTGCTTCCTACAACTGAGGGCTTAACTGACTTGACAAGCCATATCCATACAGAGATACAGAAAGACCTGGCATCGAAATCCCACAACCTTCAACGTAGAATGGAAGATGTCATTGATGCTGCCAACGGTCTCTCTAACAGCCTGAATAAACAAGTCTCCACAAGATTAAGGCAGTTAACGGTAGCAGTCTTTGAAAATCTCCAAGAAAGGGATAAAAAAATTTTGGAAGCCTTAAACAAACATCAGCAGGCCGTTGTCGTTCTTCAAGAAACCAATGACAAATCTATCACGCTCCTCAGTAATGAGATCATTGCCTTGAAGAACTCTCTCATAGAACAAAAACATCGGTCGAATGACACTTTGTCATTGGTGGAGCAAAAACAAATAATGGCTGACGAACGACTCCAAGCCCACCAAGATGATGTCGCTGCCACTAAGACTCAACTTAAAGAAATTATTCAGGGCATACAGCAGCTTTCAGAACAGGTAGCAACAATTAATGATGCCAACAAGGGGGAGAAGAAACTGAGCACAGCAGAAGAAACAAGAACGAGCTTAGACTACAGCAGAAGAGGAAGAGCACCTCAAGGGATGAGGATGGTTCAAACATCAATACATACTCCTAGATTCGAAGCAGTACCATCTCGTCCCAGACAGGAGGTGACAACAAGACCTTCTTCCTCAACTATGAGGCCATCTAGCTCACAAGAATGGTTTCAAATTAAAGAAGAAGAAGTCGTGCTGATGGAAGAAGAACTGAGAAAAGCAGATGAAGAAAGGAGAGTACTCTTCAGGCAGAGGGAAGAACAAAGTAGAAAACCTCCTAGCAGAAGGAGATAAGTTTTTTTTGTTTTGTTTTCTCAATTGTATCAACTGACTAAAACATCAATAAAATTCATATTTTTCACTAGAAAATACAGCTGTTTACTGTATGATTAGGCATTCAATTACTCTTGCATTTTGCCTATTTAATGTGTTCAAATCATTATCTGTTATTTATGTTATCATCATCAAATAGGGGGAGATTGTTGAACATTGAATGGTTAAATTTGATGATAAGAAATAATGTACAAGGGCTGTATTAGATAAGATCAAAACTGTTAGGTTGATCTCTTGATATAAATGTATAAAAGTCTTTTGTGTTGTACTAAGACTTAGATAGATCAAAACTGTTAGGTTGATCTGTTGGTGTAATATAATCGTAGAATGGACTCTACGATTTCAGTCAAGAAGACTCTACGATTCAAACAGACTCTACGATCAAGACAACCAATCGTAGAACGGACTCTATGATTTTGGTCAAGAAGACTCTACGACCAAACAGACTATGTTCTAAGTGAGAAACCTTAAACCGAACTCTACGATCAACAGTCTAACAGTTGAGTAAACTCTACGATGATAGTAAGAGATGATCCTTTACAGATCAATCACGACAACAAGGATATTCGTAGAGTTGATCATAGAAGGTCGTTGAGCAAAAAGGCAGGAGACATCACGACTCTCAAATCAGGAGCTATTATGTTCAGGAATTCAATCTACATTAAAGTAACTAAAAAGGAAACTTTTGCAAATCGATCAAAGTCAGAAAAGTCAGGGGTCTGACCCAAGCGCGCTATGCAACAGAAAGAAGACTTTCAAGGCAGAAAAGTCAGAGGACTGTGTCCTATCAGTCCTATAGTATGGAAGGACCAAACGACTCTATGAAAGTTGCTAGGAACTTACGACTGACATATCTGTCCCAAAGGAAAAAGAAAACAACCTTCCATAGACTAACATGTCAGATCAAATAAAGTCTCATCAGAGCTTTAATGAGCTATATTAATATAATATACAACATCTCTTCTCTGTGAGGTAACGGATAGAAACACAAGCTCAAGCAGATGGTCCAACGGGAAGAAAACTGAAGCCCTAACTTCTTACATACTAAGATCGGCAAAAGGAAAAAGAAGAATTCTGGACAAATATAAATATACGCAAGAAGTGAAAAAGATCAAACTGATAAGAAAGCTTGCATTGCTACTAAGTCCTTCAAAAACTCAAGCTAATAGCAACTTAGTAGCACATCCAAATATACATCACTCCAGAAGAGTTCTTTGTGAACTAGTGTATCCAAGTCTGTTAGACTTGTAGAGTTCTTAGTGAACTAGAGTTCCAAGACTGCGGGTCTTGAATGAATCTTAGTGATTCTGAAATTGTAAAAGTATCCTTAGTGGATTTGCTGCTGGAAGAGCAGAACAGTGGAGTAGGAGTCTTGTGAGCTCTGAACCACTTAAAACCCAGAGTCTTTCTTATTGTGTCTTTTATTTGCTATATCTGTCATATAATTGCTTGTTGAATTATTACTCTAACATATCTAGAAAAGGGTAACTAAATCATATTCCGCAGTGTTAAACTGTTTAATTAAGAATTAATTAAGTAAGATCATTTTAAGTAGAAGAATTTTTTAAAAGAATCTATTCAACCACCCCCCCCCTTCTAGATTTCTATCGTGTCATTAGGAACTAACAACCACTAAGATGGAAAATTTTGGTGCCAACAAGGGTGATCAACAAGCTTCAAAGAAGATTTTCAAGTACTTGAAAGGTATAAAACCATATTATTTGATTTATTTTAGTATTTTGGTGTTAATTAAATTTTTGTGGAAAATTAGTAAATATGTAGAATAATTAGTCTATATAATTTTAGGGTGTATATATGTGAATTATATAGTGTTTAGAGTAATTTATATGGTGAAAATATGGATCAAATTTGGATTTTGTGGTGTATGTTGAAGCTGCTGGAAGACGAAAAAAAAAGGAAAAAAAAAAAGGGCCGCCTGCGAATTGCGCGGTGGCCATTTTATTTTCCAAAGCAGGGCACTAAACGGCGTCGTTTGGTGGCAGCGGTGAGGGTGAGCCGCGCATGGCGCAACTGAGTTCTTTTTTTTCAATATTTACGGTTTTGCCATCCGGTCCAAACTTCGACTTAATTAGAAAAATGCCACCGCCCAAAATTTTCCCCTTATTTACAGATTTGCCATTAGGTTTAAATTTAATTAAAATAAATGTTCAAAAATTAATAAATATTATATAAAAATAACAGAAAATCTGTAAAATACATAAAAATGATTTAGAAATTTAATTTGACATTTTCCCAACTTTGGAAAATAATTTTGGTTAATATTTAAATACTTTAAATATTAATATATTAAGGAACGTGGTTAATATAATTAACCAAATTGATTGGTAATTGACCCGGTACCCTAAAATAAATCGTCGGGTAGGGTTAAATACATTATAGATGATATTAATTAATTAAGTTAATATCATAAGGAGATAGATAGTTATTAATTGATGATTTTGTGGTCATAAGTTGTCCGAGAGAGAGTTTTGAGCTACAAATTTAATAATTGGACGTCAAGGCAAGTTCTTTCGTATTTATTATTATTTGCTTAATTGTTTATTTGTTGATGTATGATTCAATTGTTCAAATGCATATAAAATTTTATGCTATGTGATTATTTGACAACATGACTTATATGTGTACGTGATGCAGTTATGTGATTACTTCCGAAGATGTTCAATATTTGATCTGAATGACTGTTAGACCGTAATGGATACGGTACATACAAAATGAATAACTGTAATAAATGCATCGCACGCTATGTATGACACACCCCTAGTATATTAATGTTGTATGTTAGGTGATGCATGAAATGTGTAAACGGTTGAACTTGCTGAGCCGTCGTGCTCATTCTTGCTCCAATATAAACCTTTGCAGGTAATGATGAAACTTCTGAAGAACTGAGATATAATAGAGTTATATTTTGACATCGTTGAAGGTTACAGGTATAAAAGTTTTATATTTTGAATTTAATGACTCAATGTGATTAAATTTAGTAGAGATTATAGTTATAAACTCTATGTGGTATGTGTTATAATTCCTGACTAGACATGAACAATTAAGGTATGTATTATGATTATTTGAGATCTGTTGTATGGTAAGGAGATAGGATGTACATAATTTTTGAATGTCGAACAAAATATGTTAATACTAATGGAAAATTTTAAATGTTAAGCTTTCAGATACTCATATTACAGTATTGGTATAAATCATTCTATAAATGATTTTCTTTATAATCAAGATTGAAATTAAAGGTTGCGATCCAAGGACTAGGATCAAGATATTGAGATTTTCAATATACAAATATTTTAATACAATGATTAAGAAAAGAGAAAAATTTATACCGTAAATTTGGTAATTGATGACTATAATGTCAATAAATGAATTATTTAAGGTGATTAAAGATTTATTAACGGACCGAAATTTGGACTTAAGGAAATAATGTATAATAAACATGAAATTTAAGGTAATAAGGGTTATCGAATTTCGGGGTCGTTACAGGTATTATTCCGATCAATGATATAAATGCATATGTATTATTTGATTCGGGTGCTACCTGTTCATTTGTGTCTGATGAATTCACTAGACGGTTAGAATTGCCTAGAGAAAAACTAGAGAACCCAATGAACATAGAAGTTGCAAATAAAAAAGTGATTCCTGTAGGGTATATACATAGAAATTGTTGTGCTGAAATTAGGGGCCAGAAACTGAGTGTAAATTTAATTCCGATACGTTTGGGGGAGTTTGACGTTATACTTGGAATGGATTGGTTGTTTAACCACGGAGCGATAATTGATTATCAGAAGAAGTGTATACACCTTAAGACACCGAACAAGTCTAAGGTCGTATTTTATGGCAGCAAGTCGTCAAGACAATCTTCTTGTCTGACGATGATGCTGGCCAAGAAGTTATTGAAGAAAGGTTGTGTAGGGTATTTGGCTCATGTAGTGGATACACAAATGGTAAATCCCGAGATGGAGCAAATACCAGTAGTTAGAGATTTCATGGACGTTTTTCTAGATGAACTGTCAGGTTTACCGCCCGATAGAGAGATAGAATTTGTAATCGATTTAGTACCGGGGATAACACCAATATCAAAGGCACCATATAGGATGGCTCCGGTAGAAATGAACGAGTTGATGATTCAATTACATGAGTTATTGGATAGGAAGCACATTCAGCCGAGTGTTTCTCCATGGGGAGCACCTGTGCTGTTTGTAAAGAAGAATGATGGATCGATGAGACTTTGTATGGATTATAGGGAGCTGAACAAAGTGACGATTAAGAACAAGTACCCGTTACCACAAATTGACGATCTTTTTAAGCAGTTGAAAGGGGCGAAGTACTTTTCAAAGATTGACTTAAGGACTGGTTATCATCAGTTGAAAGTCAGGAAGGATGATGTACCTAAGACGGCATTCAGAACTCGATATGGTCATTATGAGTTTCTGGTGATGTCGTTTGGACTAACGAATGCGCCAGCCGCATTTATGGACATGATGAACAGAATATTCAAGCAATACTTAAATAAATTTGTTGTTGTGTTCATTGACGATATTTTGGTTTATTCTAAAATGGAGGATGATCATACTGAACACCTAAGATTGGTGTTGGAGATACTGCGGAAGGAGTGTAACGACCCCGAAATTCGACCCAATTTATTACCTTAAATTCCATATTTATTATTCGTTATCTTCCTTATATCCAAATTTCGGTTCGTTAATAAATCTTTAATCCCTTCTTTAATCCAATAATTGAATTTAAAATCAACAATTTCCAAATATTTTGATATAAATTTTTCTTTTTCTCAATCATTGTATTAAAATATTTTATCATTTAAAAACTTCATTTACTGATCCTAGTCCCTGGATCGCAACCTTTACTTTTTCTTTCTATTACAGGTGTCATAACGCTCAACAATAACCAATTAATATCATTTATATCCGTACAAATTTTCTTTGTATCTGCATTCATAATTAAACATATAATAATCTTTTTCATACCAACTCCATTAAACAATCAATTTCATATTTTAATTCTACTTGTCCTAGCTAGACCAAATTTGCATGTATACATATACAACACATCAACATAAACTTAGCAAATTTACCCACCTTGGATTATAATATGAAAATATAACAATTATGTTTACAACCTCTTAGGTCAATCCATCATTAATGGAATCTGATAATCCTGAAATTCATTTTTTTCCTGCAAAATGTATATTAAGTAAGTAATGAGCACAATGGCTCAGCAAGTTCAACAGTTTATACTTCACATAACACATACCTTAACATGCTCAGTATGTGTTATACATCACGTGTTTGTGCTTCTACTATAGCAATATATATCACATCATTGCACAGAGTACACATAGTTGTCATATCAGCCACATACCACATAACACATAATTTACATGCATTTGAACAAGTATTATCATATTATAATAGTCAACATTTAACATTAAATGACTGAAGAACTTGTGTAATATCCCAGATATTTTCAAGATTTTATATAAGATCTTAATTGATTTAATTAAAGGTTAATATTTAAAACCTAGAATTTGAGAAGTAAGATGTATAGAAAATAGGTGAACATTTTTTTTTAACATAATTTATTTGTTAGAAATTAAATGTGGAACTATTGCAATGATGCATGTAGAGAATTTATTAAGGAAATAAATTCAATTGAGAAGTGAAGGTGTTTATATTAATATTTTTATATATACCTAGAGTTGAGTTTGCAAATCAAACAAAAAGATGTGTGAAGTAAATTAAATACTTAATAAAACTAATATGATTAATTAGTTTAAGTATGGATTAAAAAGGAAAGTCATGTAATATAATTAATTGAGTTAATTATTTAAGTCATGAATTAAAGTTATGAGTAACAAGTAGAGAAATGGAATATTTTCTAGAATGACAATATTAAGAAGTAATTAATTTAATTATTAAGTTGTTGTATAGAGTCCAAGTAATTTAATTACTACTAGTGGACTAGCCCAAAAGGATTATAGATGTTAGCCCAATAGGAGAATATTGGTATGAAGTGGGTAATTAAATAATAAACCCAAATGTTATGTCGATTAATAGTCCAAGAGGTAATTAATATAAGTCCAATTAATTAATGTTGGCAAGTATTGTATATAATTGGGTGGTAGTCCAATTAAATAAATTACCTACCCAAGTTATGAAAAATGTGTGAGTTGTGTTGGGTAGCCCAAGTAATTAAATAAGAAAGCCCAATGCAAAGTAATCCATGTAGTCCAAACATTTAAAAAGCCAATTGATGGTCAAAGTGTTGAGAAATATTGTTAAGTGTAGAGAATTAACTAATGTAGGGTTAATTGAATAACCCTAGTTGGTAGACAAGAGAGAGTATTAACCAAACATTGGTTAATTGTTAGGTGAATGAATGTGATGATGAGAATTAACTATGGATGAGTTAATTGAGTAACCCTAGGTAGTAAATAAATTAAAGATTTAACTATGCATGGGTTAGTTGTAGGAAGAATATTATAGATACAATTATGTATGTATATAATTCACCAAGGTAGAATTGGTAGGTAACCATGGGTTACATGTTGTAGAGAATTAACCATACATTGGTTAATGGTTATATAAAGGAAAAATGGTGGAGTGTTGACTAAACATGGGGTCCCACTTGGAGATTGAGTAAATATGCATGTTGCTTGTATTCAATTTAAATTGGTCAATTCAAGCTATGATGTAATTTAAATAAAATGTTATTGGTGAATGTGTAGAGATATATATGTTGTAAGTATATGAATTGATAGAGAGTTAACCAATGTTGGTTAAATGAATTAACCAAGGGGTGATTCACTAACCCTAGTCAATGAAGATGATCAATTCTTATGAATTTATGTTGTAGAGAACTAACCATTGTTGGGTTACTTGTTAACCCTAAGTGGTAATAAAAATAAAACGTTAACCAATGCTAGAGTTAAGTGTTAGTAATTATATAAATATATTGAATATATATGTATAATTGATTGTAGAGAATTAACCCTACTTGGGTTATTTGATGGAAGATGTGTGTATGTTTAATTGATGAGTTTAGACCATGGTTGGGTGAGTGAACCAACCTAGGTCATTTTAATGTAGAGAATTAACCACATTGTGGTTAGTTGTTGTGAGATATATAAATAAGATGAGCCCTAACTAAGGTTGAGTTTTAAGTGACCAAGGTTACGTGTAGTACTTTAACCATAGGTCTTATGAGAGTTAACCACATGTGGGTTAAGTGTTGGGTGAATTGCTCACCAACTACCCAACCACCCTAGTCAATCAAAATGGTCATTCATGGTGGTCAATCACTTGGTCAATCACCAAGTCCATCAAGTAGTCATTCACTAAAATAGTAAGCATGGATTAATCCTTTAATTCACCTATGTTAGTTGATTAGTGGATGATAAGTGAGGTTAGTTGAGTCCTATAAATAGAACTCATTACCAAGGCTTGGAAAAGTTTGGTCATTTATTCATTTCACCAAGTTATAGAGAGAGGTTCTAGAGAGAAGGGAGAGCACATTTGAGAGATTCATCTATGTTTTTCAAAGTGTTAGTGAATATTGGTAAGAAGAAGGTTAAGTCATCAAGAAGGATAGCTATTTTGGGTAGATCAAGAAGATCAAGAAGAAGAACATCCATATCCAATAGGTTAAAAAGTGTTCTAAACTTTCCTTAAGTTCATTTTTGTAGTCTAGATATGATTTGAACGGTCAAAAAGTATTTTTAACCGATCAAAAGTTATTTTGATGATCTAGAAGTCTAAATCTATGATATATAGGTAGATTAATGGTTTGATAAGTTTAAATCATGTATTGGTATGAGTGGTATGCAAATAAATGAAAGAAAATTTCATATTGTGATTATCGGTAAAACCCTAAGTGGTTCGATCTTTAAATTTCTTGTCAAAACGTTTTCAAAAATATGATCGAACCATGAAATGTTGTAAAACAAGAAGTTATAAAGACAACAACACTTAGTTGGTGTCATTTGGATGTGTAGAGTTTATTTTATTCAAGTTTGAACCTATAGAACCAATGATTTGTGAAGTTAGTTTTCACTTTGTCATTGTGAGCCATTTTTAGTCCAGTTCCGTTTGGAATTTGGATTTGTGTTCTAAAGAGAAATTGTAGAGAGGGAAATTCTGATGAGAATGGACTCAAGAATCACCCCAAAATATTTTAAAATAAAGAAGTTATGGTTGTCGGAACGTCGGAGGGTCGAGCAGTCAAACAGTTGACTTTCGGACAAAATGGCTGACGCAGCCGCGTCAGGACTGACGCTGCTGCGTCAGAACAATCTGCCAAGCAGATTTTTGGTGCTCCGGTTCGGGTCGGGTAAGTCCGGGTCGGGTCGGGTCAAGTTTTCTTTGAAAAATTAAGTTGAAATAAGTGTAAAATGAATGTGTTTGGTTATTAAACCAATATATATGAAATCCATTAATGATTAATTGGTAACTAAATGTTTAAAATAAAAACTAAAGTTAACACAATTAAAAAGTTAACTATTGGTATTATTTGAAGATTATTAAAATATTATTAAATGATCAATAATATTAGTATATGATTAAAAAGTTATTGAATGATGAATAACATTTGTAAATGATTAAAATATCATTACATGGTTAATAATATTAATAAGAGATTAAAATATTATTAAATGGTTAATAATATTAATAAGTGGTTAAAATATTATTAAATGATTAATAATATTAATAAGTGATTAAAATATTATTAAATAGTTAATAATGTTAATGAAAGATTAAAATATTATTAAATGGTTAATAATATTAATAAGTGATTAAAATATTATTAAATGGTTAATAATATTAATGAGTGATTAAAATATTATTAAATGGTTAATAATATTAATGAGTGATTAAATAATATTATTAAATGGTTAATAATATTAATATGTGATTAAAATATTATTAAATAATTAATAATATTAATAAGTGATTAAAATATTATTAAATGATTAATAATATTAATAAGTGAGTAAAATATTATTAAATGGTTAATAATATTAATAAGTGATTAAAATATTATTAAATGGTTAATAATATTAATAAGGAGTTAAAATATTATTAAATAATTAATAATATTAATAAGTTGGTTAAGTTTATCGACATGTCCAACTAGGTTTGTTGGGCTAGGATTTTTGTCCGGAACTTAAGGGTTCGTTTATCGGACAACTAAAGAGTTAATAATTTGAAGTTAAGGTCTTAAGTTAAGACTAATTAAAAGTCCTGGTAGCTAATGATTATGTCAATTTGTTATATAAATTGTAGGTTGAGCAAATGACGCAAATAGGCGTAAATGGTAGAAGCGACCAGGCAAGTTTTTCAGAACTTGCTCCTATGTGCATTAATATGCTATAATGTGATTTAAATTGATAATATGAAGATATATTGATGATGTTTGTGGTAGATGAACAACATGTGGTATGACTACATGAAAACTATGTACAAGAATGAAGTATGATTTGCTAAGTGCTAGTTGATGATTGTATGTGATGCATGAGATGTATGAAGTATTATTAATATGAAAAGCATGATGTAAGATTAAGATGCAATGCATGTGTATTATGTGAAGCAAGTAATGTGTTATGTGTAACTGTTAAACTTGCTGAGCCGTCGTGCTCACTCTTGCTTAAAACCAATATTTTCAGATAGTGCAAGTTAGTTGAAGTTCTCGGTAAAGATCAAGGAACAGGAAAACATATTACTTTCACTAAAGATCTAAATATCTATTGTAGATATCAGTCCGAATTGGACAGGTAAATGATTGTGTAGTATAATACTTAGTTGGTATATTATATGAGTGTCAAATACTCAAATTGATTGTAATAGAATGTCGTATCATGTATGATATTGAGACATACTAGGAATGTATAAAGATTGCGATTCTGGAATAGAAAGAGATGTTGTAAAATTGTAAATAAATGATTATTTAACAATTATAATATTGTTGTAATTCATGAACAATAAGAAAAATGTAGTACTAGTGTTGAACCGGATCCGAGGTTCAAGGAACCCGGATTCTGGGTCGTCACAACTTGCCTGTCGTCCAATTATTTAAATTGATAGCTCAAACCCTTAACTCGATCAACCTATGATCATAAAATAATCAAATAATAATTATTTATCTCTTTATGATATTAATTTACCTAATTAATATCATCTCTGAGCCAATTATTAATTTATATGGTTAATTATATTACCCTCGTCCCTTAAATATTAATATAACTTAATATCAACTCCTTCACTTCGGACAACCCGGCTCATCGGACAAATTTTAACATATCTGATTGTCCCAAAAATTTTATTTAATCATTTTCTAACTTTTAAACTAATTAGATTAATATTTAAACTATTTAAATATTAATCTCCAATATTTAATATTTTTACAAAAATATTAAATTTAATGCTCAAACATCATTTCTATATTTTTAGTATTTTTCTACATTTTTTAAACATTTATTTCATTTAAAAATAATTTCTAGGGGCATTTTCGTAATTTTCGCAGCTTTAGGGACATGACCGGCATTAACAGAAAAGCTCAGGGGCTTATCCGTAATTTCCGCGCCCTTAGGGACCCATCCGTCATTTCTCGGAAAGGCCGGGGGCATATCCGTAATTTCAGCAACGTTAGGACATGTTCGGTATTAACGGAAATGGCCAGGGGCACGCTGGTAATTTCCAGCGTGTCGGTCGCGCAATGCGCTGCCTTCGCCTTCGCCCCCGCCTTCACCAAACGACGTCGTTTGGTTTACTGTTACAAAGCTTCCGCGCATGGCGTGGACCAGCCCCAGACTCGCCCCAAAACGGCGTCGTTTATATCCCCGAGCCAGAAAAAAAAATGGCTGCCGCGCAATGCGCGGCAGCCCTTTTTCTTCTTCCAGTTTTTTCACAGCAACAGTACACCATCCCAAGCAATTTTTAACCATTTTAATTACCAATTTCCCAACATAATTATTCCATAAATCACATAATTCATAGATATACCACTAAAAATTATTTAGAATAATTTTCTTAATTAATTACTAATTTTTCTCAAAATTATTTTACTACCAAAAATAATAAAATAAATCCAATAATTAAATTTTCTACCTTCCTTGAAGCTTTTATTCCCTTGATGGCACCCAAAACCTCATCTCTCTTGGTGGTCATGGAGTTTTCCGGCGGTGGCTTGGTGGTGGTGTCGGGTGGAGAAGTGTTGGATGCAACATGTTCAAATTCTTGTTGCTTTTTTTTTTTTTTTTTTTTTTTCTTTGCTTCTTTTTTTGGGTTTTATAATACTCCCAAGTTGCTTAAAAAATTTCCACCGACTTAGCTAAGCCACCAACGTGAAACTTCCGGAGTTTTCTAAAAAATAGCTTGCAAAAATTTAATTTAAATACATTACGTAATTATTTTTTGTAATAAATATTTTATATAATATATATAAAATATTTATTTTAATTCACCAAAAATCATAATAGGATTTATAAGTAATATTAATACCTCTTTTGGGTACTTTACTTGACAAATTTTGTACATGCATAATGACATGCATGTAATTAAGCGAGGTAATTTATACCTCCAAAATTCATAAAATAATTCATATAACATATAAAAATTATTTTTCATAATTTTTCACTCCGTTACTTGGACAATATGTTACATTAACATGTTCACGTTTTCGAAATATTATTCTTCATAAAAGTCATAATAATTCCATTATACATAAATATAATTTTTAATAACTTAAAACATTCATTTTTCTTATTTATTATTCAATTTCTTTAATATTTACAATAATTTCTTTATATATAAATTATATAATTTAATATTATATAATTTATATATTTACATTCTCCTTTCTTAAATAATTTCTTAAATTATTCCATAATTATCAATTAATCGATAATTTCACATTTATTAACTCTCTCATTATTTTAATTCTCTTATATAAATTATTTAATTATCCTTATATAATTTATATAATTATAATTTCCTTTAAACATCACTTTAATTTTCTTATATAAATTATATAATTTATTATTATATAATTTATATAATTACATTTCTTCTCAATCAATTTCTAAATTTCCACCATAATTCTTAATTAAATCTAAAATCAATAATTACAATTTTATTAACTTCCTCATTCGTTTTTCATTTAAAATTGGATTAATTTAATTATTAATCCCTTAATTTTCATAATTAATGAAATTTATAATTACAACAATTAAACATACCCACACATATATATATATACAAATGTATATATATACATATCTAATTCATACATTTCACATTACCACATAAAATCATTTAATTTTTGTACCTCCACAACAATTTCTAAATATCAATAATTTCATTAAAGTTTCTCTTATTTTCCATAAATTGTTTTTAAACAATTTATTTATTCTTTAATTATTTCTATTCAATCACCATTTGTCATCATCTTTATACCGATTTAATTTACCAATTAAATCCCTTCACATACCTTAAACCACTTAAAATAATAATTAATTTAACAACCTTGATAATTTTATCGATTAAATTCTCATTTAATATTATTAAAGAAATCCTGGAAATTCGGATCCTCACAAGGAGCAGTTGTACGCTAAGTTTTCAAAGTGTGAATTCTGGTTAGAGAGAGTTTAATTTTTAGGTCATGTTATTGACAAGGAGGGAGTTTCAGTTGATCCAGCAAAGGTCGAAGCGGTGATGAATTGGGAACAACCAAGGACGCCGACGGAGGTTAGAAGTTTCTTAGGGTTACCAGGTTACTATCGGAGATTCATTCAAGATTTTCAAAAATAGCAACACCGTTGACTAATTTAACAAGGAAGACAGTGAAATATGTATAGACGGAGAAGTGCAAAGAAAGTTTTCAGGAGTTAAAGAAAAGATTTAGTGAATCACCTGTATTGACTTTACCGGACGATATGGGAGGTTTTACGGTTTACAGTGATGCATCGCACAAGGGACTAGGTTGTGTGCTTATGCAGAACGGCAAGGTCGTTGCGTATGCATTAAGACAATTGAAGGACTATGAGAAGGGATACCCTACCCACGCTTTGCAGCTGGCAGTGGTAGTGTTTACCCTTAAAATTTGGAGGCATTATTTGTATGGAGAGAAATGTGAGATATTCACAGACCATAAGAGTCTGAAGTATATCTTCACACAGAAGGAGTTGAATATGAGGCAACGGAGATGGTTAGAATTGATCAAAGACTGTGATTGTGAAATTCTATACCATCCCGACAAGGCCAACGTAGTAGCAGATGCTCTAAGTAGAAAGAGCAGGGAGAAATTGTTCTTATTGACAGATTAGGAACAATTGGTTCAAGAGATGGCTTGAATGGAGTTGGAGGTGAGAAATCCAAACGAGTCAATAGAAGTGGAAGCAAGTCCAACTTTGTTAGATAGGGTGAAAGAGGCTCAAGACAAAGATGAAAAGTGTGTCAGAATAAGGATGAGAATAACAGAAGGAGAAGAGGTCAAATTCAAAGTGGATAGCATGGGATTGCTAAGGTTTGAAAATCGTGTTTCGGTACCGCTAGTGCTTGAATTACAAGAGGAGATTTTGCAAGAGGCTCACAGTACGAGATACTCGATACATCCGGGTAGTACGAAGATGTATCAAGATTTACATCAGCATTTTTTGTGGCCAAATATGAGAAGGGAGGTTGCAAAATGTGTCAGCCGATGCCTAACTTGTCAAAAGGTAAAGGCCGAACATCAGAGACCAAGTGGATTATTACAGCCGTTAGAAATTCCTGAGTGGAAATGGGAGCATATCACAATGGATTTTGTGGTAGGACTTCCAGCAACACAGAAGGGATATGACGCAATATGGGTGATTGTGAATCGACTAACAAAGTCAACGCACTTTTTGTCGATCAAGATTAAGTTTAGTTTGGATCAGTTGGCTAAACTGTACATCAAGGAGATAGTTTTGAGACATGGGATCTCGGTATCGATTGTGTCAGACAGAGATCCGGGCTGCACGTCAAAATTTTGGAGAAGTCTTCAGGAAAGATTGGGGACACAGTTGAGAATGAGTACAGCGTATCATCCGCAAACTGATGGGCAAAGTGAGAGAACTATTCAAACATTGGAAGATATGCTCAGGGCTTGCGTAATGGATTTCAAGGGCAGTTGGGAAGACCATCTACCACTAGTTGAGTTTGCATACAATAACACTTATCATGTAAGCATAGGCATGCCGCCCTACGAAGCTTTATATGGCAGAAAATGCAGAACACCTCTATATTGGGATGAGGTAGGAGAACATCGACTGTTGGGGCCAGAATTAGTTCAGCAGACTGTAGAAATTATCAAAGTAATAAGAGCTAAACTAGTAGCAGCTCAAGACCGTCAGAAGAAATACGCCAATTTACATCGACAGAAGCGAGACTTTGAAGTGGGGAGTTTTGTGTTCATGAAGGTATCTCCCTGGAAGGGGAAGATCCGATTTAGAAAAAAAGGGAAGCTGAGTCCGAGATTCATAGGACCGTTCGAGATATTAAAGAGAGTGGGTGAAGTGGCAAACGAGGTAGCTTTACCTACTGAACTGGAGCATATTCACAATGTGTTTCATGTGTCAGTGCTGCGACCATACAAGTCAGACTACAAACATGTCATATCCTATGAGCCGATACAAGTCGAGAAATACTTATCATATGAAGAAGTTCATGTCCAGATACTAGATAGGAAAGAGCAGAAATTGCGAAATAAGGTTATACATTCTGTCAAAGTCCTCTGGAGGAACCACAACGCTGAGGAAGCTACGTGGGAGCTTGAAGAAAAGATGAGGACTAACTATCCGAATCTTTTTGAGTAGTTTAAATTTGTAATTCTGGGGATGAAATTCTTATAAGGGGGGAGAATGAAATGACCACGAATTTCATTAGTCATTGTAATTATAATTAATAAATAATTAGCAATGAATTTAAAATTCTTGTACTAATTAATTGTGCATTAGATAATTAAATAAATGTACTTATGTATGTGTATATTTATTTAAAGAATTAAAACAAGGTGTATAATTAATTAATTAAAGCAAATCTAATTGGATTATATTTTAAAATCCAAATGAGTTGTTAAACTAGGTCAAACATATTAACCTAGTAGCCTATGTAATTAATTTAATTACTAGTTCATGTAATTAATTAAACAAGCCCAATGCTTGATTTAATTAAATGTAACCTAGAATAATTAATGTAAGTCCAATGTGTTATTTAAATTGAGCTCAAACCAATTCAATGGATGAGCCCAATATATTTAATCCTAGAGTCCAATATGGAGCCCAATAGGAAGTTAGAATTGGTCAACAATTGAACATGTGTGCATATATATGTATATATATATATATATATATGCACATGAATGTAGCAAAAATTAAAGCAAAAACAGGCTAAAAAGGGCCATTTGGCCGGCCACTTATGGGACCCACAAGGGGTTGCTTGATTTCCTTTGTTGCTTCCAAATCACACCATGTCGTAGTAGCTCACCAAACTTAGTCAATCAACAAGTCTTTCACCTAGTCAATCCATGCTATAGTAAACTAGGTTAAGCTCTAATTTGACCAACATTGGTGAATTAGTAATGCTAATGAAGAATTACCATATGGCTATATATAGAACACTCCACACTCTTGCATTGGTTGGTTAGTCCATTTGAAGCATTCCTAGAAAGAAAAATAGAGAGCATTTGAGAGAGAAATAGAAGAAACACTTGTGAGCTTAAGAAAAATAGCTAGGGGTTGAGCTTGGTGGGAGACGCAAAGCTTCACAACATACTTTGGTAGGATGAGGAGAAGAGCATCAAAGACCTCAAGGTTTAAAAGTGCTCTAACTCCTCTTTATTTCATTTTTATGGTCTAGAACGATTTTGAACGGTTAAAATCTATTTTTAACCGATCAAAACTCGTTTTGATGTGCTTGAAGTATTTAACTATGTAATATATGTATATTCATAGTAGAATATGTTTATATCATGATTTGGTAGGTGTGTAATGCATAAAATTAGTAGAAATGTTCATAACACATTTTACCGGTAAAACCCTTACAATGCATGTTAGGTTTAATGTTGTAGTTTGAAATATACAAGTTGGAAATTGGATTTTTATGGCTAGAAAGTTACATATAGGAGTTTTAAAGAAAACCCAACTTGAAGCTTTCAAAAATATTGAATAACAAAGAAGTTATAACTTTTACCACAAAGGATGTCGTTTTTTTAAACCCTAGATGGTTCGATCCGTAAATTTCATATAAAACGTTTTCAAAAAGACGATCGAACCATGGAATATTGTAAAACAAGAAGTTAGAAACACATCAACACTGATTTGGTGTTATTTGGCTGTGTAGATTTCATTTAATCAAGTTTTGAACAAAAAGTATCAAAACTTTCAAGATCAAAAAATTTGGAAAACATTCTGCAGTACAGCGCCGGGGCGCCGCGTTGCAATGTTAATCACTACGCTACAGCGCAGTGCACTGTTACCAGAAAAAAATACAAACCGAACCAGGTCGGGTCGGGTCCATACAGATCCGAAAATGAAAAATGTTCCAAAAATTATTTTATTATTTTTGGACTTAATAAATATATTTTTAAAAATTAAATATAATTGATTTAATAGGTAAAAAGAGTTAAATATTATTAAAGGTTTAATAATATAATTCAATTAATAAAATATTATTATTAATAGAATAATATTATAAAATCATTAAAATATTATTAAATGTATAATAATATTACAAAGTGAGTAAAATATTATTAATGAGTTAATACTATTAAATAAATAAAATATTATTAAAATGATTAATAATATTAGTTAATAAATAAAATATTATTAAAATGATTAATAATATTAATAAAGTAATAAAATATTATTAAATGATTAATAATATTAGATAATGAATAAAATATTATTAAATGATTAATAATATTAGATAATGATTAAAATATTATTAAACGATTAATAATATTAGATACTTAATAAAATATTATTAAATAGTTAATAATATTAGATAATGAATAAAATATTATTAAATGATTAATAATATTAGTTAATCTTAGAAGATTTATAAGGTATTATTAAATGATGAATAATACTACAACGCTAATAAAATATTGTTAAATTGTTAATAATATTAGATAAGTGTTTGAACTATATTAAATAGTTAATATAGGTTCTTTGTGTATAAAATATTATCAAGTAGTGATAATATTTTCTAAGTGCTTAAATACCCATAATTATTCAATTATGTGGTTCGTAAGAGTTATAAAGGTCATCATACTTATCTGTATATGATACTAATTCAAGATCAAACTGATTTAATTGTTATGTCCGTTCAAGGATTGTTAAATTAAATTGGTTAGCCGTAGACAACGCACGAGGCAAGTTTTTCCTTAACCCTAACTTTTATTTATTGTTGCAAGTATTCTTCAACCTTATTTACATTGAGAAATTCAATTATTGTTGAACAAATATCTACACTCGTAGTTATTTGACAGACCTTTGAGTGAATTAATTGTCGAAAATTACTTCACATCATTATTGTATTGTATTCGCATATAGTGCCTTTGCAAATGTTATAGTTCAGTAATTTACGAACTATTTAAGAATGTCTAAGCTAATTGTTTCGGCTAGATATATGCATGTTTAAATTCATCTAATTGAATATTTTAAAAGCTTATCCGAACCATTGGCTGGCGCGAATTCTTATAATAAGAATGAGAAAGAACAACCCTAGTTAAAGGGGATTTTTATATTGTCGGGTAACCGAATTTGCGCAAGAAAAAACTAAATGTTATGCATATACGTAGGACATAAGAGGACTGATCCCCTTGAGTGTCCTGTTATTTTTAACAAGGTGTCAGATATTGTATGTTTGTTCTACCTTAGTAGTATTTCATGGTCAATAAAAACCACTCAGCAGTAAAGAGTCAATTCATTCTTATATTGAACTTTGATTCTTGATATCTTTCATAATTATTATTGTTGAAAATCTTGAAGTTATTTCCCTTCATCATGATATATCTTATGTTGTTGTTTATAAACTTGCTGAGCCATTTAGTTGCTCATTTTTACTATATCATGACTATATTTCAGCTAAGCTCAAATATTCTAAACCAGACAAAAGTAAGGGGAAAGCAAATGCGTAGATTAGTAGATGCATGCTAGATTTAAATTACTGTTATGTAATTCCTGTATAAATCTTTTGTATTTCCCTTAAGATATGTAATGTTACGATTAAGGTTAATAGACCTTGGGAAGTGTAGCATTTTGATAAGGAACCTTTTATATTATTCCGCAAAGTTTGAATACAATTTATGTATTTAATTGTTGTTAAGTATTGTACAGTGAGAACCAAACCCGAGGTTAAAGAACTCGAATTTGGGGTCGTCACAATAATAATAATAATAATAGTAATAATTATTATTATTATAATTTTTATAATAATTATAATAATAATAATAGTAATAATAATTATTATTATAATTATTATAATTTTTATAATAATAATAATAATAATAATAATAATAATAATAATAATAATAATAATAACAACAACAACAACAACAACAATAATAATAATAATAATAATAATAATAATAATAATAATAATAATAATAATAATAATAATAATAATAATAATAAGAATAATAATAATAAGAATAATAATAATAATAATAATAATAATAATAATAACAATAATAATAATAGTAATAATAATAATAATAATAATAATAATAATAATAATAATAATAATAATAATAATAATAATAATAATAATAATAGTAACAATAATAATACTAATAATAATAATAATAATAATAATAATAATAATAATAATAATAATAATAATAATAATAATAATAATAATAATAATAATAATAATAATAATAATAATAATAATAATAATAATAATAATAATAATAATAATAATAATAATAAGAATAAGAATAATAATAATAATAATAATAATAATAATAATAGCAATAATAATAATAGTAATAATAATAATAATAATAATAATAATAATAATAATAATAATAATAATAGTAACAATAATAATAATAATAATAATAATAATAATAATAATAATAATAATAATAATAATAATAATAATAATAATAATAATAATAATAATAATAATAATAATAATAATAATAATAATAATAATAATAATAATAATAATAATAATAATAATAATAATAATAATAATAATAATAATAATAATAATAATAATAATAATAATAATAATAGTAGCAATAATAATAATAATAATAATAATAAATAAATAAATAAAATTGCACGTAAACAACATGGATCACCCTTTTAGCATTGACGTCATTTTTCTGTTTTTCGGGTATTACAGTAGTTATGTTTCCACATGCAAATTGATTTGGGTGGGAAATCACAAGGACGGTTCAGATTCATTCTAATTAATTTGCAAATTATTTTAGGTTGCAAAGAGTCTTTAAGTAATAGAGTATTTTTGGAATTTTAATCTACGTCGTGCCTTCAAGCACAAACAATTACGTGTCATCTCTTTGGTGTTTTTACGGGCTATATTGAGAGTAATTATTGTAGTAGGCTCTGACTCATGGTATGAGAAGTTTTTGTCAAATTTCAAGAAAAAATATAAAGAAAAAAATGTTATAGTGATGCGATTTAGTTGATGTTATAACAATACTTTTTTGTTTGAACTTAGAGGGCTCATTTTATACTTTTGAGTATATATGCAAAAGCCTTTTTTTTGAATTTTTACATCTTTTTTTTCCCTCATTGGATCCCACCAAATGACTTGCAGTATTACCCTTTTTTTACAAGAAATATTGTTCATGGATCGTATTGATCGATGGTTAGAGATACGGAGACAAATAAATGCTGTCAAACTTCTCATTCCGTTTTGTCAATAAAGGAAATGTGTGTGGGATACCCGAAAATACTATATTACACAAATTTGAGCCCGCTAGCATCAATCAATTAATTGCTCAAACCTGCTAAGAACTAATTTTAAGTTAGGAATGAGTAACACACTAATATTTGCCTAAAAAAAACTATGACTGGATTGAGTATCAATCTTTTTGTATTAATGGTTGGACTCTCAGTTCTATTATAGAACTGAGAGTCCACAACAGTTTTAAAATTTTCAATCAAAAAATATTGGATACATTAATCAACTGTTATATTAGTTGCACCGTGTCTTCAGGCACGGGTTATTCCTGGTAAATGTATAAATTACCAATTTGTGTATTTATAAACAATACATATAATGGTCTATGTATAATTTTAATACATGTAAAACAATTACATGAATTGGAAATTTCATATTACAATATATTTATAAATATATATGTAATATGTACTATATAAATGTATTTTTTCATATATATGGATAATTGTATATTAGAATAATGTATATATGTGTATTAGTTATTAGTTATACATATATGGACTATAAAGAGAATGCTGAGAATGAAATTAGTACAAATGCTAATTTTAGTCTAATTGGAGTAAGAGGCGTTGATTTGTTGAGCTTATAAACGTGACACCTAGCCTTTTTCATAGAAGTGGAAAGCCGCCAAGCTATTTGAGTCGAGTAAGAGACTTAGTGGAGTTAGCCAGTAAAGTTCATTCCGAAGTTCAGTTCATTACTAAGCTAGTCAGAGATAACAAAACAAATGTTGCTTCTATACCGAAAATTCCATCCAACTTGAAGAGAAGATAATTTGTAGCCTGAATTAAAGAAGAAATTCAGCAGTTTCATCTTGAAGAAAGTTCAAATCAGCCTAACCAAGAATTGAAACATGAAATTCAACCAGAACATAAGCAAGAGGTTATGCGGCAAAGGAAAAGGTTCGGATTATGATAACCAATGAATGAAATTATACAGTGGACATTGGATAATCATATAATGATAAATGCATAACGACGTAAGTTCTTTCAGTCTTATTTGACTTAAGTGTGAATTTGTTGATATATGTGAACTTATTTATTCAAACATGAGAAATTCTTTTTTTGTGTTATGTGAAATACGTGAGATCATGATTAAAGTATGAAACATGTATTATCTATTGTTTGATTGAATGATACGCATGCAAACTGAGAAACATGCTTACATGCACAACATAAGATTTATGATGCATATATTAAATGCACAGCATGAGATACACCAAGCATGAATACAATGCATAATATGTATAATACGTGAAGCGTGAAATGTGTTAATTGTTAATCACACTCAATTTTACAAATATGTTTATTTGCAGTTAAACGAAGACGTTTCTGAAGAACTTGGCTGTAGAGATTTGAAGATTCGCATAGAAAACAAATATGTGTTGTTTTCCTTAAATTGATTATATGATAGGTTAAAACAACTTATTGTATTGAAACTAATGTAAGTTGTAAGAAAGTTTAAAATGTTTCGAATAAACGATATTTGCTTTGAAGTTGTGTTAGAAACCTTACATTGATATTGTAAGATAATATTATACAGGTGTAATACCATATGAAGATTGGTATATTTTATAAATGCAGTTTGTCGTTATTCCTTATATTTCAGTGAAGCGTTTCAAAGAATGAATTTAATATCAATGGTTGAATTTTATATAATCATAACTAACAGATAGAAATGAATATATATATAGATGATTTTGGGCTAATAAGGAAAGTAAATTTTGCGATTCGGGAACACGAAAGTTAAATTATAAAGTTTTAAATAGCTAAGTTTTATTATCTAAATTGATATTGAATATTGTTGTAAAAAGTTTTAAATTATACGTATTTTTATCAATTATAATATTGATTAATGAGGAACGATGTTATCTTAAGGCATAAGATCGGGTTTGAAATTAGTTCGGATTTTGGGGCCGTTACAGTTAGTATCAAAGCTGATAGGTTAAAAACCTTAGGTAAAAGTACCTTAGATTATAACCGTAGCAAAAATGATAAAGATGATAATAATAAACTCGAAGAAAGTTTGATGATGATAAATGAATTTTGAAAATTCATAAGGAACGAATTAAAAGATTAATATAAACGAAAAGATTCGAAGAAGAATCTTATCGAGCTATAAGCAAAGTAAAAGAATATGATCAGGGGATACCTGACTCAAACAATAGAAATGAAAAGACATGAGAATGAATGATGACTAAAAGAAGAATAAAAAGATCGTAAGATGAAACGATCTTAGTGAAACGAAGAATTGTAATATAAAACGATTGAAAGTGAAATTATAGTCTGAAGTACAAGATTGATGGCACAGGGTTGCTAAGGTTTGAAGGGAGGATATGGATACCACTAGTCCCGAAATTGAAAGAGGAGATTTTGCAAGAAGCTCATAGCACAAGGTATTCCATTCATCCTGGTAGTACAAAGATGTATCAGGATTTGCGTTGACATTTCTGGTGGCCGAACATGAAGAGAGAAGTGGCTGAGTGTGTTAGCAGATGTTTAACATGCCAGAGAGTTAAAACAGAACACCAAAGGCCGAGTGGACTGCTACAACCATTAGAAATTCCGGAATGGAAATGGGAGCATATCACGATGGACTTCGTGGTTGGACTTCCAGCTACGCAGAAAGGTTATGATGCGATTTGGGTGATTGTGGACCGTTTGACGAAGTCCCCACACTTTCTACCAATCAAGATCAAATATAGTTTGGAACAGTTAGCAAAGTTGTATGTGAAGGAGATTGTGTCACGACATGGAGTGCCGGTATCTATCGTCTCTGATAGAGATCCGCACTTCACGTCAAAATTTTGGAAAGGATTGCAAGAAAGATTGGGAATGCATCTGAGGATGAGCACGGCCTATCATCCTCAAACCGATGGATAGAGAGAAGGGACAATACAAACATTAGAGGATATGCTTCGAGCATGTGTGATGGATCTCAAAGGCAGTTGGGATGACCACTTGCCATTAGTGGAGTTCGCATATAATAACAGCTATCACGCTAGTATTGGCATGCCGCCATACGAAGCGCTATACGGAAGGAAATGTCGAACACCGTTGTGTTGGGACAAAATGGGTGAACGGAGACTACTAGGACCGGAGTTGGTACAGCAGACCATGGATACTATTAGGATAATAAGAGTTCGACTAGTAGCAGCTCAGGATCGACAGAAGAAGTATGCCGATTTGCATCGTCAAAAGCGAGATTTCGAAGTTGGCAGCTTTGTATTTTTGAAGGTATCTCCCTGGAAAGGGAAGATCAGGTTTGGCAAGAAAGGAAAATTGAGCCCGAGATTCATAGGGCTATTCGAGATTCTAAAGCGGGTAGGTGAAGTGGCGTATGAGGTAGCCTTACCTCCTAAACTGGAGCACATTCACAACGTGTTTCACGTTTCAGTGTTGCGGTCATATAAATCGGATTATAAGCACGTCATATCCTATGAGCCAATTCAAGTCGAGAGGGACTTATCCTACGAGGAGACTCCTATCCAGATACTCGATAGGAAGGAACAAACGCTAAGGAATAAAGTTATACAATCGGTCAAGGTATTCTGGAGGAACCACGCAGTTGAGGAAGCTACGTGTGAATTAGAAGATAAGATGAAGGATAATTATCCCCACCTTTTTTAGTAGCCTTTTGTAGTAATTCCGAGGACGGAATTCTTATAAAGGGGGGAGAATGTAATATCCGCAAAACTTCGAATTTCATTATAAATAAATTGTGAATTTATTTATTAATGAAATGAATATTTTATGAACGAATTTAAAACTTAGTGTGACTAATTAGTAAATTATTATATGATGGGGATTAAATTAAAGGAAGTCCAACTAATGGGATAATTAAATTAGTGGACTAACATAATATTATTAATATCAATAAATTGATAGGATTTTGGTTAATTAAATATTCAATTTAATTTGAATATAGCAAATATAATTGAATTATGTAAATTAATTAATAAAATTATTAATTAATGGTATTGGATATTGTAAATTGACCCAAATAATTAATTTTGTAGCAACCCAAATTTTGGTAAATTAAAACCAATTGGGCTTGCAATTATATTTGAGCAATAGCAACCCAACCTAAGCTTAATTGCTAATTAAATTTCCAACTAGGCCACAAATCAATTGAAACAAATCAAAACAAAAGAAGCCCAACCCATCTCCATTTGCGCAACCCGGTAGAATTAGAGAGTGCCATTGATTTTGGGACAGAAACGGAAAGGAAGTAGAGCACGCACAGCCTCACAAAGCTCAATGAGTTCAGTGCTGAGAAAAGAAGGAACAAGGCAGGTTGTAGGGGGGCTGTAGAGTGCAACCTAGGGCAGAAATTGTCCAAGGCTGAGGGAGTATAAGCTCAGCACATCCATTCTCTTTCTCCTTCCCGCCCATTTGGCTAAGAGAGAAACCGAGAGCTAAGGGAGATAAACCGAGAGCAACAAGTGAGAAATAATCAAAGAGAGTTCTTAAGTGATTGAACTAGGAAGTTCAAGGGAGGTTCTTGGATGTCCTCAGCCTTTGTTACCTACTTTGGTAGGAAGAGGAAGCAAGCCATTAGATCACAAAGGTATTTAAAACCTTCAAGCTTTAATGTTGTATTTCCATGGTTACGCTTTGTGGTTTGTGTAGTAAAAGATATCTTTAAGAGCTCTCAATGACCATGTCCATTCTAGAGTACTAAATATATGTTTCAATGAGCTTGTCATATGTTATTATGCATATCTATGTCGGTAAAAACGGATGAATGCATGAAATCATCATTTTCGAAAAAGTCGTGCGAGTTAGTGTGGTTTAAGGCCTTATAACTCTAAGCCCTTCAACTTGTTTGTGTTGGTTATTATTTTTTCTTGATAGAACTATGAGTTTAGAAGAAAACCCAATTTGAATCACCAAAAGTTATGGTGTATACATTTAGTTATGTTTTTTCTACCAAAACAGTCCACTTTCCGGCACCGTTGAGAGTAGCTTCATAATTTCGGTATTAAATGTTTCTGAAAAATACTAGGATGTTGAGGATCAAGTTAGGAATCCATAGAATCCGACCTTGCATCATTTGGAGGTGTATAGCTCAATCTATAAATGTTGAAGTAAGGTACCTCCCGGATTTGGCACCAAAACCAGAAAACTAGAAGCATTCTGCAACTTTTCAGAGGCCCAGGCGCCTAGGCCCCTGAAATTTAGCCTTGTGGAGTGCCTAGGCGCCCTCCAGGTGTTGTAGCTTTCCGTTGAGCAGTTCCGGGTCGGGTTGTTTCACAGTTCGGGTCACGGATAGTTTATTTTAGAAATAGGTATTGTAAAAAAATCGTAAAAATTAATATAATTAACATATGGGCCAAATAAAATAATTATTTATTAAATAAATAAATTTAATTAATAAATAAGATGAATAAAAATATTTGAGATAATTAATTATTATTTAATTGGTATTAAATAATAGTTAAGGTAACTAGAAATAGTTAATTAATTATCAATAAATGATAATTTATTAATTATTTGATATTTAAATATATTAAATAAATTTATTATTTAATGGTCATTAAATAATAAATAAGAAGAGTTATGTAATTAATTACTGTTTAGTGAATATTAGATGATAATTAAGGAAGAATTCTACACTCGTAGTTATTTGACAGACCTTTGAGTGAACTAATTATCAAAAATTACATCACATCGTTATTGATTATTGTATTCGCACATAGTGCTTTTACAACTGTTTAAGAAATGTCTAAGCTAATTGTTTCGGCTAGACAAATGCATGTTTAAATTCATTAAATTGAATATTATAAAAGCCTATCCAAACCATTGGTTGGTGCGGATTCTTACAGTAAGACTGAGAAAGAACAACCCTAGTTAAATGGATATTTTTATTTGTCGGGAAACCGAAAGTGCGCAAGAAATCTAAATGTGATGCATATACATAGGACATGAGAGGACTGATCCCCTCAAGTGTCCCGTTATTTTTAACAAGGAGTCAGACATTGTATGTATGCTTTACCTTAGTAGCAGTTCACGGTCATTAAAGACCACTCAGCAGTAAAGAGTTAATCCAATCTTTTATTAAACATTGATTCTTGATATCTTTCGCAATTGTTATTGTTGAAAACTCTGAAGTTATTTCCCTTCACCGTGATATATCTTATTATTGTTGTTTATAAACTTGCTGAGCCATTTAGTTGCTCATTCTTGCTATATCATGACTATATTTCAGCCAATCCCGAAAGCTCTAAATCGGACAAAGGCAAGGGGAAAGCGAATGCTTAGTTTTAGTAGATGCATGCTAGTTTAAATTACTATTATGTAATTACTGTTGTAAATATTTTGTATTTCCCTTAAGATATGTAATGTTACGATTAAGGTTAATAGACCTTGGGAAGTGTAGCCTTTTGAGAAGGACCCTTTTGTATTATTCCGCGTAGTTTGAATACAATTTATGTATTTCATTGTTGTTAAGTATTGTACAGTGAGAACCAAACCCGAGGTTAATGAACCCGGATTTGGGGTCGTCACAAATCTAGTAAGTTTAGAATTTAGAAAAATTGTTAAATGAAAATTCGGACAACCGAATACGCTAAGTTTTATCCGACGAGCCGGATTGTCCGCATAGAATGTGTTCTATATTAATTAAATTAATATATTAGAATGCTAATCAATTATTATTTAATTGATTTACTATTGGTCGTCCAAGAAAGGATTATTAGCCATTAATTTAATAATCGAACTCTGAGGCAAGTTCTTCAGTACTTGATGTTAATTGGTTATATGTTATTGTATGTTAACTTTTGTTTAAATGCATATAAAATTATGTGTTATGTGATCCATTGTTGATATGACTGTTATGTGTCTTCGGTGCAATTATGTGAATATATGTGAAGTAGTTCAATATTTACTTTAGGTAAATGTTAATCTGAGTTAGATACGATATACATGAAATATATTGCTTTAACAGAAGTACAATGCATGATGTCTAAGCTAATTGTTTCGGCTAGACAAATGCATGTTTAAATTCATTAAATTGAATATTATAAAAGCCTATCCAAACCATTGGTTGGTGCGAATTCTTACAGTAAGACTGAGAAAGAACAACCCTAGTTAAATGGATATTTTTATTTGTCGGGAAACCGAAAGTGCGCAAGAAATCTAAATGTGATGCATATACATAGGACATGAGAGGACTGATCCCCTCAAGTGTCCCGTTATTTTTAACAAGGAGTCAGACATTGTATGTATGCTTTACCTTAGTAGCAGTTCACGGTCATTAAAGACCACTCAGCAGTAAAGAGTTAATCCAATCTTTTATTAAACATTGATTCTTGATATCTTTCGCAATTGTTATTGTTGAAAACTCTGAAGTTATTTCCCTTCACCGTGATATATCTTATTATTGTTGTTTATAAACTTGCTGAGCCATTTAGTTGCTCATTCTTGCTATATCATGACTATATTTCAGCCAATCCCGAAAGCTCTAAATCGGACAAAGGCAAGGGGAAAGCGAATGCTTAGTTTTAGTAGATGCATGCTAGTTTAAATTACTATTATGTAATTACTGTTGTAAATATTTTGTATTTCCCTTAAGATATGTAATGTTACGATTAAGGTTAATAGACCTTGGGAAGTGTAGCCTTTTGAGAAGGACCCTTTTGTATTATTCCGCGTAGTTTGAATACAATTTATGTATTTCATTGTTGTTAAGTATTGTACAGTGAGAACCAAACCCGAGGTTAATGAACCCGGATTTGGGGTCGTCACAAATCTAGTAAGTTTAGAATTTAGAAAAATTGTTAAATGAAAATTCGGACAACCGAATACGCTAAGTTTTATCCGACGAGCCGGATTGTCCGCATAGAATGTGTTCTATATTAATTAAATTAATATATTAGAATGCTAATCAATTATTATTTAATTGATTTACTATTGGTCGTCCAAGAAAGGATTATTAGCCATTAATTTAATAATCGAACTCTGAGGCAAGTTCTTCAGTACTTGATGTTAATTGGTTATATGTTATTGTATGTTAACTTTTGTTTAAATGCATATAAAATTATGTGTTATGTGATCCATTGTTGATATGACTGTTATGTGTCTTCGGTGCAATTATGTGAATATATGTGAAGTAGTTCAATATTTACTTTAGGTAAATGTTAATCTGAGTTAGATACGATATACATGAAATATATTGCTTTAACAGAAGTACAATGCATGATGTATGACACCCACAGAGCACGTTATGTTATGTGCTACATGAAGCATGAAAAGTGCACACTGTTGAACTTGCTGAGCCGTTGTGCTCATTCCTTGCATAATATAAATTTTGCAGGTAAAAATGAAATTTCAGAAGTATTAAATCATGACTAGAGATTATGTGCGATATCAAGGAAAGTTGCAATTGTAATTGATGTATATATTTTGTTTGTACATAGAAACTGGATATGGTTAAATTAGTGGAATGAGTATTTATAATTCATGAGATATATATAAGTCAGATTCTGATCGGACAAATAAGGTTTAGTCATTTAGTTTGAGTATTCAATAATACTTATCATGAAAAGAAAAGAAAAAGTAAAGATTGCGAACCAGGGACTAGGATCGAGATGTTAATATTTTAAATGTCCAAATATTTTGATACAATGATTGAGAAAAAAAATTATACCGAAAAATTTGGTAATTGATGATTGTAAAGTCAATTAAGGGATTAAATAAAGTGATTAAAAATTTATTAACGAACCAAAATTTGGACGTTAGGAAAATAATGCATAATAAATATGAAATTTAAGGTAATAAGGTTTGTCGAATTTCGGGGTCGTTACAGTTAAGGCAGAGCATCAAGTGTCTAAGAGTCCATTACAACCACTTGAAGTTTCAGAATGGAAGTGGGAACACATCACTATAGATTTCGTGATGGGTATTCCCAAAGTTTCTCAAGGCTTTAATGCGATTTGGGTCATTGTAGATAGATTGACCAAGTCCGTTCATTTCTTGCCTATCAGAGAAAACTTTTCACTTGAGTGTCATTCCAGTATGCATGTAAATGAGATTGTAAGATTGCATGACATGCCTATTTTTCATAATTTCTGATCGAGATCCTAAATTCACTTTACGCTTTTGGATCAGTCTATAAAAAGCTATGGGCACCGAACTATGATTTAGTTTTACATACCATCATCAAACGAACGCATAATCAGAAAAGGACGATCCAGACTCTCGAATATCTTTTTAGACTTTACATAGTAGACTTCAAGGGAAGTTGGGACAAGTACTTGTCATTGGTTAAAATCTCCTACAGCAACAACAGTTACCAAGCAAGCATAGGCATGACTCCATTTGAGACTTTGTTTGGACGAAAGTGTCGCTCTCCAGTATGTTAGAATGAGATAGGAGAAGAAAAATTATTGGGACCTGAATTGGTACGCTTGAAAACAAAAAAGATCCAAATAATTCGACAACGAATACAAACAGCACAAAAACGACAAAAGAATTATGCTGATCTTCATCGAATGGATGAAAGTTTCAATGTCGGAGACCATATATTCTTACGTGTTTCTCCATGGAAAAGAGTTACGAGATTCGGAAGGAAAGGAAAGATTAACCTTCGATTTATTGGTCCATTTAAAATTCTAGATTGAGTAGGAGACGTGGCCTATAAACTAGTCCTACCACCAAGTATGTCCCGCATTCATAACGGTTTTCACATATATATGCTTTGTAAATATGTGAATGATCCAAATCACATCATTGAGTTGGAGCCAGCCGTTATAGCAAATGATTTAACGTACGAGGAGATACATGTCAAGATCTTAGATAAGAAAGAGCAGATCCTACTCTCAAAGGTTATAACTCAAGTCAATGTTTTATGGAGGAACAAAGATACTGAGAAAATGACCTGGGAGCTAGAATTTAAAATGAAATTTAAGTATCCTTACCTCTTCGAAATGTCAGGTACGTCAATTTCAAGGACGGAATTTCATTAGGAGTGGAGGTTGTAAGACCCCAACTTTTATGAAATTCAAATTTAATTTTTCTTTATATATTTTATTCTGAAGCGGTAAGTGGATAAATTGACAAAAGTTAAAGTTAAAAAAAATATTGTGCACAAATTTTATCTTATCGGAGAATATTCGATTTGTACGATGGCACAAAAATGACCAAACATTTGTGGATCCCACAACGAAATATTGTCGGATATAGAAAACGACATAAATAACCTTTTCAAATAAAATAGTTAACGGTACTATCACTTTTAGCTGTTAAAATAACTAGTGATAAAAGATAATAGTATATGGTATTACATAGTAGTACACGGTGTTGCATAGTATTTCACCAATAATTGTCGCATGCACAGTAATTAATATTATTAAACTAATAATTGTCATAGTAGCATATGCACAATATTGCACATTATTAAATTAATAATTATCATTACACAGTATTTAACTTTATTAAATCAATAATGGTCATAGTAACTTGTTTGATAGGGTTGAATTATATGATATTTTTATTCCCTAACACTTCGTTTTTATATTTATTGTATGCTTAAATGTTTAATTATTTAGTTTATTTTGGTTTTAATAGGTTTTATAGGGTTTTAATTAATTTATGTTAATTTAGGTAATTTTATAGTATTTTTATATTTCTTTTTATTTATGTGTTTTTATTTCTTTTTAGTGTTTTAGGTGTTTTATTAATTATTATGTGTTTTTATTATTTTTATTTATTTTTAACTATTTTATATTTTATTTTGTAGGAAAAATAAGCTTTGGGGGCATTTTTGTAAATTCTGCAAAGCTCTAATGGCATTTTGGTAATTACGCAGCGCGGTGGCATTTTGGTAAATTTCGAAAAAGTTGGCGCTCGCGCAATGCGAAGCGGATGGGTTGGCCGGCAAAAGAAACGACGTCGTTTCATCACAGCGTTCGCGCAATGCGCGAGCGTTTGGCGGAGACAGTAGGCGCGTTACTAACACGCGCTAGCGGTAACAATAAGGCACGTGCATAGAACGCGCTGACGCGTCAGAGAAGAGAGAGAAAGTGGCGGCTGGCAGCTTTGTTCCTTTTCCTTTCTTATTTTGGATTTCCTACACTACAATGCAACAAATTAGTAGAATAAAAATTCGATTTTAATTTGGAAAAGGAAGTAATAATTCTTTATTTTATTTTTAATATTTTATTTAGAATTCCAATTAGGGTTAGGATAATAATTATTTTATTTTTCTTTTATTTTTAATTGTAAATCATATCAGGGTTTGGACAAGTTAGGAAGTTTATGGAGCCTATAAATAGAGGGCTTGAGACACAATGTAATACACAACATTTCTTAGAATAAAAATTCTCTCTTCTATTCTTTAGTGTTCTTTATATTTATGAGTAGTTAATTTATTTTTCTTGGTTTAAGTGATTGAAGCCATCAAGATTTATACACTGTGAGATCTAATTTATTTTAATTGTTCAATTTATATTTTGATTATTGAATATTCTTCTATGTTTAATTTTATGATTGATTTGTTTAATTGCTAGGAGGCCTACTAGTTTATTATTCATATTAATCTACTGCTACTAATGAAGCAACTAAGTTTAATAATTGTTTTGCAGATCAAAAGATTATTTTATCTTAGGAAGAATATTCATCTAAATTAAATGCAAACAAGTGGTTTGTGTTGTTTAGTTCAACGATCTCTCTAATTTTTTATGCTGCTATTAAATTAAATCTTTAGCAAGTGCCGGAGGTTGTTTATTAGTAAGGGTATTTAGACCAAGTGGCTCTACTTATCTAAAATTAAGGAGAGAGGAGAAAAATTATTCCACCTGCGAGTAGTTCTTTCTACGGTGAATCTTCAAAATATTAATTGATTTATTTTTGCATCAGTGATCAGTTGTAAATTCTTAATGGTGGATTTTAACTTAAACCAAGGCTTTTTATTTTTATTAATTTCTTTCATATTTATTTTAATTAGTTTTATTTAAATTATTTCCTTAATTACAAAAACCCCCAATTCTTATTTGCAAAAACATAAAATTAAATTAATCATTCTCCGTGGGATCGACTCTTACTTACACTACTACATTAATATTTTTTCCAAAGTAAGATTTTATTTTTGGGTGCTTGCGACATCACACCAACTTTCCTTGTCTATACTTAGTATTGTTATCACTGATGTGATGTTAAATTAATTGTTGTATTTAGTTGATATTTTGGTATATCTTTGCTTGCATTATGAGTCTTTAACTCAGAAAGTCAACTACACTGCATTTACAACAATTGGTCATAATAATGAATAATTATAAATTATTGTTGAATAATTGAATTGATAAAGTTATTTGTTTTATTATAATAAATTATATATAGTTATTTACTTTATATAAATTATGTAAAGAATTTTTTTTTATTATAATACTTTATATAAAGTTATTTGTTTTATATATAAAGTTAATCGATTTATATGTAAAGTTAATTATTTTATTAAATGAATGGTATAGATTAGAGATAATATAATAATTATAGAATTTGAAATGAACGGTGTAGATTAAAGATGATTTTTAAATGAATGGTTTAGATTAAAGAAATCTTGAAAAATGAAATGTGTGGTATGAATTAAATATTATCTTGAAATATACAGTTTAGATTAAATTAAAAAATCTTGAATTATGCTAAGATTTTTGGCTATAAATAGAGACCTTAGCTTAAGGATTTTTTATAAACTTCCTTGCTTATTCTTTCTTTTACTCTCTAAATATTACTTTGTGTAAGTTATCTCTAAGTGTGCTTAAGTTATCGTGTATATTTATGAAGATTTGTAAGAGTACAAGTACTGTTCAAGTTGATCAACTTTATTTAAAATAATATCCAGTCACGTGTTAAGGTAAGGGATATCATTTTCATACTCTTAAACTTACTACGGTAAGGGATATCATATTCTATTATTCAAGTTTATTACGGTAAGAGATATTATTTTCTTTCTTAACTATAAGGGATATTGTTTTTTTATACTATTAAAGTTACTATGGTAAGAATTGTTCGTTAAAACTTCTTGAAATAATTATATGATTCATAATAGTTTGCGCTTCATTTGATATCATTTCACGTGAACCTTCTTATTTACTTAAACCTTTCTATTGAACTTCAACCGTTATTTTTAATTATGGATCTTGAATATCATTCTTGAATTTGAGTCCACATCATGTTGATAATTTGGACATTATTCGACTCTAGACAAAGTATCATGTTATTCTAATCATCATTTGGATCTCTGTTGTTATTCTAATCATCAAAAATCAAGTTATTGTGAATATCTGTGGCATGAGGTACAGATGATAGGATAAAGGCAATATAATGGTGGTGTGTCTTTTAGGGCACGTGGTGAATGTTCTCTTTGGCTTGGGGCAAAGAAGAACTGATGTTGGTATGATCATGACCAGTGATGTTTTAGATGATAAAAGTTGATGATTTTTTTTCTTAAAAAGATAAGCTAGTGGACATCATAGTCTACATGATTCTTCTAATAGATTGTTCATTCTGCTGCTATTATTGATCTAAAATTTGTTATTTATTATATTCAATCAAGAACTCAACTGTTGAAGACAAATGATAATTTATTATTGTTATCTTAGTCATTATCTTTCTTTTCTAGGCTATTTGAACTCACCATTTCGTTTGATTTATTGTTCTTCAGGAAATGAGAGAGTAGTTGGGTCTAGTCGGGGGATGGAATAAAGGTCCGAGTGATAACTGCAGTAGTCTTCACATATTGTAAAATAGTGTGACAATGCTAGTGAAAACTTAAGTGTGTATTATTGGGCTCTGTATTTTTGTACTATGTACTGTTTTGTAATAATTATCGTATATTTTTGGCTTCTCAAATTGGGATATATAGGCCCAAATTTGGGGGCGTCACACTTTCATTCAATCACGACTTATATAGTCTATATAAATGGTACGGTTACAATAGAAATACTTGTTAACCCAGTGGTGTATATTGGTTGTAGTAGAAATACTTGCTAACCATAATATGAAAAGTTTTTAAAGAAGTATTTTTACTTCATACTGCTTCACAATTATTGAACAATTGTTGAAGATTTTTATTATTCTGAAGTTTGGAGGTTGGGAAAAGTGTGAGTTTCCTATAAAGAAGAAATCTTATAATGCATATTGTTTAAATGAATTCCCGAAGGAGGGAAGTGAGAAAATTAGTTGAAGAATCTATTTTGATGAATAGAAATAGCAAAAGTTAGTAAGTAAGAATTTTGCGAACGAAATTCTTAAAAGGAGGGATGAATGTGATTCCCTAGGTATTTATGAGGTCAGTAAGTAATAATTTCAATGATCATGACGTACGATAATCTTTAGACAAGGAAATTGATGTGTAACAATTAAAATTTGAATAAAGGTCATGAAATAAAACCTATATGAATTAATTATGGATATGCAAGAAAAATATGATGTAGTATCTATTGTAGTACATTGAAATTAGTCAACGAACTTTTGAAAGAAATTAGAAGTAAACCGAGTAGGAGAAGTTTAGTATTGCGATTCCAAGGACAGAATCCTTACTATAAGGAGGGAAGAATGTGACGACCCAAATTTTTAAATGTATTGTCGACGCCGGGATTTTCGCCGTTGCGTATTTTAATATTAAAAGCCCTTCCCAATTTTAGCCTTTAGATTAAGATGTGACTTTTGAAAAGGGTCGGCTTAATGTCGACGGGGTTTCGAAAGGTCGATTTTATAATGAGCCAATTGACCAGAGTCGCCAGTTGGTATATTTGAAATGGATGTACCAACTCATCCGAATTTTGTTTTCGTAATCACTGGCTCATATGTGACTCCGATTTAATTGATCCGCAAACCGAGATTCATAGAGTTCGGGGGTTTGCTTAAGCGAGTGGAAGGTGTTAGGCACCCCCCGACTTCCGTGAAATACGGTTACCGCAATCTCGATGTTTTCCTATCCTTTTAAATCTTAAAATGTGTGAGTTGCGTGTGTGTGCCTAAATGGAGGTTTGTGATGAGTTTTGCATAAAAGTTTGCTTATATTTTATATGGCAAATGCATTTATCTGGAAAGCGTTTTAAACGTCTTTTGACCCAAATGACGAGGCTTCGCTTTTTATAAGAAAGATTGATTTTAATTTCGAAAACGTTGAGGGTTTTTTATTAGATGTCATTTTAGAAAACAATAGTTTTAAACTTTTGTCAAATAGGAATCGAGACTATACATTGCCTTCTAACAGTTAATATAAATAAAATGAAGGCAACTTCTAGAACTCTTTAACCCTATGCACAAAGTTTAATGAAAACGTTTATTTATTTTTTTCGAAAACATCTTTTATGACATTTTTTAAAACCCGGATGTAGCCTTTTCGTCAAACAAGGATCAAAATTTCGCCAAAACTCTTTACTTTTTACACCTCGTGTATCTAATATCCTAATTTGATTCTTTTTAGAAGATCTTTATTAATTGCTTTATTTTGGAAAATCATTTTTTGCGTTGCAACTCAAAATAAGCATTCAAAACGTGTCGGGGCTATCCATGGGCATGTGAGCCATCCAGACAACCCCAAACACCCACAATCACATATTTTATTATTATTACGGGGCCTTAACCCGAACACGACTTGGTATCGCTTTAAGGCCCAATATTACATTTACACAACCACAAATCCCACATGATGATTACATATACCAAAAATGTCCATCATCGGGATTTGACCACGAGGATCTCCTCCCTAGGCTCACATTCACCCAAATCGTTGCACAACCAACCCTAAACCAAATCTAACGAGATTTAACATGGCTATCACACTACACAATCCAAATATCACCAAATCAACACTACACATTACTTATAACCATAATGAACAGAAAAAATCACCGTACGGATATCATCGGGGCGTTAGGAGGAATTATGTTCCGATGGAACCCTCGCTAACGGCACCTAATCCACGGATCATCGCCATTACAACAACAAAACTATATCAAATAACCAATCACAATGCTACATTAACAATACAAGCCATATAAACTCAAAAAAATCATTTTCACCTTGCAAAAATGCCGACTCAAGCTTCTATATCACGAAATAGATTACACCACAAGATTACTAACCAATGAATACAACAAAATGGGATATATTGCTTGAATCCAACAAGCAAAACGACCTCCCTCTCTCTTCCCCGCGAGCTCTCTCTCTCCTCTTTTCTTTTTCCTTTTTTTCTCTTCTCTTTCTCTCGGGTGGAAGAAATGGCGATCTATACTAGTTCAGCAGGCAGCCGCAGATGCATCTGCGGCTGCCTGCTATGGCCATCTCCTCGGCTGCCGTGTGCCGCCCTCGAGCCACGCGAAAGTCTTTTTGTCGGCAGCCGCGACTGCATCCGCGGCTGTCCGGCGCATTTTTCTCGAATTTCGTGTCACGCGGTATTAATTTGCCAATTTCTGCTGTATTATTTTGGAATGCTGTTCCTTGATACATGAATCAATTCTGGGAATGGTTTCCCGGCATCGAGACCCCACCCTAATGCTGTAATTGCGGTGGTCCTTGGCCTTCTTTGGCGATTCGCATCGGCCTTTGTCTGGATTGCCCGTAGGCCTCGCCTCAGATGACTCAATTCTCGTTTTGCGTTTGACAGCCTTGATCGTAAGCCGTGGTGGGAACTGCGTTTTGGCGCCCACCTCTCCTTTTCGTATATTGGGTCACTTGACGATTTTGCCCTCCTGTCAGGGTTAGTATACAAGTGCAAAATTTGGGTGTCTACATGTATGTTATATAATATTAAAATAAAATTTAATAAATAAATTTCTTATTATAAGAAGAAACGAGTTGGAATGAATAAAATTTATGTGTTATATATATTTTGAAATACATGATTTACGGGGAAGATAAAATATGTATATATTTTTATATGTGAAATATATACATTTATTTAAAAATAAAATTTAATAGTTAATTAAATCTATTAAATTAATTGGATGAATAAGCAAGGGAATGAATAAAAAAATATATGAGTTATATATATTTTTTGTAATATGTGATTTATGTGATGAGTTAATTTTGTATAAATTTATAAGCGAAATATATACATCTAATTAAGAATGAAATTTAATAGTTAATTTAGTTATTAGGTTCATAGTTTGAATTAACTACGAGATGAAATATAAAGCGACAAAAATTAATTAATTAATATTAGTTAATTGAGATTAAGTGAAATATTATATTATGAAATAATATAATTTGAATATTTAGTATTAAATGGTAATGGAACTATTATAAATTAAATTTCATAAAAGATGTAATTACTTCGCTTAAGAAAAATAGTGAATTAATGTACGTATTTTATTGTAATAAAATGAGTGAGTTAATTAAAACTCATTATTTTAATATATTACATATAAATGTAATATATTTATGTAATCACTTAATATATTATAATATGCCAAACGGATGAAAAAAGTATATATGAAATGAGGGAATCAAGTCACTAATTTTATTAGTTGGATAATATATAATTTTTGAAAAAAGAAAGTATTTTCTTTTATTTAGTTAATAATGAGGATTATGTTGCAATAATTAAAATGTAACAAGAATAATGATGTAATATTTAATATTATATCAAATGAATGTGAATTAAAAATATGGGGTGATGGACTAATATTTATTAAATGAATATTGGATATAAAAATTAGTAAATTAAATTAATATTTAATTTACGATTAAAGATATTAAATTAGTATATTTAATGTTTTTAAATAATTTGGTTGGAAACAATTTATGGAGAGAAGGGAGATGATTAAATTTAATAATACAATATTGATTGTATAATTTAAATGAGTTTTGTAAAATAATTAATTAAGTGAATATTAACTATTTTAATATAGTTGATTCGTCATACAAAAAGTGTTAATTTAATTATGGATTAATTTTATAATTGGTGGAATGATTTTTTTATAATTATTATAAGTGTATAAATTACCAATTTATGTATTTATAAATAATACATATAATGGTCTATGTATAATTGTAGACACCCAAATTTTGCACTTCTCTACTAACCCTGGCAGGAGGGCAGAATCGTCATTTGACCCGACGAGCGAAAAGGAAGGTGGACCCCAACACGAAGCCACCCCAACAACTTACGGTCAAAGCCGCCACATGATAAGTGATTTTTATACCTACGAATTGAATACATTTGAGCTTGATAAATTGCTTACCTTTAAGTATTTATGTTAGTTTCTATGTGTTTTTACGTGTTTGTTGTAATTTAGGTTGTACAGTAAGTTTATGTGTTTTCTGTTCATTTATGCGTCTTTTTACCACATTATTATAGGATGTGACTTTATATTACTTTTTATGTGTTTTATGTTGTATTGTAGGTATTATAATAAGGGCTTGATAAATAAAGGCTTGGATGCCCCGGTTCGCGTTTTCGGCGTGCCGTTTACATGACGGCCAACTTTCGACCTTGATCCATTCCGATTCTCCAATTTTACAAAACATGAAAGTTGTAGAACATCTCCTCAGCTTTCTGAAACATCTTGAATCAACGTAATCGGAGGTCAGACGCAAAAGTTATACAAAAAAGACAAAGAAATGCAGCAGCAGCCTATTGAGGCCAACTTTTGACATGGATCCATTATGATTCTGCAATTTGGTCAAAGATGGAAGTTGTAGCTCTACGAATATACTTTCCATAACATCTTGAATTTCCTAAATCGGAGTTCGTATGAAGAAGTTACGCCCAAAACACGAAAGGACCCTAAAGCAGCCAACTGTCAGCTTTCTGCACTAAGGCGCAGCTGCGCCCATTTTGCACTATGGAGAGGCGCAGCTACGCCGGTTGCCAGGCAGACCAAGATTTTGGCGCAGCTGCGCCGTTTTTGCACTATGGTTCGGCGCAGCTGCGCCGTGCGCCAGTCCAGCAGCGAACAGAATGCTATAAAAGCCACTTTTTGAGCCCTAAAACATAACATATCCGGTTTCTTCCGAGAGGAGGCGACTTGGGCGACTTTGGGAGGCCATTTTGGTGATTCCATGGAGCTTCTACATCAATGGGATGCTATGATTTAGGGAGTTTGTCTATATTTCTCTTCCTTTTGCCTCTCTATTTCATGTATTCTATTGTTGTTTGATTTTTGGAACAAGAGTACTATTGTTAGTAGTTCTATTAGCTAGTTCTATTGATAGTAGTACTAGTAGGTGTAATTGGATGATTTGTAATCCATGGGTGTAATATCTATGTGTTTGTATTGAATCCATTGCATGCTTTATTCATATTGAATCTTGTTATACTCATTTGCTATGTATTTGTGGATGTTGGATTACTTGTTTGATATGAACTAAGCATTGAATCTAAGTATTGTGATGGAACCCAATAGGTTGTTCTAGTTGATTTCTCTCTCTTTGGTTGGCACCATATGGATTGGTTGTTGTATTTGTGCTTTGTGGTTAATGTCTAGGTCGTGCATTTACTTAGTAGCCTATACGGAACTGAGAGAGGGAGTATAGTGTTTGACCCAAGTATGTCACATATGTTCGTGATTCCACATGGCGTTGGGATTATGATTCGTGGAAAGGATAGACATATACCGATCCACCATGTGCACCCTTTGAGAACTTGACCTTCAACCCTTGTTATTCTTAGCTTGGGCGTTCCTGCTTGTTTCTGTTGCCTTGTGTCGGATTTAGGTAGGATGTCGCTACATGTGCTCGAGAGAGGCATGTTAGTACCATAGAGAGTTCTCGGTTGACCATTCATCGGCTACGGCTGTGTGGATGGGTTTTCATATTTTGCGCTTAACGCGTATTTGTTTGACCTAGTTATTAGTGTGGTAACTCGTGCGGAACTGAGAGAGGGAGTACCAGTTTAGACCTAGATATAATGACACGTGTTCGTGATTCCACCTGGCGTTGGGATTATGATTCGTGAGTTAGGATAGAGATATACCAGCTCGCCTCGTGTAGCCAAGAGAGAATCTGTTCTTCAAATCCTTTTTAGTGTTGATAGTGAGTTGCCTAGTTAGGGTGTTCCTTCCCGTTTCTGTTGCCCTTGGGTCAGATTTGGGTGGATTCGGGTATGGTGCAACGAGAGTTGTCTCGTTTTTTTTTCTGTTTTTATGTTTTTATATTTAACGAGTTCCGACCTCGACGAGTTCGTTTGAATGAACAATAACGCGCAAGTATACGCGGTCAACAAGTAATAAAGAGTAAGTAGAGTATCGATCCCACGAGGAATTATTAACAAGAATTGCCAAACACAAGCTTATAACCAACTCAATCCTATTTAAACGAAAGATTAATTGTTTTGAAATTAAACTAATAAAAATTAAACTAATACTAGCTAATGAAAACAATTAAATATAGGTGAATCTAAGTATGTAACTTCCCCCAATAGTTCGTTCAAGTCTCCTAACTCTCTCTTTGGCCATTCGGTCACGACGAATTGTCAACCGAGAATTCTCTATATGAGATATGGCCAACTCTCATTGCACCATACCCGAATCCACCCAAATCCGACCCAATGGCAACAGAAACGGGAAGGAACACCCTAACTAGGCAACTCACTATATCCCTATGAGAGTCAACACTAAAAAGGATTTGAAGAACAGATTCTCTCTTGGCTACACGAGGCGAGCTGGTATATCTCTATCCTAACTCACGAATCATAATCCCAACGCCATGTGGAATCACGAACATGTGTGACATACTTGGGTCAAACACTATACTCCCTCTCTCAGTTCCGTATAGGCTACTAAGTAAATGCACGACCTAGACATTAACCACAAAGCACAAATACAACAACCAATCCATATGGTGCCAACCAAAGAGAGAGAAATCAACTAGAACAACCTATTGGGTTCCATCACAATACTTAGATTCAATGCTTAGTTCATATCAAACAAGTAATCCAACATCCACAAATACATAGCAAATGAGTATAACAAGATTCAATATGAATAAAGCATGCAATGGATTCAATACAAACACATAGATATTACACCCATGGATTACAAATCATCCAATTACACCTACTAGTACTACTATCAATAGAACTAGCTAATAGAACTACTAACAATAGTACTCTTGTTCCAAAAATCAAACAACAATAGAATACATGAAATAGAGAGGCAAAAGGAAGAGAAATATAGACAAACTCCCTAAATCATAGCATCCCATTGATGTAGAAGCTCCATGGAATCACCAAAATGGCCTCCCAAAGTCGCCCAAGTCGCCTCCTCTCGGAAGAAACCGGATATGTTATGTTTTAGGGCTCAAAAAGTGGCTTTTATAGCATTCTGTTCGCTGCTGGACTGGCGCACGGCGCAGCTGCGCCGAACCATAGTGCAAAAACGGCGCAGCTGCGCCAAAATCTTGGTCTGCCTGGCAACCGGCGCAGCTGCGCCTCTCCATAGTGCAAAATGGGCGCAGCTGCGCCTTAGTGCAGAAAGCTGACAGTTGGCTGCTTCAGGGTCCTTTCGTGTTTTGGGCGTAACTTCTTCATACGAACTCCGATTTAGGAAATTCAAGATGTTCTGGAAAGGATATTCATAGAGCTACAACTTCCATCTTTGACCAAATTGCAGAATCATAATGGATCCATGTCAAAAGTTGGCCTCAATAGGCTGCTGCTGCATTTCTTTGTCTTTTTTGTATAACTTTTGCGTCTGACCTCCGATTACGTTGATTCAAGATGTTTCGGAAAGCTGAGGAGATGTTCTACAACTTTCATGTTTTGTAAAATTGAAGAATCGGAATGGATCAAGGTCGAAAGTTGGCCGTCATGTAAACGGCACGCCGAAAACGCGAACCGGGGCATCCAAGCCTTTATTTATCAAGCCCTTATTATAATACCTACAATACAACATAAAACACATAAAAAGTAATACAAAGTCACATCCTATAATAATGTGGTAAAAAGACGCATAAATGAACAGAAAACACATAAACTTACTCTACAACCTAAATTACAACAAACACGTAAAAACACATAGAAACTAACATAAATACTTAAAGGTAAGCAATTTATCAAGCTCAAATGTATTCAATTCGTAGGTATAAAAACCACTTATCAAATACCCCCAAACTTAAACCATTGCTTGCCCTCAAGCAATACAAATACAAACTAAATAAAGAAAAATTAACAAAATACATAGATAAAAATAAAAAAAATTCTACAAGTTAAAAATCACAGAAAATACTTGAAGATTTGCATATTATCAAGGTTAGGAGTACTCTATGCATATAACATTTAATAACCAATACATACCCCCAAACTTAAACATTTGCTTGTCCTCAAGCAAAACAACACTGACTATACAAAAAACAACACAAAACTTGAGCAGTGAGTTAATAAGAAAGAACATTGTGGCCTCAAGATTATATCAAGCTATAATTACAAGAAAATCTCAAAACCTTGCAAAGTCTAGAATCTCAACTCACATATCAGTCAATACACACTTATGACCCCCGTGTGTGTGTGTGAACCATCTGCAACAACAAATCATCACGCAGAGGGGTGGTGTAGTCAAATTACCTTAAGAAAGAAATCGAAAACTTAAAACCACATGCACATGACATCACTCTCCACTAGTCCCAGCAGATAAGTCAAAACAAAACTAATCTTGACATGTGCAATGTCTCATTCCATTAGGCTATACAGAGTTACCCATGTAACGAGCGTTTGACCAATGACTCCCAAACCAGTTGGCTTTAGGGCATTAGGTGTAAAGACACCCCTAAGGGCCTAATAACTCGAGTAACAAAGGCCACAAAACTCGACTAGTCAAGTAAATTATTATATTTATTACTATCAATACTTCTTTTTTTCTTTTTCTTTTTCTTTCTTTTTCATTTTTTGTTTTTTTTTTTTATTTTTTTTTTTATTTTTTTTAATCATGTGAGTGCGTTTTAACGCTCCATCTCACGCTACTACAACATAAACATATCAAACATGAGAAGTCGTTTTGAGTGATGCATATACGAGTTTTAAAGTAAAAGATTGTCTCATTAAGCAAGTAGTCATATAAACCGCCTCAAAGTAAACAACTTATTCAATACAAATGGTTATGTGCTCGAAGAAAAGGGATCACAAGTTATGTAAACCAATAATAAGTCAAGCACACAGACGAAGCGACGTTTATCAATTTTCTACGAGTTATAACTCAAATAATCAATGCCTGATCCTCGACTAACATTCAATCAGGTTAACTCAATGCTCAAGAGACACAATCTATACTACAACGACTCAAAACGAAAAACAAAAAACACATACAACATATATTAACAACACATAGACGAACCCAGTTTTGTAGGGAGTACGATTGCACTTAGCACGTGCAACAAGCCGTTAAACCTCAAGGTTACCCAAGAGGACGAGTTTTGTCTCGTGAGGGTTTGCAGAGAATATACCCACAAAATTCAAACAAGATAGCAACATCAAAGCAACATATAGAAAAACCCCCAAACTTGGAACTGACAAGTCCATAATGTAAACAATAAAGGAATTAAAGTGCAGAGGACTTCCCTGAAACACATGTCAGTTGTCGCCAAAAGCAACCGACTTCCATAATCCCGCTAAGATGCGCTACCTGGAAAACAAAACAAAATAAGTACATAAATAAATAAATAAAAGAAAAAGTATTTTTGTATTTTTAAAGTTTTGTATATTTTTTTTTTTTTTTTTTTTTTTTTTAATTTTTTTGGGCTCTCCGGCGCAGCTGCGCCGAAAATGTACTGCATAAGGGCGCAGCTGCGCAGTATGGCAGGAAAAAGGCCTCGGGGTGGAAGGCGCAGCTGCGCAGTAAATGGTCGTGGTAATGGCGCAGCTGCGCCGTACGGCAGATGGCTTTCTGTTGAGGGAGGAAGGCGCAGCTGCGCAGGAATTTGCCTGCATAGCGGCGCAGCTGCGCCGTGCATCAGTAGTGCAGTCTGCTGTTTTCTACAAAAAATTTCACCCCATTTTTCTAACTTTGCACAATCCCACCAAATGGCTAAAACCTGAGAGAGACAAAAATAGAACTATTAAAACTACTAAGTTTACAAAAAAAAATAAAAATAAAAATTCTACTTAATATTTAATGCAAATAAGAATTAAACAGGGAGGGGGAAGTAATTGAAAATGCAAATAAAAATTAAACAAGGAGGGAGAAAGAGTGAATGGGGTGCCTCCCATCGAGCGCTTGGTTTATAGTCCTTTAGCCGGACTTCTTCGTATCAAGGCTATCCAATCCCTCTTCGGTAATTGAGGAACCCTCCATCCGTTGGAAGCAATTCATTATTTGGGAGGTTCCCATTTGTGATAGCCACGAAGTATAAGTCACCTAGCTTGCTCTTTGTAGGTAGATTCCCCATTTCAACGGTCAAATAGCTAGGTGCTTCTTCCATTGTGTTCGACACCATATTGGGGCATTTAAGATTGTCAAACACAATGGGCTCTTCCTCTATCTTCTCTTCTTCAACCCACCATGGCTCCATATTTGTACTAGCTCTCATGTCATAGAGAGCCATGCCGACGACATGACTACCAAGTGGGCATGCTTTTGCAAATCTGATCGGATTCTTGAACTTTGGTGGAGAAAGCTCTTGGGGCACTAACAAGGTCGACGCATCTTCATTGGAATGCACATATATTTCTTCGTCGACTGTGTTAACCATATCCCCACTATTCTCCTCCCTTTCAATCTCTTGTGGCTCATCCAATTGCAGATTTGGCTCGGGTACTCCATCAGCCTCGGAATCCATGTCATGAGGCCAAGTGTCTTGAGGACTGTTGTTTAAGGCTTTGAACATTTTCTCCATTTGATCCTCAAGATTTTGAATGGAAGCAGCTTGACTACGCATCACTTCCTCATTCAATGCCATGTACTTGGACCACAATTCCTCCAATCTTGAATTTTCTTCATGTTGCGGTGGAGGTGGACATGAAAAATCCGGTGGGTACATATGACTTGGAGCATCGTATTGATCTTGCTGAGTATAGCTCCATGCATCATCCAGGTGATATCCCCAATCCTGATAATAATTTTCGGGATAAGCATAATTGTTGAGGTAATCACCCCCATACTGTACCGATCCATAACTGATGGTGCATTGATGACTCAGATGATTGCCAGCACAATAATCACAAAACACATCCACACTTTGAGTACTGCGCGCTCCTAGAACGTCCAACTTACTCGAAAGTGTCTCAATTTGTGCTGACAATGCAGAAATTGCATCGAGACTATCAATCCCTGTTTCCCATGGTGGAGTCATACTCGTGTATGGCCATTGATAAGCAAATTCATCCATGGTACCTTAAAAGAGAAAAATATAGGAAGTAAAAAGAAATAAAATAAAAAGAAATGTTTAAATTAAGACTAATTTAATCGAAGCTAATAATGGCAATAATTATTAAACTAATTCCCCGGCAACGGCGCCAAAAACTTGTTGGGGTCTCGGTCGGAACTTGTTTTTATTCTGTTTTTATATTTTTATATTTAATAAGTTCCGACCTCGACGAGTTCGTTTGAATGAACAAAACGCGCAAGTATACGCGGTCAACAAGTAATAAAGAGTAAGTAGAGTATCGATCCCACGAGGAATTATTAACAAGAATTTCCAAACACAAACTTATAATCAATTCAATCCTATTTAAACAAAAGATTAATTGTATTGAAATTAAACTAATAAAAATTAAACTAATACTAGCTAATGAAAACAACTAAAGATAGGTGAATCTAAGTATGTAACTTTCCCCAATAGTTCATTCAAGTCTCTTAACTCTCTCTTTGGCCATTCGGTCACGACGAATTGTCAACCGAGAATTCTTTATAATAGATATGGCCAACTCTCGTTGCACCATACCCGAATCCACCCAAATCCGACCCAAGGGCAACAGAAACGGGAATGAACACCCTAACTAGGCAACTCACTATATCTCTATGAGAGTCAACACTAAAAAGGATTTGAAGAACAGATTCTCTCTTGGCTACTCGAGGCGAGCTGGTATATCTCTATCCTAACTCACGAATCATAATCCCAACGCCAGGTGGAATCACGAACACGTGTCATTGTATCTAGGTCTAAACTGGTACTCCCTCTCTCAGTTCCGCACGAGTTACCACACTAATAACTAGGTCAAACAAATACGCGTTAGGCGCAAAATATGAAAACCCATCCACACAGCCGTAGCCGATGAATGGTCAACCGAGAACTCTCTATGGTACTAACATGCCTCTCTCGAGCACATGTAGCGACATCCTACCTAAATCCGACACAAGGCAACAGAAACAAGCAGGAACGCCCAAGCTAAGAATAACAAGGGTTGAAGGTCAAGTTCTCAAAGGGTGCACATGGTGGATCGGTATATGTCTATCCTTTCCACGAATCATAATCCCAACGCCATGTGGAATCATGAACATGTGTGACATACTTGGGTCAAACACTATACTCCCTCTCTCAGTTCCGTATAGGTTACTAAGTAAATGCACGACCTAGACATTAACCACAAAGCACAAATACAACAACCAATCCATATGGTGCCAACCAAAGAGAGAGAAATCAACTAGAACAACCTATTGGGTTCCATCACAATACTTAGATTCAATGCTTAGTTCATATCAAACAAGTAATCCAACATCCACAAATACATAGCAAATGAGTATAACAAGATTCAATATGAATAAAGCATGCAATGGATTCAATACAAACACATAGATATTACACCCATGGATTACAAATCATCCAATTACACCTACTAGTACTACTATCAATAGAACTAGCTAATAGAACTACTAACAATAGTACTCTTGTTCCAAAAATCAAACAACAATTGAATACATGAAATAGAGAGGCAAAAGGAAGAGAAATATAGACAAACTCCCTAAATCATAGCATCCCATTGATGTAGAAGCTCCATGGAATCACCAAAATGGCCTCCCAAAGTCGCCCAAGTCGCCTCCTCTCGGAAGAAACCGGATATGTTATGTTTTAGGGCTCAAAAAGTGGCTTTTATAGCATTCTGTTCGCTGCTGGACTGGCGCACGGCGCAGCTGCGCCGAACCATAGTGCAAAAACGGCGCAGCTGCGCCAAAATCTTGGTCTGCCTGGCAACCGGCGCAGCTGCGCCTCTCCATAGTGCAAAATGGGCGCAGCTGCGCCTTAGTGCAGAAAGCTGACAGTTGGCTGCTTCAGGGTCCTTTCGTGTTTTGGGCGTAACTTTTTCATACGAACTCCGATTTAGGAAATTCAAGATGTTCTGGAAAGGATATTCATAGAGCTACAACTTCCATCTTTGACCAAATTGCAGAATCATAATGGATCCATGTAAAAAGTTGGCCTCAATAGGCTGCTGCTGCATTTCTTTGTCTTTTTTGTATAAGTTTTGCGTCTGACCTCCGATTGCGTTGATTCAAGATGTTTCGGAAAGCTGAGGAGATGTTGTACAACTTTCATGTTTTGTAAAATTGGAGAATCGGAATGGATCAAGGTCGAAAGTTGGCCGTCATGTAAACGGCACGCCGAAAACGCGAACCGGGGCATCCAAGCCTTTATTTATCAAGCCCTTATTATAATACCTACAATACAACATAAAACACATAAAAAGTAATATAAAGTCACATCCTATAATAATGTGGTAAAAAGACGCATAAATGAACAGAAAACACATAAACTTACTCTACAACCTAAATTACAACAAACACGTAAAAACACATAGAAACTAACATAAATACTTAAAGGTAAGCAATTTATCAAGCTCAAATGTATTCAATTCGTAGGTATAAAAACCACTTATCAAATACCCCCAAACTTAAACCATTGCTTGCCCTCAAGCAATACAAATACAAACTAAATAAAGAAAAATTAACAAAATACATAGATAAAAATAAAAAAAATTCTACAAGTTAAAAATCACAGAAAATACTTGAAGATTTGCATATTATCAAGGTTAGGAGTACTCTATGCATATAACATTTAATAACCAATACCACAGCAAACAACGAGCATTAGGCAAGGCAAAAAGCTAATCTAGAAGAACCTGATCGGATCACCAAAGACGACAAATGGCCACTACGCTTACGATGAGCGAGCGGCTGCCCAGCTCGCCGGTGAGCTGGCGGGGGTGTAAGGGGGCAGCGCCCCCTGGAAGCCAAGCACAATTAGCAAATTCTATATCAAGTCGCAGCCCTCCGAACTAGCCTCCTAGAACAATATGGCACGTTTTCCAGGGATTTCCGGATTGCAAAATACGAGCCTTCTAGCGAAAAAATGAAAGACCGACATCAGATGCGGAAATCGAGGAAAACACCGGAGCCAGCCGCAGCTGCACCTGCGGCTGGCCGCAGTTGCATCTGCGACCAATATCTGAAGTTGCTAAATCGCCATTTCCAGTTTCATTTTCAGCAGACGCGGACGGAAGAAAGAAAAAGAGAGAGAGAGAGGCTACGGGAGCGAGAGAAAAGAGAGAAAAAGAGAGAGAATTGTGAGGAATCTTCATTGTTTGTTCAATCTTTACATTATATTGTATCCTATTTCGATTTTCAAGTGTCAAAGTGGGTCTTTCATCATTTGAAATGTGAAGAAATCCAAGTTTATGGCGTTTGATATAGTTAGATCTAGTTCTCATTTCATCTTATTGTTTAAGTTGTTATAGATCTAATATTTGTACATTTGTTGGGTGGATCTACTGTTAGATCCGAAAATATTTGGTGCATTGCTATTTAAGTAGTTTGATTCGGTGTATTTTGAAGTTAGATCCAATGTAGTCAATTTATTATAGATCTATGAATTAGGGACGGTTAGAGAGGATTTATTGCGGATGAAATCTCCTCCTAATCTCCCGATGATATCCTTTTAGTTTGTTTCATAGCTTTTACGTATGTAGCGATTGCGATGCGCTTTTATTGTAAATATGTAAATTTTTGGGCCTTAAAGCGATGTCGGATCGAAAATCGGGTTTAGGCCCCGTGATAGTGAAATGTGCGATTGTGGGCGTTTGGGGTTATTTGGATGGCTCACATGCCCGTGAATAACCTCAACGCTATTTAAATGCTTGATTTTCCTTTTAACGCAAGAAAATGATTTTGGAATAAATGATAAAGCTTTTCATAAAATCAAGCAAACTAGGATATTAGATCATTCGTAGGCTAAATAAAATTGTAAGTGTCGGATGAGCTCTATTCCTATTTGACGAAGGGTTTGAAAAATATGTTTTACAAATATCATCGGTTTTATTATCGAAACAAAAAAAGCAATAAAAATGAACTTTTCGATTAAGTAAAATCCTTCGTGCATAGGGTTAACGAGTTTCTGAAGCACTTTCAAAGTAAAGCATTCCAACGACATTCATTTAGACGCACACACACTCACACACACACACACACACACACACATTTTTAGGATTTTAAAAAGGATAGGAAAACATCGAGATTGCGGTAACCGTGTTTCATGGAAGTTGGGGGGTGCCTAACACCTTCCCCTCGCTTAAGCAAGCACCCGAACTCTATGAATCTCGGTTTGCGGATCAATTAACTCGGAGTCACATATGAGGCAACGATTACAAAAAAAAAAAAAAAAAACTTCGGATGAGTTGGTACATCCATTTCAACAATACCAACTGGCGACTCTGGTCAATTGGCTCATAAAGAAATCGATCTTTCAAAACCCGTCGACATTAAGCCGACCCTTTTCAAAATCACATTTAATTCAAAAGGCTAAAATTGGAAAGGGCTTTTAATATTAAAAAAAAACGAAACGACGAAAATCCCAGCGTCGACAATAATTTTAGTACATGTAAAACAATTACATGAATTGGAAATTTCATATTACAATATATTTATAAATATTTATGTAATATGTACTATGTAAATGTATTGTTTAATATATACGGATAATTGTATATTAGAATAATGTATATATGTGTATTAGTTATACATATATGGACTATAAAGAGAATGCTGAGAATGAAATTAGTACAAATGTTGATTTTAGTCTAATGGAGGAGGTGTGGATTTGTTGAGCTTGTAAATGTGACACCTAGCCTTTTTTCATAGAAGTGGAAAGCCACCAAGCTATTTGAGTCAAGTAAGAGACTTAGTGGAGTTAGCCGGTGAAGTTCATTCCAAAGTTCAGTTCATTACGAAGCTAGTCAGCTAACAAAACAAGTGTTGCATCTATATCGAAAATTCCATCCAACTTGAAGAGAAGATAATTTGTATCTTGAATTAAAGAAGAAATTCCACAGTTTCATCTCGAAGAAAGTTCAAATTAGCCTAATCAAGAATTGAAACATGAAATTCAACCAAATCATAAGCAAGAGGTTATGCGGCAAATGAAAAGGTTCGGATTATGATAACCGACTAATGAAATTATATAGTGGACATTGGATGATCGTATAGCAATAAATGCATATCAAAACAATTTCTTTCTGTCTTATTTGACTTGAGTGTGAATTTGTTGATATATGTGAACTTATTTGTTCAAACATGTGAAATATTTAAAATATGTGTTGTTTTCCTTAAATTGATTATATGATAGCTTAAAACAACGTATTATATTGAAACGAATGTAAGTTGTAAGAAAATTTAAAATGTTTTGAATAAACTATATTTGCTTTGAAGTTATGTTGGAAACCTTACATTGATATTATAAGATAATATTATACAGTTGTAATTGTTTGGTTGCAAAACATGGCATACATACAGTCTAATTGTAATAGCGTAACGGAAGCAAACAAAATCAAATTTTAAAAATTTTACAAACCAATAATCAGGATCTTTTTTACAAGATAATTATTAATTAAGAAAGTATAAAAGATTTATACATTTGTAAAACCAAGCTTCCACGTGTACAAGTTTAACTTTCTTTAATCCTTCGTGTTCTTCTTCAAATTCACCGATTATATTCCATGGATCAATGTTTCCACCAAGAGATCTATGAATTAAAGAAGTGAATTTTGATTTTTTTAAACCATGTGTGGCTAGCCCTAATTCTCTTTCTCTCTAACTCCTTAGATGTAGAGAATTATGAAATACTCTATTAATTCTTGTGAAAGAGTGTGTAACCTTAATTCATAATAAGACTCTTCTTATTTATAGATATAGACAATCCTCTTAAACTATTTAGGATTAGGGTTTTAATTTAATTATGAACTAAATTAATTAATTATAATTCCTAAACTATTTAGGAACTTAATTATTTAATAATGAGAGTACTTCATATTAATTAATTACTAAACCATTTAGTAACTTAATTAATTATTATAATTATAATTTCTAAACCTTTTAGGAACTTAATTATTTATAATAATATTACTATTTATTAATTAATTTCTAAATCATTTAGGAACTAATAAGACTCCTCATATTAATTTATAATTAGTATTTCTAAAATACTAAATTATAAATATTAAGCTATTTAATTTTTTCTATCATCACAGTATAAATTAAATATACTTAATTTATTATTACCATTAAGTCATCCACTTCTAAAATAAACATTACCATTTTGCGATGTGACCTTTTAAGTTCTCCATATTAAATTGGTTGTAGAATAAATTAATTAGAATTATTCTAATATTATTTATATGAATGAATTAAATTATTTAATTTTTTAATAAATAATATTTATGTCACAATAAAGGTAAGTCCCTTAGCGATCAACGACTTTTCAGATAACATAGATTTCAACATTTGATCGTAAAAGAACCTTTCAGCGAATAGTTACTGTACAATTCAATCATTTTATCACACAATATCCCAATCAAATATAAGACATGACATTTCTGTCAAGTCTTATTTTTTTTAATCATAAGCATTTTAATTCTCAAATGTACAACACTAATGTAAATTAGAAACTCATTTCTAAATTTCATTCTATCTCGGCCAAGGATTTGTGAGTTGTCATTTATCAAATTACATAAGATATTATCTCCCTTTACTGGAAGTGGTAGATCATTTGTTGACCATTCACCTACCTCCATGTACAACTTATTATACCCGATAATACCCTTTGATATACCCTAAAGGTCTTAAGGAATATGTCAAAGTATAACTCATCATACACAAGGTACTATGATGATCTTAAGTCCAAGAATCACTTGTACTATGATGAGTGATTTTTATACCTATTTATTTAATACATTTGAACTTGATGATATTGTGAATTCTTTAGCATTTTAGTTAGGTTTAAATGTTTTTATGTTATTATTATAAAATATGATGTAATATTAGTTTTATGTGTGTTATTTGTATTTCAGGTAATTTATATTATATCTATATATTTTATTTATTTTAATTTGATTTTTATAGAAAAATATAGCTGGAAGGGTATTTTGATAAATCTGCACAGAGGCCACCGCCGTAGCGGTAGTACAATACAGAATCCAACAGTAGGTTTCAACGCCACGACGCTCCATTCCACCACCGTGACGCCCAAAGCTTCTGCCAAAAAAATTATATAGAACCGCCGTAGCGCTCCTCTGCTACTGCTGTGGCGGTGGTACTGTTCATGGTCGACAGATTCAACTTTTAAATCCAGTTTTTAACCCTAATTTAAATATCTTTCATTCCTTTTTCATTTAGGGGCGAGAGAGAGAGAGATTATGTAATATCCCGGATATTTCACAAGACTTTTAAATAAGATCTTGAGGATGAAATGAAGGTTGAAGTTAAAACCTAGATTTGGAGAAGTAAAATGTGTAGAAATTGAGTAAATATTTTACCCTAATCTTTGTATTAGGATTTAAATGTGAGTAAATGTAGGTTTTTAAAATTTAAAACCTAAAACTTGATTATTATGTATACTTGGAGGTATATTATTAATAAGGTCATATAATATCTTTAAGGTTCGATAAATGTATTTGACTAAAAGAGATATTGTAAGAAATTTTAATATGATGCAATAACGATACATTATATTTTTGATATATTGTCAAGCCAAATATATCAACATTGGATCAAATATATCAATATGATGCAACAAGGATAATTAATTATTATTTAATTAAAATAATAATTAAAGAGGATTAAAGTTATAAATTAACAAGGGTTGCATGGGAATTTTGTGGCAAGTTAATTGTAAACCCATATGATACAAATTATGGGGGCCAATTTATTAAATTGTGTCAAGCCAAGGATGTTGTAGCAAGCCCAAAAATTTTGGAATGTGTTGAGAGATGTGTGTATAATATATGGTTTTATATGTATATCTATCAATTGAAATAGGGACTAGTATGTAATAATTATGGGAGCCCAAGTCACAAATTAATGAGAAGGGGCTGCACACTAGGGTCATGTTTGGCAGCCTTATTGCAAGAGAAGAGTTTTACTTATATACATAAATTATATAGGAAGTTATGTATATATTGGTTGTTTTTATTTGTAAACCAAGTGGGTTGATTAATTAAGCTAAGTGCGGCCACTATGGGTATTTAAAACAAGTCCTGAACTTAAGGCAAGCTACTAGCATGACAATAGTGGACTTCATTAATGTTGCAATAATGAATTAAAGTTTAGTATAAATGTTGAGTGTACTTATTAAATGAGTGTTATGTGTTGCCCAACTTAATCAAATTAATTATTTTAATTGAGGAACATAAAGGGATGACCAGGTGAATTAATTTGGGTAACTAATTTCATGGGTTATGATTTAAGATTAGGTTATTTAAATTAATAACTTGGGTATAAGCCTTTAAAGGCTATGTTTGGTATGTAATTAATTAAGCTCAAACTTAATTAATATATATCGTAGTAATGTTCAATATTTATTTTGAGGACCCAAATTATTGATTTACAATTTGGGTTATGACTTATGGGGATAATTAAATGAACTTGTATGGTTGGATTTTATTTAAGCCCAATTTCATTGCTTAAAAATCAAACTATGCTCACTTATGTTAGCTCAAACCCAAGAAGCGTAATTGATTCCTTATCAGCCCATTTTCGGTAGCATTATGGATTGAATGGAAATAATTATTATCCCAACATGCAGTAGCCCATGAGAATGAATGATGTTAACCAGGTATTTTATGCTTTTAAGCATAACTCAAATGCTAGATTAAAGTGGGACCCCAAGAGCACTTGTAGCTATATTTTTATATAGAACAAATATATCTATATATATATATATATATATATATATATATATATATATGATATATGCATACCATTTCGGCAGCCATGTTGCTAGAATAGAAAGTGAGCGTAGCTACCTCTCTGGTGGGACCTCAAGGGTACATTTAATTATATATATGCTATGTAATAAGCAACCAAGAGGGGCCAAACAAACAATCATTTTGGCAGCCCTAGCTAAAATTATGTGGAGTTTAATACCTGCATATGTTATGTACCTGAATTAGCTAAGCAAACAAGTGGGTATTATAATACTCAAAGATATCAGCTAGGTTGTAGGAGAGAGAACCTTTTTAGCAGTCTAAGGGGACAAATAGGGGTGCAGTTCGGCAGCCTAGCTTTGGCAGCAAGAAATGATGTGCTAGGGGGCTATGTAGGGATTGTTTTAGGGGTCAAGGCAGCTGGTGGTTAAGGGAAGAAACTTTATTATTACCTAGCCACGTTTAGCCTCAAAATCCTTTGTAACCATTCACCTTGTAGCCATAAAGAGATAGTGTGACGCCCCGAGATCCCACCTTCCTTTAATTATATCCATTCTATTCTGGATGACATAATCGTAAACCTTAAACCACATTAATCGGGATCCCGTAGGTCAAACCTTATTTAATTATATCCGATTATCTCTGGATATCATCATTATTAACTTTAAATCCATATTAACCAGAATCTCGTTCGTTAAAACTTAATCTTTAACCCTTTGAAACCATTTAGTTGACCATAAATTAGGTCCAATTTTTTTTTCAAAAACTTTATCTTATTTTCCTTACCTGCCTCAGGATTGCAACGTTTACTTACTCTTCATTAAACTTAGGTCAAACATCAATTATTTGAGACCTATTATAATCATATATAATTTTATGATTTATCATAACCTGCAAATAAATTTTCGCCATGAACTATCTATACATGGCCCTAATTATATGTACATGTTCTGTACCTGCTCCTGATAACACACAATCATACATCATATCTATACAATATATTATCATGTCTGCTTATAACTAATTCATACATATGAGTTTATTACATATAAAACTCAACTAATCACAATATATCATGAATATTCCATCATTACAACTTTTCCCCATATTAAAAACATACAATCCAATCACTACGGATTTACAATCATATCAATTTCTATTACTAGCATGGTTTAACATTTATAACCTGACCCTTATATAACTTTTATAAGTAACAAATCTTTTCACGTTTGTCAATGCATTCGCCACGCTTTACCTTAGCTACACCGGAATCTCCAGTCTTCATGTACCTTACCTGAAACGTTAGTACATGGCAAAAATGAGCATAAAGCTCAGCAAGTTAATCAGCTAACACCTTTCATGCTACCAATTTAATATATGCGCCATGCATCCTTTATCTTATCATACAATGCTTAATGTCACATAAGTCATGTAGTAAATAAATCATATAGTTTCACATAGGCACATTTCAACTCATTTCGATCATGTAGTTCACGTAGAATATCTAATATACTTAGATCTGAAGAACTTGCCTGTACGCCTTTATATACTTAACCTTTATTGCCTCGCTTGGCCTTTCTATCCTTTATTGCATTGGGTTACTACTTCGAGTGCTATCTGTAAATACACAATCTATATTCATCATTATAGGATCATAAACTCATTTAACTTGTCAAACTTAATTCATAATTACACGACCATTCGTCTCTAATCATATTACATTTGATGTATTATACCTTACATAGGTTAATAATACATCTTAGCTCGTTCCCGACCTTTTTCACAACCTTAACATGCTTTGGCTTGGCTTTAGGCATGTTATATTATGACATTCATTATCTCATTATACTACAACACCCTTTATATAGTTTATTTTTATCAATCTAGGGTTTACATAACTTATCTCTATCATTTAGTATCAAAACATTTTATTTCGGGTCAAAAATATCATTTTTTTAAACTCTGTCAACCGCGGCCCCGGCCAGCTTTTGGCCTAGAAATAACGGCCCCGACCTTGACCTCTCATCCAAACACGGCCCCGACCGTGGTTTTGCCTAAACCATGGCCCCGGCCGTGGCCCAGAAATCTGAAATTTTGATTTTCTCTCCTGCTTTGCTGATTTTTAATTTTTTAACCATACATCCAATTGACACCAAATTTGGTACACATGTAGACCTCATACCATAGTATTTTATAAAATTTTCTATTGCCTCACTTGGCTTCTTTAAAACATAGAAACACTTGCACATAGAAGGGCTGTTCAATACATTTCTATACTTGGAAAATTTTTCAGAATTCTAAAACTTAACTTTTGCAACTTTGTGATTTTTGGCCATAAGCTTTAAAATTCCATTCCGACACTTGACATGGCTCACATACATCATATATGACATGTCCCAGCTTTCAAAATCGTAAAATTTCACACGAGGTGATTTTTGTCCGTAAAATTCATTTCGAATCGAAACGATCGATTTCGATCGTTCGAATCACATTTCCATTCGAATTTAAATCCGTTGATCACCAAATCAACTCTAACATGTGCATTATCATAAAAATGAATCACTTGACTTCATTTCAACTTTAATTTCTCAAAATTGCCAAAAATCACTCTTTGGTTGAATTTTCATAAACTTTTCAAATTTCAAAACTTAACTCACTTGACACATAAATCTCCAAACACCACATAGGCTATCCCATATACATACAACAACTTTATAAGTCCATATAGCTTCTAACTGCACATCTTCATGCACTTTACAGATTATTACGTTGTCTTCACAAAAAGTATAGCCTAATATTTAATCTTTTCATACCAAAATATGATTTCCAACCTTCAAAGCATCTAGTTTACCATTTAGCACCACAAATTGCTTGCATCAAACATGTTTAACTTTTCCAACTAGGTTTTCATCCAAACTAACAACATATTACACATGATCACTTATAAATCATAACTTAATATCAAACTTTCTTCAACAAAACATGATTTTCTTTCATTTATGAGTCTTTGAAGCCATTTACCCTGCACTTATGTATGTTTATTACATAATCAACACCCTTATCTAGGTTTTCATCAAAATTCCCAACAAATAACATATGATCATCCTTTAAATCATGATTTCAAGCTTCAAAATAGACATGAATAGTATATCACATTCGTTATATATCTTTAACACTTTCAAGCCTAGGACTCTTTCATAAATCAAACATGTAGTATGTAACTTCACATAATCTTTATATTTAGCCGCTAATTCATACATGGCTACTCTTTTTCTTGAACTTAAAAACATAAACACAAAGTTTTAAGGGTTAAACATCATTATACCTTTCTTGTAGCTTATTTCTCTTTGCTACCAAGCTTCATAAAGCTTGATTCTTCATTTAGCTAGCTTATTCTTCCATCTTTGCTCACTTTTCCTTGAATTCCATGGAGATTTCTTGAGCTTTACTTGCAAAACCCTAGCCTTTCTCTCCTTTTCTCTCTTGAACACTCACGCTAGCTCACTCTTCTGGTAACTTCGAATGATGAAGTGAATTTAGTTTGCTTGCTTACAAAATCTATACATATATATCTTATATGTAATTATCCAACACTTAACCAAGCTTTGGTTAACTTACTCTTGCATGGTTAGGGGCGTTTAAGTCATTGCATATAACTAGCTAAGGATAGCTTGGACATTTCTCTTCAAAAGGATACCATGGTCATTCTTTATATTGTCAAAGGCATCCTTGTCTTTATGCACAATTTATAGGAAATTTAATCCAATAAAATCATAACTTATTCATTTTTAATCCAATTCAAGTCCTTTTCGATCCAAATTCGTTTCCATAAATTTGAACTTTATTCTAGCATCAATTTATCCACAATTGGTTCGTCCCATAACACTTATCACACTTCAACATATTAATTTCATTTATCATTTATAATAATTACCATAAATACCAATTTACATAATATTCCGTTCTTAATTATTTACAAACCCTTTTTGGTTCCTCATTCGAGCAATTTCCATTCCCGATATCTTAATATAATCGTCTTGCTCACTTTTTCCATAAATCGCTTTCTCGATAAGCGAACCTCGACTGGATTACTGAAATCCATCGTCATTCAACCATTTACGCTCGTAATATCATTATTTCGACTTTAACGTTCATTGACTTATTGATTTCACACTCATGTGCTAATTCTCAACATATAGACAATTTACTTCTATTCTACTCACATTAGAGGATAACACTTTCCATTTCAACACATCGTAAAACTAATTACCTCATTTCAACCAATAATATCAATTTAACTATTAAATCCTCATTTCCATTATTCTCTTCTTTCTATATTCAATTACATATATATTTACACATAATCAATCTATTATCTGTTGACACATCATAGTGTCTTACCATAATTCCTTTCAAATTACCTTAATATGGCATTATATCGATCATTTATCTATGACCATTCATAATACCATTAAATCCTCCAAATTCCTTTTTCATAATATTTCCTTCATAATTTATACACATCTCAATTCTCTCATGCATTTTAAATAGCTAGCTGACCCTTATACGTTCTATGGACCCTTATTTACACCAAAAGTCTCGTTTTATCAGTTCAACCACATAGGTCCCTGTAACACATTGACCACACATAATAATTCATATTTAATCATTCATTGTTACATTCTATCATTCAAACCACGTTTTATCTCATAATCTTTATTTAATTCCTCATAATCCTTATTTAGCATTCCTGTAAAATCCTGGGGTGTCACATTCACCCCTCCTTCAAAAAATTTCGTCCTCGAAATTGTTGTGTACTCATACCTTGTTCATTTGCAATATACATCTCTTTACATTCAATTCACATAGCTAGGTTTTCACTAACCTTTACATTCTCTCATCTCTCTACCCATGTTACCCCTTTTTAACATTCATTCCAGAAGATTGGAATGCCTTTCAGGAATCTCCACAATTGTTCAATAACTGTGAAGCAGTATGAATAAATAGGAATAACTTTTCTATAAAACTTTTCATAAAACTTTTTCTTTCAAAACATAACTTTTGCTTTTGCTGAGGGGACGTAAAGACCAATGAACACGTTAAGAATATTAACAATAACAAAGACTGCTAATACCCAAGGGTCATAATCACCAGAAACATGAGTTACGGCGCAACCACGCCATTCATTTTAATTCGGTGCAACCACGTCATTTATTTTAATTCGGCGCAACCACGCCATTCATTTTGCTCATTTTAACAGAATGGTCTAGCCGAAGCAATTGGCATAGACTTACATCAATAAACTGTTCGTACATTGAAAACTTGATACTTTTAAACATTCATTTTCACCATGACTGCATCACATTGCAATATGTAACAATGTATCAGTGGTTAAACTCTCACTTCCATACTTTTGTTACCATGCTCTGTGAATGCCATCATTGGCTCAAAATCTGAGTTATTTCACACCATATTCAATAGTGTAACAATGGTTTTATAAATACATTTTGAAATTTTCAAAATAACTTTGTCTAGCCGAATCAATTGGCATAGACCCATGAATCACGGAATTTTTTTTTTTAAAATAACTTTTCGATACTTGAACAAAACATTTCGATGGTCTAGCATAGCTAGAAGAGTGGATTGCCTATCCAATCCTAATAATCTCTTCTTTACTTCCTTTCTTAACTAATATAATCATTTCCTTATATTTCTATTTCTTCATATATCTTTAATCTTAGCCAATATCTGAGAACTATATTCCTTAACTTATAGCTCTCTACTCTAACCCAACCCTGTTCATCAAACTTGCCACGCATTTGGGCTCAGGAACTTACCACAATCATATGGTTCACGGAGCTTGTCCTAGTCAGGCTATAGTCGCCCATTCGCTAAGGGGCTCCACCATACAATCATGAGTCACGAACTTACTATACGATTGGGTTTTCAGAACACGCAACTAACCTGAATCTTTCTCACTTAATACTTCTCACTTCCTATGTATCAGGTACATGTAGAAGAAAAGAATTACCTTATCAACATACATAACTGATACCGTGACGCTGGATCTCCACTGATTATCACGATAGGAAGCTAAGTAAGTACAAATCCTCGTCTCATACCGAGGAAGTGCACACTCGGCCACTACCATGAGTCCTCAATGAAAAATCCCACATACCCTAACATTTCCTCACCTTAGTCTTTACTTAGCTTTTCCTTTACCTTTCCTTAAATTGATATGAATTTTTTATCGATTCATATCTTACTGTCCACGACTCACCACGAGTCCCTTTTATCTTTGATCAATTTTGATCCTTTATCATTTCTCATTATCTTTTCTTAAGATATCATTATCATTTCTTGATCCTGAAAAATCTTATAATAATATCATATTAATATTTATGGTGTTTGGAGGATATAAAAGTATATTGAGTTATTATTTCTATTTTGAAGCTATTAAATGATAGTTTTTAATAAATGGAAATAGTTACAGAAATTATCGGATAATCCGAAAAATATGACAATTGGTCAAAAAGTCTAGAATAATATTTTAAAAAGTTAGAATGTTGAACCATGATTTTTGGTTACTTATATTATGATGAAAGATTTAAGCTTTGGTGTTATAAAGTCCACGAACCAAGCAAGCTTAAGAATATATTTTAAACTCTAAACGGGTATTAAATGAATATGATTGTAAATTTAGTAGCATGGGATGTGTGATGGAAGGGGCTATGTTAAATCAAATATTAGTGTACTAAAACTAATATTTGAGATAATTATAAATGAAAAATTATAAGAGTTATGCAACCGATTTATATGTAAAGCATAATTGATGCTACGTGTAATGTTTGTACTATGATATAAGACGAATACATGAAATACGTATAATGAAAATGGATTATAGTAAAATCTAATATGTAATGTATACTACAAATAATGTAAGAATACATTACAAGGCAAACAAAACGAACTAAAGCCAAAAGTGTTTAAAGATATCAATATCTTAGTATTATTTTTATGAGCTAAGCTAAATATACCTAGATGGGTGATATTTTAACCAAGTGCGTAAGGTTGCATAATGTGTTATATACACAGTGAGCTACTAGTGCGCAGAACTAGTATATGGTAAAAATTAAAAGTAAAAATGATTGATGGTTATAAAGTACACTATTGGAAGTCAATGTTGCAAAACATAAAGACGATTCAAGGAAAAATAAAGTTAACGTAGTGTCTTAATATAAGACTAAATTAAAATCAAACTTTGACTGATATTGTACGTTGTTAATCTCACTTACTGTGTAGGACATGCGAAGGACGCGAAAGGTTAGCATATTGGTAAAACGCCAGTACGAGCAAGTCTTTCAGAACTTGCTCCTATGTGTTAAATGTTTTTATGTGGAAACATGTGATTATATGCCTTTGTACTATTTATAGGCGATATATTGTCAATGTGCATAGATGTTTGTTTTATATTGAGTTGACATGATATTATGAATGCGGTGCATGAGATGCATGAAGCATTGTATTAAATGCAGAGCATGATATGCATAATATATGTATGAATTGCAAAGCATGGTAAAATGTGGCTACGTGTTATGTGATAACTGTTAGAATTGTTGAGCCGTCGTACTCACTCTTGTTTAAACAAACACTTTTAGATAAGTACGAGGAGGCCGAAATTTTGGGTAAAGCCAAAGAGTAAGGAAGGCCATTTGCGTAGCCGAGCGCGAAGATTAAGTTGTTATGTTTATTGATTAAATATGATAAATCAATTAAACGAATGAATTCAATAAAGGTATAAATTGTCCAACGCGTATGTTTTAGCGTTAAACTTGTTCATTGGTAGTAATGAACATGGTATTGTAAACTTGTTGAGATAACGAGGTTTTGTTTTATTTTAAGCCGTAGAACTTGTAATGGGATAATATATTTGTATCCGTGTTAGTCGAGTATTATATGTAATAAACTCGGACGAATGAGAACAGTTATGTAAAAGTAAAGAAGCGTGTAACATGTGTATTCACATGTGGGAATATTAGTTTAAATCGTAAAACATATGATTCTAAACTATAATAGACTAGGTCATGATATATATGATCTAAGATCTACAGTTAAGATGTAAAGATTGCGATTTTGAGACAAAATTATTGTAAAGTTTTAAATAACTTTGTTTTAAATAACTATAATATTATTGTAAGTTATGAATGAGATCGTAATAATTTCAACATAAACTAGTTTTATCAATTATATTATTGAGGTATATTGTGGATTTAAGTACAAGGTTGTACGGTTAACGAGCGGAGGTCCGTCGTGGCCAGCACGCGGATTTGCGGGCCGTTACAGACTAGGGCTTGAGAGAAGATGAAGGAAGGTGGTTTTCTACCATGAAACACCACTATACCTTTAATTCTTCATCCAAATCTCTCCATTTTTGGAACAAATGGATGAGGAAGATGAAGAGCAACCAAGGAATCCATTGATGGAGCCATGGATGGATAGAGCTTGGATGATAACAAATGTATCTTCTAACTCTTTATTTGTCTTTGTACTTCATTGTATGGTGATTCTTATGGATTATGTAATGAATATTAGCTATTCTTCTTACATTGGAATCTAAGTATGCTTTTGAATACAAATAGTTATTTGAATTGATTCTCTCTCTCTTAATTGGCACCATGGATTGGATTAATATGTTTAGTTTTTCATGTATTGATTGCTTGGCTTAATAATTAGTTTGGTCGCCTATATGAAATTGACAAATGAATTGTAGTGTGCTAACCCAAATGTGATTACACGTGATTGTGCTATTCTACATGGTGGGAGTACATAATTTGCATATAGGATAGGAATATACCTGTATTCCATGTGTAACCAGTTAAGAACCTGAGCTTCATAACCCTTATTTATTGTATTTCTCATATAAATATAGTGAATTATTTAGACTTGGGTATGCTTGTATTGTTATCGACAGAGGCATATAAGTACTATAGTGTTCTTGGTTGACCATTCATTGGTTAAGGCCATATGAGTGGGTTATCATATTTTGTGCTGATTGTTAATTGTTTGGCTTTGAAATCACTTTGGTAACTTGTATGAAATCAAAAGAGGGAGTATTAGTTTTGGCCTAAATATGTTAGCACATGTTATGTTATTTGGTCTTCGGATTGAATGCATAATTTGTACGTAGAATATACATATACCTACAGGTCGCGTGTAGCCAATGTGAGAATCTGTACTTAGAAACCCTGCTTGTGTTAGTTCTCATAGTAATATAGTGAACTATCTTGCTTGGGTTGTTCTTGTCTGAATTCTGTCGAATGTGATAGGTTTGGATGGGATATGCTTATTTGGCTATCGAAAGATGCATATAAGTATTATTGTATTCTCGGTTGACAATTCGTCGTGACCGTATAATTGAGAGTAAGTTAAGAGATAAAAATAACATGTTGGGGGAAATTGCATTCTTAGATTCACTTATCTTAAATTGCTTTCTAGTTTAAATGTTTATTTGCATTATTTTCATTTTCCTTTCTTCCATTAAATCAACTGTTTAAATTAAGATCGACTTGATGCAATCGGTATTTGAAACTCGTTAGAACTAATTCTTCATGGGATCGACTTTTACTTTCACTTTATTACTTATTGACCATGTATGCTTGCACGCTATTCATTCAAATGAATTCGAGAGCAGAATTTAACTAATAAATAAATAGTTCCGATTTCGACCAACATACTACTATCGCAAAATGAACTCCTATTGTCAGACAAGTAAAACTCCATTACGCGTTCCTAGAGTGAGTTACGTTCAGTGAACTTATTTTCTAATAAGTACCTACATACTTGTTTTAGTGTCTCTACACAAATGATTATAAGAACAATCATTCTCTTCATAAGAGTAACCATAGTATGTACTACTTTATCCAGATTCACTAATCCCCATTTTAGTGATCCCATAATTATGAACATTTTAATTTTGAGCTATCTTGAATTTAGATCTCATTAGCATAATCAACATTATGATTCTAAAAGCATTGCTTAAAACTATGAGTTTATTCATATAATTAATTCAGCCAATTAATCATGAATAAAAAAATGTCTTGATACTTTTATTAATAAATCGAATAAGATTATAAAGTATATGCATATCACATTAAATGTGATTGGCTTGAGGGCATACTAATTTCAATCTCCCACTTGCACTAAAGTCAATCGCTCTTTGGTATCCCCATACCATTCTTATCTAAGTGGCGTATGAATTACTTAGTAAATACCTTAGTTAATGAATTTGTAATGTTGTATTAAGAGTCAACCATCTCTATAGTGTCATCTCCTTTTCAATGATTTCTCTAATCAAACGAAAGTGTCGTAACACATGTTTGGATTTCAGATGAGTGTTTGCCTAATTTTAAATAGGAATTCATGCGCAAGTATACGCAGTCAATCAAGAAATAAAGAAGTAAGAAGGACGTCGAACCCACATGAAATAGTTAATAATTAATTTAATTATCAATTTTCTATCAATTTAATTCTATTTAAACGGTCACCAATTTTTTATTAAGAAATATTTAAAATTAAAACTAAAACTAAAATAATCTAACAAGAGCGGATTACCAGATATGTAAAGGTTTAGGATAACAACTTCCCTAATTGCGTCACTAAAATATCATCATCTTAATTCCAATCAATTAATTATATGGATTGTTAACTGAGATTGTCTTTCTATTTATTAACATTTTTTAATAATTAATAAAAAGACCTATTCCAGTTATGTTTATATCTTCACGCAAAACACTAAAAATAGATTCATTAAGCACAAACTCTCAATCATATTACATGTGGCACAGAAATATGTTTTATCCTATGCACTATTATGCTATTCTTCCTAAAAAGAATAAATAAGTTCACACATTATTATACCCAGAGCTATTCGTAGACTTCCTTTTCCAATTCCATCTAAGAAATCAGATAATTACTGATCCGAAAATTATAAATTAATGCAAGATATAATAAATAATTTCAACCAGATTAATTAAATGAAATAAAGATGAGTCAATTAAAGCGCAACAATTAGTTCCATTAAAATCCCAATAAAACTTTAGTTTGCATAATATGGCAATTGAAAACTGAATTCAACGAAGAAAAGAACATCCCAAATAACCAACATAAAAGATAAAAGAGAAGATTAAACTCTATTGAATTTCCTCCATCTCTAGCCTTCAAGTTGATTTTCATGTGCTTTTCCTTTGAATCCTTCAAGTCTCCAAAAGTGGCTCTCTCAATCCTTGTTCTACTCTACTCTACCTTATCTCCTATCTCTTATTAAACCCTATTAAAAGCCCTTAAATCGCAACAACATCAAAGTCCTTGTTAGGCTCAACTTCTGTGATGCAAACGAAACAGCCCAGTTAATTCCGCCGAGCATAGCCCCGGTCGAGGATTTGTACTGTAAATATGGCCTTAGCCGCGACCCATTTTCAAAAATTATGAAAATGCCATTAAATTCCGATTTTACCGTTTTGACCCCCCGAAGCCGTTTTCTGTAAAAGAAACATAAAAACTAGTAAAATGCATCTAAAAATACTCAAATATAGCAAATTATTAAGCCCAAAAGCATCCAATTCGTAGGTATAAACTCACTCATCAAATGCCCCCAAACTCAAGACTTTGTTTGTCCTTAAGCAAAAACCCCAAAAAGAAAAATAAATTAAAATATCTACACAAACTACTTGAATGCATATGCATGACCAACTAATGGCTTAAGAAAAAACAAAATCAACTTAATTCATGAAAATTCACCCTCAAAGATCCTTAAGTAATAACTCTACAACAATTCAATTCACGCATAGTCAAAAATCTATCATATCACTAATTTCATCTCACTCCCAACTCTTTCGTGTGTGTGTGTGAATTCAATATCTCAAACCAATCAAGATTCTAATACAACTCATGAATCAAAGTGCTCAATAAAAGATATTTAATCATAATAACATTTTTAACCCCTCTATACACTTGTTTTAACATTTTTCTATTTTTCTTCTTTATTTTACGAGTGCGTCTTATGTTCCATCTCGTATATTATTATCCCAGCGTGTGCAATATCTATTTTTCTTAGTCTTTTCAAAATTACTCACGTGGCAAACTTTCCACCAGTGAGTTCTAAACTAGTTGACTTTAGGGCACTAAGTGTAGAAACTCTCCTTAGGGATTACTTGTTTGAGTAATAACGGCCACAAAAACAGACTAGCCAAGTTTTGCTTATATATGTCTAATTTTTTTTATATTTTTCTTTTCATTGCAATTAAGACAGACATCGAAACAATTATTTATTTCCCTTTTTATATTATATGATCCAACAAATGATAGAGGTCTCTATATCCTTGATAAGCACCTAATCCAAAAAATTGAATCAAAATCCAACTAACTCAATATATCAAAAATGTGCAATTGAGAACAAAGGGCCTCAAGTTCAATAAAACTAGCCAATAGTTAAAAAAAATTGACTTAGCATTCCTTGTCCATCTCACTATAATTATTAGATAATTTATCAAACTTTTATCATCGACCTTCATTAAACTCCATACAGTAATTCATTGCTCAAGTGTCCTTATATGCGATAATATAAGATCCTACATACATTTTTTTTCATTTTTTAATAAATATGAATGCAATAAACTAAATAAAACTAAATACAAAAAGAAAAATATTTTTGTGATTTTTTTAATTTTTTTTATAAAAATAATTGAAACTTAACTGATATAGGCTAAAATAACTAAAATATTCAATTCTAATGAAAATGTTTCCTACATACGCCATGAATTATGCAAATGCGCAATATGCAACTACCGAAAAATACTATGTACATGTAGACTTATACCCACCCCCAAACTTAAACTATACAATGTCCTCATTGTTAGAGAAATAAAGAAATAAGAACAAGAGGACTCCCTTGATAGGTTAAACATCGTGCTTGGCCTCCTCATCATCTACATCGAGAGGTGGGCAAACTGGCAACCGAGGCTCGAGGGGGGGGGGGAATAAACTAGATCGACACTCAAAGTCATCTTTAATCGATGAGTTGAAGCCCCAATTGATGAGCAAACTTGAACTCCTTTACTGATAGTGAACCCCAAATGGGATGGATTGGGATTGAGGTATGAAATTAAATCGGGATTATGGTTGACAATGGTGATGGAGTGGAGATGGAAAGGATTTATGAAGGTTTTAGGGGGGGTGATAATGTAGGTGTCTCGGCACTTAGGAAGAGAGAGTTCGAGTTTTAGAAGCTTTAGGTTTAGTTTAACGAGTCCCGATTGCTCTTGGTTTGTTTTTTTAAAAACTAAAATTTTAGTGCACGACTGGGGCCATATTTTGTAGGCTTAAAATCAGGTTGGGGCTAGATTTTGCTGAGAGCTCATGGCCTAGGCCAGATTTTATAGGCTTTAAATTTGGTTAGGGCCAGATTTTACTGGGAGCTCGTGGTTGGGGCCAAATTTTGTAAGCTTAAAATTCGGCTGGGGCCAGATTTGGCTACAAGGTCATGGCCGGGGCCAAGGTTTTTAGGCTTAAAATCCAGCTGAGGCCATGTCCCTGTTTTTTTCTGAAAAAAAATTCCTTGTTCAATTTGATTGCAATCTAAATTCACCTTTACCTACAATGATGAAAAATTCACAAGGATTAGTATGGCTAACATGGAGTAATATATCTTAAGCTAAAAAGCTGTCAAATCCTAAATTGATCAAATAAAACTAAAAGAACATAAAAATTAAAAAACGCAAGAAACGATAAACTAATATTGGATTGCCTTCCAACGAGCGCTTAATTTAAAGTTTTTAGTCTGACTGTGTCATCTATTCTATCAATCTGGTTTATATGCAAAAATGGTCATTGCATGCCGTCTTGTGGTCTTTTTTTTGAATTCTTTGGCATCAATGCAAAAACACGTACCACCTTCAAACTCATCTTCAACCAAAGGCAAACAATAACTTCCATCATTCGATTCATCCATGACCGCATCCTTAACCATATAAACCCGATAGCATTCCTTGCGATCATTTAGGATCTTGATTTCTTTAAACACCTTAAATATAACCTCTTATGCTTGTGGATAAATCTTGACCCTTTCTCTTTCCATCATAGCTATCATCTTCCCCATTAGGATGTGATCTTTTCAAACTTTCACCATAGCCTCATTTGACTCTTCACCATTCCAAATTATCAAAGCATTGCCAAATTCTTCGCCTTCCCTTCTTAGATTTACTTCAATGTCATTTGTCAAAGTATTGAGAGGACTATCTTTAAGTGCACTAGCTTCTTTCTCCGCCTGATACTCGAGATCTTGACCAACAACCACATAGAACTCTTCACCACCATTTAATGTATTTGCATTGCACTGTTCCTTGACTTCCTCCTTAAGATTTATCTCTGTATTGCTAAGTAAAAGTTTATGCAGGTAACTGTTAACTAGATTGGCAAGTTGTTCCTTTCGAATCTCACCCATTTCCATTTGAATTTCCCACTCTCGCATTAATTCTTCATTGCGTTTACTACTTATCTCGATATTTGAAAGAATTTTCTCCAAATGTGATTTTTTCACTTGTTGCGGTGGAAGTTGATACGAGATTTCACATGAATGAGGTTGATATGAAAATTCTAACGGGTATGATGAACTTGGAGCAGAAACTTCTTGACTATTCATTCTTATCTCTTTATTTGCTCAGCGGCCATCTTCATTCTCTTAGAGGCCTTCTCCATTTACTCAGTGGCCTCACTAAGAAGCTTCTCCAAATTTGATCTCGACTCTTGTGACTGCGGAGGTGAGTATGAAAGACTTGGAGCAGAACTTTCTTGATTGTTTGTCCACGTCTCGATTTGATTAGCGTAATCAATAAGATGATTTTTTGAATTCTTCATCTCCAACTGCTTCGTGTATTGGGTAATAAGTTCAAAATTGAAAGTGTCTTCTTGCTGTGAAGGATATTGATATGAGAAATCTGGAGTGTATGTTGGTTTCGGAGAAAAATACTAGGCTTGATTATTCATTCTCATCTCACTTTGCTCCATAAACTGTAACGACCCCGAAATTCGACAAACCTTATTACCTTAAATTTCATATTTATTATACATTATTTACTTAACGTCCAAATTTCGGTCCGTTAATAAATCTTTAATCACCTTATTTAATCCATTTATTGACTTTACATCATCAATTACCGAATTTTTCGGTGTAATTTTTTTTTTCTCTTTTCTCAATTATTGTATTAAACTATTTTGGCATTTAAAAACTTAGCATCTCGATTTTAGTTCCTGGATCGCAACCTTTACTTTTTATTTTCTTTCATGTTAAATATTCTTGAATAATCAAAATACATGACTAAACCTTATTTATCCGATCAAATTCCGACATAAATATATCTCATGAATTATAAATACTCATTCCATTAATTTAACCATATCCAGTTTCTATATACAAACAAAATATATACAGAGATTACGTTTGTCACTTTCACTGATAACTTACATAGTTTCTAGTCATGATTTAATACTCCTGAAGTTTCATTTTTACCTGCAAAATTTATATTATGCAAGGAATGAGCACAACGGCTCAGCAAGTTCAACAGTTTGCACCTTTCATGCTTCATGTAGCACATAACATAACATGCTTTGTGTGTGTCATACATTATGTGTTGTGCTTCTACTAAGGCAATATATCTCACGTGCATAATATCTATTTCAGATTAGCCATTATGTAAAACAAACATTAATCAAATTCACATATAGTCACATCATTGCACCAAATACACATCGTAGTCATATTATACACAGATCACATAACACATAATTTCTATATGCATTTGAACAAAGTAAGCGTATAACATCATATGACAATTAATATCAAGTACTGAAGAACTTGCCTCGATGTCGGAATTAATAAATAATCATTTTATAATTCTTCTCGTACAACCTATAATAAATCAATTAAATAATAATTGATTAGCACTCTAATATATTAATTTAATTAATATAAAATACATTCAATGCGGACAACCCGGCTCGTCAGATAAAATTTAGCGTATTCGGTTATCCGAATTTTATTTAACAATTTTCTAAATGTTAAACTTACTAGATTAATATTTAAATATTTAAATATTAATCCCCAATATTTAATATTTTTTGCCCAAATATCATTTCTATAGTTTTAGTATTTTTCTATAATTTTTAAACAATTTTAAATATTTATTTAATTAAAAATCAATTTCTGAGGGCATTTTCATAATTTTTGCATTTCAGGGACACATTCGGCATTAACAGAAAAGATTAGGGGCATGGTGATAATTTGTCAAGGCCAAGAGACACGCTCGACATTTTCTGAAAAGGTCAGGGGCACGCTGGTAATTAATCAGCAGTGCTGACCGTGCATTGTGCGCCCCTTCCTTCCGCCTACGCTAGCCAAACGACGTCGTTTGGCCTGGCGGTGGACGAAGTTACAGCCGCGCATGGCGCGGCCCTGCCTCATTTGCTCCTAAACACCGCCGTTTTAAATCCCATTTCCGAAAAAAAAAAAAAAAAAAATGGTCACCGCGCAAGGCGCGGGCGGCCTTATTTTTTTTTCCCCTTCTTCTTCCAGTTAACAGTAGCCAACCCAAATCAAAAAATACCATTTTTGCTCTAATTTTCCACAACATAATTACTCTAAACATTATATAATCCTCATATATACATCTAAAAATTATTTGGAATAATTATTCTAATTATTTACTATTTTTCACAACATTTATTTATCACCAAAAATACCAAAATAAACCAAAGAAAGTAATTTTTTTAATACCTTAGAATGCTTGCAAACTTTCTTATAAAGCTTGTACTTCACTTTGTTGGCACCAAAGTTCTTCTTCTCTCTTGGTAGTGGTGGTGCTTGGTGGCAGTTATGGTGGTGGGAGTAGAAAAGAGAGAAAATGGGATGGGTTTTTTTTTTGTTGCTTTTTATTTATTCTTTTCCTCACTCCTTAATTAAGCATGAAGAGTGAATTGGTTTTAAAATTTGTTCCAAGTCCACCGCCTCTCTCTCCATCCGGATTAGCACAAAAGCATGCATAATTAATTAATTTAATACATTACGTAGTTATTTCGTGTAATAAATATTTTATATAATGTATATAAAATATTTATTTTAATTCACTAAAAATCATAAATTGATTTATAAATAATATTTATACCCTTTTCAGGTACTTTACTTGACAAATTTTGTACACGCATAATGACATGTAGGTAATTATATGAGGTAATTTATACCTCTAAAATTATTAAAATAATACTTATAACTTATAAAAATAAGTTTTCATACTTTTTCACTTAGTTACATGGACATCATATTTAATCAACATGTTTACGTTTATAAAATATTATTCCTCATAAAAATTAAAACAATTCTATCATACATTAAACATAATTTTAATAAATTAAAACATTTCTTCTCCTCATTTATTTTTCCATTTCTTTACTATTTGGCACACTTTAAATATAAACATATAATAAAATATTGCACCATTGGTGCAATTATATTTCCTTTCTTAATTAATGTACTCTTCTTATATAAATTATATAATCATTTTTATATAATTTATATAATTATTTCCTTAACATTTACTTTAATTTTCCTTATATAAATTATAAAATTTATTATTATATAATTTATATAATTACTTTCTTTTCTTAAATAATTTTCCAGAATTTCTCCATAATTATTGATTAATTATATAATCAATAATTATAACTTTATCAATTCTCTCATTATTTTCTATTTTCTTCTATCCCCATTTAATTGAATCATCTTATATAAATTATATAATTATTCTTATATAATTTATATAATTATTATTTCAATAATATTTTGCTTACATTTCCTTATATAAATTACGTAATTTATTATTATATCATTTATATAATTACTTTCTCCTCTTAAAATTTCTAAACTTTCATCATAATTATTATATAATCAATAATTTCAATTTTACTAATTCCCTCATTAGCTTTTCATTATAATTTTGGATTAATTTAATTATTAATCCATTTATCTCATAATCAATAAAATTTATCAATATAACAATTGAACATGCATATATATATATATATATATATATATATACCTCATATTACCATGTAACACCATTTAAATAATAATAATTATGCACCTCCACAACTATTTTAAATATTAACAATTTAATTGTATAATTACATGAAATTTCTCTTACTCTTCATAAATTGTTTTTAAACAATTTATTTACTTTTCAATTATGTTAATTCAACACACTTTATCACCATCTCCGTACAGATTTAATTTACCAATTAAATCTCATCACACACTTTAAATCACATAAAATATAACAATCACAAATAAATTAAGCAACCTTGATAATTTTGTTAATTAAATTCTTATTTATTGTTATTAAAATAATCCCAAAAATTCGGGTCCTCACATAAACTTGTCAAGAATTTCCTTTAAATTTGATTTCTGCACTGGTGGCTGTGGAGATGAGTATTTCGGAGTGTATGATGATTCCGGAGCATAAAATTGGCATTGATTATCATAATTCCATGAATAGTCTTGATGATTTTGTCACTCCGGATGATAGTAGTTTGGGGTGGTACTCGGTTGCTGCTGATAGTAGTGGGTATTATGAATGGATTGATTTCCAAACACGTCAATTTTTCTTTCAAGCTCCACCAACTGAGCTTATATTTGCTCCATTTCTTCCGCCACACTTGGTTGATCCATCCAATCTGAAGCCCGTTGATAGTTGAATGCAGCCATAATCTTTAGATCGCGTGTGCATACACCGATTAGAAGTACCTAAAACCTGGAGCACACGTGATAATAAGATCACTCCTTGCAAAAGTAGTCTCAAGCGGATGGAAGCCTACAAAAACAAAGAAATTAAAAATATTTAAATTAAAACTAAATTGACAAAAACTAATAACAAAATAATTATTAGAACCGTTCCCCGACAACGGCGCCAAAAACTTATTTGCATAATTCTAAATAGGAATTTACGCACAAGTATACGCAGTCAATAAAGTAATAAAGTAGTAAAAAGGATGTCGAACCCACAGAGAATAGTTAATAATTAATCTAATTATCACTTTTCTATCAATTTAATTCTATTTAAACGATCACCAATTTTTGATTAATAAATATTTAAAATTAAAACTAAAACTAAAATAATCTAACATGAACGGATTATCAGATATGTAAAGGTTTAGGATAACAACTTCCCCAATCGTGTCACTAAAATATCACCATCTTAATTCCAATCAATTAATCATATGGATTGTTAACTGAGATTGCCTATCTATTTATTAATATTTTTCAATAATTAATAAAAAGACCTATTCCAGTTATGTTGCTATCTTCACCCAAAACACTTAAAATAGATTCATTAAGTACAAACTCTCAATCATATTACACGTGGCACATAAATATGTTTATCCTATGCTCTATTATGTTATTCTTCCTAACAAGAATAAACAAGTTCACACGTTATTATACCTAGAGCTATTCGTATACTTCTTTTTCCAATTCCATCTAAGAAATCAGATAATTGTTGATCAGACAATTATAAATTAATGCAAGATATAATAAACAATTTCAAACAGATTAATCAAATAAAATTAAGATGAATCAATTAAAGCTCAACAATTGGTTCCATTAAAATCCTAATAAAAAGTTTAGTTCCACATATTATGGCAATTGAAAACTGAATTCAACAAATAAAAGAACATCCTAAAGAATCAAAATAAAAGATAAAAGAGAAGATTAAACTCTATCAAATTTCCTCCCCCTTTAGCCTTCAAGTTGATCTTCACGTGTTTTTCCTTTAAATCCTTGAAGTATCCAAGTGTGGCTCTCTCAATCCTTGTTCTACTCCACTCTACCTTGTCTCCCTTCTCTTATTAAACCCTATTAAAAGCCCTTAAATTGTAGCAGCATCAAAGTCCTTGTTGGGCTTGACTTATGTTAAGCAAACGAAACAGCCCAGTTAATTCCGCCGAGCATGACCCCGGCAGTGGATTTGTATTGTAAATCTGGCCCCGGCCGTGACCCATTTTCAAAAATTATGAAAATGCCATTAAGTTTTGATTTTACCGTTTTGACCCCTCCCCCCCCCCCCCCCCCCCCAAAGCCGTTTTCTATAAAAGAAATATAAAAACTAGTAAAATGCATCTAAAAATACTCAAATATAGCAAATTATTAAACCCAAAAGCATTCGATTCATAGGTATAAAACTCACTCATCAATGAGACTTAGGTTCCTTGACGAATTAAACTCCTTTAATGCTAGGAATCATTCCAAGTTTTTTAATGAACTTGTTGAACCAAACAATCTCTTTGCAGCTTCACTTATAGTTATTTACTATGTCATTATCACTAGATCAACAACTCTTTGATACTTGGGACCTTTCCAACTCATTGCGCCACCGTTCAAGGTAATCATATAACCTAAAACGTATTTGTTGTTATCTTAGTTAGTCTGAAAAATGGAGTCTTTTAAGCCTTCTTAGTTTTAATTAGACCAACCATTAAAATTTTTTTTTTCTAATATTCTTCTACAAGATTAAACTGATATATACTTATCATACATAAGCAATATCAAGTCTTATACATATCATCGAATCAATGTATGTTCCTTGGGTCAAATCGACCATCCTTTACAATCTATCTCTATAGACCTTTATCCTGAATAAAATGTTAGGATGCTTCTCCTAAGTTCTTGATGGAGAAGTATTTAGACAACCATATTTTTACTGTTTGTAGCATTAGTTTGTCATTATTTATCAGTAATATATCAACATATAGTACTAGGAATGTCACAATACTTTTACTACCTTTTGTACACACTTGGTTCATCATCGCTTTTGATAAAATCAAACTCATTTGATTGTCTCGTCAAAACGGATGTTCCATCTTTGAGAAGCTTGTTTCAATCCATAATTAGATTGTTGTATCTTACATACTTGATTTACTCCATCTCTATGGAGATAAATCCCCTTAGTTGTATAATACATACATCATTTTTGTATAGTAAGCTGCAACTGCAAGTAAAAATTTGAATGAATATAAGCATTTTTACTAGTGAAAAGTTTCATCGTAGTCAACTCATTGACCTTGTTTGAAACCTTTTGCCACTAGTCAAGTCTTATAGGTCTCCACCTTGTCATGTGTTTTAGTTTTTCTCTAAAAGACCCATTTCGATTTTTATGGTCATCAGTCATTTTTCCTGATTCTCTACTACTCATACATCATCGTATGTAACTGGATCATCATTCACTATGATGCGTATCTCATTATCATCATCATCTATGATGAATCCATACCTCTTAGATATCTTCGGTACTAAACCAGATTTACGACTTGGTTGCGATACAATAGGTTTATCTATTTGAACATATTCTTCACGTGATCTTTAGTGTTTTGTGGTTCTTGAACTCCTTTAAGATCTATCTTACTCCTACTGAACCCTTTAAGGATAAACTCCGTTTCCTAGAAGGCAGCGTGTTTTGACAAACACCTTTTAATCACTAGGATTATAGAAGTGACACCCTAAATTTTCTTTAGGATGTCCCACAAATTTTTACTTGTCAGATCTTATCCCTTGCTTATCGCTGCTAAACCTTTTGAAATAAGTTGGACAACCGAAAATCTTAACAAACTTAAGACTTGGTTTTTTCCCTATCTATAACTCATATGGAGTCTTAAGGACAAAATTTGAAGGTATCTTGTTTAGTAGATATGCTGCCATTTCTAGGGCATAACCCTAGAATGATACTAAAAAATTGGTAAAACTCAACATGGATCATCACCACGTCTATTGTGAGAGAATACTAATTTTCTTGAGATGATCTAGAAACTTACTGCTTTAGTATTCCCTTTTCGATCTAATCGAAAAACTTTAATACTTTTGACCGTTTGTTTCTATACTTCACTTCTGAATTATTTGAACTTTTCATATGATTTGAATTTATATTTCATCAAATACATATATCAAAATCTAGAATCATCAGTGAAAGTAATGAATGAATACCCTCCTCTTGCATTTGTTGTTATAGGTCTAACACAAAATTGTGTGTACTATATCTAACGACTCTATAACTCTCTCTCCATGGCCACTAAATTGATATTTAGTCATATTGTCCATGATACAAGATTCACAAGTTGTATTTAATTCAGAATCAAAAGGCTCTAAAAGCTCATCTTTATACAACTTATTTAGTCTTGTTTAATTAATATGATCGAGTTTACAGTTCTGCATGAAGATATGATTCATATCATCTATTTGCCTTTAGTTTGTTCAATTTGAAATTTTTTCTTGTAAGTCAAGTATGCAAAGTCCATCAAGTAATCAACCAGTTTTAAATAAAACATTATCATTATAAATAGAATAACAATTGTTTTTTTTTATAATGTCGTAACCTTCCTTGTCTACACATGGAACAAAATTAATGTTTCTAAGAACTGAACATAGTAACAACTTACTAACTTAATAGATTTTTCTGTAGGCAATGCTAAACGGTAAGCTTATATGGCTAATATAACAACCTTTGCTCCATTTTCTACGCACATAATTATTTGTCCTTTGTTTAACCTTCTACTTTTGCTTAGTATTTGCTATGACTTGCATATGTGAGACCACCAGCCGATATCTAATACCCAACTAGAACTTGACTTATTGAATATTTTATTTTATTATGAACAAATCTATATCTGTAGTAGAAACTTCACTAAGTCTCTTCTACTTTGCTACTGCAACTCTCTTGCAGTTGCTTTTCCAGTTTCTCGACTTATCACAATGAAAGCAAACTCCTTTGTCATCGGGATCACTTTTATTTATGCCTTTTATTTAGTGCCTTTTGTTTTCCTTCTATCTTTTTTGACTCCTCAGAAATACCTTTAGCCATTTTCCTCCGCTTAGAAGATTTATCTACTAGTAAGACTTGATTTTTCTTGAAAGGAAAGTGACTCTCAACAGTCTTCGACATATTAAGCAAATCAGTTAAACTTACGTCTAGCTTATTTATGTTGAAGTTCACAACAAATTGTGAATTGGGATCAGTGAGTGACAACAAAATCAAATCTTGACTCAACTTTCCATCCTTCACAAAACCTTGTTGTCCCAATTGATCAATCTAATTGATCATCTTTAGGACACGTGTCTGTACTTTAGTGTCATTAGTTATTATAGATCAGAATAGCTTCTTAGATATCATATATCTAATAATTGACCTACTTTGCTCACCATTATAACTCATGAGGTACATCAATATAGTAGGTGCATTCATTTTCTCATATTGATGATGTAACTTGATAATTACGAATGCGAGTATGATGAATTGAGCCATAATTGCATTATCTTGTCACTTCTAAAGTAATGATCTGTTTCTCAGAGGCATTATCTGTAACATTTGTAATGATAGGCAAATTAAGGACATTGGCTAGCTTTTCAGCATTAAGAACTATTATCAAATTTCTTTAACCAATTTGAACAATTCGGTAAGATTAAATTATTAGCATCCAATATGCTATGCAGTGTTGGTGAATTAAGCATAGCAATATTCTTTAAGTGAATTAATAACTACATTAAAATGCATTCATTTTATTAATCACCAAGTTAATTAGTTTTTTTTTAAAATGACGTCCCACTATTTTTATTAAACTATATTACCCTCCTTATATAGTTTGATAAATCTAGTTAAAGATCCCTGCTAGTGAGAAAAAGATCATATCGACATAAGTATAGCCTTGTGTGTGCATAACAAACTATAGTTTATTCAATAGGTAGACAACTCCTTGTCAATTACATTAACATATAACTCCTTTTTATTTTGCCTCTTAGGTTATGATGATCAAGTGTGTGCACATCCTAATCAAAATTATCTAAGTTAAGTCTGATCTAGCACTTCCATATAGTAAAGAGAAAAATAATGTCCTCTTGTGTGCACAACAAAACAGTAATGTTCAATTTCTTATAAGCATCAAATGTGATAAAACATCTCAAATAATAGATATAAGCCTTATATGTACACAACAAATGTATATTGATTATTTGATGCTCTATCGTTTTATCATGCTAGAAGGCGACATTCGATATTCCAAATATCTTTGAATGTTACAACTTAATATATTTTAATTTGAGGGGTTTTATTATTAATTATCTCATCTTATTTAGCGTGCATGCACACACACACACACACACACACACACACATATATATATATAATACGCATCATATTAATTAGTGTGCGAAGCATGTTTGATAATATATAATATATATAAATAAGCATGTACATATATAATATTATATTCTACTAGAATTGATTATGAACTTTTATTCTAGTTTGGTTTATTCGAGCCTCTAAATAAACCAAATGGATAAACATATGGTGCAAGAATAAATACATAAATGTAAATATTATATTTAACCCGGGCTCCAATACAAACAAGTCATCAAGCGCTCCTTAGCTCTAATTCTTCAAAATAATTCTAACTAATTCTATTATAAACTATTTGCATTAAATAGAAATCTTGATCAACAATCAAAGAGAAGTACATGAGAGGGAGATATAATTTACATATGAAAAATTAGAAAACACGAGGTACACAAACCCCATTTATTAAAACTCATTCATTCAATGCATCCACATAAAATAAATCTAATCATATTGGTCAATAGTCCATAATCAATTCTTTTGTATTATTATATATATCATCATATATATCAATACAAAAAATATCATGAATTTAAAATTCATTCCATATATATATCGATATTATTTAATGGACAATTTAAAGTCGCATAAAATCCAATTTCATGTTTAAAATAAACTATTTTATTTTAATTATAAAATCATCCAAAATCAACCTTTTATTTATAGCTTTGAAAAACTGCACGAAAAACCAAAAAATAGATTTTGCAAAAGAGGGCCCCCGCCCTGTTTTGAAGAATAAAACAAGAGTCCCGACCCTGTGAAAGCCCCCGGCCCTGTTTTGTAGTTCAAAAAGAGGGCCCAGACCCTGTTCTGCAAAACACGTTGTGCAACTCGTGATTTCAGTCCCTTTTTTATCCAAAAGTCGATTTTTGCTTTTTGCTTTCAAAACCATTGATTTTATACAACAAATTATGCCAAATAAATTATTCTGAACACGTACCCATACATATACGAAATCAAAATAATTAATAATTCGCATAAGTTTGGCTCTTGATGCCACTGTTGGTTTGTGAAAACATTACATACATACAATCTAATTATAATAGCGCAACGGAAGCGAAAAAAAATAGATTTTAAAATTTTTATAAACCAATAACCAGGATCTTTCTTATGCGATAATTATTAATTGAGGAATAATAAAAGATTTATACTTTTGTACAATCAAGCTTCCACAGGTACAAGTTCAACTTTCTTTAATCCTTCGCGTTCTTCTTCAAAATCACCGATTAGATTCCACGGATTAATGTTAGCTCCCCAAGTGTGAAACCTCTAGAGGTGCTCCACTAAGAGATCAATGACTTAAAGAGGTGAATTTTAGTTTCTCCAAATCATAGGTGGTTAGCCTTAATCCTCTGTCTGTCTTTCTAACTCCTTAAATATAGAGAATTATGGAGTACTCTATCAATTCTTGTGATTGAGTGTGTAACCTTAATTCATAATAAGACTCATCTTATTTATAGATATAGACAATCCTCCTAATCTATTTAGGATTGAGATTTTAATTTAATTCACAATCTAATTAGGAACTAAATTAATTAATTACAATTCTTGAACCATTTTGGAACTTAATTATTTAAAATAATACTACTATTTATTAATTAATTTCTAAATCATTTAGGAACTAAATAATAATAATAATAATAATAATAATAATAATAATAATATGACTCCTATTATTAGTTTATAATTAGTATTTCTAAAATACTAAATTATAAATATTAAGTTATTTAATTTATCATATCATCATAGTATAAATTAAATATAGTTAATTAATTATTACTATTAAACCATCCACTTCTAAACTAAATATTACTCTTTCGCGGTGTGACCATTCGGCACTCCATATTAAATCGGTTGTAGAATAAATTAATTAGAACCATTCTAATCTTATTTTATATGAATGAATTAAACTATTTAATTCATTTAATAAGTAATATTTATTCCACAATAAGGGTAAGTCCCCTTAGCGTTTAACAACTTTTCAGATAATATAAATTTTAACATTTGATCGTAAAAGAACCTTTCAGCGAATAATTACCATACAATTCAATCATTCTACCACACAATGTCCCAATCGAATATAAGACATGGAATTTCTGTCAAGTCTGATTTTATTTGATCATATGTAACGACCCCGAAATTCATCCAGCTTATTCCCTTAAATTTCGTATTTATTAAACATTATTTTCCTTACGTCCAAATTTCGGTCCGTTAATAAATCTTTAATCTCCTACTTTAATCCAATAATTGATTTTAAAATCATCAATTATCAAAATTCTCATATAAATTTTTCTTTTTCTCGATTCAATCTTTATATTAAAATATTTGGATATTTAAAATCCTTACATTCTGGATCCTAGTCCCTGGATCGCAACCTTAACCTTTTTCTTTTTTACAAATATCATAACGTTCAACATTTAAAATTTAATAATAATATATCTTCACATTTGTTCTATTCAATCGTAATTCACAATTTGACCATTTAACAAATCTTTATTGTAACAATCATCTTAAACAACCCTAGTTCGCCATGTAACTCTATTCGTCCCATCCGGACCAATTTGTAAATAGATACAACACATTCACATAAATTTTACCAATTCACTCACATTGAATACAATTCACTCACATTGAATCATGACATTGAAATTATAACAGTTATGTATCCAACCTTCTAGATAATTCATCTTTAGCACAATCTGATATTTCTGAAACTCATTTATTAACCTGCAAAAGTTTATTTTAAGCAAGTAATGAGCACAACGGCTCAGCAAGTTCAACAGTTATGATTCACGTAGCACATACCTTATCATGCTTGGTGTGTGTCATACATCATGTGCTTGTGCATCTAATATAGCAATATATCTCATATATATTCATATCGTTGCACAAAATATACATTGTGGTCATATTAATCACGTATCACGTAGCACATAATTTGTATGCAGTTAAAACAAGAATTACTTATCATAACATTCCAACATTTAACAGAAAAGGGACTGAAGAACTTGCCTGGCGTCCAGTTATTTAAGTTGTTAGCTCAAACCCTTAACTCGATCAACCTTCTAAGGCTCAATAATTCTTCCTTATGAAGCTTTTTCTTCATCTCTTAGCAGCCATGGAGTTCACGGGTGGCGGCATGGTGGTGTTCACGGTGGAAGAGCAAAGAGAGAAAGAGAGTTGTGTTTTATTATTGTTTTTGTTTTGTTTGCTTCCTTTTTCCTTGTTTCCTTTTCTTTCTTTTATAAGTCACTTACTTAACTAATTTGGAAAAGCCAAATAATTCCACCGCCCTTTTTCCTTCTCGAATTTTCCAGCAATCAGCATACAATTTGTAATTTTATACATTACGCAATTATTTTGTGTAATAAATATTTTATATAATATATATAAAATATTTATTTTAATTTACCAAAAATCATAACATGATTTATAAATAATTTTAATACCTCTTTTGGGTACTTTACTTGACAAATTTTGTACACGCATAATACCATGCATGTAACCATATGAGGTAATTTATACTTCCAAAATTCATAAAATAATTCATAGGACATATAAAAATTATTTTTCATAATTTTTCAATCCGTTACTTGGACAACATGTTACATTAACATGTTCACGTTTCCGAAATATTATCTTTCATAAAAGTCATAATAATTACATTATGCATAAATATAATTTTTAATAACTTAAAACATTCCTTTTTCTAATTTATTATTCAATTTCTTTAGTATTCATATTAATTTCTTTATATATAAATTATATAATTTAATATTATATAATTTATATAATTACATTCTCCTTTTAAATAATTTCTTAATTTCCTCCAACTTTATTCCATTTAATCACCTTATATAAATTACATAATTATTCTTATATAATTATTATTTAATTATCATTTTCTTCATACCTTATTTTAATTTCCTTATATAAATTATATAATTATTATTATATAATTTATATAATTACCTTTCCTTCTCAGTTAATTTCTAAATTTCCACCATCAATCTTAATTAAATTTAAAATCCATAATTACAACTGTATTAACTTCCCCATTCGCTTTTCATTTAAATTTGGATTAATTTAATTATTAATCCCTTAATTTCCATAATCAATAACATTTATAATTATCACTTAAACATATATATTTATATATATACAAATGTATATATATATAAATATATACATATCTAATTTAATATATTTCACATTACCACGTAACCTCAATTAAATCATAATTTCTGCATTTTCATAATAATTTAATTGTACAATTTATTGTACAATTACCTAAAATTCTTTTATTCTTCATAAATTGTATTTACACAATTTATTTACTTTTCAATTATTTTAAATTCACATAATTCGTCACCATCTCCGTACAAGTTTAATTTATCAATTACATCATATCACATACCTCAATTCACATAAAATAATAATTTCTTTAACAACCTTGATAATTTTATCAATTAAATTCTCATTTAATATTATTAAAGAAATTCTGGAAATTCGGATCCTCACATCATATGCATTTCAATTCTCATATATATAACTCTAATATAAATTAGAAACTCATTTCTAATTTTTATTCCACCTACCTCTATGTACAACTTATTATACCCAATCATATCATTTGATATACCCTAAAGGTCATAAAGAATATGTCAAAGTATAACTTATCATACACAAGGTACTATGATGATCTCAAGTCTAAGGATCACTTGTACTACTATCACAAAATGAACTCCTATTGTCAGGTAAGTAAAACTTCATTAGGTATTCCTTAAGCAAGTTACATTCAGTGAACTTATTTTCAAATAAGTACCTACATACTTACTTTAGTTTCTCTATACAAATGATTATGAGATCAATCATCCTCTTCATAAAAGCAAGCATAGTATGTACTAATCTATCCGGATTCACTAATCCCCATTTTAGTGATCCCACGATTAGAAATATTTTAATTTTGAGTTATCTTGAATTTAGATCTCATTAGAATAATCAACATTACGATTTTAAAAGCATCGCTCAAAACTATAAGTTTATTCATATAATTAATTCAGCCAATTAATAATGAATAAAGAAATGCCTTGATACTTTTATTAATAAATCGAATAAAATTACAAAGTATATGCATATCACATCTAATGTGATTGGCTTGAGGGCATACTATTTTTAGTAACACCATATGAAGATTAGTGTATTTTATGAATGCATCTTGGCGTTATTCCTTATATTTCAGTGAAGAGTTTCAAAGAATGAATTTAATATCAAAGGTTGAATTTTATATAATCATAATTGACGGATAAAAACGAATCGTGATATATATATATATATATATATATATATATATATATATATATATATATGATTTTGAGCTAAGATGAAAAGTAAAAATTGCGATTTTGGAGCACGAAAGTTAAATTATAAAGTTTTAAAAAGCTAAGTTTTAATACCTAAATTGATATTGAATATTGCTATAAAAAAAATTAAATTATACGCATTTTTATCAATTTTATTGATTAATGAAGAACAAAGGTATGTTAACGCACAAGATGTGGTTTGAAATTAGTTTGAGTTTTGGGGGCGTTACAGTTGGTATCAAAGCTGATAGGTTAAAAACCTTATGTAATAGTACCTTAGGTTATAACCGTAGTGAATATGATAAAAATGATAATAATAAACTCGAAGAAAGTTTAAATGATGATAAATGAATTTTGAAAATTCATAAGGAATGAATTAAAAGATTAATATAAACGAAAAGATTCAAAAAAGAATCTTATCGCGCTAAAAGTAAAGTAAAAGAAGATGATCAGGGGACAACTGACTCAAACAATAGAAATGAAAAGACATAATGAATGAATGATGATTAAAAGAAGAATACGAAGATCGTAAGATGAAAAGATCTTAGCGAAACGAAAAATGGTAATATAAAATGATTGAAAGTGAAATTATAGTCTAATGCTATAAAGAGGTGATGTACTATGAAAAGTACAAAATAAACTCGAGAAGAGTTATAAATGACGAAGTACTGATTGAGGAAATTAAGAATTTGTTGATTTTCAATTGAGGACTCATATTGGTAGTTGAGTTGAACAAACCTTTGTATGGGCAGTGAATTTGTAACTACTTAGTTAATGTATTGATAATCGTTAAAACCATGGTCTTGCACTATTCGTTATATAGATGACGAGAACATGATTCTTTTCTCATAAATATATCGGATAGTAGAGAATATTAAGAATAGGTGTTAGTTTTTGGAACTCATACTTATGGTAAGTTTGTGGCTCATAATCGTATGATATGTTTTTTAGCCCAAATGTATATGGATAGTTTTTGATGAGTTCTCTAACTATATACTCCGATGACAAGTTCTTAAACTCATATTCTAGTGACTAGTTCCTGAACTCATAATATGTAATAAGTTCGATGAGCAATGTTAAAGGTTATATTATATTGAGTATTAGTAGCATTGGGGAATAACTGGAGTTATTAAGTGGTGGCGGAATGGAGTTTGGAAATTCCAAATCTTTAAGCTATGGTAGATTTCAAAATTTCTTGACATCGAGCTTGTATTTGGATTTTTGGTGCCATCGAAAATATTGGTTCAATTGTGGAACTGATAAATTTTAAAAGTGTTATTATTCAGAAGTCTGTGCTAATTGTTTTGGTTGGACAAGAATGATTTAAAAATATCAAAATGTATTTTTAAAAGTTATCAACACACTATTAATGTGGTGTGGAATGATAAATGATGGAATCCTCAATGCATTGTTGCAACATGCGATATCATGTAGTCATAAATGATGGAGTCATCAACACAGTGTAACCTAGTGTGGATGTGATCATAGAATCGTCAACCCACTATGGCATGTTGTGGAATGATAAAATCATAAAATGATTTTGAAGTTTATTTGAACAAGAAATGATGAAAAATTGAAAATTTATATGCACGTATGTGCTTTTGAAAAGTCTTGAGATATGAATGTTTTTAAAAATTTTGATTGATATCCAAACTGTTTGTGTGAGTCTAAGCTATTTGATTTGGCTAGACAAATGTTAAAAAATATTTTATAGAATCTATACACTCTTTGAGAGTTATACCTAACCAAATTGGTTGGGTGTGGAATCTTGTACTAAAGATGATATGTGAACAATCTTGATAAAGAGGAAAAGATGTACATTCTTAGGAATGCTATAAGTTATAGTAAAAAAATACATGTTAACCTAAAACTTTCGTTTAGGCGCTAAAATAAATGAAAGACATTGTGTACAATGCAAATGTACAAGAGGCTGATCACCTTGCGTGCAATCACAACTTATATAATCTTTATAAATGATACGGTTGTAGTAGAAATACTTGTTAATCCAGAGGTATATATTGGTTATAGTAGAAATACTTGCTAACCATAATATGAAAGGTTTTTAAAGAAATTTTTTTACTTCATACTGCTTCACAATTGTTAAATAATTGTTGAAGATTTCTATTATTCTAAAGCTTGGAGGTTGGGAAAAGAGTGAGTTTCTTAGAAAGAAGAAATCTTAGAATGCGATAAATTTAAATGAATTCCCGAAGGAGGAAAGTGAGAAAATTAGTTGAAGAATCTATGTTGATGAATAGAAATAACAAAAGTTAGTAAGTTAAAATTCCGAAAATGAAATTATTGGAAGGAGTGATGAATAAAGGTTAAAGAGGTCAGTAAGTGATAATTTCGATGATCGTGACGTATGATAATCTTTAGACAAGAAAATTGATGTGTAGCTATTAAAGTTTGAATAAAGGTTATGAAATAAAATCTATAAGAATTAATTGCGGATATGCAAGAAAAAGATAATGTAGTATCTATAGCGATACATTGAAATTAGTCAACGAACTTTCGAAAGAAATTAGAAGTTAACCGAGTAGGAGAGGTTCGGTATTGCGATTCCGATGATGAAACCCTTATAAGGACGGAAGAATGTGACGACCCGAAATTTCAAATGTATTTTATATAATATTAAAATAAGAATTTAATAAATAAAATTCTTATTATAAGAAGAAACGGGTTGAAATGAATAAAATTTATGCGTTATATATATTTTTATATGTGAAATATATACACTTATTTAAAAATAAAATTTAATAATTAATTAAATCTATTAAATTAATTGGATGAATTAGCAAAGGAATGAATAAATAAATATTTTTTGTAATATGTGATTTATGTGATTAGTTAATTTTGTATATATTTATAAGGGAAATATATACATCTAATTGAGAATGAAATTTATTAGTTAATTTAGTTATTAAGTTCATCGTTTGAATTAACTACGAGATGAAATATAAAGACGGAAATTAATTAATTTATATTAGTTAATTGAGATTAAGTGAAATATTATATTATGAAATAATATAATTTAAATATTTAGTCTTAAATGGTAATGGAACTATTATGAATTAAATTTCATAAAAGATGTAATTAATTCGCTTAAGAAAAGTAGTGAATTAATGTACGTATTTTATTGTAATAAAATGAGTGAGTTAATTAAAACTCATTATTTTAATATATTACATATAAATTTAATATATTTATGCAATGACTTAATATATTATAATATGCCAAACGGATGTGAATAAAATATAAAATGTGGGAATCAAGTCACTAATTTTATTAGTGGGATAATATATAGTTTTTGTGATGCCCCCAGATTCGGGTCCTCATTACCCGAATCCGGTCATCACGATCCAATTCAAACATCCACCTCTAAACAACATACAATAACTAAATGTGGAATAATAAACATATGTTATTCATTCAAAAAGTGTTACTAGTCCTAAGATACGGTAACCTTACACTAAGGTACTTAGGGTTTACATTACATAACAAATAATTTAGTTAACTAAAAGGCTGCATCCTGAAGTCTATCACTTCATCTTTCCCTTACCCTTGTTCTTTCCAGAAGTCTCAAGTTTCACTGCAATAAGGTTCATTATATAGCAAGGGTGAACAACTAATTTGCTCAACAAGTTTAAATAACAACAAGAGACAATATATATCATGAATGAAAGGGATTAGCTGAAACAATTCAACAATATGAATAACATAAGCAGGAAATAATGATTTGCTTTTAGAATCAAGATAGTCAAGTAGACTATGAACTATAAACTTCCACTGGAGTCAATAGCTGGTTGACCCAATGGTTACTACTAGAAATATGTACTTGAGGGGATCAGTCTCTCGTACAATATGTGTATGCATAACATTTAATTTTCGTGTTTTGTACTTGATATTAGATACAAGGTACTCCCCTATAATATAGGGGTGTTCATAATAGTCTAAGAATCCACATCTTCAATGATTTGGATAACTTTTAAAATCTTTAACGTAAATGTCTAGCCAAACAATGGCTTAGACCTACTTTGAACAGTTCTTTAAATAGTAGAACATTAAATAAGGTACAAGTCAAAGACTGTACAAGATCAAGTGCACCAAGTATGATTAACAACAACATCGATGTGGAATAATTGTAAAGTAATTAAACCACTAAAAGCATACTTGAAATTACAGTTTAAGCTTAAATAAATAACTTGCTCAATGAAATGAGTTTAGAGATAAGGAACTTGCATGTCTGCTCAGCTATAACAAATTAGCTTTAATTAAATGGCTTTGAATGACCTAACATTAATCAAGTCGGTCTAACAATTAGTACGGCATATGCTGGCATGTTTGTACACTTACTACGAACTTATCTAACAAATAAGTCTAACACATAATTCACATCATTTTACATGCTAACATTAACCCTATAGACGTGTAATCACACTTAGGTTAATTATTTAATAATGTAGGAGTATTCATCTTAGGTATTAAACACTTAAGAATCTTTAAACAATTTAATATAATTATTTAATTGGTGAATATTAAATAATTTATATTTAATTAACTCTTTCGTTAATTAATTAATATTTTTATTAGTTAAATAGTAATTACTTAACCACCTTTAGTTATTATTTAATTATAAATAATAACTAATTAATCTTACTTAATAATTAGTTTATTTATTTTAATGTTTCTTAATTATTACATAAGATTAATTAGATAACAATTAATTATTTAACTTTATTATAATCTTATGTAATTATTATTTAATCTTAATTAAATAATAATAATTAATTAATTAATTAACCTTATATTTCTTTAATTATTATTTAATAATAATTAATTAATTAATTATCCTTATTTATTATTTAATATAAATAATAAAATTATTAACTTTATTTATCTTTAATTATTATTTATCAATTAAATAATAATTAATGACTTCTAAAATCTTATTAGTTAATATAAATCAACTAACAATTAACTAAGTAATTATCCTCACTTATTATTTAATTTAAAGAAATTAAATAATAGTTTATGAATAATAATCCTTTTAATTATTATTTAATGTCAATTAAATTAATAATTAATTATTTATCTAATTTAATTATTATTTAATGTCAAATAATAATCAATTTATTTATCCTTATTTATTATTAAATTTTTAATTAAATAATAAATAATTAATGAAATTTGTATTTATGTAACTTAACCATAAATTTAGCTAACTAGATTAATATTTAAAATATTTAAATATAAATCAAAATGAAAAATACAATCCCAAATATCACTTTGGTATTATTATTATTTTTATAAAAATTTTAAATTAATTTTTAAACATTTTAATAAAAAAAATATACAGAATGACAATCCTGTAAATATTCAGAAAAATCGAACAGAGGGACAATTTTGTAATTTTCGCCGGAAGTTGGTTCTCGTGCATTGCGCGTGCTTAGCAAAAGAACGATCCAAAACGGTGCTATTTTGAAGAACCGTAGCTAGCTTCCGCGCGTAACGCGCAGATTGAAGATTTTATGCCTTTAAACGACGTCGTTTGGGCTCCGCATCCGGTCGCAACTACTGGCGCGCAATGTGCGGCCAACCCTTTTTTTTTTCTTAACAACTTAGCTACAGTAACGAAATACACCACCCTAATGAAAATTATACCTTCAAGTAAGCTTTTAATCTCTCAATAAAAATCCAAAATAGTACCAATCACTTAATATCAATTTATAATATAAAATTTTAAGTACCCATGAATTAATTACATATTTTTCATAAAAATTATTTTACCATATAAACTACTACAAATCATAACTTTTTATGTATAACTCCATTTTTAGCTATTCAAACTTTGTTTTTCTCATGATTTAATGTTCTATAATATTATAACTTTAAATCTAAATTTTATAAAAATATATTTTTGGTCATTATTTTAAGACTTGTTTACACATTACTAAACACATGTTTTTAGCATACAAAATATACCAACCAACAAGCATTCAAACCCTAACACAAATAAAGAACTACTAATAATAAACGTTAGTCATTTATTACTAACAATAAAGCTAGGGTTTGAAAGAATGAGGATTATACCTAGTTTTAATGGCTACTCTCCTCTTCTTTCCAAAGTATGTTGTGAAGGAGGATGGCATGAACTAGCTTAGGATTTCTTGTTCTTCCTGGAAGCTCCACCGGAAATCTCTCTATGTTTTGCTCTCCAAAATTTGTCCTCTTAATATTTTGCTGTCACGACTTAAAAGATGAAAGATGGAAAATAATTAACCAAAAGCTCCTAAATTATAAGTATACTTATAATGATGATAAATATAAAATCTATATCTATTAAAAATACCATCATGAAGCTAGTTGGAGACTTGTACAAGAAATTTAGGCTGAGGACTAAGTTGGTGAAAAAAGGGATGGTCCATGTATTATATAAAACAATACAAGTAACCATTTATTAAATAAATAATAAATAAATAAATAAATAAATTACTTTGCAATCTATCTCTATATACACAGCTGATGGGGACATTTTTTGTCCCAAAAAAAATGTCACATTCTCACTTTTTTAATAAATAATAAGTTACACAATTAATTTCAAGTGGACTTATAATTTAGACTACATTTAATATCCAATTGACTCCTATTAAATGACTTGGACTATTATTTAGTCAAGTCCATTTAATTTATCATTGGACTAATTAATATAACCCAAATGATCGGTTATTAATTTTGTTACACATTAATTATCCAATCCATAATTAAATAATAATCGAATTGATTAATTAATTAAATACTCTAGCACATTAATGTTAAATTACTAAATGGAGTAAAAATATTATTATTAATATTTCACATTGTTCACATTAATTAATAATCATGTTAATTAATTTACCAAATTTAATTAACTCATTATATTCAATTTAATTGAATATTTAATTAATAGAAAACTTAACAATTATTTTGATATTAAAACTTTAGGACTTGTTCACTAATTTAATTAACACATTAGTGACCCTCTTTAAATAACCCTAACAATTAATCACATAATCATTTAATCACGTAATTAATTAATCACACAAAAAGATTTAAATAACCTCGTAAAACTAACTCGTTAGAAATTAAATTAATAATTTAATTAATAATGACGTGAAATTCTAGGACATTACAGTTTTTGAATAAAGATAGTATTTTCTTTTATTTAGTTAATAATGAGAATTATGATACAATAATTAATATGTAACTTGAATAATGGTTTAATATTTAATATTATATCAAATGATTGTGAATTAAAAATATGGGGTGAGGGACTAATATTTATTAAATGAATATTAGATATAAAAGTTAGTAAATTAAATTAATATTTAATTTATGGTTAAAGATATTAAATTAATATATTTAATTTTTTAAATAATTTGGTTGGAAACAATTTGTGTTGAGAAGGGAGATGATTAAATTTAATTATACAATATTAATTATATAAATTAAATGAGTTGTGTAAAATAATTAATTAAGTGAATAATAACTATTTTAATATAGTTAATTCGTTATACAAAAAGTGTTAAATTAATTATGGATTAATTTTATAATTGGTGGAATGATTTTTTTTTTATACATTATTATAAATGTATAAATTACCAATTTATGTATTTATAAATAATACATATAATGATCTATGTATCATTTTAATACATGTAAAACAATTACAGGAATCGGAAATTTCATATTACAATATATTTATAAATATATATATGTAATGTGGATATATGTATTATATACTATAATGAAATTAGTACAAATGCTGATTTTAGTCTAATGGAGTAGGAGGTGTTGATTTGCTGAGCTTATAAACGTGACACCTAGCCTTTTTCATAGAAGTGGAAAGCCACCAAGCTATTTGAGTCAAGTAAGAGACTTAGTGAAGTTAGCCAGTTCAGTTCATTCCAAAGTTCAGTTCATTACTAAGCAACTCAAATAACAAAAAAGTGTCGCTTCTATATCGAAAATTCCATCCAACTTGAAGAGAATATAATTCGTAGCCTAGCTTATAGAAGAAATTCAGCAATTTCGTCTTGAAGAAAGTTCAAATCAGCCTAATCAAGAATTGAAACATGAAATTCAACCAAATCATAAGCAAGAGATTATGCGGCAAATGAAAAGTTTCAGATTATGATAACCGACGAATAAAATTATACAGTGAACGTCGTATAGCGATAAACTCATATTGAGGCAAGTTCTTTCGATCTTAATTGGCTTAAGAGTGAATTTGTTGATATATGTGAACTTATTTGTTCAAACATGAGAAATATTTTTTCTGTGTTACGTGAAATACGTGAGATCATGATTAAAATGTGAAATATGTATTATCTATAGTTTGATTGAATGATATGCATGGAAACTGAGAAACATGCTTAAATGCACGACATATGCATATATAAAATGCACAGCATGAGATACACGCATGAATACAATGCATAGCATGTATAATACGTGAAGCATGAAATGTGTTAACTGTTAGACTTGCTGAGCTGTCGCATTCATTCTTGCAAATATATTTACTTGCAGTTAAATGAAGACATTTCTGAAGAACATGGCTGTAGAGATTTGAAGATTCGCATCGAAAGCAAATATGTGTTGATTTCCTTAAATTGAATAAATGATAGGTTAAAACGACTTATTGTATTGAAATTAATGTAAGTTGTAAGAAAATTTAAAATGTTTCTGAATAAACGATATTTGCTTTGAAGTTGTGTTGGAAACCTTATGTGACGCCCCCAAATTCAGGGCTATACCACTTAAATTTGAGTCGTCAAAATACAAATAACAATCATTACAATACAAGGTAAAATAATATAGTGTTCAATAATACACAATTAAGTATTCACTATTATTGCGACTCTATTTTATAATATGGTAAAGATTACTATAACAACTATCTCGAACCATCACTTCATTCCCATTTTCTCCCTGCTAGTCCCAACTACACTCTCATTTCTTGAACAATTAAACAAAAAGGAAAGTGTGAGCCCAAATAGTCCAATAAAGAATATCATGACTAAGATAATGACGAATAAATTATCATTAGCCTTCAACAGTTGAGTTCTTGATAGAATAATATAAACAACAAATTTTAAATCAACAATTGCAGTTAAGTTCTTGAACAAAGTTTAGATCAACAACTGTAGTGGAATAACAACCATTAGGAGAATCATGTAAATTATGATGTCTAATATCTTCTCTTTTTTCAGAAAAATCATCATCAACTTTTATCATCTAAAACATTATTGGTCATGATTATACCAAACAACAATTCTTCTTTGCCTTAGGCTAAAGAGAACATTCACCATGTGCCCTAAAAGGCACATCACCATTATATTGCATTTATCCTATCATTTGTGTCCTCATGCCACAGATATTCACAACTTGATTCTTGATGATTAGTACAAATAATAGTGATATAAATTATGAACAGAAGAAAGAGAATAATAGGATAAACAATAGATATCGAAAGTTTACAATTTGAACTTTGTCAAAAGTCAAAAAATGTCCAAATTGTTAATATGATGTAAGAAAAAAGGTGTTTAGGTCCCAGAATAATGTCCAATATTCACAAGAAAGAAATTCAACGGTAAGGTTTACAGTACAAGAAATATTTATCAGTCCACAATGTTCACAGTTCAAGTAAATGTTCATAGGTCAAAAATTCAAGGTCCAATAGTTCACTTTTCAAGTATAATGTTGGAAATTTAATAAAAATATTTATGGCAAAAGATATTAGATGATGCACAAACTATTAATTATTTTAAAAATTTTACCGAACAATACTTACCATAGTAAATTTGAGAGAATGAAAGAAAATGATATACATTACCTTAACACGTGACTAGATACTATTTTCTATGGAGTTGATCAACCTACATATATATATATATATATATATATATATATCAGTTAATTAGTGACTACCACATATAGATTTCATGGTGTATACTAACTCGTATGAAATAATTAAAAGTGATTTGATAGTATAAATTTGTGTAGTAGAGTGGAATATACTTCAAAATAGTTTTTGGAGAAGTAAACAATATTTTAAAATAATATCTTCAAAAGAAAGTTTTCAAAATAAATATTCTGAAAGAAGAGTCTTCTAAAGGAAGAGTTGCAAACACCATGTGACGTGTGTGAGTGCTTAGATAACTTTTATAGGAAAAAAAAACTTACTTAAATAATACCCGTACTTTTATCGATCTTTACTAGCACTTAAAATAGCCTAAACTCACTAAGAGAAATCTTACACTAAGAATATTTAAAAAGTGGAAGGAATGATAAGTAAGAAGGATATGAAAATTTCTTATGCTAAGCCCCCTATTTATAGAAAAAAAACTTAACCAACTATTCCAAAAATATATTTTATATATTTTAATCTACACCATTCATTATTTTTCACACTTTAATCTACATCATCTATTAACTAATCACATGATTCACATCTTAATCTAACTTAATCTACACCATCCATTAGCAAATCACATGATTTACACATTAATCTACACCATCCATTAGTAAATCACATGATTCATACCTTAAACTACACAATCCAACACAAGTTTCACATTTTAAGCTTCACATTACATATTTAAATATTATATTATCCATCTTTTATATTATTATATTATTTACTTAATATCATAATTATTTAAATATTTAATGTTATTCAAATAATAAGTTTGTCTAACTATTTAATACCCATGACTACTACTGTGCCAATTACTGGTCCAATGATACAAGATATTGTGCATTGTGACGATTATTGACTCAATAATGTAGAATGATGTGCAATGACAATTATTGATTCAATAATATAAAATACTGTGTAATGACAATTATTGATGAAATATTGTGCAATGGTCATTTTATCAGTTCAGTAATATAAAATACTATGCAATTTTGTGTGCTACTGTAGAATATCGCGTGTTATTGTAAAATACCGCGTGCTACTATAAAATACCATGAAATACCGTATGTTACTATTCTTTTATCACTCGGTATTTAATAGTTAAAAGTGATAGTACCGTTGACTATTTTTATTTAAAAAGGTTAATATTGTCATTTTTTATATCCGACAATATTTCGTTGTGGGGTCCGCCAATGATTGGTTATTACGGTGCCGTCATACGGATCGAATATTTTTCGACAATACGAATATTCCCTAACAAACTATAATTTGTACAAAACATCATTAACTTTAATTTTTTTATCAAATTAATGCATTTCTGTTTCAGAATAATATATGAAGAAAAATTAAAAAATTCTATAAAAGTTAGGGTCTTACAACCTCCCATCCTTATGAAATTTCGTCATCGAAATTGACGTACCTGATATTTTGAAGAGGTAAGGATACTTAGACTTCATTTCAGATTCTAGCTCCCAAGTTATTTCTTCAGTATCTAGATTTCTCCATAGAACCTTGACTTGAGGTATAACCTTTGTGTGTAAGATCTTCTCCTTCCTATCTAAGCTATTAACATGTAACTCCTCGTACGTTAAATCATCTGCTATAACATCCGGTTCTAACTCAATGATGTGGTTTGGGTCTTTCACATATTTACGTAACATAGATATGTGAAAAACGTTATGGATACGAGACATGTTTGGTGGTAGAGCTATTCTATAAGCCTTAGTTCTTACTCAACCGAGGATTTCAAATGGGCCAATAAATCAAGGGTTCTTTCCTCTCTTTTCAAATCTTGTAATTCATTTCCATGAAAAAACACATAAAAATACACGGTCTCTGACATTGAATCTTTCGTCCATTCGATAAAGATCAGTATAGCTCTTTTGTCGTTCTTATGCGGCTTGTATTTGTTATCGGATTATTTGGATTTTTTCTATTGTCATGAGTACCAATTTGGGTTCCAACAATTTTGCTTCTCCTACCTCATTCCAGCATATCGGAGAATGATTAGTTGTCCAATTTTTTTTTGGACAAATCTATATATATACTATTCAAATATAAAATTAAACACTATATTTATTATAACCATTAAAAAGTGGATATGACGCGAATTTCAATGTCATACCTCACTTTTTAATAATTAGGATAAATATAATGTTTGAATGTTATGTACTTATACTTTTTTTTATTGACAAAATAAATTTAATTAATATTAAATAATTGTAATATAAAATTGACAAATCCAAAAGGTTCGGACCGAGTCATATATTGCTTACAAAACACGTCACATAAGTGAACACAAAAAAAAATGAATAGTTGCCCTTAAAATGAGAGCTTCGTCCCAAGAGGCATGTGGGCCTCATTGTGGCGCCCTCCCCCTCATGAGGCCCATGGTTCTCACATCCCAAGAAGCATGTGGGCCTCATTTTTAGGCCCATGGTTCTCACGTCCCAAGAAGCACGTGAGCCTCATTTTTAATCCAAGATTGTTGGTTCGCAAACAACCAATATGGCCTTGGTATTCTTGGCATTAGATTCCAATAGTTATAACTTATTCTAAGTTATTGTTTTGATGCTAGATTCCAATATTTATATCTCGTTTAAGTTATATACAAGTTTGCTAAATTAAATAACAATATATATTCTATGTTTATAGTTGTTGGCTATATTATTATAGTTATTTTTTTTTTGGCCAAATGACCCTTATAATAATATTTAATGTGAATTTATAGATGAATAAGGAAAATAGATTGAAATGTGAACTTTCGACCCTCCTTTTTGGGGTCGCATATATATTATTCAATTTTTATTACCTGCTAAAATTTTAATTTATTTTGGATAGCTTGTATGTTTTGATTAACATTTTTAAATATTAGTAGGGATGGATAAGCCATAAAGCCTTAACATCATTTATTTAAGGAAAATAATAAGTATATACTATATTTACTACTTTTAAAAATATAGGGGTAGTTAGTGTAATAAAATATTATTTAGATATTTTTTCGAGAGATTTAAGTCAAAATTTTGACCTAAGTTTCACTTACTTGTACTCAATTTCGTGTCTCCGTCTTCGTACCTAATTTCTCTTTCCTTCTATTAACCTCGATTTTCACAAGTCATCTACACTCTCGTTCTCTTTCACTCTTTTCTCCCTCACCCTCATTTTTCACCATTGACGAGGCGGTGTCAACTTTCCCCATTTGGCCTCCCTTATCGGTCGGCGTCTCATCCTCGCAATCTTTACTTCTAGTGATTTTAAGGTAACTTTATAAATTTTAAATTTCTAATTTAATTGCTATGCTTAATTGTAAATAATGTGTTTATGGTGAATTTGGAGATTTAGTGCCAATTATTTATCGTTAAGAAAAATTTAATTTAGGGTTTATTTTTTTTACTGTTCATAGTACGATATATCGTTAAATATTTTTTTTATTGTATTGTTTTAGGGTTTATTTTTTTTCAATTTTAAAAATGTTGAGATTATTGCAGGTCTATATACACTCATTTGGAATAATATCTTGACCCAGAAGATTAACTCATTAGGTCTTCATTGGAGAACATATGTCCTTAATCACTTTTCTTGTATTCTGAAGTGGGACTTTATTATCACATGGTAACTCAATAACCTCTCATTAATGCATGATCTCTCCATCAACATCAACGCCAAATTCCTCATTGAACTTTAACCAATATTTATAAGTCTAGCCCATCATGTCTCCAAACTAATGAGTCACACTTTTTATTATCTTTTGTTTGATCCAAGAGCCTCTATTAAGCTCATCAACATCTTCTAACTGACGAGTTCATCTCTTTAATATCATATGTTCGATAAACTAAGAATCTCCTCAAGAAGTGTCCACTACTCACTTAAAAAGAGTATTTAATTCACGAAGCATGCATAATTCATTGAACTTAGCCTATCACGTCTCCCAACCGATGAAACCACACTCCTCAATATCACTTTGCCACAGCTAACCAAGAGCCTTTGTGAGAAGAATCGACCACTTGCTCAATAAATTATATTATTGCAGGTCTGTATACACTCACGTGGACCACATTTTGTCCCCAAAAGTTAACCCATTAAGTATTTGCCCATTATGTGAGGATCCGAATTTCCAGGATTTCTTTAATAATATTACATGAGAATTTAATTGATAAAATTATCAAGATGGTGTAAATTATTTATGATATTTTATGTGATGAGATTTAATTAGTAAATTAAATCTATACAGAGATCATGACGAATTGTGTTAATTTAAAATAATCGAAAAGTAAATAAATTGTTTAAAAACAATTTATGAAAAATAAAAGAAATTTCAAGCAAAGGTACAATAAAGTGTACAATTTAATTGTAGTGAAAGTACATAAATTATGATTTTAAAAGAGGTTATGTGATAGTGTAAATGCATGAATTAAATATGTATATATTTATATATATACATTTGTATATAAATATGTATGTTATGTTTAATTAATAATTATAAATGTTATTAATGAAAATTAAAGGGATTAATAATTAAATTAATCCAAATTTAAATAAAAAGTGAATGAGAGAGTTGGTAAAAGTTGAAATTATTGAATTTTAGATTTTATCAAGAATTTTGGGAAGAAATTTAGAAATTAATTGAGAAGGAAAGGTAATTATATAAATTATATAATAATAATTATATAATTTATATAAGGAAATTAAAATAAGGTATGAAGAAAATAATAATTATATAAATTATATAATAATAATTATGTAATTTATATAAGGTGATTAAATAGAATAATTATGGAAGAATTTAAGAAAGGAGAATGTAAATATATAAATTATATAATATTAAATTATATAATTTATATATAAAGAAATTAATATGAATATTAAAGAAATTGAATAATAAATAAGAAAAAGGAATGTTTTAAGTTAGTAAAAATTATATTTATGTATAATGAAATTATTATGACTTTTATGAAAGATAATATTTCGGAAATGTGAACATGTTAATGTAACATGTTGTCCAAGGAACGGAGTGAAAAATTATGAAAAATAATTTTTATATGTTCTATGAATTATTTTATGATTTTTGGAGGTATAAATTACCTCAAATAGTTACATGCATGGCGTTATGCGTGTACAAAATTTGTCAAGTAAAGTGCCAAAAAAGGGTATTAATATTAATGATAAATCATGTTATGAATTTTAGTGTATTAAAATAATTATTTTACATACATTATGTAAAATAATTATTACACTAGATAATTACGTAATGTATTGGAAATATTAATTATGCATGATTTCTTGCGTGGAACAATCCGGAAGAAAAAAATAAAAAAAAACTAAGTCAAGGTCGGTGGAACCAAGTTTGCTCTCAAAACTAATTAAATGATTTGATTATATAAAAGAAAAGGAAAGGAAAAGCAAAGGGAGAAGATAGAAAAAGAAAGAGAGAACAAAACTCTCTTTCCTCCACCCGTGAACACCACCACCTTGCCGGCCGGATCACCATAGCCACCACCAAGTGAGGAGAAGAGTTTGGTGCCATCAAGAGGAAGATTTACAAGCTTTGAAGGTATAAAAAGCTATTTATTTGAATTATTTATGTAGTTTTTGTGTTAAAATGAAATTATGGGAAATTAGTAAATAATTAAAATAATTATTCTAAATAATTATTTGATGTATATGTATGAGTTATAGAATTTTTGGAATGATTTTGTGGAGAAAATTTTGTGTAAAAATGGTGAAATATTTGGAAAGGTGATGTACTGTTTGCGCGAAAACCGGCTGAAGAAGAAAAGGAGGGCCGCGCATTGCGCGCGGCCAGTTTTACCAAAGGTGGGCAACGAAACGGCGCCGTTTTGGGCGTGCGGAAGGGTCGTTCGCGCATTGCGCGGGGCTATAGGAAACAATTAGAAACGACGTCGTTTTGATGGCGTCGGCGTCGGCAAGGATTGGCCGCGCATTATGCGCGGCAGACACACACTATGAAATTACGAAACTGCCCCTGTCTTTTCAGATTATACCGACCGTGTCCCTAAGGGCACGGAAATTACAGAATTGCCCCTGGACAATCCGAAAAATTCCGGATTTGTCCCTAACGTTGCCGAAATGACGGAAATGCCCCTGGGCTTTTCGCGAAATGCCGAATGAGTCCCTATGGGCGCGGAAATTACCAAAATGCCCCCAGAATTAGATTTTAATAAAATAAATGTTTAAAAATTGTTTAAAAATCATAGAAAATTATAGAAAAATACTAAAAATATAAAAATGATGTTTGGGCATTAAATTTAATATTTTTGTAAAAATATTAAATATTGGGGATTAATATTTAAATATTTAAATATTAATCTAATAAGGTTACCATTTAGAAAATGGTTAAATAAAATTTTTGGGACACCCAGTTATGTTAAAATTTTATCCTATGAGACGGGTTGTCCGTAGTGAAGGCATTAAATATTAAGTTATGTTAATATTTAAAGGACGAGGTTAATATAATTAACCATATTAATTAATAATTGGGCCAGAGATGATATTAAATAACTAAATTAATATCATAAGAGGATAAATAATTATTATTTGATTATTTTATGATCATAGGTTGTTCGAGAAAGGGTTCTGAGCTATCAATTAAATAATTGAATAAGCCAGGCAAGTTCTTCAGTCCCTTTTATGTTAAATGTTGGACTGTTATGATATGTAATTCTTGTTTTAAATGCATAAAAATTTCGTGCTATGTGATACGTGATTAATATGACCACAATGTGTATTTTTGTGCAACGATATGAATATATATGAGATATATGGCTATAGTAGAAGCACAAGCACTTGATGTATGACACACACCAAGCATGATAAGGTATGTGCTACGTGAATCATAACTGTTGAACTTGCTGAGTCGTTGTGCTCATTACTTGCTTAAATTAAACTTTTGCAAGATAAGGAAATAAGTTTCAGGAATACTGGATTAAATTAGAGATAAATTGCCTAGAAGGTGGGGAAATGTTATTGTTATATTTTCCATTCAATGTGAATACATGTGTTAAGTTATATTGATATGTGGTATGTACAGATAAGTTAGATCCGAATATGACGAGTATAGTTTAAATTATGAACTGTAATTGTTCAACATGAATATTATGATAGAGGCTATTATATGTTTGGCTATGCATTACGACATAAGAATATTGTATGGATATAAATGACATTAAATGTTGAATGTTAACCTTTATGATACGGGTTACAGAAAGAAAAGAAAAAGGTAAAGGTTGCGATCCAGGGACTAGGATCCAGATGTAAGGATTTTAAATATCCAAATATCTTAATATAACGATTGAATCGAGAAAAACAAAAATTTATATGAGAATTTTGATAATTGATAATTTTGAAATTGAATAATGGATCAATTTAGGAGATGAAAGATTTATTAACGGACCGAAATTTGGACGTTAGGGAGATAATGTATCATAAATACAAAATTTAAAGGAATAAAGTTGGTCAAATTTCGGGGTCGTTACAGTTGGTATCAGAGCTAGAGGTTAAAAACCTTAGGTAAATGATACCTTAGGCTATAACCTAAGTAAGGAAGAGTAAAGATAGTTGTGTGTTCTGAAAACTCAAGCGTATAGTAAGCTCGTGACTTATGATTGTATGGTGGAGCCCCTTTAGCGAATGGGCGACTATGGCCTGACTAGGACAAGCTCCTCAACCATATAATTATGGTAAGTTCCTGAGTCCAAATACGTGTTAAGTTTGATGAACATGGGGGAATTAAAATAGAAAGATATAAGTTAAGAGATACAGTTCTTTAATATGGGTTAAAGTAAAGGAAATCTGAAAGATATAAGATTTTAAGAAAGAGATAAAGATGTTAAGAAAGAGTTGAATGAAAGTAATGAATTAAGAAAATTATAAGTTCAATTAAGAACATAATTAAAAGAATGTCTGAAATGATTCAAAGGTGAATCTCAAAGATAATCAGGGGACACCTGATTTAAGTAATAAAGATGACAAGGTAATCCAAAACGCATAGAAAGAGATCATAATAACATGATCAGGAATGGTAAGAGGATCGTACTACGATACGATCATAAGATAAGAGAAGCGAGTAAGAAGTAGGTTGTGAAGTAAGATCATGATGGGATTAAGTGAGAATGTGAAATTAAAAGAGAGACCTGTTAATGGTCAACAAGGTATAGCTTGATGCTATAAAGAGATATGGTACTATGAAATAGTACAAGAAGAATTTAAAGAATGATGAGATATGAATGAAAAAAAAATAAAAATGAAATGTTATGATAAGGGGGTAGAAAGCTTGGGTACGAAATTTCAATTGAGGACTCATGTGGTGACTGAGTTGCACAATCCTTTGTATGGGCGGGGGATTTGTGTTTACTTAGTTTCTATGTGATAATCATTGAAATGTTAGAGTCGCGTTAGCAGTGTAATAGATATATAATATTAAGTTTAGGCACGAGTTCTTAAAACTCATGCATGTGGTAAGTCCATGACTCATAATCGTATGGTATGTTTTGAGTCCCTCAGCATATGGATAGTCTTTGATTTGTTCTTAGACTACATATTGCTAGGACAAGCTTTAAAACTCATATTCTTGTGGTAAGTTCCTGGACTCACAGTGTGTGGCAAGTTTGATGAATTATACGGGGGTATAGAAACGTTGGAGTAGATAGGAAATTCTAATATGATAAATGAAAATAGTCCTAGCAATAAATTTACTTTTTAAAGTAAAGAAATAGAAGGTGAATGTTAGGGAATTTAGGGTATTCCCATTCTTCTAGCTTTGCTAGATTTCGAAAATTTTGGCCTCAAGTTGATTTGGCACGTGTGTGCTTTGAAAAATATAAATGAAATTTTTAAGCGATTTAGAAAAGTGTCTATGCTATTTGTTTCGGCTAGACAAAAATGTTTTTACATCAAAATGTATTTCAAAAGAATCATCCACGCACCTTTTAGCCCGGTGCAGATGTGATGAATGATGGAATGCTCAACGTGTTGTTGAGACGGTGCGGTACTATTTCGTCATATGATGATTCAACACCATAAAGTACGGTTTATGGTGTAGGAATTATTAATGATGAAATCCTCAACGGACTGTCAAAATGATGCGGTAACATGAAGTCATAAATGATTTTGATTTATAAAAGTATGTCAAAGCTATAAGTCTTTGCCATTTGACTCGGCTAGATGTTTTGAAAAGTTTTGACATGATGAATGTTTTAAAAAAATTTGCGGATTATAAAATGTTAGAGAAAGTCTATGCTAATTGGTCTGGCTAGACAAGCGTTGAAGGAATATAAGTCTGAGCTATTGATTCAGCTAGACAAGTTTTGAAAAATATTTATTGAATTCATAATTCTTTGAAAGTTATAACCAATCGAATTATGTTTGAATGGATTCTAAGGCTGAGATGAACAAAAAGATTAAAAAAATACGGGCATGACAGATTGTTCTACTGGCGTGCCAAATTACGGATTAAATATACATCACTTTAATGACAGACTGATCCACTGTCAGGGTTTACAGTACGACGTACTCTGGGAGTGAAGTACTGTAACCGGGGTACATGTTTACTTTAATGACAGACTAACCCACTGTCAGTGGTTTGCAGTACGACGTACTCTGGGAGTGAAGTACTGTTAAACCGGGATAAATGTTCATTCAGCATACTACAAAAAGTTTTGTTAAAAATTTTAAATTCCTCTACTCTTATGAAGATTGGATGGTAGGATGGGGTAGTATTATTTAAATTGTGAGTGATAAGGAAAGTAATATTGTAAAGGAAAGAAATTATGAAATGTGATGGATTAGAAAATTGCAATGGGTAAGGATTACGAGAAATGAAGGGAAGAAAAATTTATGGAATAAATACAAAGGAATTATGTAAGTTACAAATGAATGAAGTATGAGTACATAGAAATTTCGAGGACGAAATTTTATGAAGGAGGGGTGAATGTGACACCCAGGATTTTTGAAATAATTTTAAATAAGGATTATGATGAATTAAGTAAAGGTTAGTATTTAAAACCTAATGTTGAATGATAAAAGTATAAAGTGAAATGGAATGTGAAGATAGTGTATTAATATGAGTTAAGAAGAGAAGGAAAGGTAATTATATAAATTATATAATAATAATTATATAATTTATATAAGGAAATTTAAATGAGATATAATAGAAGGTATGAAATAAGTTGGTTAAGTAAGGATAAGTACGATTAGAGAAAAAGAAAGTTTTCGAAAAATGAGAAAATATCTTGATAAATACATCAAGGAAAAAGCTAAAGCTTTATAGTCACAAGGAAATTGTGAATGTGATTTAAGACTTGAATATTCTGACAATTATGATTTTATGGTGTTATCCATGTGAGCTATGAAAATTAATGAGGAAAGATATGATTATTACGAATTAAATTGTTATTTATTAAGATAAATGAATAGTAATGTGATGTGAATAAAATACGTATGATTAGTACGACAATTATGATTCCGAGGACGGAATCCTGTTAAGGGGGGAAGAATGTGAGGATCCGAATTTCCAGGATTTCTTTAATAATATTAAATGAGAATTTAATTGATAAAATTATCAAGATGGTGTAAATTATTTATGATATTTTATGTGATGAGATTTAATTAGTAAATTAAATCTATACAGAGATCATGACGAATTGTGTTAATTTAAAATAATCGAAAAGTAAATAAATTGTTTAAAAATAATTTATGAAAAATAAAAGAAATTTCAAGCAAAGGTACAATAAAGTGTACAATTTAATTGTAGTGAAAGTACATAAATTATGATTTTAAAAGAGGTTATGTGATAGTGTAAATGCATGAATTAAATATGTATATATTTATATATATACATTTGTATATAAATATGTATGTTATGTTTAATTAATAATTATAAATGTTATTAATGAAAATTAAAGGGATTAATAATTAAATTAATCCAAATTTAAATAAAAAGTGAATGAGAGAGTTGGTAAAAGTTGAAATTATTGAATTTTAGATTTTATCAAGAATTTTGGGAAGAAATTTAGAAATTAATTGAGAAGGAAAGGTAATTATATAAATTATATAATAATAATTATATAATTTATATAAGGAAATTAAAATAAGGTATGAAGAAAATAATAATTATATAAATTATATAATAATAATTATGTAATTTATATAAGGTGATTAAATAGAATAATTATGGAAGAATTTAAGAAAGGAGAATGTAAATATATAAATTATATAATATTAAATTATATAATTTATATATAAAGAAATTAATATGAATATTAAAGAAATTGAATAATAAATAAGAAAAAGGAATGTTTTAAGTTAGTAAAAATTATATTTATGTATAATGAAATTATTATGACTTTTATGAAAGATAATATTTCGGAAATGTGAACATGTTAATGTAACATGTTGTCCAAGGAACGGAGTGAAAAATTATGAAAAATAATTTTTATATGTTCTATGAATTATTTTATGATTTTTGGAGGTATAAATTACCTCAAATAGTTACATGCATGGCGTTATGCGTGTACAAAATTTGTCAAGTAAAGTGCCAAAAAAGGGTATTAATATTAATGATAAATCATGTTATGAATTTTAGTGTATTAAAATAATTATTTTACATACATTATGTAAAATAATTATTACACTAGATAATTACGTAATGTATTGGAAATATTAATTATGCATGATTTCTTGCGTGGAACAATCCGGAAGAAAAAAATAAAAAAAAACTAAGTCAAGGTCGGTGGAACCAAGTTTGCTCTCAAAACTAATTAAATGATTTGATTATATAAAAGAAAAGGAAAGGAAAAGCAAAGGGAGAAGATAGAAAAAGAAAGAGAGAACAAAACTCTCTTTCCTCCACCCGTGAACACCACCACCTTGCCGGCCGGATCACCATAGCCACCACCAAGTGAGGAGAAGAGTTTGGTGCCATCAAGAGGAAGATTTACAAGCTTTGAAGGTATAAAAAGCTATTTATTTGAATTATTTATGTAGTTTTTGTGTTAAAATGAAATTATGGGAAATTAGTAAATAATTAAAATAATTATTCTAAATAATTATTTGATGTATATGTATGAGTTATAGAATTTTTGGAATGATTTTGTGGAGAAAATTTTGTGTAAAAATGGTGAAATATTTGGAAAGGTGATGTACTGTTTGCGCGAAAACCGGCTGAAGAAGAAAAGGAGGGCCGCGCATTGCGCGCGGCCAGTTTTACCAAAGGTGGGCAACGAAACGGCGCCGTTTTGGGCGTGCGGAAGGGTCGTTCGCGCATTGCGCGGGGCTATAGGAAACAATTAGAAACGACGTCGTTTTGATGGCGTCGGCGTCGGCAAGGATTGGCCGCGCATTATGCGCGGCAGACACACACTATGAAATTACGAAACTGCCCCTGTCTTTTCAGATTATACCGACCGTGTCCCTAAGGGCACGGAAATTACAGAATTGCCCCTGGACAATCCGAAAAATTCCGGATTTGTCCCTAACGTTGCCGAAATGACGGAAATGCCCCTGGGCTTTTCGCGAAATGCCGAATGAGTCCCTATGGGCGCGGAAATTACCAAAATGCCCCCAGAATTAGATTTTAATAAAATAAATGTTTAAAAATTGTTTAAAAATCATAGAAAATTATAGAAAAATACTAAAAATATAGAAATGATGTTTGGGCATTAAATTTAATATTTTTGTAAAAATATTAAATATTGGGGATTAATATTTAAATATTTAAATATTAATCTAATAAGGTTACCATTTAGAAAATGGTTAAATAAAATTTTTGGGACACCCAGTTATGTTAAAATTTTATCCTATGAGACGGGTTGTCCGTAGTGAAGGCATTAAATATTAAGTTATGTTAATATTTAAAGGACGAGGTTAATATAATTAACCATATTAATTAATAATTGGGCCAGAGATGATATTAAATAACTAAATTAATATCATAAGAGGATAAATAATTATTATTTGATTATTTTATGATCATAGGTTGTTCGAGAAAGGGTTCTGAGCTATCAATTAAATAATTGAATAAGCCAGGCAAGTTCTTCAGTCCCTTTTATGTTAAATGTTGGACTGTTATGATATGTAATTCTTGTTTTAAATGCATAAAAATTTCGTGCTATGTGATACGTGATTAATATGACCACAATGTGTATTTTTGTGCAACGATATGAATATATATGAGATATATGGCTATAGTAGAAGCACAAGCACTTGATGTATGACACACACCAAGCATGATAAGGTATGTGCTACGTGAATCATAACTGTTGAACTTGCTGAGTCGTTGTGCTCATTACTTGCTTAAATTAAACTTTTGCAGGATAAGGAAATAAGTTTCAGGAATACTGGATTAAATTAGAGATAAATTGCCTAGAAGGTGGGGAAATGTTATTGTTATATTTTCCATTCAATGTGAATACATGTGTTAAGTTATATTGATATGTGGTATGTACAGATAAGTTAGATCCGAATATGACGAGTATAGTTTAAATTATGAACTGTAATTGTTCAACATGAATATTATGATAGAGGCTATTATATGTTTGGCTATGCATTACGACATAAGAATATTGTATGGATATAAATGACATTAAATGTTGAATGTTAACCTTTATGATACGGGTTACAGAAAGAAAAGAAAAAGGTAAAGGTTGCGATCCAGGGACTAGGATCCAGATGTAAGGATTTTAAATATCCAAATATCTTAATATAACGATTGAATCGAGAAAAACAAAAATTTATATGAGAATTTTGATAATTGATAATTTTGAAATTAAATAATGGATCAATTTAGGAGATGAAAGATTTATTAACGGACCGAAATTTGGACGTTAGGGAGATAATGTATCATAAATACAAAATTTAAAGGAATAAAGTTGGTCAAATTTCGGGGTCGTTACACATTATATCGCATATGTCAATTTTTTTCCCTATGTTTTGATGTTACACTTTATTATTACACAATACCTCAAAAAAATATTATCAAGAGTTGCATACATAACTAGATGAGGATGACTAGATGAATGATTACTTGGTAATTACTTACTTACAAAAAGAATTATTTGATACAATCAACACGAGAGATTATGGAAAATTGTTAGAAAAGAAAGTCTCGAAGAATGTTCTGTAATCAGTATTCTTGAGAGACACTCATTAAATTTTAGTTTAATCTCTTTGAGGTATGTTTTTTTAATATATGTTGTCATAGTTGAACAAAATTCATGCTTCTGTCCCTACTAGAAATGTTTAGAAAATTACCCATCTCAGGTCAAAGGGGGCTGCATTCAGGGTGTCACGCTCCACCACCCTCATCCCTAAAAAAATATTTCAATTCGAACATCCACATAATGTCTATATATATCCCTATCTAACTTAGTAAGCACCCCATGCTCATTCCCTAGCTTGATAAAATGGGGGCACCATCTCTCTCTCTCTCTCTCAATAACTCCCACTCGCTCATAATATCTCTTCTATTTCTTCTCTTTTTTTCCACCCTAAAAAATTTCCTTTACTTTTAATTATAACAGTAACATGGTTGAATTTTCAACACAATAATTCAGTACCTTCTAATACAAATTGACACCAAAGAAATGAACGAAAGTTGTAAAGTAAGGTGTGGTAGCACCTTCATCAATTCCATTCGCATTTTAGTAACCTAAACAAGTGAAAGAACTGTTGGGTGGGTCCTTCACCCATGAGATATTAAAAATCAAATTGGAATTGGTTATGGATTAAGTGGATTGGTGGATGAATCTAAGAAGCCAATTGGGAATTGGAGTATATATATATGACTTATATTATGACAGGGTGTGTAAATCCGAAGCCAACAAGAATTGGAAAAATATGACTTCTAAAGTAACTAGGAATCAGGGAACTATATCATCAGTATATATATAGGCCTTTGGTGTGAAGGCTAAAGTATATGCAACGGAATAAGAAAAAGGTTGCAGCAACAATAGTGAGGTTATCTCGGTAGCAAACAGGGGGAGTCTTGTTGCGCTCGAACCGAAGAAAAGAGACAGGTATTTGTTCATGATCTATCACCGGTGTTGATTAATTAACAATTTTAATTAATCCTTAGTTTTTGGTGGTGAAGTTAATTAGATTTTTCAATCTAATTAAAGGTAACTTTTTACTCTCTCAGTTTATTGTGTAACGTCAAGTTTTAGGGCGTTAAACTTGAGATGATTATTGTAAGCCCATTATTTTGATATAGTGGAGATTCGGAGTTTGGCTCATGATTTTTTCCTTTAAGGATTTTTCATGTTAAATTTTGTGTCTTGCATGTAGATGTTTATTTGTTATTCTTGTTCTCATTATTAGGTTTGTTGATTTTTTATTTAATTGCACAAAAAGGAAAAAGTAATTCATGGGGTTAAGATTATTTTAAGTTCATTTTTTCCAACAGTGGTATCAAGAGCTTGGTTGTTTTGTGATTGTCTTGTTTGAATTAAATGGGGGATTGGATAGCAGCTTGGCTTGGGAAAATTAAAAATATTCCAATACTACTATAATTAGGATATGTTAATTAAGATTTATTTTCAAACTAAATTAGATTATTATGTAATTTATTCATTTTATTATTAGGATTAGCAGTAATTATGATTAGCATAAATATGGGTTAAAAGTTGATGTAATTTATTACTATTATTTAATATATATTTTTTGGGAGGATTTATTCTTCATCTTTGGTCCTTTAAAAATTTCTTAGCGATTTATTAGTTATTCTTGAGATTTAATAATAACTTATCATACAACAATTCATAGTTGTGTATGACGTCTTTTACCGCATCAATCGTCTATAATACCGAAATTCTTATCTCTTTATAGACAATGGATTTAGGTATTTTTGGTGTCCATTCAACGCAGAATTCTTGCATGAGCAATTGTACCAGGGTTCTCACTTCAATATAAGTGACGGTTTGAGGTGTTGTACGTGTTCCACAATACAATTTGGCTAGAAAACGATTCGAGCAGTGTTCACCTTACGTAAGTGTACCATGGACCTTATCACTCCCCATACTTATGAATTGAGTATCAATCTAATCCATAATAAGACTCCTCTTATTTATAAATATGCTCAACCCTTCTAAATTATTTAGGAGTAGGGTTTTAATTTAACCCCTAATTTAATTAGGAACTAAATTAATTTAATATAATAATTATAATTTCTAAACTATTTAGGAACTTAATTATTTATAATGAAAATACTTCTTATTAATTAATTCCTAAATCATTTATGAACTAAATAATAATAATAATAATAATAATAATAATAATAATAATAATAATAATAATAATAATAAGACCCATCTTATTAATTTATAATTAGTATTTTCAAAATACTAAATTATAAATATTAAGCTATTTAATTTATTCTATCACCATAGTATAAATTAAATATAGTTAATTTATTATTACGATTATGTCATTTACTTCTTAAATAAATATTTCTCTTTTGCGGTGTGACCCTATAAGTTCTCCATATTATATCGGTTGTAGAATAAATAAATTAGAACTATTTTAATCTTATTTATATAAATGAATTAAATTACTTAATTCATTTAAATAAATAATATTTATTCCATAATAAGGGTAAGCCTTCTTAGCGATCAACGACTTTCGAGATAATATGAATTTTGACATTTGATCATAAAGAACCTATTCCGCGAATAGTTATCGTACAATTCAATCATTCTAATATACAATATTTCAATAAAATATAAGACATGCAATTTCTGTTAAGTGTTATTTTATTTGATCATATGCATTTCAATCCTCAAATGCACAACTCTAATGTAAATTAGAAACTCCTTTCTAATTTTATTCCACCTTGGTCAAGGATTTCTGAGTTGTCATTTATCGAATCGCATAAGATATTCTCTCCCTTTATTGAAAGTGGTAGATCTTTTGTTGATTATTCACCTACCTCCATGTATAACTTATTATACCCGAACATATCCTTTGTTATACCCGAATAGTCTTAAGGAATATGATAAAATATAACACATCATACACACGGTACTATGATGATCTCAACTTCAAGAATCACTTGTACTACTATCACATAAGGAACTCCTATTGATAGGCAAGTAAAACTTCATTAGGTGTACCTTTAGCGAGTTATGTTCAGTGAATTTATTCTCTAATAAGTACATACATATTTGCTGTAGTGCCTCCACACAAATAATTATGACATCAATCATCATCTTCATAAGAGTAAGTATAGTATGTACTAATTTATCCTGATCAACTAATTCCCCCTTTAGTGATCCCACGATTAAGAACTTAGTTTTTAGCTATCTTGAATTTAGATTTCATTAGCATGATCAATAGCATGATTCTAAAAGCATTGCTCAAAACTATGAGTTTTATTCATTTAATTAATTCAACCAATTAATCATGAATAAAGAAATGCATTTAAATAAAACTTTTATTAATAAACAAATAAGATTACAAAGTATATATTTATCACATCAAATGCAATTGGCTTGTGAGCATACTACTTTTAATAGTAGTCAGCTAACCCTTGTTATTTGTTGAAGCCTTTAGTAAAAGATGTATAGATTTTCATGATCTGATTTTCTTTCTTTCCAAAGATTTATAGGACATTGTGTTGAGTGAATGAGAAATTTCTTCCAAGTGGAGTATGTAGTTTTAATAGATTTGTCTGGATAGTATTCTAACATCCCGGTGGTCAGAAGTGTCCTTCTTGCTTTGAGAAACATTTTGTTCTCTTTTGCATTTATTTATCAAGGGAGTTCTTGGTACAGAGAGATTTATAATAGGCTATATTCAATACTTAGAATATGATACTTTTAGAATAATTGAACTCTTTCTATTAATCACCCTTTTTGGCTTTGGCTGTTCAGAAAAACAGTTTGAGTTTCTCAACATATAATTGACCAGTAGGCAGATGATTGAATTTTAATCCTTCAACAGAGGCTACTTTAGAGTAATGATGATATCTTTCTTATTATAGGATCCCAAGCGTGTTATCTACCTGAATAACACATAGTCCTCTTTTCTTTAGAAGAGCTTGACCCCAAAGAAAAAGCATTGGCATGGAAAGACAAATTTTATTGCAGAACTTTGAGAATATAAAAGAATTATTTTTCTAATTCTAGACACATATTTTCAAGTGAGGCACATAAGTGATGCATGCTTGTATGTGTGTGACTAGGAGTCTGTTACTTTGTAGAGAACATCTTTAGCTAGTTTGATCAGTTTACCTTGCAATTAACACACTAAGCTAGAGTTAGAGTTCACAGAGTAATAATCAAATCTACAATATTTACCAAGTTGATTCATAGAGTTCGTTTTTGGCCAGTCTACGATTTTTTGAGGTTTCGATCGTAGGGTTGACTTTATTTTTTATTTTTAAACTAAAGTTTAGTATAAGAGCTACTGTTTTGTGAAACAGTATGATCAACATAAGTGGTTAGTTCATCTCTTCCTTTTTAATATAGTGAGATCTCTCAGTGCATGCTGTTTCAGAATGACTCTTAAAATGTTACTATCAGCCTAAAACTTATACTAAGAGAGAAAACACGTTTTGAAATTATTCTTAACTCAGTCAGTACTTTTCTTCTATGTAAATTTTAGGTGGTTAATGATTGATTAAGAGTTTTTTGAATAAAGTTGTGTGTATATGCAGATATGCATTTAGCACATAAAGCAATAAACAAACATTAGATGGGATGATAAATCATACCTCATTGCCATCAATTTCTTAATGATTAATGGTGATGTCCTCTATTGATCCTTTCTTTTCTTGTGATAGGTTTGACTCTGAGTGGTTCTCCAGCTCATGGTCTTCTTTAATTTATTCGCTTTTTCTTTTCACAATTTCTTTCTCTCACACTCAGGTAACATCAGACATTATCAAGTCTGATGACCTCCAATAATAACAACAACATGGGTTTGGACTAAATAATCCATTGTGATTCATTTGATATCTTTCTCATAGAGGGATATGTAGTAAGTACGATGATATGGCTAAAAAATGCACAGATTCTTGGAATTGAATGCTCAATATGCTGTTGAGAGGAGATTAGATGAAGCTGTTCTTGACCTTTTTGAGATACTCAATAGTTTCATGACAAGTTGATCATTTTCTTCATCTTTTAGGAGATTGAGGTTGGATGGAGCTTGCATGAATTTGAAGTAAGCATTCCTCTTAGAGTAAGCTTTATGTTGTGAAGAATGCTTTCAGTGAAGTTTCCTCACGCATTCACATGAAACTCCCCAGTTTTTCTTAGCGATTTTACAGTTCAGTATCTCCTAAGCAATTGTCTTCCAAAATCATGAATAAGAAGCTAATTGCATATCTGGAATGACAAACTACTTATCTAAGGAGGTAGAAAGACATTAAGTACATAGAGATTTTTAAGAGGTTTGAAGCTTGAATTACTCCTACTCCTCTCTTTTGCTCTACTAGCAGGAATATTCCACTAAGAATAAATTGGACACTTAGTCCTTATAATTTGGACACTAAGTCCAGGATACTTAGTCCTCTCAAATCTCCAGAACACTAAGTCATCTTCCCTCAACAAGGGCTGATTCATTAAGAATCAGACGGGCCTCACTCGATTTTATTCTCAGGACACTAAGTCCTCTTCCTTCAACAAAGGATGATTCACTAAGAATCAGACAGGCCTAACCTGATTTTCTTCTCAAGACACTAAGTCCTCTTCCCTCAACAAGGGGTTGATTCACTAAGAATCAGACGGGCCTCTCCCGATTTTCTCCTCAGGACACTAAGTCATCTTTCCTCAAGAGGGGAAATGTAACGACCCCGAAATTCAACCCTCTTTATTACCTTAATTTTCATATTTATGAAACATTATTTTCCTTACGTCCAAATTTCGGTTCGTTAATAAATCTTTCATCTCCTAAATTGATCCATTATTTAATTTCAAAATCATCAATTATCAAAATTCTCATATAAATTTTTCTTTTTCTTGATTCAATATTTAGATATTTAAAATCCTTACATCTCGATCCTAGTCCCTGGATCGCAACCTTAACCTTTTTCTTTTCTTTTACTAGTGTCAAACAGCTCAACATTCACGATTTAGTATTGTGCATATCCATACAATTTTCTTTGTTTCATAATTCATAATTCATAATTCATAATAATTTCTATCCTGACCATCATCATGAACAATCACAATTCATAATTTAACACTACTCGCTCTATCCAGATCCAACATATATGTACATACAAAATATTAACGTAACCTTGACAAATTATCCGCATTGAATTATAATGTTGAACATATGACAATTACGTTTCCAAACTTCTAGGTAATTCATCTCTATCATATCTGATATTCTTGAAAATTATTTCTTTCCTGCAAAATTATTTATTAAGCAAGTAATGAGCACAATGGCTCAGCAAGTTCAACAGTTATACTTCACGTAGCACATACCTTATCATGCTTGGTGTGTGTCATACATCATGTGCTTGTGCTTTTACTATAGCAATATATCTCATATATATTCATATCGTTGCACCAAATACACATTGTGGTCATATTAATCACATATCACGTAACACATAATTTGTATGCAGTTAAAACAAGAATTACATATCATAACATTCCAACATTTAACATAAAAAGGGACTGAAGAACTTGCCTGGCGTCCAGTTATTTAAATTGTTCGCTCAAACCCTTAACTCGATCAACCTATGATCATAAAATAATCAAATAATTATTATTTATCTCCTTATGATATTAATTTACTTAATTAATATCATCTCCGGACCAATTATTAATTTATATGGTTAATTAAATTAACCTCATTCCCTAATATATTCATTTAACTTAATATCCAACATCTTTAATACGGACAACCTGGCTCATCGGATAAAATTTAGCATATCTAGTTGTCTGGATTTTCATTCAATCATTTTTTAGCTTTTAAACTTCATAGATTAATATTTAAAATATTTAAATATTAATCTCCAAAATTTAATATTTTTACAAAAATATTAAATTTAATGCCCAAATATCATTTCTATATTTTTAGTATTTTTCTATAATTTTCTATGATTTTTAAATAATTTTTAAACATTTATTTCATTAAAAACTAATTCTGGGGGCATTTTGGTAATTTTCGCGCCCTTAGGGACATAACCGGAATTTCTCGGAAAGTCCAGGGGTATTTCTGTAATTTCCGCGGCCCTGGGGACACGTTGGTCATTTTTCGGAAAGTTCAGGGGCCTAACCGTCATTTTACATGGCCAAAGGACACGTCGGTCCTTTCCAGAAAAGTTCGGGGACAAAATCGTCATCCGTATTACGCGCCCAAAACGACGTCGTTCCTTGGCCGTTTCCGAAAACTTCAGCCGCGCAAGGCGCGACCCATCTCCCCGGCTCCAAAACGACGCTGTTTCGTCGCCTGTTACCGAAAATACGCCATCGCCATGCGTGAGCCACTGTTCCTCCTCTTCCAGCGTAAACAGTGTACTAACTTCCAACATTCACCATTTTTAAACCACTTTTTCACTACAAAATAATTCCAAAAATCATGAAATTCATAAGTATACATCTAAAAATTATTTAGAATAATTATACTAATTATTTTCTATTTTTTCCCAAAATTTAATTAATACCATAAATACACAATTAAATCAAATAAATTGATTTATACCTTTCAAAAACTCAAAAAACTTTCCTTGAAGCTTGGTATACTTGGATTTTCTCTTCTTCTCCCTCAAGTAGCCATGGTGGTTCACGGTGGTGGAGGTGGTGGCTCGGATGGTAGTGGCGGGTGGAAGAAAGAGAAGCAATAGTTGGCTTCCTTTTCTTCTTTTTCTTTCTTTTCTCCTTTTATCCTTTATAAACGGACAAGTCTAACCCAATTTTGGAATAAAATATTTACCACCGCCTTAGCCAAATTTCTTTCACGCAGCACTTAGAATTTCCGAAAAAATTCCCATGCATAATTAAGGTAATTTAATACATTACGCAATTATTTTGTGTAAAAAATATTTTATATAATATATATAAAATATTTATTTTAATTCACCAAAAATCATAACATGATTTATAATTAATATTTAGACATTTTTTGGGTACTTTACTTGACATATTTTGTACACGCATAATGTGATGACCCCAAATCCGGGTTCCATAACCTCGAATTTGGTTCTTACTATTCAACACATTACTAACAATTAAATACATACATTGCATTTAAATATCGCGGAATAATACATATTGGTTCCCTTACAAAAATGTTACAATACCAGGGTCTATTAACCTTAACATAAACAGTCATATCATAAGGAATTACAAAAGGTTTAACAACAGTAAACACAAATTTAAGCATCTAATTAGCATGCATAAACTAACTTAAGCTCTGGCCTTTCCTTTTCCCTTATCCTTCTTTGAACAATCAGGATTATCTGAAAAATGGTTCATGATATAGCAAGAATGAGCAACTAGTTTGCTCAGCAAGTTTAGAACAATCATAGAGATTTAATATATCATGAATGAATGAGAAATGTCATCAATGGTTCAACAATAGATATAACAATTGTGAATGAAACATGATTCAAATTTTAATAAACAGAATATTTGAATCTTAAAATGCTGAGTGGTCACTAAAGACCCTGAACTAACGAGGGTATAATAAAGTTTCCTCTGACCCTTTGAGTTGTTTGGTTTTCAAGGGGATCAACCTATTCAACCCGCTGTATATGCATTACATTTAGTCACTGGCGCCCAAAGTCGGTTTCCCGACACAAAATCCCCTAATTTAGGGTTGTTCATTTCTCAGACTTAATATAAGAAATCCGCACCCAACAATGGTTTGGATAAGCTTTTAAAAGTATTCAAGTATTGAATTTATAAACGTAATGTCTAGCTGAACTATTAGCTTTTGACATTTTTAATACAGTTCATGAATCAAGAACTAATAAGCTTCAAGTGCACTAAGTGCGATTTTATAAACAATATGGATGTGGGATAATTTTAAATAATTAAACCACTTCAAGCTTTGACAATAAATACAAGTATAGAAACTTGTTCAACAATAAATGAGTAGGGTTAGAGAACTTGCCTGTCTGCTCAGCTACAATAAATGTCTAGCTTTAACTAACTTGCTTTGAAAGACCTAACATTAATAAAGTCGGTCTAATAATTAGTACGGCGTATTTGCATAACTATGCGCTTAATAATGAACTTATTTACCACACATAAGTACTAACACATAATTTACATTAGTCAAAACAATATTATTAACCTTATAGACCCTTAATCATTTTTAGGTTAATAATTTAATAAGTTAGAAAATATTTTTCTTAAGTGTTGGACACTTATTAAACCCTTAAACAACTTATTACATTTGTTTAATTAAATCATAATTAAATTCAATTTATTTTATTAACTCGATCTCTATTTAATTACTATTTAATCTTGATTAAATAGAAATTAATTAATTAACTCTAGTTATTATTTAAAATAAATAATAACTAATTGTACTTACTTATTATTTAATTATAATTAAATAATAAATAATTATTGACTTAATTTTAACCTTCTTTAATTTAATATTAATCAACCAATAATTAACTAAGTAATTAAGCTTACTTATTATTTAATTTAAGGAAATTAAATAATAGTTTACTAATCTTAATCCTCTTTAATTATTATTTAATGTCAATTAAATAATAATTAATTATTTAATTAATTTTAATTATTATTTAAGGTTAAATAATAATCAATTCATTCTTATTTAATATTTAAATTAAATAATAAATTATTAAATCTAATAACTTAATTTCCATTAATCGTTATTTAATGCTAATTAAATAATAATTAATTACTTAATTATCCTTATTTATTATTTAATAATATTTAAATAATAAATAATTAATTTATAAATTTTATCTCTCTATAATTATTATTTAATAGGAATTAAATAATAATTGCTGATTTATCACCTTTATTTATTATTAACATTTAAAATAATAAATAAATAATAAATTTATTTAACTTGACCATGATTTAGCTAACTAGATTAATATTTAAAATATTTAAATATTAAACTTAATGAAAAATATCCTCCCCAATATTATTTTTGTATTATTATTATTTTTGTTATAATTTTAAATTAGTTTTTAAATATTTAAATTATTTAAATTTAACCCGAATGGCATTTCCGTAAATAAGTTGAAAACTGATCCGAGGGCAGAATGGTAATTTTGCCAAGAAAAACACGGAGGGGCAAACTTGTAATTTCGCAGAAAATTTCCTGCCGCGCATGGCGCGCGTTACCGAGTTTACGGCCCAAAACGACGCCGTTTTTGGAAAGCAGAATACGGTTTCCGCGCGTATCGCGCGAAGTAAATTTCGACGGACACCAAACGACGTCGTTTGGCTCCGCGTTTTCGGTGAACAGTGGCTGCGCGCATTGCGCGGAAACCCTTAAATTTTTTTCTTCTTCGCAGAATGTGAAAAGTGTTCCGGCATACATATTTTAAATAAAAATATACCTTCAATAAATCTTTAACTCTTCAATAAAAATTCAAAAAAATTACCAATCACTTTATATTAATTTATAACATGAAAAATTAATATTTCATGATTTAATATTATTATTTTTTTATAAAAAAATTTACATCACATAAACTACCACAAATCATAACTTTTTGTGTATAACTCCATTTTGAGTGATTCAAACTTTGTTTTTCTCATGATTTAATATTCTATAATATTAGAACATCAAACCTAAGTTTTATAAAAATATTTTTGGACATAAATTCCAAAACTTGTTTACACACTATTAAACACATATTTTAGCATATAAAATATACCAAAATACAAACCAAACCTATTAAACTCAAGCATGACATAAATATTACAACTACGCATTAATAACTATATTAACATGTTTATACTAACATGATGATTTATTTAATTTAAAAACAAACTACATTTAAAATAACCATTACCTTGTTTTAATGGCTATCTTCCTTTTTCTTCCAAAGTAGGTTGTGAATGGCATGAACAAAACTAACTTCTCCTTCTTCCTCCTTAGTCTCTCAAATATTATGCTCTCACTAAAGCTTTTTCTCTCAACTCTCTCTTTTGGTCTTGGAGCAAAAATGAAGTGTAAATACCTTAATAAAACAAGTATACTAGTAAAATTCTTAGATACAAAATTATATCTATAATTCATGATGCTCCTACTTGGATACTTGCATAAGAAAGTTAGCCCGTACTTAGTTGTTGAAAAGAGGGATGGTGTCCATGAACCAAAAAATAAAACAAGCAACCTTAATTTAATTAAATAAAAAATAAAAGAAAATAAAACAAAACTCATTTTCTCTTTCATTCCATGCATGATTCGGCTGATGGACATCTTTTTCTTGTCCCAAAATTAGTGTCACATTGCTTACTTTTTAATAATTAATAGTTTAATTAAGTATTTTTCAAGTGGGTCAATCATTGGGCTTTAATTTAAAATACCAATTAGGCTTCTATTAAATTGTTTGGACTACTAATTTGTCAAATTTTATTATTCTCCACTTGGGCTACTAATTGACCCATGTTGGGCTAATTTAATAATTTACACATTAATTATTCAATCCATGATTAAATAAATAATTAGATTGAATAAATAATTAAATATTCTAACTCATAAGTATTAAATTACTAAATGGACTAATAAATATTATTATTAATATTTCACATTATTTACATTAATTAATAATCATATTAATTAATTTATTATATTTAATTAACTCATTATATTCAATTTAATTAAATATTTAATTAATAGGAAACTTATCAATTATTTTGATATTAAAACTTTAGGGTTTGTTTACTAATTTAATAACATATTAGTAACCCCCTTTAATTAATTCTAGTAATTAATTACATAATTATTTAATCACATAATTAATTAATCACATAAAAAGATTTAAATAATCTCATAAAACTAACTCGTTGGAAATTAAATTAATAATTTAATTAATAAAGACGTGGAAATTCTAGGACATTACATTCTCCCCTCCTTATAAAAATTCCGTCATCGGAATTGTAAAATAAGGTTACTCAAATAAAAACGGGTAATTTGCCCTCATTTCCCCCTCTAATTTCCACGTAGCTTTTTCAATGGCGTGATTCCTCCAAAGTACTTTGACAGAATGAATTATCTTATTTCTCAGTTTCTGTTCCTTCCTATCGAGTATCTGAACAGGAACTTCTTCATATGATAAGTCCTTCTCGACTTGAATTGGTTCATAGGAGATAACGTGCTTGTAGTCTGGTTTGTATGGCCGCAATACTGACACGTGAATCACATTGTGAATATGTTCCAATTCAGGAGGTAAAGCTACCTCGTATGCTACTTCACCCACTCTCCTCAATATTTCGAACGGTCCTATAAACCTTGGACTCAGTTTTCCCTTCTTTCCAAATCTGATCTTCCCTTTCCAGGGAGATACCTTTATGAACACAAAACTCCCCACTTCGAAGTCTCGTTTCTGTCGATGTAAATCAGCGTATTTCTTTTGACGGTCTTGAGCTGCTACTAGCCGAGCTCTTATTACTTTGATAATTTCTACCGTTTGTTGAACCAATTCTGGCCCCAACAGTCGGCGTTCTCCTACCTCATCCCAACATAGAGGTGTTCTGCATTTTCTGCCATATAAAGCTTCGTAAGGCGGCATACCTATGCTCGCATGATAACTGTTGTTATATGCAAACTCAACTAGTGGTAGATGGATTTCCCAACTGCCCTTGAAATCCATCACGCAGGCCCTGAGCATATCTTCCAATGTCTGAATTGTTCTCTCACTTTGCCCATCAGTCTGCGGATGATACGTTGTACTCATTCTCAATTGTGTCCCCAATCTCTCCTGAAGACTTCTCCAAAATTTTGACGTGAAGCGCGGATCTCTGTCTGACACAATCAATACCGGCACCCCATGTCTTGAAACTATCTCTTTGGTGTACAATTTGGCCAACTGATCCAAACTGAACCTAATCTTGATCGACAAAAAGTGCGCCGACTTTGTTAGCCGATCCACAATCGCCCAAATTGCGTCATATCCCTTCTATGTTGCTGGAAGTCCTACCACAAAATCCATTGTGATATGCTCCCATTTCCACTCAGGAATTTCTAACGGCTGTAACAATCCACTTGGTCTCTGATGTTCGGCCTTTACCCTTTGACAAGTTAGGCATCGGCTGACACATTCTGCAACCTCCCTTTTTAAATTCGGCCACCAAAAATGCTGACGTAGATCTTGATGCATCTTCGTACTCCCCGGATGTATCGAGTATCTCGTACTGTGAGCCTCTTGCAAAATTTCCTCTCGTAATTCAGGCACTAGCGGTACCCAAACACGATTTTCAAATCTCAGCAATCCCATGCTATCAATTTTAAACTTGACCTCTTCTCCATCGGTCATCCTCTTCCGGATTCTGTCACATTCCTCATCTTTGTCTTGAGCCTCTTTCACCCTATCTAACAAGGTTGGGCTCGCCTCGACTTCTATTGACTCGTTTGGACTTCTCACTTCCAACTCCATTCGAGCCATCTCTTGAACCAGTTGTTCTTGATCCGTCAATATGAACAATTTCTCCCTGCTCTTTCTACTCAGAGCATCCGCTACTACGTTGGCCTTGCCGGGATGATATAGAATTTCACAATCATAATCTTTGATCAATTCCAACCATCTCCGTTGCCTCATATTCAGCTCCTTCTGTGTGAAGATATACTTAAGACTCTTATGGTCTGTGAATATCTCACATTTCTCTCCATATAAGTAATGCCTCCAAATTTTAAGGGCAAACACTACCGCTGCCAATTCCAAGTCGTGGGTAAGATATCCTTTCTCATAATCTTTTAATTGTCTGGACGCATACGCAACGACTTTGCCGTTTTGCATAAGCACACAGCCAAGCCCCTTGTGCGATGCATCACTGTAGACCGTAAAACCTCCTATATCGTCTGGTAAGGTCAATACAGGTGCTTCACTAAGTCTTTTCTTTAACTCCTGAAAACTTTCCTCACACTTCTCCGTCCACACGTATTTTACCGTCTTTCTTGTTAAGTTGGTCAACGGTGTTGCTATCTTTGAAAAGTCTTGAATGAATCTCCGATAGTAACCCGCTAACCCTAAGAAACTTCTTACTTCTGTCGGCGTCCTTGGTTGTTCCCAATTCATTACCGATTCAACCTTCGCCGGATCAACCGAAACTCCCTCCTTGTCAATAACATGACCTAAAAATTGAACTCTTTCCAACCAGAATTCACACTTTGAAAACTTAGCGTACAACTGCTCCTTCCGTAAAATCTCCAACACCAATCTTAGGTGTTCAGCATGCTCTTCCTCCGTTTTGGAATACACCAAAATATCGTCAATGAACACGACTACAAATTTATCCAAGTATTGCTTGAATATTCTGTTCATCATGTCCATAAATGCGGCTAGCGCATTCGTTAGTCCAAACGACATCACCAGAAACTCATAATGCCCATATCGAGTTCTGAATGCCGTCTTGGGTATATCCTCTTTCCTGACTTTCAACTGATGATAACCAGTCCTTAAGTCAATCTTTGAAAAGTATTTCGCCCCTTTCAATTGATTGAAAAGATCGTCAATTCGTGGTAACGGGTACTTGTTCTTAATTGTTACTTTATTCAGCTCCCTATAATCCATACACAGTCTCATCGATCCATCCTTCTTCTTTACAAACAGCACCGGTGCTCCCCATGGAGAAACACTTGACTGAATGTACTTATTATCTAACAACTCCTGCAATTGCACCATCAACTCTTTCATTTCTACCGGAGCCATTCTATAGGATGCCTTTGATATCGGCGCTGTCCCCGGTACTAAATCAATCGCAAATTCTATTTCTCTGTCCGGCGGTAAGCCTGGCAGTACATCTGGAAAAACATCCATAAACTCCCTAACTACTGGTATTTGCTCCATCTCGGGACTCACCACTTGTGTATCAACCACATGAGCCAAATACCCTACACAACCTTTCTTCAATAATTTCTTGGCTTGCATCATCGTCAGACAAGAAGACTGTCTTGACGATTTGCTGCCATAAAATACGACCTTAGACTTATTTGGTGTCTTAAGGTGTATGCAATTCTTCTGACAATCAATTATCGCCCCGTGGTTAAACAACCAATCCATCCCAAGTATTACATCGAATTCCCCCAGACGTATTGGAATTAGATTCACACTTAACTTCTGACCCCTGATTTCAGCACAACAATTTCTATGTATGTACTCTACCGGAATCACTTCCTTATTAGCAACTTCTATGTTCATTGAGTTTTCTAGTTTGTCTCTAGGCAATTCTAACCGTCTAGCGAAATCATCAGACACAAATGAACAGGTAGCACCCGAATCAAACAATACATATGCATTTATATTATTGATCGGAATAATACCTGACACCACGTCTTTTGACCCCACGACATCTTGCACCGTCATATTGAATGTCCGGGCTGTCGGCTTGTTCTGTGGTACCGGTCCCCCGATAGCCAATTTGTTGTTATTGCCCTTGTAGCCACTACCCCCGTCATTCTTCTTCTTAGGGCAATCCTTTATCAGGTGGTCAGATGCTCCGCAAGAAAAGCATCTCACTTTCTTTGGGAGGGGACAATTTGGGGAAATATGTCTCACCTGACCGCAGTTATAGCATGTATTCTTCCCTTTCCTGCACTCCCCGAAGTGGTTCTTCCCACATATATTGCATGCTGGCCTTTTCTGAACACTTCCTTGTTGATTCCCCGAGCTCTTGTCGTTGCTGTTGTTGTCCCATTTGCGCTTGTTGTTGTTATTGTTATTATTATTGCCCCCACTGTTACTGTTCTTACTTCCCCCTTCACTCTTCTTCTTATTCCTCTCTTGATTAAATTTGGTTAACGCATCATTTCCCCCTTCCGCAATGATTGACTTCTCCAGCAAGGTTGAGAATGAGTCAATCTGCAGTATTGCTACCTTGTTGAATATCCAAGGTCTCAATCCATTTTCAAACCTTCTGGCCTTGCGTTCCTCCGTGTCCACCTGATGTGGAGCGAACCTGGCCAGCTCATTAAATCTTACCGCGTACTCAGGTACCGACATGCTCTCCTACTTTAGTTCTAGAAACTTTACCTCCATCCTACTTTTCATACTCTTCGGGAAATAATTCTCATCGAATATTTCCTTGAATCTTGTCCATGGCACTACACCATCGCCAGCCCTATTCTGATTGGCTTCCCACAAAAAATTGGCTTCTCCCTTCATCATGTAGGTAGCAAAAATTGTCTTTTGCTCCTCAGCTACTCTTGCGATAACGAACACTTTCTCTATCTCCTTTATCCATGATTGGGCCTCTATCGGGTCCGACGTTCCCCTAAACTCTGGCGGTCCCACCGCTTTAAAGTCTTTAAAATTCGCCAACTGATTTGGTGGTGGTGGCGGATTTGCTACTACTGGGTGGCGGTTTTGCATTGCCTCAGCTAGCATGTCGACGAAGTTTTGCATAGGGTCTACGTTGTGTCCCCCCTCGTCATTGTTAACTGACTCCTCTACCCTCTGGTTCCTTTGTGGTTGTCTACGTGGCGGCATTTTCTGTTATAAACAAAAATTTACATTATTATACTAGTTTCATCTTTTTCATTTCACTATTTTGTATCTTAGACAATGTCTAGCTAAAATACAAGTAATTATTTCAACACGTATATAAACATAAATTCAACTGCATTTATACTCATATGCTAAAACAGTAGTGCGTAGCACTTTACATCAAAAGCATACTGCTATAAATGCTTCTGTCCCAGAGAAGCTACAAAAGATGGGATCCGACATATCCTACAACTTCCTAGAGTTGGGATTTAATGACATATAACCCTCTAATAAAACAAAAGTTGGGTTCTACTGCATCTATTTACATACGAAATTAGAAAACAACTACTACTACTGAATGCGCATCCCCCTACGGATCGCGTCGTCATACTCCTCATCCCCGATGGCCATCACCACATTCCTGCTGATGGTGTGCATAGACTGGCCCTCCTCAGCTGGGTAGTAGTGCACCCTGCTCTGAAGTCTACCATATGAAGATCGGTAGACGTAGCTAAGTCTATCCGTCCTCACCCGCTTCTCGCGGACCTCCTCCTCTAGCTCAATCATCTGACCATGAGCGGCATCCCGCTGCGTCTCCATCTCAATACAGTCCTCTATCGCCTCCTGCCAGTGTGCACGGATGGCGGCCTTCTCTGCCTGAACCTGCTGAACCTTCAGCTCAGCCTCGGCTAACCTAGTCTCAGCTACTGCTAACTTAGCCTGCAGCTCCACATCTTGATCTACCAGCTGATGTGTTAGCACTGCAAAGTGCTCCACCGAATCCTCGTACTCCTGTACCTGATCCTCCAGTCCTACGATCCTCTCCTTCAGCTCTGTGTTCTCGCCAGAGAACTGATAAGCCGCATCCCTATACTGATCCTCCATGTGCTGGTGGGTCAGGTTCTGCTCCTCTAAATGCTGGACCCTTGCCTCCATCTCCTCGTTCCTAGTGGTCAGTCCCTCTATAATGTCAGCGGCAGTAGTGCCCATGCCATCAGCTGACTCCTCCTCCTCAGACTCCTCTGACTCTGCCTTATCCTCACTGTAAGGCCTCATGACTCCGCCCCAGACGGGCTCCACGCGATCCCCCTCCTCAAGATCCGACTCTGGCTCCTCTACGGGTGCAGCCACCAGCGGCTGTGCAGTATCCATATGGATATCAATATAGTCCTCCTTAGCAATGCGACTCGACTGTCCGATCTCTGCCATCCTATATCATAAAAATAATAACACACGTTAGTACAACAATAAAACATATTTGTGACGACCCCAAATCCGGGTTCCATAACCTCGAATTTGGTTCTCACTATTCAACAAATTACTAACAATTAAATACATACATTGCATTTAAATATCGCGGAATAATACATATTGGTTCCCTTACAAAAAGGTTACAATACCAGGGTCTATTAACCTTAACATAAATAGTTCCTATCATAAGGAATTACAAAAGGTTTAACAACAGTAAACACAAATTTAAGCATCTAATTAGCATGCATAAACTAACTTAAGCTCTGGCCTTTTCTTTTCCCTTATCCTTCTTTGAGCAATCAGGATTATCTAAAAAATGGTTCATGATATAGCAAGAATGAGCAACTAGTTTGCTCAGCAAGTTTAGAACAATCATAGAGATTTAATATATCATGAATGAATGGCAAATGTCATCAATGGTTCAACAATAGATATAACAATTGTGAATGAAACATGATTCAAATTTTAATAAACAGAATATTTGAATCTTAAAATGCTGAGTGGTCACTAAGGACCCTGAACTAACGAGGGTATAATAGAGTTTCCTCTGACCCTTTGAGTTGTTTGGTTTCCTCTGGCGCCCAAAGTCGGTTTTCCGACACAAAATCCCCTAATTTAGGGTTGTTCATTTCTCAGACTTAATATAAGAAATCCGCACCCAACAATTGTTTGGATAAGGTTTTAAAAGTATTCAAGTATTGAATTTATAAACGTAATGTCTAGCTGAACTATTAGCTTTTGACATTTTTAATACAGTTCATGAATCAAGAACTAATAAGCTTCAAGTGCACTAAGTGCGATTTTATAAACAATATGGATGTGGGATAATTTTAAATAATTAAACCACTTCAAGCTTTGACAATAAATACAAGTATAGAAACTTGTTCAACAATAAACGAGTAGGGTTAGAGAACTTGCATGTCTGCTCAGCTACAATAAATGTCTAGCTTTAACTAACTTGCTTTGAAAGACCTAACATTAATAAAGTCGGTCTAATAATTAGTACGGCGTATTTGCATAACTATACGCTTAATAATGAACTTATTTACCACACATAAGTACTAACACATAATTTACATTAGTCAAAACAATATTATTAACCTTATAGACCCTTAATCATTTTTAGGTTAATAATTTAATAAGTTAGAAAATATTTTTCTTAAGTGTTGGACACTTATTAAACCCTTAAACAAATTATTACATTTGTTTAATTAAATCATAATTAAATTCAATTTATTTTATTAACTCAATCTCTATTTAATTACTATTTAATCTTGATTAAATAGAAATTAATTAATTAACTCTAGTTATTATTTAAAATAAATAATAACTAATTGTACTTACTTATTATTTAATTATAATTAAATAATAAATAATTATTGACTTAATTTTAACCTTCTTTAATTTAATATTAATCAACCAATAATTAACTAAGTAATAAACCTTATTTATTATTTAATTTAAGAAAATTAAATAATAGTTTACTAATCTTAATCCTCTTTAATTATTATTTAATTTCAATTAAATAATAATTAATTATTTAATTAATTTTAATTATTATTTAAGGTTAAATAATAATCAATTCATTCTTATTTATTATTTAAATTAAATAATAAATTATTAAATCTAATAACTTAATTTCCATTAATCGTTATTTAATGCTAATTAAATAATAATTAATTACTTAATTATCCTTATTTATTATTTAATAATATTTAAATAATAAATAATTAATTTATAAATTTTATCTCTCTATAATTATTATTTAATAGGAATTAAATAATAATTGATAATTTATCACCTTTATTTATTATTAACATTTAAAATAATAAATAAATAATAAATTTATTTAACTTGACCATGATTTAGCTAACTAGATTAATATTTAAAATATTTAAATATTAAACTTAATGAAAAATATCCTCCCCAATATTATTTTTGTATTATTATTATTTTTGTTATAATTTTAAATTAGTTTTTCAATATTTAAATTATTTAAATTTAACCCGAATGGCATTTCTGTAAATAAGTTGAAAACTGATCCGAGGGCAGAATGGTAATTTTGCCAAGAAAAACACGGAGGGGCAAACTTGTAATTTCGCAGAAATTTTCCTACCGCGCATGGCGCGTGTTACCGAGTTTACGGCCCAAAACTACGCCGTTTTTGGAAAGCAGAATACGGTTTCCGCGCGTATCGCGCGAAGTAAATTTCGACGGACACCAAACGACGTCGTTTGGCTCCGCATTTTCGGTGAACAGTGGCTGCGCGCATTGCGCGGAAACCCTTAAATTTTTTTCTTCTTCGCAGAATGTGAAAAGTGTTCCGGCATACACATTTTAAATAAAAATATACCTTCAATAAATCTTTAACTCTTCAATAAAAATCTAAAAAAATTACCAATCACTTTATATTAATTTATAACATGAAAAATTAATTTTTCATGATTTAATATTATTATTTTTTTATAAAAAATTTTACATCACATAAACTACCACAAATCATAACTTTTTGTGTAAAACTCCATTTTGAGTGATTCAAACTTTGTTTTTCTCATGATTTAATGTTCTATAATATTAGAACATCAAACCTAAGTTTTATAAAAATATTTTTGGACATAAATTCCAAAACTTGTTTACACACTATTAAACACATATTTTAGCATATAAAATATACCAAAATACAAACCAAACCTATTAAACTCAAGCATTACATAAATATTACAACTACACATTAATAACTATATTAACATGTTTATATTAACATAATGATTTATTTAATTTAAAAACAAACTACATTTAAAATAACCATTACCTTGTTTTAATGGCTATCTTCCTTTTTCTTCCAAAGTAGGTTGTGAATGGCATGAACAAAACTAACTTCTCCTTCTTCCTCCTTAGTCTCTCAAATATTATGCTCTCACTAAAGCTTTTTCTCTCAACTCTCTCTTTTGGTCTTGGAGCAAAAATAAAGTGTAAATACCTTAATAAAACAAGTATACTAGTAAAATTCTTAGATACAAAATTATATCTATAAATCATGATACTCCTACTTGGATACTTGCACAAGAAAGTTAGTCCATACTTAGTTGGTGAAAAGAGGGATGGTGTCCATGAACCAAAAAATAAAACAAGCAACCTTAATTTAATTAAATAAAAAATAAAATAAAATAAAACAAAACTCATTTTCTCTCTCCTTCCATGCATGATTCGGCTGATGGACATCTTTTTCTTGTCCCAAAATTAGTGTCACATTGCTTACTTTTTAATAATTAATAGTTTAATTAAGTATTTTTCAAGTGGGCCAATCATTGGGCTTTAATTTAAAATACCAATTGGGCTTCTATTAAATTGTTTGGACTACTAATTTGTCAAATTTTATTATTCTCCACTTGGGCTACTAATTGACCCATGTTGGGCTAATTTAATAATTTACACATTAATTATTCAATCCATGATTAAATAAATAATTAGATTGAATAAATAATTAAATATTCTAACCCATAAGTATTAAATTACTAAATGGACTAATAAATATTATTATTAATATTTCACATTATTTACATTAATTAATAATCATATTAATTAATTTATTATATTTAATTAACTCATTATATTCAATTTAATTAAATATTTAATTAATAGGAAACTTATCAATTATTTTGATATTAAAACTTTAGGGTTTGTTTACTAATTTAATAACATATTAGTAACCCCCTTTAATTAATTCTAGTAATTAATTACATAATTATTTAATCACATAATTAATTAATCACATAAAAAGATTTAAATAATCTCGTAAAACTAACTCGTTGGAAATTAAATTAATAATTTAATTAATAAAGATTTGGAAATTCTAGGACATTACACATAACGCCATGCATGTAATTAAATGAGGTAATTTATACCTCCAAAATTCATTAAATAATTCATATGACATATAAAAATTATTTTTCGCAATTTTTCACTTCGTTACTTGGACAACATGTTACATTAATAAGTTCACATTTCCGAAATATTATTTTTCATAAAAGTCATAATAATTCTATTATACATAAATATAATTTTTAATAACTTAAAACATTCCTTTTTCTTATTTATTATTCAATTTCTTTAATATTTACAATAATTTCTTTATATATAAATTATATAATTTAATATTATATAATTTATATATTTACATTCTCATTTCTTAAATTCCTCCATAATTATCAATAATTAATCAATAATTTCACATTTACTAACTCTCTCATTATTTTAATTTTCTTATATAAATTATATAATTTATTCTTATATAATTTATATCATAATAATTTCCTTTGAACATCACTTTAATTTTCTTATATAAATTATATAATTTATTATTATATAATTTATATAATTACATTTCTTCTCAATAAATTTCTAAATTTTCACCATAATTCTTAATTAAATCTTAAATCAATAATTACAATTTTATTAACTTCCTTATTCGTTTTTCATTTAAAATTGGATTAATTTAATTATTAATCCTTTTACTTTCATAATTAATAACATTTATAATTATCACTGAAACATATAAAATTTTATATATATATATATATATATATATATATATATACATATTTAATTTCACATATTTCACATTACCACATAACCTCATTCAAAATCATAATTTCTGTATTTCCACAATAATTTAATTGTACAATTTATTGTACCATTACCTGAATTTTCTCTTATTTTTCATAAATTGTTCCTAAACAATTTATTTACCTTTTTATTTATTGTAAATCCACACAATTCATCACCATCTCGATACATATTTAATTTAACAATTAAATTCCTTCACACACTTTAAATTACTTATATCATAAATAATTTAAACCATTTTGATAATTTTATCAATTAAATTCTTATTTAATATTATTAAAGAAATCCTGAAAATTCGGATCCTCACAGGAAAATTCTTCTAATTCTAGTGGGTCACTAAGTCATAACTTTGTTGTTGTTTGTTGTTATTAGGGGTGTTGTCAAGTTGACGTTAAGCTCATATTAGATGAACTTGGCAGCTGAGGAATGATCCCAAGAGCTTTTCATGTATAGAGTTGATTAAGAGTTTTCTGAATAGAGTTGTGTGTATATGCAGATCAACATTTAGCATATAAAGCAATAAACAAACATTAGAAGGGTAGATAAATCATACCTCTCTGCCATCAATTTCTTAATGATCAATGGTGATGTCCTCTATTGATCATTTCTTTTCTTGTGATAGGTTTGGCTCTAGTTTGTTCTCCAGCTCCTGGTCTTCTTCAATTTCTTCCCTTTTTCTTTTCACAATTTCTTTCTCTCACACTCAGGTAACATCAGACATTATCAAGTCTGATGACCTCCAATAATAACAACAACATGGATTTGGACTAGATAATCCATCGTGATTCATTTGATATCTTTCTCGTAGAGGGATATGTAGTAATTACGATGATATGGCTAAAAAATGCACATATTCTTGGAATTGAATACTGTAACGACCCCGAAATTCGACCCACTTTATTATCTTAATTTTCATATTTATGAAACATTATCTTTCTTACGTCCAAATTTCGGTCCGTTAATAATCTTTAATTACCTTATTTAAACCCTTAATTGATCCATTATCTGATCTTAAAATCATCAATTACAAAAATTTCGGTATAAATTTTTTTCTTTTTCTTAACTTAATCATTGTATTAAAATATTAGTATATTTAAAATTCTTACATTTTGGATCCTAGTCCCTGGATCACAACCTTAACTTTTTTCTTCTTTACAAATATCATAACGTTCAACATTTAAAATTTAATAATATTTTTATCTTCACATTTGTTCTTTTCAATCGTAATTCACAATTAGACCATTTAACAAATCTTTATCGTAACAATCATCTTAAACAACCCTAGTTCGCCATGTAACTCTATTCGTCCTATCCGGACCAATTTGTAAATAGATACAACACATTCACATAAATTTTACCAATTCACTCACATTGAATACAATTCACTCACATTGAATCATGACATCGAAATTATAACAGTTACGTATCCAACCTTCTAGATAATTCATCTTTAGCACAATCTGATATTTCTAAAACTCATTTATTTACCTGCAAAAGTTTATTTTAAGCAAGTAATGAGCACAACGGCTCAGCAAGTTCAACAGTTATGATTCACGTAGCACATACCTTATCATGTTTGGTGTGTGTCATACATCATGTGCTTGTGCATCTACTATAGCAATATATCTCATATATATTCATATCGTTGCACAAAATACACAATATGGTCCTATCAATCACGTATCACGTAACACATAATTTATATGTAGTTAAAACAAGAATTACATATCATAACATTCCAACATTTAACATAAAAGGGACTGAAGAACTTGTCTGACGTCCTGTTATTTAAATTGTTAGCTCAAACCCTTAACTCGATCAACCTATGATCATAAAATAATCAAATGATAATTATTTATCCTTTCATGATATTAATTTAATTAATTAATATCATCTATAATGTAATTAACCCTACCCGACGATTTATTTTAAGGTACTGGGTTAATTATTAAACAATATGGTTAATTATATTAACCTCATTCCTTAATAAAATAATTTATCTTAATAACCAATGCCTTTACTATGGACAACCCAGCTCATCGGATAAAATTTAACATATTCGGTTGTCCGAAAACTTTAGTTATTCATTTTCTAACATTTAAACTCATTAGATTATTATTTAAAATATTTAAATATTAATCCCCAATATTTAATATTTTTACAAAAATATTAAATTTAATGCCCAAGCATCCTTTCTACATTTTTTAATATTTTTCTAGAATTTTCTAGAATTTTTAAACAATTTTTAAACATTTATTTCAATTAAAAATCATTTCTGAGGGCATTTTAGTAATTTTCGCGCCCATAGGGACATAACCGGAATTTTCCGGAAAGTCCAGGGGTATTTCTGTCATTTCCGGAACGTTAGGGACATGGTTGGCTTTACCAGAAAAGATTAGGGGCATAATCGTAATTTCGCATGGCCAAAGGACACGCTGGTAATTACCGGAAATGGTCAAGGGCAAACTGGTACTTTCCTTCACTCGGTCGCGCAAGGCGCGGATAAACCTCCGGTGGACCTAAAACGACGTCGTTTGCTGTCCTTCTTCGGAAATGGTCGCCGCGCAAGGCGCGGCTCCCCCACCAGCCTCCAAAACGGCGTCGTTTTATTTCCCTGTTCCGAACAAAATCGGCCGCGCGCAATGCGCGGCCCTCCCCTTTTTTTTTTTTTTTCTTTCCCAGCTCCCAGCACAAACAGTGTATCACCTTTCCAAATTTTAATCACTTTACACCAAATTTTCTTCACAAAACCATTCCAAAAATTGCATAATTCATACATATACATCAAATAATTATTTAGAATAATTATTCTAATTATTTTCTAATTTTTCTCAAAATTAATTTTACCACAAAAATATCAAAATAATTCCAAATAAAATAAATTTTATACCTTCAAAGCTTACAATTCCTTCCATTGAAGCTTTCTCCTTACTTGGATGGCATATTCTCCTTTCTCATGGTGGTGCTCGGTGGTGCTCGGTGGTGGAAGGTAGTGGTGTTTTCGGGTGGCATAACAAGAGAGAGAGAGATGTTTTTGTTTTGTTGCCTTTCTTTTGTTTTTTTTTTCTTTATTTCTTTTTCCTTCTTTTATACTACCACAACTAGCCACCATATTGGATAAAAATAATAATCCACCGACTTAATTTCCCACGCGTCAGTCATCTTGAAGTTTCCGAATTTTTCCAAAAATGTCGTGTATAATTAATTAAATACATTACGTAATTATATCGTGTAATAAATATTTTATATAATAAATATAAAATATTTATTTTAATTCATTAAAAATCATAATATGATTTATCAATAATATTTAGACCCTTTTTGGGTACCTTACCTAACAAATTTTGTACACGCATAACGTCATGCATGTAATTATTTGAGATAATTTACACTTCCAAAAATCATAAAATAATTCATAGGACATATACAAATTATTTTTCATAATTTTTCACTCCGTTACTTGGACAACATGTTACATTAAATTGTTCACATTTCTGAAATATTATTTTTCATAAAAGTCATAATAATTTCATTATACATAAATATAATTTTTAATAACTTAAAACATTCCTTTTTCTTATTTATTATTTCATTTCTTGAATATTTACCATAATTTCTTTATATATAAATTATATAATTTAATATTATATAATTTATATAATTACATTCTCCTTTTAAATAATTTCTTAATTTCCTCCAACTTTATTCCATTTAATCACCTTATATAAATTACATAATTATTTTTATATAATTTATATAATTATTATTTTCTTCATACCTTATTTTAATTTCCTTATATAAATTATATAATTTTTTATTATATAATTTATATAATTACCTTTCCTTCTCAATTAATTTCTAAACCTCCTCCAAAATTCTTGATAAATTCTAAAATCAACACATACAATTTTACCAACTCCCCCATTCACTTTTTATTTAAATTTGGATTAATTTAATTATTAATCCCTTTATTTCCATAATTAATAAAATTTAAGATTATCAATTAAGCATTCACATATATAATATACAAATGCATATATATAAATATATACATATTTAATTCATGCATTTACATTATCACATAACCTTATTTAAAACATAATTTCTGTACTTCCACAATAATTAAATTGTACAATTTATTGTACACTTACCTGAAATTTCTTTTATTCTTCATAAATTTTATTTACACAATTTATTTACTTTTCAATTATTTTAAAATTCACATAATTCATCACCATCTTTGTACAAATTTAATTTACTAATTAAATCCCTTCAAGCATTTTAAACAACCTTGATATTTTTATCAATTAATTCTTATTTGATATTATTAAAGGAATCCTGAAATTCGGATCCTCACAAATACTCAATATGTTGTTGAGAGGAGATTAGATGGAGATGTTCTTGCCCTTTTTGAGATACTCAATAGCTTCATGACAAGTTGATCATTTTCTTCATGTTCTAGGAGATTGAGGTTGGATGGAGCTTGCATGAATTTGAAGTAGACATTCCTCTTAGAGTAAGCTTTATTTTGTGGAGCTTTATTTTGTGGAGAATTGTTTTAGTGAAGTTTCCTCACGCATTCACATGAAACTCCCTAATTTTTCTTAGTGATTTTATAGTTCAATATCTCCTAAGCAGTTGTCTTCCAAAATCATGAATAAGAAGCTAATTGCATAGTTGGAATGACAAACTACTTATCTATGTTTGTCTATTTAGAATCGTATTTGACTAACATTGTATATTAATCCAGTGGATGGTGTCATCTTTGTAGGGACATATAGATTATGTCAAACCTTCGTCTCAAATCTTTCAGAAATGATTCCTTTACTTAATCTTAAAGCTCAAAGGTAATTATTCTTTACCTTTTATAGATCTGGTTTTAGTACAATGGGATCTATTCCTTGTGGTTAAACAAGTTTTGTGAGAACTTTCTCTGATATCAATTATTTGTTCTCAGAGGTACATTAAGATGATCAAGAAGGGGGGTTGAATAGATCATTTTACAATATGTGTATAACATTTACATTTTTAAAAATATTTTTACTAAATAGATAGACAGTTATATGCGTAGTGGAATTAGAGTATTTGGTAAAACTCTTCTTGATCATTAAGATAAAATACACAATTCTAAGTTGTTATTGAAAGATATCATAAGTAAATACAACATTTATGTCATACACAACATCTTTATGAAATATACAGAAGGAGGTAAAAAAACATTAAGTACACAGAGATTTTTAAGAGGTTCGAAACTTGAATTACTCCTACTCCTCTCTTCCGCTCTACTGAGCAGGAATATTCCATTGAGAATAAATTAGACGCTTAATCCTTATAACTTGGACACTATGTCCAGGATACTTAGTCCTCTCAAATCTCCAGGACACTATGTCCTCTTCCCTCAACAGGGGTTAAGTCACTAAGAATCAGACGGGCCTCACCCAATTTTATTCTCAGGACACTAAGTCCTCTTCCTTTAACAAAGGATGATTCACTAAGAATTAGACAGGTCTAACCTGATTTTTTTCTTAGGAAACTAAGTCTTCTTCCCTCAATAAAAGGCTGATTCACTAAGAATCAGACGGGCCTCACCCGATTTTCTCTTCAGGAGACTAAGTCATCTTTCCTCAAGAGGGGCAGATTCCTCTAAATCCGGTGGGTCACTTAGTCCCGACTTTATTGTTGTTTGTTATTATTAGGGGTGTTGTCAAGTTGACGTTAAGCTCATATTAGATGAACTTGGCAGTTGAGGAATGATCCTAAGAGCTTTTAATGTATTCTGATCAGCTCTTGCTCTGGAATCATTTTTGATCGATCCACCAAAGAGTAAAGTGACTTTAGGTTGATAATAAATCTCTGCAGTAGATCAACCCTCCTTTATGGTCTTTTGTATATTAGTTTTCTCTTTGTACTCATTCAGTGTTTGCACTAATGTTTTCTTTTCATTTTTGACCATAGCTTTCTCTACTTCATTCTTTCTCTTTTTTTTTTTTTTGTTCTTCTCTTATTCTCCTTTCATTTTCTTTTTTTCCATTTCTCTTCTTCCACACTTCTGATAGTTTCTAATGATGATCTTTATATAAAGAGAGTTTTGCCATTTTTTTTGTTACAGAGTTGATTGTTAAGAATTTTGTACGTTGGAGCTTTTGTCCGTTGGAAGATAGTCGTTGCTTCTTTAAATGCTTTGATATCCAAGATCTATGATGTTGGTGTTTAAGAAATGTCAGCTTGATTCCTACTGCTTCTTTTTTCTATATTAGTATTCTTCCTCCTCTGACGTGTTAGCTGACTTTCAGCTCTGTTATATCGCATTAGTCTTTAGTAACAACAGTCACGTGGATGAAGTCATCTTATTCAAACAACCATTAAATATTTTTTCAGTGATGTTTAGATCAAACTTTGGATATATATCAATATCCATATGATATTTTGTTCATGTTATCTTCCAAGTATTAAACCATCATTTCATTTGATTGATTTGCCTTATATCTTCCTTGTCATAGACTTTAGCTTATCCTACGATTAGCTCCTCATTTAACACTGCGATCCACATTGCGTTCTTTACGATCCTCTTATTCTTCTATCAGTCCTACAAATTTAAAGCTTTACGATTTACTTTATGACCTATAAGCTTTATGATCGTATTCATTCATCAACTCTGTAGGCTCTACGATTCTCTTGTATTTTTCAATTTTAGAGTCTGCTAGTCTTCATCTTCCAATTTTAGAGTCTGTTAGACAGTTTTGCTTCACATCCTGAGAACCAGAATTTAATCTTTCATTCCTCTTTAGCACATTTCATTTATGCTTGATTAGCTCCCCCTTACGTGATCACTTGTCATTAGTTGTCTTCAGAATTGTTAATTCTTTCTCTTCTTTCACTTTGAGCTCTACGATGAAGGTTCAACTCTCTCTTCATAGTGGTAGTCTTGACAACTCCTTATTGACCTGATGTTGTAATATTGGCCCTTGCATTCACTTCTATTTATTAGTTGAGTTATCCGTTGGAAGGTAGTCATTACTTCACTATTGCAATCTTTGAAGATCTTTGATATTGAAACTCAACGATAAATGTCAGCTTTCTTTCGACTTTGTCTTCATTTTTAGCATGCTAAAAATGATGACCATGTGGATAACATTACACTGTACATTTCCTCTAGATCTCCATTATATGTATCCAACGGTCAATTGATATCTCCAAAATCAAACTAGCCAGTAGACATGAACATACTCTGATTTCCAGATTTCAACTTTGATTTGGAGAAATTTGCATTAGGCTCTTCAATATGTGACATGTCCATTTTCAACAGTCTGACTTCTTTCACTTTTCAAAATGAACTGATAGTATAGTGTAGATTCTATAATACGATTGATTAACATCTTTAGACAATCATTCTTCTTCCATACGATCATATCTTCACAATACAAATTAAGTTTGCAATACGATTATGACATTGTGATACGATTTTGTTCCTTGCAATACGATTCAACTTCTATTACTGTACTTGCATTACAATTCTGTCTTAGTTCCACAATCTGATCATGTCTTGTATTTTATACTGCAATCAGCTTTATCGGTCTTTTTCTCAGTTGTCAACTCTACGAATGTAATTGTAGACTTTTCAAACATTACGATCTTTGAGTCTATTATGCGATCTTTATTTTTGCCTTACGAACTCAGCATTTGTTTTACAATCTTTATGCATACTCTGCCATCATCCTATTGGTCTCATTTCTTCTGTTCTTCTTCATTTTTGAGTTGTGCAAGACTTCAACCTACTCTGTTACATGTTGGATAATACTTTGTATATGGATTCAACCTAACAAATTTGATCCATAGTATCCTTTCACAATAATGTTATTTTGAGGACAATACAAAGTTTATCTTTTGGATTAACCTAATAAGTTTGATCCCTAACTTAATCAATCTTTTTACTTTGGATCCACCTAACAATTTTTATCCTTAAGTCCTTTTACAATGATTACTATTTTAAGGACCGTACAAAGTTGTAACAAATGTTTATAACTTCATATTTGTCTGAATTCTCTTTTCTTTCTTTATTTGTTTATATTATCAAGCACAAACATTAATAATTTTAAATATAACTTTACGAAAAGTATAACACATATTATTCACGTAGCACATATTTAAAATAAATATTACTTCATTATTTTTTCATCATTAAATTCAAATGGGCATATACATAATTTTGCTTACATCAAGAACTTAGTATCTCTATCAGAAACAATTTTCTTAGGCATGCCATGCAATTTAGCAATTTTCCTAAAGAATAAATCAGTAATATGAGAAGCATCATTAGCTTTGTGACATGGAATAAAATGTGTCATCTTAGAAAATCTATCAACCATCACAAAAATAGAATCATGACCATTTTTAGACATAGGTAAACCCAACACAAAATCCACAAAAATATCAATCAATGGTTCACTAGGAATAGGTAATGGTGTGTATAATCTATGGGTTGAACATGAGATTTAGCTTGACGACATGTAATACATCTATCACGGATTCTTTCTACATCCCATTTCATGTGTGGCATAAGAATATTCTTGTAAAATTGCTAATGTTTTAACCACGCCAAAGTGCTCCATTAAACCCCCTCTATGTGATTCTTTTGGCAACAACTCATGCAAAGAACAAGCAAGTATACACAATTTATTTTCACAAAATAAGAATCTATCATGCTTAAAGTACTTACTATTGGTTTGTAGAATTATCACATGCATACAATCATATTGTATAATGTAGCGAAAACAAGGAATAAATCGTATTTAAATTTTTTATGGAATCCAATCTCATGATCTAGCTTATGTTATAATTATTAATTGAGGAATGATCAAAGATTATACCTTTATGAAGATTATTCGAAATCACGAACTGATCTATAAGCACCAATCCTTTGTTCCTTCATGCTTCTTCAGATCCACAGATCAACGTTAGTTACTCAGTGTGTGTAGCGCTCTTATGGTGATCCACCAAGAGATAACTGATTGAAGAAGTAAATCTAAATTTCTCTAAACCTTGGGTGACTAACTCTAATTCTCTCTCTCTCTAATCCTTATAGAGAATTGCAAGTACTCAATAATACTTCAACTTGTGTAACCCTTATATATAATAAGACCTCTCTTATTTATAGACTTGCTTTTCTCACCTAAACTTTTTAGGATTAGGGTTTTAATTCAATTTCCAAATCTATTATGAACTAAATTAATTATTATAATAATTTCTAAACCATTTAAGAACTATACTCCTCTTATTAATTTATAATTAGTATTTTTAAAATACTTAATTATAAATATTAAGTTATTTAATTTATTCCATTATGATATAAATTAAATATAATTAATTTATTATTAAGCCAATTACTTCTAAAATAAATATTTCTCTTTTATATTGTGACCCTTTAGGTTCAATATTATGCCAGTAGTAGAATAAATAAATTAGAACAATTCTAATATTATTTATCATGAATTAAACTCATTTAATTCAAAATAAATAAATATATTTATTCCACATCATGAGTGACACCTCTCAGCATATCATGACTATCCGAATAATATGAAATTAACGTTTAATCACAAAGAACCTATTCAGTAAATAGTTACCGTACAATTCAATCATTCTACCATACAATGTTCCAATTAAATATAAAACATGAAATTTCTGTCAAGTTTTATTTTATTTGATCATACGCATTTCAATTCTCAAATGTACAACTCTAGTTAATGTAAACTAGAAACTTCTTTCTAATTTTCATTCAACATTGGTCAGGGATTTTTGAGTTGTCACTCATTGAATTGCATAGGACATTCTCTCCCTTTACTGAAAGTGATAGATCATTAGTTGACCAGTCACCTACCTCTATATACACTTCATTATACCCGAACATACCCTTTGATATACCCTAAGATTCTTAAGGAATATGACAATGTATAACTTAGAATACACTAGGTACTATGATGATCTCAAGTCCAATGATCACATGTAATACTATCACTTTAGGAACACCTATTGATATGCAAGTAAAACTCCATTAGGTGTTCCTTTAAGGGAGTCACATTTAATGAACTTATTCTCCAATAAGCACCTACATACTTGCTTTAGTGTCTCCACACAAATGATTATGAGATCAATCATCATTTTCAAAAGAGTAAGCATAGTTTGTACTAATCTATCCGTATCCACTAACCCCACATTAGTAATCCTATGATTAGGAATATTTTAGTTTTGAGCTATCTAGATTTAAGATCTCATTAGCATGAACTCTTCATGATTCTATAAGTATTGCTCCAAAACTACAGGTTTATCCAATTAATTAATTCTACTAATTAAATATTAATAAATAAATGCCTTTAAATAAATTAAACTCTTTTATTAATAAATAAATAAATAAGATTACAAAGTAAATGCTACCACATCAAATGTGATTGGCTTGAGGGGATACTACTTTCACTTACCTACTGCATTCTTTTCACAAGATCTAAACTCTTCACAAAATCATGGTCTAATGCATATAATTCCTTAATTTACTCAAAATCAAGTAATTTCGCATTAAGAGTAGATAACAACATATACCTTCGCAAAAGAACATATGTGATGATGTTTCCTTTACCTTATTTATACTAGATGACATATGAAAATGTCTTAATGAACTCCATTCACCGCGCATGTCTCTTATTCAACTTGTGTTGACCCTTTAAGTGATTCAAAGACTCATGATCCCTCTGAATTGCGAACTATTTAGGCCACAAGTAGTGTTGCCATGTTTTTATCACTCAAACCAATATGTACAACTCCTTGTCATAAGTAGGATAGTTCAACACTGCACCAATCTACTTCTTGCTGAAGTACACAATAAGTTGGGAGCTGTCATTAACGCTTCCAAAATTAAAACCTTATTCTTACTTTATGAACACAAAATTCAACATAATGACAAGCAAGGTAGATTCCAAAGGGAGAAATATTATTTTCAATTTATCCTAATGTTTCTAGCAATGAATAAAAAAAAAATAATAAAGGGGGAGATTTTAAATTAATTATAATTAACTAAATAAATAAAAGTAAATTAATAAGATTAACCAATAACTTAAAAAATTCATTTCTTTGGTTCAATCTCACCCTTATAATTAATAGTTCAATCAATCGAGATATATTTTTGTGACGCCCCCAAATTCAGGTCACTCAAATCTCAGATTCAGTGTTCACTATCCAACATTTGACAACATTCATAAACTAAATCTTCTATAGCTAGTAGAAACATATATAAATTTATTACAAAATGTATCATCAATCTCAAGTTCTACTAACCTTAAATGCATCACAATTACCTTATATCACAAAAGGCTTACAACATAAAATTAAAAACTAATTACTTCTACTTGTTTGTCGTTCCTTTGCCTTTGTCCTCCTTAGATCACTCGGGCTTAGCTAAAAAATAGTTCATGACATAGTAAGGGCGAGTAACTAATTTGCTTAGCACATTTAAATAAATAATAAAGGATATATCATGAATGAAAAATAATTAACTTTTGGAACTTCAATAATATTTAATAATTGTGAAGACATGCAACTTTGAATAACAACTTTCAATTGATTTAACATACTGGTTTTTCATGCTGCAAGTGTTGGTTTGCAAAAATTATGGCATACATATAATCAAATTATATAAGCACAACGGAAGCAAGAAAATCAGATTTTAAAATTTTTGTACAAACCAATAACCCATATCTTTCTTATGCGACTATTATTAATTGAGAAAGGATAAAAGAATTTATACCTTTGTAGAACCAAGCTTCCACGGGTACAAGTTCATCTCCCTTTAATCCTTCACGTTCTTCTTCAAATTCACCGATTAGATTCCACGGATCAATGTTAGCTCCCCAAGTGTTGAGCCTCTAGAGGTGATCCACCAAGAGATCTATGAATTAAAGAAGTGGATCTTGGTTTCTCCAAACCATGGGTGGCTAGCCCTAATTCTCTCTCTCTTTCTAACTTTTAGATCTAGAGAATTATGGAGTACTCTCTCTAATCTAATGAAAGAGTGTGTAACCTTGATCTATGATAAGACTCCTCTTATTTATAGATTTAGTCAACCCTCCTAAACTATTTAGGATTGGGGTTTTAATTTAATTCCCAATTTAATTAGGAACTAAATTAATTAATTAAAATTCCTAAACCATTTAGGAACTTAATTATTTAATAATGAGAGTATTTTTTATTAATTAATTACTAAATCATTTAGTAACTTAATTAATTATTATAATTACAATTCCTAAACTATTTAGGAATTTAATTATATATACAATAATACTATTCCTTATTAATTAATTACTAAACTATTTAGTAACTTAATTAATTATTATAATTATAATTCATAAACTATTTAGGAACTTAATTATTTAATAATAATATTACTACTTATTAATTAATTCCTAAACCATTTAGGAACTAAATAATAATACTAGTAATAATAATCATAATAATAAGATTCCTCTTATTAATTTATAATTAGTATTTCTAAAATACTAAATTATAAATATTAAGCTATTTAATTTATTCTATCACAATAGTATAAATTAAATATACTTAATTTATTATTACAATTATGCCATCCACTTCTAAAATAAATATTACTCTTTTGCGGTGTGACCCTTTAGGTTTTCCATATTAAACCGGTTGTATAATAAATAAATTAGAACAATTCTAATTCATTTATTACGAATTAACTCTTTAATTCAGAATAAATAATTATTCCACAATAACGGTAAACCCCTTTAGCGATTAGTCGACTTTCCAGATAATATAGATTTCAACATTTAATCGTAAAAGAACCTTTCAGCAAATAGTTACCGTACAATTCAATCATTCTACCATACAATGTCCCAATCAAATATAAGACATAGAATTTCTGTCAAGTTTTATTTATTTGATTATATGCATTTCAATTCACAAATACACAACTCTAGTTAATGTAAATTAGAAACTCCTTTCTAATTCCATTTAACCATGGCCATGGATTTCTGAGTTGTCACTTATTGAATCGCATAGGACATTCTCTCCCTTTACTGGAAGTGGTAGATCCTTTGTTGATCATTCATCTATCTCCATGTGTACCTTATTATACCCAGTCATATCCTTTGATATACCAATAGGTCTTAAGGAATATGTCAAAGTATAACTTAGTACACACAAGATACTAAGATGATCTCAAGTCTAAGGATCACTTGTACGACTATCACATAAGGAACTCCTATTGACAGACAAGTAAAACTCCATTAGGTGTTCTTTGAGCGAGTCACGTTCAATGAACTTATTCTCTAATAAGCACCTACATACTTGCTTTAGTGTCTCTACACAAATGATTATGAGATCAATCATCCTCTTCATAAGAGCAAGCATAGTATGTACCAATCTATCCGGATCTACTAATCCCCTTTTTAGTGATCCAACGATTAGGAACAATTTTAGTTTTGAGCTATCTTGAATTTAGATCTCATTAGCATGATCCTCATCATGGTTCTAAAAGCATTGCTCGAAAACTATGGGTTTATCCATTTGATTAATTCAAGTAATTAATCATGAATAAAGAAAGCCTTGATACTTTTATTAATAAATGAACAAGATTACAAAGTATATGCTTATCACATCAAATGTGATTGGCTTGAGGGCATATTACCTTCAATCTCCCACTTGCACTAAAGCCAATCGCCCTTTGGTATCCTCATACCATTCTTCTCTAAGTGGCGTACAAAATTGCTTAGTAAATGCTTTAGTTAGTAGATCTGTAATGCTGTTCTGAGAGTCTACCATCTTTATAGTGTCGTCTCCTTTTCAATGATTCATCTAATCATATGAAAGTACCGCAACATATGTTTGGATTTCAGATGAGACCTAGGTTCCTTGACGAATTAAACTCCTTTAATGTTAGGAACCATTATAAGTTCTGTAATGAACTTGTTTAACCAAACAATCACCTTTGCAGCTTCACTTATAGTTATTTACTATGTCTTTGTCACTAAATCAGCAACTCTTTGCTGTTTAGAACTTTTCCAACTCACTACAGCACCGTTCATGGTAATCATATTACCTAAAACGGATATGTTGTTATCTTGGTTAGTCTGAACAAACTTGAGTTTGTTAAACCCTCTAGTTTTATATTAGACCCATCATTAAAAACTCTTTTTTCTAATGTTCTTCTCCAGAATTGAATTGATATCTGCTTATCATATATAAGAAACATCAAGTCTAGTACATTTCAACGAATCAATGTACGTCCTTTGGGTCAAGCCGAGCATCCTTTATGATCTATCTCTATAGACCTTTATCCTGAATAGAATGTTAGGATGCTTCACCCAAGTCCTTACAGGAGACGTTTTTAGATAACCACATCTTTACTGATTGTAGCATCGGTATGTCATTCCTTATCGATATTATATCATCATATAATACTAGAAATGTCACAATACTCCCACTAACCTTTGTACATACTTGGTTCATCCTTGTTTTTGATAAAATCAAACTCTTTTGATTGTCTCATCAAAACGGATGTTCCATCTTCGAGAAATTTGCTTCAATCCATAATTGGATCGTAGTAGCTTTCATACTTGATTTACTCCATCATTATGGAGACAAATCCTTTTGGTTGTATCATACATACATCCTTTTGTACAGTAAGCTGTTACTGCAAGTAAAATCCGAATAGATATATGCATTTTCACTAGTGAAAAATTTCATCTTAGTCAACTCATTGACCTTGTTTGAAATCTTTTTACCACTAGTTAGGTCTTATAGGTCTCCACCTAGCCATCTGCTTTAGTCTTTCTCCAAAGACCCATTTCGGATTTTATGGTCATCGACCATTTCTCTTGAGTATCTAATACTCATACCTCATCGTATATATCTGGATCATCATCCACTATGATGCGTACCTTATCATCATCATCTATGATGAATCCATACCATTCAGGTATCTTCGGTACTAAACCAGATTTACGACTTGGTTGTGGTACAATAGGTTTATCTACTTGTACAGATTCCTTCATTTTATCTGTAGTGTTTTGTGGTTCTTGAACTTCTTCAAGATCTATTTTACTCCCACTAACCCTTTAAGGAAAAAATCATTTTCCTATAAGGCAGCGTGTTTCAAACAAATACCTTTTAGTTAGTCGGATTATAGAAGTGATACCCTAAACTTTCTTTAGGATATCCCACAAGTTTACACTTATCAGATCATGTCCCTAGCTTATCTTTGTCAAACCTTTTGACATAAGTTGAACAATTCGAATCTTAACATGCTTAAGACTTGGTTTCCTCCCTATCCATGACTCATATGAAGTCTTAGGGACGGAATTTGAAGGTATCTTATTTAGTAGATATGCGATCATTTCTAGAGCATAACCCTAGATGGATACTGGAAGATCGGTAATACTCATTATGGATCATCACCATGTCCATTGTGAGAATACCATTTCGCTTTAGATGATCTAGAAACTTATTGCTTAAGTATTCCCTTCTCGATCTAATCGAATAACTTTAATACTTTTAGCCTTTAGTTTCTATACTTCACTTTTGAATTCTTTGAACGTTTCAAATGTTTTGGATTTGTATTTCATCAAACACATATATCAAAATCTAGAATCATTAGTGAAAGTAATGAATGAATACCCTCCTATTGCATTTGTTGTCATAGGTCCCACACACCACTGTGTGTACCATCTCTAACAACTCCGTAACTCGCTCTCCATGTCCACTAAATGGGGATTTAGTCATATTATCCATGATACAAGATTCACAAGTTGTATTTGATTCATAATCAAAAGCTCTAAAAGCCTATCTTTATACAACTTGTTTAGTCTTGTTTCATTAGCATGACCGAGTTAACAATATTGCATGAAGGTATGATTCATAACATCTCTTTGCCTTTAGTTTGTTCAAATTGAAATATTTTTCATGTAAGTCAAGTATACAAAGTCCATTAAATAATCAACTAGTTCTAAATAAAACATTATCATTATAAACAAAACAACGATTGTTCATTATTATAATGTCAAAAACCCTTCATTGTCATCACATGGAACTGAGATAATGTTTCTAAGAACTGGAACCTAGTAACAACTTACTAACTTAATAGACTTGCCCGTAGGCAGTGCTAAACTATAAGTTCTCATGGCTAATGCAGCAACCTTTGCTTCATTCCTCAGCACATGATTAATTATCATTTGTTTAGCTTTCTACTTCTGCTTAGTCTCTGCAACGACATGCATATGTGAGACCACCAGCCGGTATCTAATACCTAAGTAGAAACTTGACTTATAGAAAGTTCTATTTCATTATGAACAAATCTATATATGTAGCTGAAGTTTCACTAAATTTCTTCTACTTAACTACTACAACTCTCTTGCAGTTGTTCTTCCAGTGTCCCAGCTTATCGCAATGAAAGCAAACTTCTTTGCCCTCGGGATCACTTTTATTTATATCCTTTGTTTAGTTTTTCTTTTGCCTTCTACTCTTTCTGACTCCTCAGAAATACCTTTGGCCATCTTCCTCCGCTTAGAAGATTCATCTACGAGTAAGACTTTATTTTTCTAGGAAAGAAAATGACTCTCAACACTCTTCAACATATTTAAGCAAATCAGTTAAACTGACTTCTAGCTTATTAATGTTTGAAGTTCACAACATATTGTGAATTAGAGTCACTGAGTGACTGCAAGATCGAATCTTGACTCAACTCTCCATCCTTGACAAAACATGTTTGTCCTAATTGATCAATCCAATTGATCATCTTTAGGATATGTGTCTTTTACTGTAGTGCCATTGGTTATTATAGATCGGAAGAGCTCCTTAGATAACTTATATCTAGTTGACCTACTTTGCTCACCATACAACTATTGAATGTGCAGCAATATAGTAGGTGCTTCCATTTTCTCGTGTTGACGCTGTAACTCGATACTTATGGATGAGAGCATGATGAATTGAGCCAACTTTGCATCATCTTGCCATTTAAAATAGCAATCTCTTTCTCAGAGGCTTAGTCTACAACGTTTGTAGAAATAGACAAATTAAGGACATTTGCTAGCTTTTCAGCATTGAGAACTTTTCTCAAAATTTTTTAATCAATCCGAACAATTCGGTTCGATTAATTGTTAGCATACATTATGCTATGCAGTGTTAGTGAATTAAACATAGCAATATTCTTTAAGTGAATTAATAACAACATTAACATGCATTCATTTTATTAATTACCAAAATAAATTAGGTCTTTATTTAAAATGGTGTCTCCCACTATTTTCATCAAACTATATTACCCTCCTTATATAGTTCGGCAAATCTAGTTAAAGATTTGCTAGTAAGAATAAGGATCCTATTTCAAATGTATATAGCCTTGTGTGACACAACAAACGATATATAAATAAATAGGTAGACAACTCTTGTCAATTACATTAACATGAAACTCCTTTTATTTTGCCTCTTAGATTATTATGATCATGTGTGACACATCCAAATCAAAATTATCCAAGTTAAGTCCAACCTAGCATTTTCTTATATTAGAAGAGAAAAAGACCGTCCTTGTGTGACACAACAAAACAGTAATGTTCAATTCTTTTTATAAACATCAAATGTGATAAAACAACATCTCAAAAAATTAATATAAGTCTTGTGTGACACAACAAACTTATAATGATTATTTGATACTCTATCGTTTTACCATGCTAGAAGGCGACGTTCGATATTTTTAATAAATATCTTTGAACGTTACAACTTAATATTATGAGTAGTAGAATAAATAAATTAGAACAATTCTAATTTTATTTAATTGAATTAAACTCCTTTAATTCATGAATAAACATTTTAATTCATTTTATAAATAATATTTATTCTACATCATGAGGGGTTTATTAATATTAATTGTCTCATCTTGTTTAGCGCGCATGCACATATATATATAAAATACGCGTCATATTAATTAACATGCGAAGCATGTTTGATAATATATAATATATATAAATAAGCATGCACATATAGAATACTATATTCTACTTTGATTGATTATGGACTTTTATTCTAGTTTGGTTTATTCGAGCCACCAAATAAACCAATTGGTCAAACCTAGGGTGCAAGAATAAATTAAATTAAATGTAACTATTACATTTAAATTCGGGCTCCATTACAAACGGGTCTTCATGCGCTCCTTGCTTCTTTGCTCCAATTCTTCAAAATAATTCTAACTAATCCTATTACATATTATTTACAATAAATAGAAACATTGATCAACAGTCAAGGGGAAGTACATAGGAGAGAAATAGAATTTTACAAGAGAAAAATTAGAAAGACGAGGTACGCAGACCCCATTTATTAAAACCCATTCATTCATGCATTTAATTAAAATTAAATCCAATCACATTGGTCAATAGTCCATAATCAATCCCATTTATTATCATATATATCAACATATATATCAATAAATAATATTCATCGCATGAATTAAATAAAACATTCCATATATGTATTGTTATCATTTAATGGGCAATTTAAAGTTGCATGAAATCTAATTTCATATTTAAAATAAACCATTTATTTTAATTATAAAATTATTTAAAAATAAACTATTTATTTTTATTATTTTAAAATTACCCAAAATAAACATTTTATTTTGAAAATTTTAAAATCTGCACAAAATTACCAAACTGTTTGAGTAATTAATATATATTATAAATATATCATATATATTAATAATATATATATTACTAGTCGGTTAGTATATATATAATATACCAAATCCGAAAAGTTGCTTTATGGATACACCACAAAAAACCGAAATAATGCAATTTCTTGCGGCTTTGTGCATGACTTGAATTCTGGGACAAGCTTGCCTTTTTGGTTTATATCAAATATACTTTACCGAAAAAATGGCTGCATTAACTTTTCTTCCATAACCGAAATTCCATCATTCATGCTAAAAATGATTCACTTATATACTTATATAACATATATATATATATATATATAACATATATACTTATATAACATATACTTATATATATACATGCTAAAAATGATTCACTTATATACTTATATAACATATATATATATATATATATATATATATATATATATATATATATATATATATATATATATATATTTATTATTTCGTTAACCCATTCCATGAACCATTCACAGAACCAATTCGGCAATCCGTTACTTTTGAAAAAAAAAAAAATCAATTTGCGATTTAAATAACTTTTAAAAAATAATAATAATACTAATAATTTTATACAATAAATTATGCCCAATAAATTATTCTAAACACATACTCATACATATATGAAATTAAAACAATTAATAATTCGCATAAGTTTGGCTTTGATGCCACTGTTGGTTTGCAAAAATTATGGCATACATATAATCAAATTATATAAGCGCAACGGAAGCAAGAAAATCATATTTTAAAATTTTTGTATAAACCAATAACCCGGATCTTTCTTATGCGACTATTATTAATTGAGAAAGGATAAAAGAATTTATACCTTTGTAGAACCAAACTTCCACGGGTACAAGTTCATCTCCCTTTAATCCTTCACGTTCTTCTTCAAATTCACCGATTAGATTCCATGGATCAATGTTAGCTCCCCAAGTGTTGAGCCTCTAGAGGTGATCCACCAAGAGATCTATGAATTAAAGAAGTGGATCTTGGTTTCTCCAAACCATGGGTGGCTAGCCCTTGTGAGGATCCGAATTTCCAGGATTTCTTTAATAATATTAAATGAGAATTTAATTAATAAAATTATCAAGGTTGTTAAAGAAATTATTATTTTATGTGAATTAATGTATGTGATATGATTTAATTGATAAATTAAATTTGTACAGAGATGGTGATGAATTGTGTTGAATTAAAATAATAAATTGTTTAAAAACAATTTATGAGGAATAAAAGAATTTCAGATAAAGGTACAATAAATTGTACAATTAAATTGTTATGAAAATGTAGAAATTATGATTTAATAATGTATGTGGTAATGTGAAATATGAAAAATTGGATATGTATATATATACACTTGTATATATACGTGAGTGTTTAATTGATAATTATATATTTCATTAATTATGAAAATTAAGGGATTAATAATTAAATTAATCCAAGAATTTATGAAAAAGCGAATGAGGAAGTTAGTAAAATTGTAATTATTAGATTTTATTGTGAAGGAAGTTTAGAAATTAATTGAAAAGAAATGTAATTATATAAATTATATAATAATAAATTATATAATTTATATAAGGAAATTAAAATGTTATATGAAGGAAATTTAATTATATAAATTATATAAGAATAATTATATAATTTATATAAGAGAATTAAATTAACTAAGGATGGAAGAAAATTTTATAATTTGTATTTGTGGAAAATGGAAATAATTAGAAAGGAATAACGTAATTATATAACTTATATTAAATTATATAATTTATATAAGAAATTATTGTGAATATAAAAGAAATTGAATAATAAATAAGAAAAAGAAATGTTTTAAGTTATTAAAAATTATATTTATGTATAATGGAATTATTATGACTTTTATGAAAGATAATATTTCGGAAATGTGAACATGTTAATGTAACATGTTGTCTAGGTAACGAAATGAAAAATTACGAAAAATAATTTTTATATGTTATATGAATTATTTTATGATTTTTGGAAGTATAAATTATCTCAAATAAATACATGCATGTCAGTATGCGTGTACAAAATTTGTCAAGAAAAGTGCCCAAAAGAGGTATTAATGTTATTTATAAATTAAATTATGATTTTTAGTGAATTAAAATAAATATTTTATATACATTATATAAAATATTTATTACACGATATAGTTACGTAATGTATTAAAATTCAAATTTTCGCTTAAGAATTGTCCAGAAATTTTCGGAAATTGGCGAGAGAGAGAGAGAGTCGGTGGAATAATTTTTTAATTCCAAAAATTTTAAACAACTTGCAAATATAAAAAAGGAAGAAACAAAAAAGAAAAGAAGAAGAAAAGAAAGCAAGCAAGTTTTCTCTTCCTCTCTATTTATTCCACCGAGCACCACCACTTTGCCGCCCGAACCTCCATAGCCACTAACCAAGAAGAAAGGAATTATTGGTGCTTCCATGGAAGGATTTCAAAGCTTTTTGGAAGGTATAAAATTAATTATTTGATTTATTTTGTGTATTATGGGTAGTAAAATAATTTGGAGAAAAATTAGTAAAGAATTATAATAATTATTCTAAATAATTTATGGAAGTGTATTTATGAATTTTATCATGTTTGATGTAATTATGTTGTGGTATTGAGAAGCAAAAATGGTGAAAAAAATGAATAATTTGGCAAAAGGTGGCCACTGTTCACGACAGGAGCAGAAGAAGGAAAAAGGAACGACCGCGCATTGCGCGCGGTCAGATTTGCCGGACGCGTCGTTAAAACGACGTCGTTTTGGGCAGTAAGGGCGGGCCGCGCAACGCGCGGTAGAAGTTTCCGGAACAGGCCATCAAACGACGTCGTTTTGGAACGACAGGGATGGGCCGCGCAATGCGCGGCCGCGTTTTGGGAAAAATGACTAAAATGCCCCTGGCCTTTCCGGTGAATTCCCAGCGTGTCCCTAGGAGCGCGGAAAGTACGAAAATGCCCCTGGACTTTTCGGTTAATTCCGGTTATGTCCCTAGCATTGCGAAATTTATGGAAATGCCCCTGATCTTTCCGGAAAATGCCAGTTTTGTCCCTTTAGCTGCGAAAATTACCAAATTGCCCCCAGAATTAGTTTTTAATGAAATAAATGTTTAAAAATTGTTTAAAAATTCCAGAAAATTATAGAAAAATACTAAAAATATAGAAATGATGTTTGGGCATTAAATTTAATATTTCTGTAAAAATATTAAATATGAGGGATTAATATTTAAATATTAATCCATTAAGTTTAAGAGTTAGAAAATGAATAAATGTAAATCCGGACAACCAGATATGTTAAATTTTATCCGATGAGCCGGGTTGTTCGTAGTGAATGTATTAAATATTAAGTTATGCTAATATTTTAAGGAACGAGGTTAATATAATTAACCATATTAATTAATAATTGGGTCAGAGATGATATTAAATAAGTAAATTAGTATCATAAAGAGATAAATAATAATTATTTGATTATTTTATGATCATAGGTTGATCGAGTTAAGAGTTTGAGATATCAATTTAAATACCTGGACGCCAGGCAAGTTCTTCAGTCCCTTTTTATGTTAAGTGTTGGACTGTATGATATATAATTCTTGTTTTAAATGTATACAAATTATGTGTTACGTGATACGTGATTATTATGACCACAATGTGTATTTTGTGCAATGATATGAATATAGATGAGATATATTGCTATAGTAGAAGCACAAGCACATGATGTATGACACACACCAAGCATGATAAAGTATATGCTACGTGAAGTATAGCTGTTGAACTTGCTGAGCCGTTGTGCTCATTACGTGCTTAATAAACATTTTTGCAGGAAAGAAATGAATTTCAAAAATATCGGATGATATAAAGACAGATAATCACTGAAGGTTGTGAACGTTATTGTTATATTTCAATAACATAGCGTGAATACTATTGTTAATTTTATAGTGTTATTTTGTATGTACATATATGTTGAATCCAGACAGGATAAGTCAAGTTTTGAACTGTGATTGTACTAGATAGTTGTTACGATAGAAATTATTAAATGGCTTAACTATGGATTATGAAATCAAGAATAAATTGTATGGATATGAACAATACTAAATTGTGAATGTTGAGCTATATGACACTAGTAAGAGAAAAGAAAAAGGTTAAGGTTGCGATCCATGGGACTAGGATCGAAATGTAAAGATTTTAAATATCCAAATGTTTTAATACAATAATTAAGTTGAGAAAAAAAAAGAAGAAAAATTTATACCGAAAATTTGGAAATTTGTGATATTGATATTAAATAATGGATCAATTTAGGTAATGAAAGATTTATTAACGGACCGAAATTTGGACGTAATGAAAATAATGTTTATTAAATACAAGATTTAAGGTAACAATATGGGTCGAATTTCGGGGCCGTTACAGCCCTAATTCTCTCTCTCTTTCTAACTCTTAGATCTAGAGAATTATGGAGTACTCTCTCTAATCTAATGAAAGAGTGTGTAACCTTGATTTATGATAAGACTCCTCTTATTTATAGATCTAGTCAACCCTCCTAAACTATTTAGGATTAGGGTTTTAATTTAATTCCCAATTTAATTAGGAACTAAATTAATTAATTAAAATTCCTAAACCATTTAGGAACTTAATTATTTAATAATGAGAGTACTTCTTATTAATTAATTACTAAATCATTTAGTAACTTAATTAATTATTATAATTACAATTCCTAAACTATTTAGGAACTTAATTATATATACAATAATACTATTACTTATTAATTAATTACTAAACCATTTAGTAACTTAATTAATTATTATAATTATAATTCCTAAACTATTTAGGAACTTAATTATTTAATAATAATATTACTACTTATTAATTAATTCCTAAACCATTTAGGAACTAAATAATAATACTAGTAATAATAATAATAATAATAAGATTCCTCTTATTAATTTATAATTAGTATTTCTAAAATACTAAATTATAAATATTAAGCTATTTAATTTATTATATCACAATAGTATAAATTAAATATACTTAATTTATTATTACAATTATGCCATCCACTTCTAAAATAAATATTACTTTTTTTGCGGTGTGACCCTTTAGGTTCTCCATATTAAACCGGTTGTATAATAAATAAATTAGAACAATTCTAATTCATTTATTACGAATTAACTCTTTAATTCAGAATAAATAATTATTCCACAATAACGGTAAGCCCCCTTAGCGATTAGTCGACTTTCCAGATAATATAGATTTCAACATTTAATTGTAAAAGAACCTTTCAGCAAATAGTTACCGTACAATTCAATCCTTCTACCATACAATGTCCCAATCAAATATAAGACATGGAATTTCTGTCAAGTCTTATTTATTTGATTATATGCATTTCAATTCACAAATACACAACTCTAGTTAATGTAAATTAGAAACTCCTTTCTAATTCCATTCAACCCTGGCCAGGGATTTCTGAGTTGTCACTTATTGAATCGCATAGGACATTCTCTCCCTTTACTGGAAGTGGTAGATCCTTTGTTGATCATTCATCTATCTCCATGTGTACCTTATTATACCCAATCATTTGATATACCAATAGGTCTTAAGGAATATGTCAAAGTATAACTTAGTACACACAAGATACTAAGATGATCTCAAGTCTAAGGATCACTTGTACGACTATCACATAAGGAACTCCTATTGACAGACAAGTAAAACTCCATTAGGTGTTCCTTGAGCGAGTCACGTTCAGTGAACTTATTCTCTAATAAGCACCTACATACTTGCTTTAGTGTCTCTACACAAATGATTATGAGATCAATCATCCTCTTCATAAGAGCAAGCATAGTATGTACCAATCTATCCGGATCTACTAATCCCCTTTTTAGTGATCCAACGATTAGGAACAATTTTAGTTTTGAGCTATCTTGAATTTAGATCTCATTAGCATGATCCTCATCATGGTTCTAAAAGCATTGCTCGAAAACTATGGGTTTATCCATTTGATTAATTCAAGTAATTAATCATGAATAAAGAAAGCCTTGATACTTTTATTAATAAATGAACAAGATTACAAAGTATATGCTTATCACATCAAATGTGATTGGCTTGGGGGCATATTACCTTCAGCAAGGTCACAAGACAGTGAGCATAGTTTTGAGTATTTATAACACCTTAAAGACATAAGATTGTCTTTTCGTTTTGAATATTAACAATCACTTCAATTGCAATATCCGAAGATGTGTACTCTAAGTGATCAGCCTATTGTACGTATATATTGTGCACATTATAACCATCCAATTTCGTTTTGATCGAAGTTATTACATCTGACCATAGTTTTATTCTTACATAATGATTTGTTCATTTCAGCTTTTCCCATCAGATTTCGTAACACAATAATATGGTTTGGAATAGTTTCAACAATATTCAGATTAATGAATTTGATAAATACTTGATCTAGCCGAAACAATTAGTATAGAACTTCCTTTTTAAATTGTTCATAATAAGAACAGTCATATTCATATGCAATATCTAGCTGAAACAAATGACATAGATCTACCTCATTAAATAGTTCATTTTGAGAACCAATCATAATAATTCATACAATATCTAGCCCAAACAATTAGCATAGATCTTCTTCTTTAAATAGTTCATATGAAGAACAATCATGCGAATGCACCTAAGTGCAAATATCAATAATAATATAGATATGAAATAATTCTTAATAATTATTTCATCATGTACTATGAAATTAATTTCAACCTCAAGATATGGAACTTGCATAATAAAACGAGTTTGAGTTTTAGAAAAACTTATCAAATAAATACAAGTTAAGATTCAAAGAGCTTGTCTATTCTACTGACTATTACTATTTAAGTTAAAATAACTCTCTTTGGATGACCTAACATTTAACAACATAGATCTACCACTTAACATATCACATACATGTTTATTTTACATTAATAACCTCACCATACTTGTCTTAAATCATCTAACACTTAATCGCAACCTTTAATCACTTAATAATATTATCAACATTTGATAATATTTTAATGACATAGTTATCAATTAAGAATATATCAACCACTTCATAATATTTTTACCTTTGATAATATATGAACCACAAACAAATATGATTAACTATTTAATAATATTTTAATCATTTACGAATATTATTAACTATTTAATAATATCTTAATTAATTACCAATATTATTAATCATTTGATAACATCTTAATTATTTAAACACCTACTAACATTATTAATCATTTAATAACGTCTTACTCTTTTTTCTAATAATATTATTCATTAAATAATATCTTAATCATTTATAGATATTATTAACAATTTAATAATATTTTACACTCTTAATAATATTATTAATTCGTTAATAATATTTTAATTCTTTATTAATATTATTAATCATTTAATAATATTTTATTCACTTATTAATATTATTAACCATTTAATAATATTTTAATCATTTATTAATATTATTAATCATTTAATAATATTTTATTCACTTATTAATATTATTAACCATTTAATAATATTTTAATCCTTTATTAATATTATTAATTATTTAATAATATTTTATTCATTTATAAATATTATTAACAATTTACTAATATTTTAATCCTTTATCAATATTATTAAATACTCTATCACTTATTAATCATTTAATAATATTTTAATTATTTATTAATATTATTAATTATTTAATAATATTTTAATTTAGTCTATTATTATTATTATTATTTTATTTTTTTTTACATTATTCTGACCCATTTTGATTTTAAAGGATCTGACTTGCATTTGGACCGACTCGACTTGACCCGATTGAATTAAATTATTTTTTCCCCCAAAAATCTAAAACCACCATTGCGGCGGTCCTTACCAACGCTGCGGTGGTCCTCGACAAAATGCTTCACCGCTGCAGCAGTAGTTCATTTTTAAAAACTAAAATTTTGCCTTTCTAACTTTTGATTTCATTGACTTCAATCCTTCATAAAACATGCAACACATGATCAAATGATCTTAAATCTGTTTTGTTAGGTTCAGAACTTAGTATTCTCTAAGTTTTCAAGAATCAATTAAATTCGAAAAATATTTTTGACAACAAAAATCAAGATCAATCCTTTAGGGTTTTAAATGACCATTTTTTTACAAAAAATCACATAACTTTTTCGTTTTAACTTAGTTTTCGTCAATTCAACTTACGTTACGATCGAAACCCACTCAATTAACATACAAGAAACAAAAATCACATAAACAACTTATATGTCATAAATCACACATAACCAACCTAGACATCCAACTAGGGTTTAAAAACCAAATATGCTCATACGACATTTTCTTCCATCATTTTATATACAAAACATGTTAGAACACATATCTAGCATATTCAACCATAGATGTTCATAAATCATCTAGATCTGCTATCATAGAGCTTTAAAAATAGCTTTTTGAAAACATAGACTACACTGTATACTTCAAAATAGGTTTTTGATCATAAAAACAACATAAATCACATAGATCGCATATATTTGCATATACTCCATTATAACCCAACTTATATCTTCGGATCTCACCATAGATCCTCTTCACATGGATTCTCCCATAACCAAGTAGGATAAAACTCATATATAAAGAAAATAACAAGTTAGGGTTTGAGAAACTTTTAAACCTTATATGGAGATCTTCTTCTTGCTAAGGATATAACTCCTCCTTGTTCTTCTTTTCTACCCAAAATTCTTCTTTAGATCCCTCTTGGTGTTTTTAGCTAACAAGCTCTTTAACTCATAATGCTCTCAAGATCTATAACAACCAACCAGGTTGGTATTTAGTTAATTTTCATTCCTCGTATTCCTTTCCGAATGTGTAAATAGTGATTTTTGCTAATTTTTCGAGAAATATTTTATTAGAGATTACATATCACCACCTTATATAAACACTATCTGTTAATATGAAATTTTAAAAAATGAAAAGGCATTTTCTACGTGAAAAGTGTTTTTCACGTTTATTTTTTGAGAAAAATATTTGTATCAGATTAACCCTCAACAAATATTCTTAATCATAGAATACTTAGTTTAGGCTATAATTTTAACCTCTAATCATCTACAATCGCTCTTATGAGTCGTCTTAGGTTTTTTTAAGTATACTCGGGAAAATTTGTTCCTGAGGTATTTTACATCGTATTATACATAGTGATTAGATCACAAGAATCGATCTTTATTAATCTCATAGGATCTCATTACAGGTACTACCGAATATCGGATCCTTTCCTTCTTTCGTATTATATTCATATTTGTGAATAGTTTGTATTATTCTCATATTCTTCCCGTATTCCACTCATATATGTGAATAAGGTTTTCTGTATTTGCACATCGTATAAATACCTAACTTATTGTATACCTTAACATATACTCATTCCATGAATTCTAGGTTTCAAACCTTTTTAACATATGTTTCACATTTTACCCTAACACTCGAATTAGGTTAAAATGTCTAGTTATCTAAACACATTCATCTTTCTTAAACTAGGTTTTAGACTTCAACCCTTAAAAGAATTCCATCCTTAGAGTTACTACGATTGTATATTTAAAGTTTAGTTTACTTCTAAACCCTTACGCATCCGTTTATTCAAACAACCTCATCGATTTGTCTTATCCTTAGGTATTACTGTGAGGATCCGAATTTCAGGATTTCTTTAATAATATCGAATAAGAATTAATTGATAAAAAAATATCAAGGTTGTTTAAGTTAATTATTATTTTAAGTAATTTAAAGTGTTTGAAGGGATTTAATTAGTAAATTAAATTTGTACAGAGATGGTGATGATTTGTGTTGATTTAAAATAATTAAAAAGTAAATAAATTGTTTAAAAACAATTTATGAAGGATAAGAAAAATGTCAGGTAAATGTACAATAAATTGTACAATTAAATTATTATGAAAATGCAGAAATTATAATTTAATTAAGGCTATGTGATAATGTAAATGCATGAATTAAATATGTATATATATACATTTGTATATATATATATATGTGCTATGTTTAATTAATAATTATAAATATTATTAATTATGGAAAATTAAAGGGATTAATAATTAAATTAATCCAAATTTAAATAAAAGGCGAATGAGGAAGTTAATAAAATTGTAATTATTGATTTTAGATTTAATTAAGAATTATGGTGGAAATTTAGAAATTAATTGAGAAGGAAAAGTAATTATATAAATTATATAATAATAAATTATATAATTTATATAAGGAAATTAAAATAAGGTATGAAGAAAATAATAATTATATAAATTATATAAGAATAATTATGTAATTTATATAAGGTGATTAAATGGAATAAGGTTGGAGGAAATTAAGAAATTATTTAAAAAAGGAGAATGTGAATATATAAATTATATAATATTAAGTTATATATAATTTATATATATAAAGAAATTATTGTAAATATTAAAGAAATGGAATAATAAATAAGAAAGAGGGATGTTCTAAATTATTAAAAATTATATTTATGTATAATGGAATTATTATGACCTTTACGAAAAATAATATTTCGAAAACGTGAACATGTTAATGTAACATGTTGTCCAAGTAACGGAGTGAAAAATTATGAAAAATAATTTTATAGACTATACGAATTAATTTATGATTTTTTGAGGTATTAATTACCTCAAATAATTACATGCATGTCATTATGCGTGTATAAAAATTGTCAAGTAAAGTACCCAAATGAGGTATTAAAATTAATTATAAATCACAATATGATTTTTGGTGAATTAAAATAAATATTTTATATATATGATGTAAAATATTTATTACATGATATAATCACGTAATGTAACAAATTTTAATTATGCATGTTGGTTTTATCCGAAAATTGTTAAGTCGGTTGTGGCAAGTCGGCGGAATTGTGGGGTGTTTCAAAATAAGTTAAGTTGCTTATTAGATATAAGAATAAAAGGAAAAAGAAAAGTAAAGAGAATGGAAGAAAAAGAATTACAAAACAAAACAAAAACCCTCTCTTTCTCTTCCTCCGGAACCACCACCACCCGACCACCATGCTACCACCAAGAGGGAAAAGAAGAAATTTTGGTGCCATCTAGAGGGAGTTTTAAGCTTCAAAGAAGGTATAATTAAATTTTTATGATTTATTTTGGTATTTATGGTATTAAATTAATTTTGTGGAAAAATAGAAAATAAATAGAATTATTATTCTAAATAATTATTTGATGCATATGTATGAATTATGCAATTTTTTTGGAATGGTTTTGTGAAGAAAACTTGGTAAAAAAATGGTTAAATTAGGAAGTTGATACACTGTTTCTGGGCTGGAAGAAGAAGAAGAAAAAGGCTGTCGTGCAATGCGCGGCAGCCATATTTTTTTCGGACGTTGGGCACAAAACGGCGCCGTTTGGGGGGATCGCGCGGAATAAGGGCCGCGCAATGCGCGGACCTCGGTACAGAACAGCCAAACGACGTCGTTTGGCTGGTGCGGGGAAGAAGGTCGCGCGCAACGCGCGGCGTCCGACGACCTGGAAAAGACCATTTTGCCCTCGGTCTTTTCCGGAAAGGACCAGCGTGTCCTTCAGCCTTGTCAATTTACGGGTATGCCCCTGAGCTTTCCGTGAAATTCCAATCGTGTCCCTAACGTTGCCGAAATGACGGAAATGCCCCTGGGCTTTTCGGGAAATACCAAATATGTCCCAAGGGGCGCGGAAATTACCAAAATGCCCCAGAATCAGTTTTTAATTAAATAAATGTTTAAAAATTGTTTAAAAATTATAGAAAATTATAGAAAAATACTAAAAATATAGAAATGATGTTTGGGTATTAAATTTAATATTTTTGTAAAAATATTAAGTTTTATAGATTAATATTTAAATATTTTAAATATTAATCTATTAAGTTTAAAAGCTAGAGAATGATTAAATGAAAATTCGGACAACCAGATATGCTAAATTTTATCCGATGAGCCGGGTTGTCCGTAGTGAAGGCATTAAATATTAAGTTAAATAAATATATTAAGGAATGAGGTTAATATAATTAACCATATAAAATTAATAATTGTCCCAGAGATGATATTAATTAATTCAATTAATATCATAGGTTGTTAAATAATTATTATTTGATCATTTTATGATCATAGGTTGATCGAGTTAAGGTTTTAAGCTAATAATTGGACGTCAGGCAAGTTCTTCAGTCCCTTTTATGTTAAATGTTGGAATGATATGATATGTAATTCTTGTTTTAACTGCATACAAATTATGTGTTACGTGATACGTGATTAATATGACCACAATGTGTATTTTGTGCAACGATATGAATATATATGAGATATATTGCTATAGTAGATGCACAAGCACATGATGTATGACACACACCAAGCATGATAAGGTATGTGCTACGTGAATCATAACTGTTGAACTTGCTGAGCCGTTGTGCTCATTACTTGCTTAAAATAAACTTTTGTAGGTAAATAAATGAGTTTCAGAAATATCAGATTGTGCTAAAGATGAATTATCTAGAAGGTTGGATACGTAACTGTTATAATTTCGATGTCATGATTCAATGTGAGTGAATTGTATTCAATGTGAGTGAATTGGTAAAATTTATGTGAATGTGTTGTATCCATTTACAAATTGGTCCGGATAGGACGAATAGAGTTACATGGCGAACTAGGGTTGATTAAGATAATTGTTACGATAAAGATTTATTAAATGGTCTTATTGTGAATTACGATTGAAAAGAACAAATGTAAAGATATAATTATTATTAAATTTTAAATGTTGAACGTATGACATTTGTAAAGAAGGAAAAAGTTAAGGTTGCGATCCAGGGACTAGGATCCAGATGAAAGAATTTTGAATATCCAAATGTTTTAATACAATGATTGTGAAAAAGAAAAATTTATACCGAAAATTTAGTCATTGTTGATTTTTAAATATTAGATAATGGATCAGTTAAGGTGGTTAAAGATATATTAACGAACCGAAATTTAGACGTAAGAAAGATAATGTTTCATAAATATGAAAATTAAGATAACAAAGTGGGTCGAATTTCGGGGTCGTTACAGTTGGTATCAGAGCTAGAGGTTATGAACCTTAGGTAAATGATACCTTAGGCTATAACCTAAAGTAAGAAAGAGTAAGGTTAGTTGAGTGTTCTGAAAACTCAAGCGTATAGTAAGCTCGTAACTCATGATTGTATGGTGGAGCCCCTTTAGCGAATGGGCGACTATGGCCTGACTAGGACAAGCTCCTCAACCATATGATTATGGTAAGTTCCTGAGTCCAGGTACGTGATAAGTTTGATGAACATGGGGGGAATTGAAATAGAAAGATGTAAGTTAAGAAATACAAATCTCAGATAGTGGCTGAAGTAAAAGAAATATGAAAGATAGAAGATTATAAGGAAGAGATAAAGATGTTAAGAAAGATTTGAATGAAACCAATTGAGAAAATTTATAAGTTCAATTAAGAATATATCTGAAAGAATAGTAGAAATGATTCAAATATGAATCTCAAAGATAATCAAGGGACACCTGATTTAAGCAATAAAGATGATAAGGTAATCCAAAACGTATAGGAAGAGATCATAATAATATGATCAAGAACAGCGAGAGGATCGTACTACGATACGATCATGAGATAAGGGAAACGAGTAAGGAATGGATTGTAAACCAAGGTCATGATGGGATCAAGTGAGAATATGAAATAATAGAGAGACCTGTTAATGGTCGAAAAGGCATATTTTAATGTTATAAAGAGATATAGTACTATGAAATAGTACAAGAAGAATTCAGAGAATGATGAGCCATGAATGACAGAAAGGTTATGATAAGGGGGTAGAAAACTTGGGTACGAAATTTCATTTGAGGACTCATGTGGTGACTGAGTTGCACAATCCTTTGTATGGGCGGGGGATTTGTGTTTACTTAGTTACTATGTGATAATCATTGAAATGTTAGAGTCGTGCTAAGAGTTTTGATAGATAGATAATATTAAGTTTAGGCACGAGTTCTTAAAACTCATGCATGTGGTAAGTCCATGACTCATAATCGTATGGTATGTTTTAAGCCCCTCAGCATATGGATAGTCTTTGATTTGTTCTCAGACTACATATTGCTAGGACAAGCTTCTAAACTCATATTCTTGTGGTAAGTTTCTGGACTCATAATGTGTGGCAAGTTTGATGAACTATACGGGGGTATAGAAAAGTTGGAGTAGATAGAAATTTTAATATGATAAAGAATAATAGTCCTAGCAATAAGTTTTGTAATTAATGAAGAAGCAGAAAGTAAATGTTAGGGAATTTAGGATATTCCCACTCTTCTAGCTTTGCTAGATTTCGAAAATTTTGGCTTCAAGTTGATTTGGCACGTGTGTGCTTTGAAAAAGATAAATGAAATTTTTAGCGATCTAAAAAGTGTCTATGCTACTTGTCTCGGCTAGACAAAAATGTTTTTTACATCAAAATGTATTTCAAAAGAATCATCCACGCACCTTTTAGCCCGATGCAGATGTGATGAATGACGGAATGCTCAACGTGTTCAATTCTTTTTATAAACATCAAATGTGATAAAACAACATCTCAAAAAATTAATATAAGTCTTGTGTGACACAACAAACTTATAATGATTATTTGATACTCTATCGTTTTACCATGCTAGAAGGCGACGTTCGATATTTTTAATAAATATCTTTGAACGTTACAACTTAATATTATGAGTAGTAGAATAAATAAATTAGAACAATTCTAATTTTATTTAATTGAATTAAACTCCTTTAATTCATGAATAAACATTTTAATTCATTTTATAAATAATATTTATTCTACATCATGAGGGGTTTATTAATATTAATTGTCTCATCTTGTTTAGCGCGCATGCACATATATATATAAAATACGCGTCATATTAATTAACATGCGAAGCATGTTTGATAATATATAATATATATAAATAAGCATGCACATATAGAATACTATATTCTACTTTGATTGATTATGGACTTTTATTCTAGTTTGGTTTATTCGAGCCACCAAATAAACCAATTGGTCAAACCTAGGGTGCAAGAATAAATTAAATTAAATGTAACTATTACATTTAAATTCGGGCTCCATTACAAACGGGTCTTCATGCGCTCCTTGCTTCTTTGCTCCAATTCTTCAAAATAATTCTAACTAATCCTATTACATATTATTTACAATAAATAGAAACATTGATCAACAGTCAAGGGGAAGTACATAGGAGAGAAATAGAATTTTACAAGAGAAAAATTAGAAAGACGAGGTACGCAGACCCCATTTATTAAAACCCATTCATTCATGCATTTAATTAAAATTAAATCCAATCACATTGGTCAATAGTCCATAATCAATCCCATTTATTATCATATATATCAACATATATATCAATAAATAATATTCATCGCATGAATTAAATAAAACATTCCATATATGTATTGTTATCATTTAATGGGCAATTTAAAGTTGCATGAAATCTAATTTCATATTTAAAATAAACCATTTATTTTAATTATAAAATTATTTAAAAATAAACTATTTATTTTTATTATTTTAAAATTACCCAAAATAAACATTTTATTTTGAAAATTTTAAAATCTGCACAAAATTACCAAACTGTTTGAGTAATTAATATATATTATAAATATATCATATATATTAATAATATATATATTACTAGTCGGTTAGTATATATATAATATACCAAATCCGAAAAGTTGCTTTATGGATACACCACAAAAAACCGAAATAATGCAATTTCTTGCGGCTTTGTGCATGACTTGAATTCTGGGACAAGCTTGCCTTTTTGGTTTATATCAAATATACTTTACCGAAAAAATGGCTGCATTAACTTTTCTTCCATAACCGAAATTCCATCATTCATGCTAAAAATGATTCACTTATATACTTATATATATATATATATATATATATATATATATATTAGTTAATTGCGTAAATCACTTCTTCTTTTTTTAAAATATCTAGGTGACTTAACTAATATATATATATATATATATATATATATATATATATATATATATATATATATATATTTATTATTTCGTTAACCCATTCCATGAACCATTCACAGAACCAATTCGGCAATCCGTTACTTTTGAAAAAAAAAAAAATCAATTTGCGATTTAAATAACTTTTAAAAAATAATAATAATACTAATAATTTTATACAATAAATTATGCCCAATAAATTATTCTAAACACATACTCATACATATATGAAATTAAAACAATTAATAATTCGCATAAGTTTGGCTTTGATGCCACTGTTGGTTTGCAAAAATTATGGCATACATATAATCAAATTATATAAGCGCAACGGAAGCAAGAAAATCATATTTTAAAATTTTTGTATAAACCAATAACCCGGATCTTTCTTATGCGACTATTATTAATTGAGAAAGGATAAAAGAATTTATACCTTTGTAGAACCAAACTTCCACGGGTACAAGTTCATCTCCCTTTAATCCTTCACGTTCTTCTTCAAATTCACCGATTAGATTCCATGGATCAATGTTAGCTCCCCAAGTGTTGAGCCTCTAGAGGTGATCCACCAAGAGATCTATGAATTAAAGAAGTGGATCTTGGTTTCTCCAAACCATGGGTGGCTAGCCCTTGTGAGGATCCGAATTTCCAGGATTTCTTTAATAATATTAAATGAGAATTTAATTAATAAAATTATCAAGGTTGTTAAAGAAATTATTATTTTATGTGAATTAATGTATGTGATATGATTTAATTGATAAATTAAATTTGTACAGAGATGGTGATGAATTGTGTTGAATTAAAATAATAAATTGTTTAAAAACAATTTATGAGGAATAAAAGAATTTCAGATAAAGGTACAATAAATTGTACAATTAAATTGTTATGAAAATGTAGAAATTATGATTTAATAATGTATGTGGTAATGTGAAATATGAAAAATTGGATATGTATATATATACACTTGTATATATACGTGAGTGTTTAATTGATAATTATATATTTCATTAATTATGAAAATTAAGGGATTAATAATTAAATTAATCCAAGAATTTATGAAAAGCGAATGAGGAAGTTAGTAAAATTGTAATTATTAGATTTTATTGTGAAGGAAGTTTAGAAATTAATTGAAAAGAAATGTAATTATATAAATTATATAATAATAAATTATATAATTTATATAAGGAAATTAAAATGTTATATGAAGGAAATTTAATTATATAAATTATATAAGAATAATTATATAATTTATATAAGAGAATTAAATTAACTAAGGATGGAAGAAAATTTTATAATTTGTATTTGTGGAAAATGGAAATAATTAGAAAGGAATAACGTAATTATATAACTTATATTAAATTATATAATTTATATAAGAAATTATTGTGAATATAAAAGAAATTGAATAATAAATAAGAAAAAGAAATGTTTTAAGTTATTAAAAATTATATTTATGTATAATGGAATTATTATGACTTTTATGAAAGATAATATTTCGGAAATGTGAACATGTTAATGTAACATGTTGTCTAGGTAACGAAATGAAAAATTACGAAAAATAATTTTTATATGTTATATGAATTATTTTATGATTTTTGGAAGTATAAATTATCTCAAATAAATACATGCATGTCAGTATGCGTGTACAAAATTTGTCAAGAAAAGTGCCCAAAAGAGGTATTAATGTTATTTATAAATTAAATTATGATTTTTAGTGAATTAAAATAAATATTTTATATACATTATATAAAATATTTATTACACGATATAGTTACGTAATGTATTAAAATTCAAATTTTCGCTTAAGAATTGTCCAGAAATTTCCGGAAATTGGCGAGAGAGAGAGAGAGTCGGTGGAATAATTTTTTAATTCCAAAAATTTTAAACAACTTGCAAATATAAAAAAGGAAGAAACAAAAAAGAAAAGAAGAAGAAAAGAAAGCAAGCAAGTTTTCTCTTCCTCTCAATTTATTCCACCGAGCACCACCACTTTGCCGCCCGAACCTCCATAGCCACTAACCAAGAAGAAAGGAATTATTGGTGCTTCCATGGAAGGATTTCAAAGCTTTTTGGAAGGTATAAAATTAATTATTTGATTTATTTTGTGTATTATGGGTAGTAAAATAATTTGGAGAAAAATTAGTAAAGAATTATAATAATTATTCTAAATAATTTATGGAAGTGTATTTATGAATTTTATCATGTTTGATGTAATTATGTTGTGGTATTGAGAAGCAAAAATGGTGAAAAAAATGAATAATTTGGCAAAAGGTGGCCACTGTTCACGACAGGAGCAGAAGAAGGAAAAAGGAACGACCGCGCATTGCGCGCGGTCAGATTTGCCGGACGCGTCGTTAAAACGACGTCGTTTTGGGCAGTAAGGGCGGGCCGCGCAACGCGCGGTAGAAGTTTCCGGAACAGGCCATCAAACGACGTCGTTTTGGAACGACAGGGATGGGCCGCGCAATGCGCGGCCGCGTTTTGGGAAAAATGACTAAAATGCCCCTGGCCTTTCCGGTGAATTCCCAGCGTGTCCCTAGGAGCGCGGAAAGTACGAAAATGCCCCTGGACTTTTCGGTTAATTCCGGTTATGTCCCTAGCATTGCGAAATTTATGGAAATGCCCCTGATCTTTCCGGAAAATGCCAGTTTTGTCCCTTTAGCTGCGAAAATTACCAAATTGCCCCCAGAATTAGTTTTTAATGAAATAAATGTTTAAAAATTGTTTAAAAATTCCAGAAAATTATAGAAAAATACTAAAAATATAGAAATGATGTTTGGGCATTAAATTTAATATTTCTGTAAAAATATTAAATATGAGGGATTAATATTTAAATATTAATCCATTAAGTTTAAGAGTTAGAAAATGAATAAATGTAAATCCGGACAACCAGATATGTTAAATTTTATCCGATGAGCCGGGTTGTTCGTAGTGAATGTATTAAATATTAAGTTATGCTAATATTTTAAGGAACGAGGTTAATATAATTAACCATATTAATTAATAATTGGGTCAGAGATGATATTAAATAAGTAAATTAGTATCATAAAGAGATAAATAATAATTATTTGATTATTTTATGATCATAGGTTGATCGAGTTAAGAGTTTGAGATATCAATTTAAATACCTGGACGCCAGGCAAGTTCTTCAGTCCCTTTTTATGTTAAGTGTTGGACTGTATGATATATAATTCTTGTTTTAAATGTATACAAATTATGTGTTACGTGATACGTGATTATTATGACCACAATGTGTATTTTGTGCAATGATATGAATATAGATGAGATATATTGCTATAGTAGAAGCACAAGCACATGATGTATGACACACACCAAGCATGATAAAGTATATGCTACGTGAAGTATAGCTGTTGAACTTGCTGAGCCGTTGTGCTCATTACGTGCTTAATAAACATTTTTGCAGGAAAGAAATGAATTTCAAAAATATCGGATGATATAAAGACAGATAATCACTGAAGGTTGTGAACGTTATTGTTATATTTCAATAACATAGCGTGAATACTATTGTTAATTTTATAGTGTTATTTTGTATGTACATATATGTTGAATCCAGACAGGATAAGTCAAGTTTTGAACTGTGATTGTACTAGATAGATGTTACGATAGAAATTATTAAATGGCTTAACTATGGATTATGAAATCAAGAATAAATTGTATGGATATGAACAATACTAAATTGTGAATGTTGAGCTATATGACACTAGTAAGAGAAAAGAAAAAGGTTAAGGTTGCGATCCATGGGACTAGGATCGAAATGTAAGGATTTTAAATATCCAAATGTTTTAATACAATAATTAAGTTGAGAAAAAAAAAAAGAAAAATTTATACCGAAAATTTGGAAATTTGTGATATTGATATTAAATAATGGATCAATTTAGGTAATGAAAGATTTATTAACGGACCGAAATTTGGACGTAATGAAAATAATGTTTATTAAATACAAGATTTAAGGTAACAATATGGGTCGAATTTCGGGGCCGTTACAGTTGGTATCAGAGCTAGAGGTTATAAACCTTAGGTAAATGATACCTTAGGCTATAACTTAAGTAAGAAAGAGTACGGTTAGTTGAGTGTTCTGAAAACTCAAGCGTATAGTAAGCTCGTGACTCATGATTATATGGTGGAGCCCCTTTAGCGAATGGGCGACTATGGCCTGACTAGGACAAGCTCCTCAACCATGTGATTATGGTAAGTTCCTGAGTCCAAATACGTGATAAGTTTGATGAACACGGGGGAATTGAAATAGAAAGATGTAAGTTAAGAAATGCAGATTTCAGATATTGATTAAAGTAAAGGAAATATTAAAGAGATAAGATTATAAGGAAGAGATAAAGATGTTAAGAAAGAGCTGAACGAAGGCAGGGAATTGAGAAAATTTATAAGTTTAATTAAGAATTTATTTGAAGGAATAATTGAAATGATTCAAAGATGAATCACAAAGATAATCAGGGGACACCTGATTTAAGTAATAAAGATGACAAGGTAATCCAAAACGTATAGGAAGAGATCATAATAATATGATCAAGAACAGCGAAAGGATCGTACTACGATACGATCATGAGGTAAGGGAAACGAGTAAAGAATAGATTGTAAAGCAAGGCCATGATGGGATCAAGTGAGAATGTGAAATAATAGAAAGACTTGTTAATGGTCAACAAAGTATAGCTTGATGCTATAAAGAGATATGGTACTATGTAATAGTACAAGAAGAATTCAGAGAATGATGAGACATTAATGACAGAAAGGTTATGATTAGGGGGTAGAAACTTGGGTACGAAATTTTAATCGAGGACTCACGTAGTGACTGAATTACACAATTCTTTGTATGGGCGGAGGATTTGTGTTTACTTAGTTATTATGTGATAATCATTGAAATGTTAGAGTCGCGCTAAGAGTTTCTAATAGATAGATAATATTAAGTTTAGGCACGAGTTCTTAAAACTCATGCATATGGTAAGTCCATGACTCATAATCATATGGTATGTTTTGAGCCCCTTAGCATATGGATAGTCTTTGATATGTTCTTAGACTACATATTGCTAGGACAAGCTTCTAAACTCATATTCTTGTGGTAAGTTCCTGGACTCATAATGTGTGACAAGTTTGATGAACTATACGGGGGTATAGAAATGTTGGAGTAGATAGAAATTTTAATATGATAGGTAATAATAGTCCTAGCAATAAATTTAATATTTAAGTAAAGAAGTAGAAGGTGAATGTTAGGGAATTTAGGGTATTCCCATTCTTCTAGCTTTGCTAGATTTCGAAAATTTTGGCCTCAAGTTGATTTGGCACGTGTGTGCTTTGAAAAATATAAATGAAATTTTTAAGCGATTTAGAAAAGTGTCTATGCTATTTGTTTCGGCTAGACAAAAATGTTTTTACATCAAAATGTATTTCAAAAGAATCATCCACGCACCTTTTAGCCCGGTGCAGATGTGATGAATGATGGAATGCTCAACGTGTTGTTGAGACGGTGCGGTACTATTTCGTCATATGATAATTCAACGCCATAAAGTATGGTTTATGGTGTAGGAATTATTAACGACGGAATCCTCAACGGACTGTCAAAATGATGCGGTAACATGAAGTCATAAATGATTTTGATTTATAAAAGTATGTCAAAGCTATAAGTCATTGCCATTTGATTCGGCTAGACGTTTTGAAAAGTTTTGACATGATAAATGTTTTAGAAAAATTTCTGCGAGTTATAAATTGTTAAAAGTAAGTCTATGCTAATTGGTCTGGCTAGACAAGCGTTGAAGAAATATAAGTCTGAGCTATTGATTCAGCTAGACAAATTTTGAAAAATATTTATTGAATTCATAATTCTTTGAAAGTTATAACCAATCGAATTATGTTTGAATGGATTCTAAGGCTGAGATGAACAAAAAGATTAAAAAAATACGGGCATGACAGATTGTTCTACTGGCGTGCCAAATTACGGATTAAATATACATCACTTTAATGACAGACTGATCCACTGTCAGGGTTTACAGTACGACGTACTCTGGGAGTGAAGTACTGTAACCGGGGTACATGTTTACTTTAATGACAGACTAACCCACTGTCAGTGGTTTGCAGTACGACGTACTCTGGGAGTGAAGTACTGTTAAACCGGGATAAAAGTTCATTCAGCATACTACAAAAAGTTTTATTTTTCCTCTACTCTTATGAAGATTGGATGGTAGGATGGGTTGTTATTATTTGATTGTGAGTGGTAAGGAAAGTAATAATTGCGAAGTAAAGTAACTAGGAAATGTGATAGTTTAGAAATGACAATGTGTAATGATCACGAGGATAGAATGAAAGAAATATATGTGGAATGAGTGCAAGGGAATTATATATGTTGCAAATGAATGAGCTATTAGTACATAGAAATTTCGAGGACGAAATTTTATGAAGGAGGGGTGAATGTGACACCCAGGATTTTTGAAATTTCCAAATAAGGATTATGATGAATTAAGTAAAGGTTAGTATTTAAAACCTAGTGTTGAATGATAAAAGTATGAAGGGAAATGGAATGTGAAGATAGTGTATTAATATGAGTTAAGAAGAGAAGGAGGAATGTGCAGAATTTAAATGAGATATAATAGAATGTATGAAATAAGTTGGTTAAGTAAGAATAAGTACGATTAGAGAAAAAGAAAGTTTTCGAAGAATGAGAAACTATCTTGATAGATACATCAAGAAATGAATTAAAGTTTTATTAATAAAATTTTAGAGAATTGTGAAATGCAATATTACAAAGGAATTCTGAATTGAAATAAGAATGGAATATTCTAATAGTTATGACAATTATGGTATTATTTTTGTAAGTTACGGATATTAAAGAAATGAAATATGATTATTATGGAATTAATTGTTATTCATCAAGATAAAGGTATAGTAATGTGCGATAAATAAAATACGTATGATTAGTACGGCAATTAAGATTCCGAGGACGGAATCCTGTTAAGGGGGGAAGAATGTGAGGATCCGAATTTCCAGGATTTCTTTAATAATATTAAATGAGAATTTAATTAATAAAATTATCAAGGTTGTTAAAGAAATTATTATTTTATGTGAATTAAGGTATGTGATATGATTTAATTGATAAATTAAATTTGTACAGAGATGGTGATGAATTGTGTTGAATTAAAATAATAAATTGTTTAAAAACAATTTATGAGGAATAAAAGAATTTCAGATAAAGGTACAATAAATTGTACAATTAAATTGTTATGGAAATGTAGAAATTATGATTTAATAATGTATGTGGTAATGTGAAATATGAAAAATTGGATATGTATATATATACACTTGTATATATACGTGAATGTTTAATTGATAATTATATATTTCATTAATTATGAAAATTAAGGGATTAATAATTAAATTAATCCAAGAATTTATGAAAAGCGAATGAGAAAGTTAGTAAAATTGTAATTATTAGATTTTATTGTGAAGGAAGTTTAGAAATTAATTGAAAAGAAATGTAATTATATAAATTATATAATAATAAATTATATAATTTATATAAGGAAATTAAAATGTTATATGAAGGAAATTTAATTATATAAATTATATAAGAATAATTATATAATTTATATAAGAGAATTAAATTAACTAAGGATGGAAGAAAATTTTATAATTTGTATTTGTGGAAAATGGAAATAATTAGAAAGGAATAACGTAATTATATAACTTATATTAAATTATATAATTTATATAAGAAATTATTGTGAATATAAAAGAAATTGAATAATAAATAAGAAAAAGAAATGTTTTAAGTTATTAAAAATTATATTTATGTATAATGGAATTATTATGACTTTTATGAAAGATAATATTTCGGAAATGTGAACATGTTAATGTAACATGTTGTCTAGGTAACGAAATGAAAAATTACGAAAAATAATTTTTATATGTTATATGAATTATTTTATGATTTTTGGAAGTATAAATTATCTCAAATAAATACATGCATGTCAGTATGCGTGTACAAAATTTGTCAAGAAAAGTGCCCAAAAGAGGTATTAATGTTATTTATAAATTAAATTATGATTTTTAGTGAATTAAAATAAATATTTTATATACATTATATAAAATATTTATTACACGATATAGTTACGTAATGTATTAAAATTCAAATTTTCGCTTAAGAATTGTCCAGAAATTTCCGGAAATTGGCGAGAGAGAGAGAGAGTCGGTGGAATAATTTTTTAATTCCAAAAATTTTAAACAACTTGCAAATATAAAAAAGGAAGAAACAAAAAAGAAAAGAAGAAGAAAAGAAAGCAAGCAAGTTTTCTCTTCCTCTCAATTTATTCCACCGAGCACCACCACTTTGCCGCCCGAACCTCCATAGCCACTAACCAAGAAGAAAGGAATTATTGGTGCTTCCATGGAAGGATTTCAAAGCTTTTTGGAAGGTATAAAATTAATTATTTGATTTATTTTGTGTATTATGGGTAGTAAAATAATTTGGAGAAAAATTAGTAAAGAATTATAATAATTATTCTAAATAATTTATGGAAGTGTATTTATGAATTTTATCATGTTTGATGTAATTATGTTGTGGTATTGAGAAGCAAAAATGGTGAAAAAAATGAATAATTTGGCAAAAGGTGGCCACTGTTCACGACAGGAGCAGAAGAAGGAAAAAGGAACGACCGCGCATTGCGCGCGGTCAGATTTGCCGGACGCGTCGTTAAAACGACGTCGTTTTGGGCAGTAAGGGCGGGCCGCGCAACGCGCGGTAGAAGTTTCCGGAACAGGCCATCAAACGACGTCGTTTTGGAACGACAGGGATGGGCCGCGCAATGCGCGGCCGCGTTTTGGGAAAAATGACTAAAATGCCCCTGGCCTTTCCGGTGAATTCCCAGCGTGTCCCTAGGAGCGCGGAAAGTACGAAAATGCCCCTGGACTTTTCGGTTAATTCCGGTTATGTCCCTAGCATTGCGAAATTTATGGAAATGCCCCTGATCTTTCCGGAAAATGCCAGTTTTGTCCCTTTAGCTGCGAAAATTACCAAATTGCCCCCAGAATTAGTTTTTAATGAAATAAATGTTTAAAAATTGTTTAAAAATTCCAGAAAATTATAGAAAAATACTAAAAATATAGAAATGATGTTTGGGCATTAAATTTAATATTTCTGTAAAAATATTAAATATGAGGGATTAATATTTAAATATTAATCCATTAAGTTTAAGAGTTAGAAAATGAATAAATGTAAATCCGGACAACCAGATATGTTAAATTTTATCCGATGAGCCGGGTTGTTCGTAGTGAATGTATTAAATATTAAGTTATGCTAATATTTTAAGGAACGAGGTTAATATAATTAACCATATTAATTAATAATTGGGTCAGAGATGATATTAAATAAGTAAATTAGTATCATAAAGAGATAAATAATAATTATTTGATTATTTTATGATCATAGGTTGATCGAGTTAAGAGTTTGAGATATCAATTTAAATACCTGGACGCCAGGCAAGTTCTTCAGTCCCTTTTTATGTTAAGTGTTGGACTGTATGATATATAATTCTTGTTTTAAATGTATACAAATTATGTGTTACGTGATACGTGATTATTATGACCACAATGTGTATTTTGTGCAATGATATGAATATAGATGAGATATATTGCTATAGTAGAAGCACAAGCACATGATGTATGACACACACCAAGCATGATAAAGTATATGCTACGTGAAGTATAGCTGTTGAACTTGCTGAGCCGTTGTGCTCATTACGTGCTTAATAAACATTTTTGCAGGAAAGAAATGAATTTCAAAAATATCGGATGATATAAAGACAGATAATCACTGAAGGTTGTGAACGTTATTGTTATATTTCAATAACATAGCGTGAATACTATTGTTAATTTTATAGTGTTATTTTGTATGTACATATATGTTGAATCCAGACAGGATAAGTCAAGTTTTGAACTGTGATTGTACTAGATAGTTGTTACGACAGAAATTATTAAATGGCTTAACTATGGATTATGAAATCAAGAATAAATTGTATGGATATGAACAATACTAAATTGTGAATGTTGAGCTATATGACACTAGTAAGAGAAAAGAAAAAGGTTAAGGTTGCGATCCATGGGACTAGGATCGAAATGTAAAGATTTTAAATATCCAAATGTTTTAATACAATAATTAAGTTGAGAAAAAAAAAGAAGAAAAATTTATACCGAAAATTTGGAAATTTGTGATATTGATATTAAATAATGGATCAATTTAGGTAATGAAAGATTTATTAACGGACCGAAATTTGGACGTAATGAAAATAATGTTTATTAAATACAAGATTTAAGGTAACAATATGGGTCGAATTTCGGGGCCGTTACAGCCCTAATTCTCTCTCTCTTTCTAACTCTTAGATCTAGAGAATTATGGAGTACTCTCTCTAATCTAATGAAAGAGTGTGTAACCTTGATTTATGATAAGACTCCTCTTATTTATAGATCTAGTCAACCCTCCTAAACTATTTAGGATTAGGGTTTTAATTTAATTCCCAATTTAATTAGGAACTAAATTAATTAATTAAAATTCCTAAACCATTTAGGAACTTAATTATTTAATAATGAGAGTACTTCTTATTAATTAATTACTAAATCATTTAGTAACTTAATTAATTATTATAATTACAATTCCTAAACTATTTAGGAACTTAATTATATATACAATAATACTATTACTTATTAATTAATTACTAAACCATTTAGTAACTTAATTAATTATTATAATTATAATTCCTAAACTATTTAGGAACTTAATTATTTAATAATAATATTACTACTTATTAATTAATTCCTAAACCATTTAGGAACTAAATAATAATACTAGTAATAATAATAATAATAATAAGATTCCTCTTATTAATTTATAATTAGTATTTCTAAAATACTAAATTATAAATATTAAGCTATTTAATTTATTATATCACAATAGTATAAATTAAATATACTTAATTTATTATTACAATTATGCCATCCACTTCTAAAATAAATATTACTTTTTTTGCGGTGTGACCCTTTAGGTTCTCCATATTAAACCGATTGTATAATAAATAAATTAGAACAATTCTAATTCATTTATTACGAATTAACTCTTTAATTCAGAATAAATAATTATTCCACAATAACGGTAAGCCCCCTTAGCGATTAGTCGACTTTCCAGATAATATAGATTTCAACATTTAATTGTAAAAGAACCTTTCAGCAAATAGTTACCGTACAATTCAATCCTTCTACCATACAATGTCCCAATCAAATATAAGACATGGAATTTCTGTCAAGTCTTATTTATTTGATTATATGCATTTCAATTCACAAATACACAACTCTAGTTAATGTAAATTAGAAACTCCTTTCTAATTCCATTCAACCCTGGCCAGGGATTTCTGAGTTGTCACTTATTGAATCGCATAGGACATTCTCTCCCTTTACTGGAAGTGGTAGATCCTTTGTTGATCATTCATCTATCTCCATGTGTACCTTATTATACCCAATCATTTGATATACCAATAGGTCTTAAGGAATATGTCAAAGTATAACTTAGTACACACAAGATACTAAGATGATCTCAAGTCTAAGGATCACTTGTACGACTATCACATAAGGAACTCCTATTGACAGACAAGTAAAACTCCATTAGGTGTTCCTTGAGCGAGTCACGTTCAGTGAACTTATTCTCTAATAAGCACCTACATACTTGCTTTAGTGTCTCTACACAAATGATTATGAGATCAATCATCCTCTTCATAAGAGCAAGCATAGTATGTACCAATCTATCCGGATCTACTAATCCCCTTTTTAGTGATCCAACGATTAGGAACAATTTTAGTTTTGAGCTATCTTGAATTTAGATCTCATTAGCATGATCCTCATCATGGTTCTAAAAGCATTGCTCGAAAACTATGGGTTTATCCATTTGATTAATTCAAGTAATTAATCATGAATAAAGAAAGCCTTGATACTTTTATTAATAAATGAACAAGATTACAAAGTATATGCTTATCACATCAAATGTGATTGGCTTGGGGGCATATTACCTTCAGCAAGGTCACAAGACAGTGAGCATAGTTTTGAGTATTTATAACACCTTAAAGACATAAGATTGTCTTTTCGTTTTGAATATTAACAATCACTTCAATTGCAATATCCGAAGATGTGTACTCTAAGTGATCAGCCTATTGTACGTATATATTGTGCACATTATAACCATCCAATTTCGTTTTGATCGAAGTTATTACATCTGACCATAGTTTTATTCTTACATAATGATTTGTTCATTTCAGCTTTTCCCATCAGATTTCGTAACACAATAATATGGTTTGGAATAGTTTCAACAATATTCAGATTAATGAATTTGATAAATACTTGATCTAGCCGAAACAATTAGTATAGAACTTCCTTTTTAAATTGTTCATAATAAGAACAGTCATATTCATATGCAATATCTAGCTGAAACAAATGACATAGATCTACCTCATTAAATAGTTCATTTTGAGAACCAATCATAATAATTCATACAATATCTAGCCCAAACAATTAGCATAGATCTTCTTCTTTAAATAGTTCATATGAAGAACAATCATGCGAATGCACCTAAGTGCAAATATCAATAATAATATAGATATGAAATAATTCTTAATAATTATTTCATCATGTACTATGAAATTAATTTCAACCTCAAGATATGGAACTTGCATAATAAAACGAGTTTGAGTTTTAGAAAAACTTATCAAATAAATACAAGTTAAGATTCAAAGAGCTTGTCTATTCTACTGACTATTACTATTTAAGTTAAAATAACTCTCTTTGGATGACCTAACATTTAACAACATAGATCTACCACTTAACATATCACATACATGTTTATTTTACATTAATAACCTCACCATACTTGTCTTAAATCATCTAACACTTAATCGCAACCTTTAATCACTTAATAATATTATCAACATTTGATAATATTTTAATGACATAGTTATCAATTAAGAATATATCAACCACTTCATAATATTTTTACCTTTGATAATATATGAACCACAAACAAATATGATTAACTATTTAATAATATTTTAATCATTTACGAATATTATTAACTATTTAATAATATCTTAATTAATTACCAATATTATTAATCATTTGATAACATCTTAATTATTTAAACACCTACTAACATTATTAATCATTTAATAACGTCTTACTCTTTTTTCTAATAATATTATTCATTAAATAATATCTTAATCATTTATAGATATTATTAACAATTTAATAATATTTTACACTCTTAATAATATTATTAATTCGTTAATAATATTTTAATTCTTTATTAATATTATTAATCATTTAATAATATTTTATTCACTTATTAATATTATTAACCATTTAATAATATTTTAATCATTTATTAATATTATTAATCATTTAATAATATTTTATTCACTTATTAATATTATTAACCATTTAATAATATTTTAATCCTTTATTAATATTATTAATTATTTAATAATATTTTATTCATTTATAAATATTATTAACAATTTACTAATATTTTAATCCTTTATCAATATTATTAAATACTCTATCACTTATTAATCATTTAATAATATTTTAATTATTTATTAATATTATTAATTATTTAATAATATTTTAATTTAGTCTATTATTATTATTATTATTTTATTTTTTTTTACATTATTCTGACCCATTTTGATTTTAAAGGATCTGACTTGCATTTGGACCGACTCGACTTGACCCGATTGAATTAAATTATTTTTTCCCCCAAAAATCTAAAACCACCATTGCGGCGGTCCTTACCAACGCTGCGGTGGTCCTCGACAAAATGCTTCACCGCTGCAGCAGTAGTTCATTTTTAAAAACTAAAATTTTGCCTTTCTAACTTTTGATTTCATTGACTTCAATCCTTCATAAAACATGCAACACATGATCAAATGATCTTAAATCTGTTTTGTTAGGTTCAGAACTTAGTATTCTCTAAGTTTTCAAGAATCAATTAAATTCGAAAAATATTTTTGACAACAAAAATCAAGATCAATCCTTTAGGGTTTTAAATGACCATTTTTTTACAAAAAATCACATAACTTTTTCGTTTTAACTTAGTTTTCGTCAATTCAACTTACGTTACGATCGAAACCCACTCAATTAACATACAAGAAACAAAAATCACATAAACAACTTATATGTCATAAATCACACATAACCAACCTAGACATCCAACTAGGGTTTAAAAACCAAATATGCTCATACGACATTTTCTTCCATCATTTTATATACAAAACATGTTAGAACACATATCTAGCATATTCAACCATAGATGTTCATAAATCATCTAGATCTGCTATCATAGAGCTTTAAAAATAGCTTTTTGAAAACATAGACTACACTGTATACTTCAAAATAGGTTTTTGATCATAAAAACAACATAAATCACATAGATCGCATATATTTGCATATACTCCATTATAACCCAACTTATATCTTCGGATCTCACCATAGATCCTCTTCACATGGATTCTCCCATAACCAAGTAGGATAAAACTCATATATAAAGAAAATAACAAGTTAGGGTTTGAGAAACTTTTAAACCTTATATGGAGATCTTCTTCTTGCTAAGGATATAACTCCTCCTTGTTCTTCTTTTCTACCCAAAATTCTTCTTTAGATCCCTCTTGGTGTTTTTAGCTAACAAGCTCTTTAACTCATAATGCTCTCAAGATCTATAACAACCAACCAGGTTGGTATTTAGTTAATTTTCATTCCTCGTATTCCTTTCCGAATGTGTAAATAGTGATTTTTGCTAATTTTTCGAGAAATATTTTATTAGAGATTACATATCACCACCTTATATAAACACTATCTGTTAATATGAAATTTTAAAAAATGAAAAGGCATTTTCTACGTGAAAAGTGTTTTTCACGTTTATTTTTTGAGAAAAATATTTGTATCAGATTAACCCTCAACAAATATTCTTAATCATAGAATACTTAGTTTAGGCTATAATTTTAACCTCTAATCATCTACAATCGCTCTTATGAGTCGTCTTAGGTTTTTTTAAGTATACTCGGGAAAATTTGTTCCTGAGGTATTTTACATCGTATTATACATAGTGATTAGATCACAAGAATCGATCTTTATTAATCTCATAGGATCTCATTACAGGTACTACCGAATATCGGATCCTTTCCTTCTTTCGTATTATATTCATATTTGTGAATAGTTTGTATTATTCTCATATTCTTCCCGTATTCCACTCATATATGTGAATAAGGTTTTCTGTATTTGCACATCGTATAAATACCTAACTTATTGTATACCTTAACATATACTCATTCCATGAATTCTAGGTTTCAAACCTTTTTAACATATGTTTCACATTTTACCCTAACACTCGAATTAGGTTAAAATGTCTAGTTATCTAAACACATTCATCTTTCTTAAACTAGGTTTTAGACTTCAACCCTTAAAAGAATTCCATCCTTAGAGTTACTACGATTGTATATTTAAAGTTTAGTTTACTTCTAAACCCTTACACATCCGTTTATTCAAACAACCTCATCGATTTGTCTTATCCTTAGGTATTACTGTGAGGATCCGAATTTCAGGATTTCTTTAATAATATCGAATAAGAATTAATTGATAAAAAAATATCAAGGTTGTTTAAGTTAATTATTATTTTAAGTAATTTAAAGTGTTTGAAGGGATTTAATTAGTAAATTAAATTTGTACAGAGATGGTGATGATTTGTGTTGATTTAAAATAATTAAAAAGTAAATAAATTGTTTAAAAACAATTTATGAAGGATAAGAAAAATGTCAGGTAAATGTACAATAAATTGTACAATTAAATTATTATGAAAATGCAGAAATTATAATTTAATTAAGGCTATGTGATAATGTAAATGCATGAATTAAATATGTATATATATACATTTGTATATATATATATGTGCTATGTTTAATTAATAATTATAAATATTATTAATTATGGAAAATTAAAGGGATTAATAATTAAATTAATCCAAATTTAAATAAAAGGCGAATGAGGAAGTTAATAAAATTGTAATTATTGATTTTAGATTTAATTAAGAATTATGGTGGAAATTTAGAAATTAATTGAGAAGGAAAAGTAATTATATAAATTATATAATAATAAATTATATAATTTATATAAGGAAATTAAAATAAGGTATGAAGAAAATAATAATTATATAAATTATATAAGAATAATTATGTAATTTATATAAGGTGATTAAATGGAATAAGGTTGGAGGAAATTAAGAAATTATTTAAAAAAGGAGAATGTGAATATATAAATTATATAATATTAAGTTATATATAATTTATATATATAAAGAAATTATTGTAAATATTAAAGAAATGGAATAATAAATAAGAAAGAGGGATGTTCTAAATTATTAAAAATTATATTTATGTATAATGGAATTATTATGACCTTTACGAAAAATAATATTTCGAAAACGTGAACATGTTAATGTAACATGTTGTCCAAGTAACGGAGTGAAAAATTATGAAAAATAATTTTATAGACTATACGAATTAATTTATGATTTTTTGAGGTATTAATTACCTCAAATAATTACATGCATGTCATTATGCGTGTATAAAAATTGTCAAGTAAAGTACCCAAATGAGGTATTAAAATTAATTATAAATCACAATATGATTTTTGGTGAATTAAAATAAATATTTTATATATATGATGTAAAATATTTATTACATGATATAATCACGTAATGTAACAAATTTTAATTATGCATGTTGGTTTTATCCGAAAATTGTTAAGTCGGTTGTGGCAAGTCGGCGGAATTGTGGGGTGTTTCAAAATAAGTTAAGTTGCTTATTAGATATAAGAATAAAAGGAAAAAGAAAAGTAAAGAGAATGGAAGAAAAAGAATTACAAAACAAAACAAAAACCCTCTCTTTCTCTTCCTCCGGAACCACCACCACCCGACCACCATGCTACCACCAAGAGGGAAAAGAAGAAATTTTGGTGCCATCTAGAGGGAGTTTTAAGCTTCAAAGAAGGTATAATTAAATTTTTATGATTTATTTTGGTATTTATGGTATTAAATTAATTTTGTGGAAAAATAGAAAATAAATAGAATTATTATTCTAAATAATTATTTGATGCATATGTATGAATTATGCAATTTTTTTGGAATGGTTTTGTGAAGAAAACTTGGTAAAAAAATGGTTAAATTAGGAAGTTGATACACTGTTTCTGGGCTGGAAGAAGAAGAAGAAAAAGGCTGTCGCGCAATGCGCGGCAGCCATATTTTTTTCGGACGTTGGGCACAAAACGGCGCCGTTTGGGGGGATCGCGCGGAATAAGGGCCGCGCAATGCGCGGACCTCGGTACAGAACAGCCAAACGACGTCGTTTGGCTGGTGCGGGGAAGAAGGTCGCGCGCAACGCGCGGCGTCCGACGACCTGGAAAAGACCATTTTGCCCTCGGTCTTTTCCGGAAAGGACCAGCGTGTCCTTCAGCCTTGTCAATTTACGGGTATGCCCCTGAGCTTTCCGTGAAATTCCAATCGTGTCCCTAACGTTGCCGAAATGACGGAAATGCCCCTGGGCTTTTCGGGAAATACCAAATATGTCCCAAGGGGCGCGGAAATTACCAAAATGCCCCAGAATCAGTTTTTAATTAAATAAATGTTTAAAAATTGTTTAAAAATTATAGAAAATTATAGAAAAATACTAAAAATATAGAAATGATGTTTGGGTATTAAATTTAATATTTTTGTAAAAATATTAAGTTTTATAGATTAATATTTAAATATTTTAAATATTAATCTATTAAGTTTAAAAGCTAGAGAATGATTAAATGAAAATTCGGACAACCAGATATGCTAAATTTTATCCGATGAGCCGGGTTGTCCGTAGTGAAGGCATTAAATATTAAGTTAAATAAATATATTAAGGAATGAGGTTAATATAATTAACCATATAAAATTAATAATTGTCCCAGAGATGATATTAATTAATTCAATTAATATCATAGGTTGTTAAATAATTATTATTTGATCATTTTATGATCATAGGTTGATCGAGTTAAGGTTTTAAGCTAATAATTGGACGTCAGACAAGTTCTTCAGTCCCTTTTATGTTAAATGTTGGAATGTTATGATATGTAATTCTTGTTTTAACTGCATACAAATTATGTGTTACGTGATACGTGATTAATATGACCACAATGTGTATTTTGTGCAACGATATGAATATATATGAGATATATTGCTATAGTAGATGCACAAGCACATGATGTATGACACACACCAAGCATGATAAGGTATGTGCTACGTGAATCATAACTGTTGAACTTGCTGAGCCGTTGTGCTCATTACTTGCTTAAAATAAACTTTTGTAGGTAAATAAATGAGTTTCAGAAATATCAGATTGTGCTAAAGATGAATTATCTAGAAGGTTGGATACGTAACTGTTATAATTTCGATGTCATGATTCAATGTGAGTGAATTGTATTCAATGTGAGTGAATTGGTAAAATTTATGTGAATGTGTTGTATCCATTTACAAATTGGTCCGGATAGGACGAATAGAGTTACATGGCGAACTAGGGTTGATTAAGATAATTGTTACGATAAAGATTTATTAAATGGTCTTATTGTGAATTACGATTGAAAAGAACAAATGTAAAGATATAATTATTATTAAATTTTAAATGTTGAACGTATGACATTTGTAAAGAAGGAAAAAGTTAAGGTTGCGATCCAGGGACTAGGATCCAGATGAAAGAATTTTGAATATCCAAATGTTTTAATACAATGATTGTGAAAAAGAAAAATTTATACCGAAAATTTAGTCATTGTTGATTTTTAAATATTAGATAATGGATCAGTTAAGGTGGTTAAAGATATATTAACGAACCGAAATTTAGACGTAAGAAAGATAATGTTTCATAAATATGAAAATTAAGATAACAAAGTGGGTCGAATTTCGGGGTCGTTACAGTTGGTATCAGAGCTAGAGGTTATGAACCTTAGGTAAATGATACCTTAGGCTATAACCTAAAGTAAGAAAGAGTAAGGTTAGTTGAGTGTTCTGAAAACTCAAGCGTATAGTAAGCTCGTAACTCATGATTGTATGGTGGAGCCCCTTTAGCGAATGGGCGACTATGGCCTGACTAGGACAAGCTCCTCAACCATATGATTATGGTAAGTTCCTGAGTCCAGGTACGTGATAAGTTTGATGAACATGGGGGGAATTGAAATAGAAAGATGTAAGTTAAGAAATACAAATCTCAGATAGTGGCTGAAGTAAAAGAAATATGAAAGATAGAAGATTATAAGGAAGAGATAAAGATGTTAAGAAAGATTTGAATGAAACGAATTGAGAAAATTTATAAGTTCAATTAAGAATATATCTGAAAGAATAGTAGAAATGATTCAAATATGAATCTCAAAGATAATCAAGGGACACCTGATTTAAGCAATAAAGATGATAAGGTAATCCAAAACGTATAGGAAGAGATCATAATAATATGATCAAGAACAGCGAGAGGATCGTACTACGATACGATCATGAGATAAGGGAAACGAGTAAGGAATGGATTGTAAAGCAAGGTCATGATGGGATCAAGTGAGAATATGAAATAATAGAGAGACCTGTTAATGGTCGAAAAGGCATATTTTAATGTTATAAAGAGATATAGTACTATGAAATAGTACAAGAAGAATTCAGAGAATGATGAGCCATGAATGACAGAAAGGTTATGATAAGGGGGTAGAAAACTTGGGTACGAAATTTCATTTGAGGACTCATGTGGTGACTGAGTTGCACAATCCTTTGTATGGGCGGGGGATTTGTGTTTACTTAGTTACTATGTGATAATCATTGAAATGTTAGAGTCGTGCTAAGAGTTTTGATAGATAGATAATATTAAGTTTAGGCACGAGTTCTTAAAACTCATGCATGTGGTAAGTCCATGACTCATAATCGTATGGTATGTTTTAAGCCCCTCAGCATATGGATAGTCTTTGATTTGTTCTCAGACTACATATTGCTAGGACAAGCTTCTAAACTCATATTCTTGTGGTAAGTTTCTGGACTCATAATGTGTGGCAAGTTTGATGAACTATACGGGGGTATAGAAAAGTTGGAGTAGATAGAAATTTTAATATGATAAAGAATAATAGTCCTAGCAATAAGTTTTGTAATTAATGAAGAAGCAGAAAGTAAATGTTAGGGAATTTAGGATATTCCCACTCTTCTAGCTTTGCTAGATTTCGAAAATTTTGGCTTCAAGTTGATTTGGCACGTGTGTGCTTTGAAAAAGATAAATGAAATTTTTAGCGATCTAAAAAGTGTCTATGCTACTTGTCTCGGCTAGACAAAAATGTTTTTTACATCAAAATGTATTTCAAAAGAATCATCCACGCACCTTTTAGCCCGATGCAGATGTGATGAATGACGGAATGCTCAACGTGTTGTTGAGACGGTGCGGTACTATTTCGTTATAAGATGATTCAACACCATAAAGTATAGTTTATGGTGTAGGAATTATTAACGACGGAATTCTCAACGGGCTGTCAAAATGACGCGGTAACATGAAGTCATAAATGATTTTGATTTTTGAAGGTATGTCAGAACTATAAGTCCTTGCCATTTGACTCGGCTAGACGTTTTGAAAAGTTTTGACATGATGAATGTTTTAAAAATTTCTGCGAGTTATAAATTGTTAAAAGTGTAACGACCCCGAAATTCGACCCATTTTATTCCCTTTAATTTTGTATTTACTATATATTATCTTCCTTACGTCCAAATTTCGGTCCGTTAATAAATCTTTCATCACCTAAATTGATCCATTATTAAATTTCAAAATCCTCAGTTCCCAAATTTTTGGTATAAATTTTTCTTTTTTTTTCTTTTTCTCAATCATTGTATTAAAATATTTGAATATTTAAAATTCTTACATCTTGGATCCTAGTCCCTGGATCGCAACCTTAACTTTTTCCTTCCTTTCTTGTATCATAAATCTCGTCATTCAAATTTTAATGTCGTTCATATCCATACAAATATTCTTTGTTTCATCGTTCATAAACAAACGTGTAATAATTTCTCACGTAACAATTAATTTGAACATTCACAGTTCACAATTTAATACAACTCGTCCTATCCGGATCCACTCTATATGTATATACAAAATATTCATGTAATCTTGACAAATTATTCACATTAAATCATAATATAAACATATAACATTTACAACCTCTTAGGAAAATTCGTCTCTATATAATCTGATATTCTTGAAATTCTTTCTTTCCTGCAAAACGTTTATTAAGCAAGTAATGAGCACAACGGCTCAGCAAGTTCAACAGTTATGATTCACGTAGCACATACCTTATCATGCTTGGTGTGTGTCATACATCATGTGCTTGTGCTTCTACTATAGCAATATATCTCATATATATCCATATCGTTGCACAAAATACACATTGTGGTCATATTAATCACATATCATGTAACACATAATTTGTATGCAGTTAAAACAAGAATTACATATCATAACGTTCCAACATTTAACATAAAAGGGACTGAAGAACTTGCCTCGGTTTGCGTTCATTACGTAACACTTACAAACACCCCACGTATGACCTTGTTCGTCAATTTACATTTCTGCGATCTTTATTATTCCTCACATAACCTATATATCAAACTCAGGTTATATCACAATCAATAATCTCGTTCGAGAAATAATATTCTTCTAAATTATTCTACTAAATTTTAACAACGTTGCCTTTATCGTAACTTTTTCGTTACTTAATCGTTTACGTTCACTAGTCAGTCAACACACGATCCATAATATCCTAACATCTCACGAGTCTAATAAACCTTTCAAAGCCTCCAAAATATTATTCCGGACTTTTCAACTCATTTTTACATTTTTCGAATTATCCGACAATTTTCTGTAATTATTTCTATTTATAAAACTATTATTTAATAGCTTTAAAATAGAAATAATAATACAACATACTTTTATATCCTCCAAACACCATCCATATTTATCTTATATTATTATAAGATTTTTCACCAAGTTTCATAATTTTCTAACATTCATAAAATTTTCTATGAATTTCCACTCTTTTTAAAATAACTTTAAATAGCCTTAAAAAAAACAATAAATACTTTTGCTCTTCAATAAATTACCAAAAATTTTCACAAATTCTGGAATAATATAACAATAATTCTGTCCAGAACAAATTTTAGCACAAAAATATTTTTAGTAATTAAATTTTAATTTTAATGCACTGAAACTTCAGAAATTCACAGTAATTAGCACGTTTGTCCGAAAATTATGAATCTTAAGTCCATTCCACACGAAATTTTGATTCTCTACAACTTTGTAGAAGGAAAGTTTTCCAAATTCTGCACCAAAATGGACAGAATTACCCCTGTTCGGACTGCTCATTTCAAATTCCAATTTTCCTATTTTTAATCCAACTTTTCCCACAATAATTACTCTAAACATCATATAATCCACACATACATATCCAAAATGATAAACAACAATTATCTTAAGTATTTACTAATTTTTGCACAAAATTTAATTAACACCATAATTAACAAAAATTTAAACAATTAATTAATTTTTATACCTTTTAAAGGCTTAAAACTCCTCTTTTTGAAGCTTTTTCATCACCTTGTTGGCACACCAAGATTATCTTCTCTCGGTAATGGTGGTGCAGGGTGGCGTGGTGGTAGTGTTGGTTTCGGATGGAACTAAATATAGTAAGAAGAGTTTGTTTTGAGTTTTATTTCTCTTTTCCTTCTTTGCCATATATATATATATTATGTCTTTTCTTTTTATACAATCACTTAATCAAATTGAACAAGCACTCCCACATCCGCCGCCTTATCCTTCCTACGCCACAACCGAGCCACTTTTCAGATAAATTAACATGCATAATAGAAATTTAATACATTACGTAATTATTTCGTGTAATAAATATTTTATATAATAAATATAAAATATTTATTTTAATTCACTAAAATTCATATTATGATTTATAAATAATATTAACACCCATTTTGGGTACTTTTCTTGACAAGTTTTGTACACATATAATGACATGCATGTAGTTATATGAGGTAATTTATACCTCCAAAAATCATAAAATAATTCATAGGACATATAAAAATTATTTTTCATAATTTTTCATTCCGTTATTTGGACAACATGTTACATTAACATGTTCACGTTTCCGAAATATTATTCTTCGTAAAAGTCATAATAATTCCATTATACATAAACATAATTTTTAATAACTTAAAACATTCCTTTTTCTAATTTATTATTCAATTTCTTTAATATTAATATTAATTTCTTTTTATATATAAATTATATAATTTAATATTATATAATTTATATAATTACATTCTCCTTTTAAATAATTTCTTAATTTCCTCCAACTTTATTCCATTTAATCACCTTATATAAATTACATAATTATTCTTATATAATTTATATAATTATCATTTTCTTCATACCTTATTTTAATTTCCTTATATAAATTATATAATTTATTATTATATAATTTATATAATTACTTTTCTTTCTCAATAATTTCTAAATTTCTTCCAAAATTCTTGATAAACTCTAAAATCGATAACTACAATTTTACAACTTCCTCATTAGCTTTTATCTTACTTTGGATTAATTTAATTATTAATCCCTTAATTTTCATAATTAATATCATTTATATTTATCACTTAAACATATACATTTATATATAAAAATGTATATATATAAAAATATACATATTTAATTCATTCCTTTCATATTATCACATAACCTTATTTAAATATAATTTTTGCATTTTCATAATAATTTAATTGTACAATTTATTGTACAATTACCTGAAATTCTTTTATTCTTCATAAATTGTATTTACACAATTTATTTACTTTTCAATTATTTCAAATTCACATAATTTATCACCATCTCTGTACAAATTTAATTTACTAATTAAATCTCATCACATACCTTAATTCACATAAAATAATAATTTCTTTACACAACCTTGAAAATTGTGTCTATTAAATTCTTATTTAATCTTATTAAATAATTCCGAAAATTCGGATCCTCACATTCTTCCCTCCTTAACAGGATTCCGTCCTCGGAATCATAATTGCCGTAATACTTATACGTATATTATTCATAGCACCTTGCTATACCTTCATCTTGATGAATAACAATTTGATCAATAATAATTATATTTTACCTCTTTAATATCCATAACTTACATGGATAACCTCATAATGGTCATTACTGTCAAAATATTTAATTTACAAATGCTTTATAATAGTACATTTCATATTTCTCTAAAAATTTTATGAACAACACTTTAATTCATTTCTTGATATACTTATTAAGATAATTTCTTATTCTCCGAAAAGTTTCATCATAATTCTTTTCTTAATTCATATAAATCTTCTTCACGTTTCTTTTCATCATTTTCTTCTTAATTCACATTCATAATCCTCTTCATATTTCATAATTCATTCTTTACTACTTCCATTATTCAACATTAGGTTTTAAATACTAACATTTACTTGATTTATCATAATCCTTATTTAGAATTATTTTAAAATTCTGGGGTATCACATTCACCCCTCCTTCATAAAATTTCGTCCTCGAAATTTCTATGTACTAATATCTCATTCATTTGCAACATATATAATTCCCTTGCACTCATTCCACATATATTTCTTTCATTCTGTCCTCGTGGTCATTACACATTGCCATTTCTAAACTATCACATTTCCTAGTTACTTTACTTCGCAATTATTAGTTTCCTTACCACTCACAATCAAATAATAATAACCCATCCTACCATCCAATCTTCATAAGAGTAGAGGAGAAATAAAACTTTTTGTAGTATGCTGAATGAACTTTTATCCCGGTTTAACAGTACTTCACACCCAGAGTACGTCGTACTGCAAACCACTGACAGTGGGTTAGTCTGTCATTAAAGTAAACATGTACCCCGGTTACAGTACTTCACTCCCAGAGTACGTCGTACTGTAAACCCTGACAGTGGATCAGTCTGTCATTAAAGTGATGTATATTTAATCCGTAATTTGGCACGCCAGTAGAACAATCTGCCATGCCCGTGTTTCTTAATCTTTTTGTTCATCTCAGCGTTAGGATTCATTCAAAAGTAATTTGATTGGTTATAACTTTCAAAGAATATGAATTCAATATTTCACAAAATTTGTCTAGCTGAATCAATAGCTCAGACTTATATTTCTTCAACGCTTGTCTAGCCAGATCAATTAGCATAGACTTACTTTTAACAATTTATAACTCGCAGAAATTGTTAAAACATTTATCATGTCAAAACTTTTCAAAACGTCTAGCCGAGTCTAATGACAATGACTTATAGTTCTGACATACCTTCAAAAATCAAAATCATTTATGACTTCATGTTACCGCGTCATTTTGACAGTCCGTTGAGAATTTCGTCGTTAATAATTCCTACACCATAAACCGTACTTTATGGTGTTGAATCATCTTATAACGAAATAGTACCGCACCGTCTCAACAACACGTTGAGCATTCCGTCATTCATCACATCTGCACCGGGCTAAAAGGTGCGTGGATGATTCTTTTGAAATACATTTTGATGTAAAAACATTTTTGTCTAGCCAAGACAAGTAGCATAGACACTTTTTGAATCGCTTAAAAATTTTCATTTATAATTTTCAAAGCACACCCGTGCCAAATCAACTTGAGGCCAAAAATTTCGAAGTCTAGAAAAGCTAGAAGAGTGGGAATATCCTAAATTCCCAAACATTCACGTTCTGCTTCTTTATTTAATTACAAAATTTATTGCTAGGACTATTATCATATTAAAATTTATATCTACTCCAACTTTTCTATACCCCCGTATAGTTCATCAAACTTACCACACATTATGAGTCCAGGAACTTACCACAAGAATATGAGTTTAGGAGCTTGTCCTAGCAATATGTAGTCTAAGAACAAATCAAAGACTATCCATATGCTGAGGGGCTCAAAACATACCATACCAATATGAGTCATGGACTTACCATATGCATGAGTTTTAAGAACTCGTGCTTAACTTAATATTATCTATCTATCAGAAACTCTTAACGCGACTCTAACATTTCAATGATTATCACATAGTAACTAAGTAAACACAAATCCCCCGCCCATACAAAGGATTGTGCAACTCAGTCACCATATGAGTCTTCAAATGAAATTTCGTACCCAAGTTTTCTACCCTCTTATCATAACCTTTCTGTCATTCATATCTCATCATCCTTTGAATTCTTCTTGTACTATTTCATAGTACCATATCTCTTTATAGCATCAAGCTATACCTTGTTGACCATTAACAGGTCTTTCTATTATTTCACATTCTCACTTAATCCCATCATAATCTTACTTCACAACCTACTTCTTACTCGCTTCTCTTATCTCGTGATCGTATCGTAGTACGATCTTCTTACCCTTCCTGATCATGTTATTATGATCTCTTTCTATACGTTTTGGATTATCTTGTCATCTTTATTGTTTAAATCAGGTGTCCCCTGATTATCTTTAAGATTCATCTTTGAATCATTTCAGATATTCTTTCAAATATGTTCTTAATTGAACTTATCAATTTTTTCTCAACTCGTTATTTTCAATCAAATCTTTCTTAATATATTCATCTTTTTCTTATATTCTTATAAGTTTCATATTTCCTTCGCTTTAGCCAACATCTGAGAACATCTTTCTCATCTTACATCTTTTCTATCCTAATTCCCCCATGTTCATCAAACTTATCACGTATTTGGACTCAGGAACTTACCATAATCATATGGTTGAGGAGCTTGTCCTAGTCAGGCCATAGTCGCCCATTCGCTAAAGGGGCTCCACCATACAATCATGAGTCACGAGTTTACTATACGCTTGAGTTTTCAGAACACTCAACTAACCGTACTCTTTCTTACTTTAGTTATAGCCTAAGGTATCATTTACCTAAGGTTCATAACCTCTGGCTCTGATACCAACTGTAACGACCCCGAAATTCGACCCATTTTATTCCCTTTAATTTTGTATTTACTATATATTATCTTCCTTACGTCCAAATTTCGGTCCGTTAATAAATCTTTCATCACCTAAATTGATCCATTATTAAATTTCAAAATCCTCAGTTCCCAAATTTTTGGTATAAATTTTTCTTTTTTTTTTCTTTTTCTCAATCATTGTATTAAAATATTTGAATATTTAAAATTCTTACATCTTGGATCCTAGTCCCTGGATCGCAACCTTAACTTTTTCCTTCCTTTCTTGTATCATAAATCTCGTCATTCAAATTTTAATGTCATTCATATCCATACAAATATTCTTTGTTTCATCGTTCATAAACAAACGTGTAATAATTTCTCACGTAACAATTAATTTGAACATTCACAGTTCACAATTTAATACAACTCGTCCTATCCGGATCCACTCTATATGTATATACAAAATATTCATGTAATCTTGACAAATTATTCACATTAAATCATAATATAAACATATAACATTTACAACCTCTTAGGAAAATTCGTCTCTACATAATCTGATATTCTTGAAATTCTTTCTTTCCTGCAAAACGTTTATTAAGCAAGTAATGAGCACAACGGCTCAGCAAGTTCAACAGTTATGATTCACGTAGCACATACCTTATCATGCTTGGTGTGTGTCATACATCATGTGCTTGTGCTTCTACTATAGCAATATATCTCATATATATCCATATCGTTGCACAAAATACACATTGTGGTCATATTAATCACATATCATGTAACACATAATTTGTATGCAGTTAAAACAAGAATTACATATCATAACGTTCCAACATTTAACATAAAAGGGACTGAAGAACTTGCCTCGGTTTGCGTTCATTACGTAACACTTACAAACACCCCACGTATGACCTTGTTCGTCAATTTACATTTCTGCGATCTTTATTATTCCTCACATAACCTATATATCAAACTCAGGTTATATCACAATCAATAATCTCGTTCGAGAAATAATATTCTTCTAAATTATTCTACTAAATTTTAACAACGTTGCCTTTATCGTAACTTTTTCGTTACTTAATCGTTTACGTTCACTAGTCAGTCAACACACGATCCATAATATCCTAACATCTCACGAGTCTAATAAACCTTTCAAAGCCTCCAAAATATTATTCCGGACTTTTCAACTCATTTTTACATTTTTCGAATTATCCGACAATTTTCTGTAATTATTTCTATTTATAAAACTATTATTTAATAGCTTTAAAATAGAAATAATAATACAACATACTTTTATATCCTCCAAACACCATCCATATTTATCTTATATTATTATAAGATTTTTCACCAAGTTTCATAATTTTCTAACATTCATAAAATTTTCTATGAATTTCCACTCTTTTTAAAATAACTTTAAATAGCCTTAAAAAAAACAATAAATACTTTTGCTCTTCAATAAATTACCAAAAATTTTCACAAATTCTGGAATAATATAACAATAATTCTGTCCAGAACAAATTTTAGCACAAAAATATTTTTAGTAATTAAATTTTAATTTTAATGCACTGAAACTTCAGAAATTCACAGTAATTAGCACGTTTGTCCGAAAATTATGAATCTTAAGTCCATTCCACACGAAATTTTGATTCTCTACAACTTTGTAGAAGGAAAGTTTTCCAAATTCTGCACCAAAATGGACAGAATTACCCCTGTTCGGACTGCTCATTTCAAATTCCAATTTTCCTATTTTTAATCCAACTTTTCCCACAATAATTACTCTAAACATCATATAATCCACACATACATATCCAAAATGATAAACAACAATTATCTTAAGTATTTACTAATTTTTGCACAAAATTTAATTAACACCATAATTAACAAAAATTTAAACAATTAATTAATTTTTATACCTTTTAAAGGCTTAAAACTCCTCTTTTTGAAGCTTTTTCATCACCTTGTTGGCACACCAAGATTATCTTCTCTCGGTAATGGTGGTGCAGGGTGGCGTGGTGGTAGTGTTGGTTTCGGATGGAACTAAATATAGTAAGAAGAGTTTGTTTTGAGTTTTATTTCTCTTTTCCTTCTTTGCCATATATATATATATTATGTCTTTTCTTTTTATACAATCACTTAATCAAATTGAACAAGCACTCCCACATCCGCCGCCTTATCCTTCCTACGCCACAACCGAGCCACTTTTCAGATAAATTAACATGCATAATAGAAATTTAATACATTACGTAATTATTTCGTGTAATAAATATTTTATATAATAAATATAAAATATTTATTTTAATTCACTAAAATTCATATTATGATTTATAAATAATATTAACACCCATTTTGGGTACTTTTCTTGACAAGTTTTGTACACATATAATGACATGCATGTAGTTATATGAGGTAATTTATACCTCCAAAAATCATAAAATAATTCATAGGACATATAAAAATTATTTTTCATAATTTTTCATTCCGTTATTTGGACAACATGTTACATTAACATGTTCACGTTTCCGAAATATTATTCTTCGTAAAAGTCATAATAATTCCATTATACATAAACATAATTTTTAATAACTTAAAACATTCCTTTTTCTAATTTATTATTCAATTTCTTTAATATTAATATTAATTTCTTTTTATATATAAATTATATAATTTAATATTATATAATTTATATAATTACATTCTCCTTTTAAATAATTTCTTAATTTCCTCCAACTTTATTCCATTTAATCACCTTATATAAATTACATAATTATTCTTATATAATTTATATAATTATCATTTTCTTCATACCTTATTTTAATTTCCTTATATAAATTATATAATTTATTATTATATAATTTATATAATTACTTTTCTTTCTCAATAATTTCTAAATTTCTTCCAAAATTCTTGATAAACTCTAAAATCGATAACTACAATTTTACAACTTCCTCATTAGCTTTTATCTTACTTTGGATTAATTTAATTATTAATCCCTTAATTTTCATAATTAATATCATTTATATTTATCACTTAAACATATACATTTATATATAAAAATGTATATATATAAAAATATACATATTTAATTCATTCCTTTCATATTATCACATAACCTTATTTAAATATAATTTTTGCATTTTCATAATAATTTAATTGTACAATTTATTGTACAATTACCTGAAATTCTTTTATTCTTCATAAATTGTATTTACACAATTTATTTACTTTTCAATTATTTCAAATTCACATAATTTATCACCATCTCTGTACAAATTTAATTTACTAATTAAATCTCATCACATACCTTAATTCACATAAAATAATAATTTCTTTACACAACCTTGAAAATTGTGTCTATTAAATTCTTATTTAATCTTATTAAATAATTCCGAAAATTCGGATCCTCACAAAAAGTAAGTCTATGCTAATTGATCCGGCTAGACAAGCGTTGAAGAAATATAAGTCTGAGCTATTGATTCAGCTAGACAAATTTTGTAAAATATTGAATTCGTATTCGTCAAAAGTTATAACCAATCAAATTACTTTTGAATGAATTCTATGGCTGAGATGAACAAAAAGATTAAGACTATTGCAGGTTGATCGAATGGTCACCTGGCATAGCAAGACACATGCATTGCAGATTGATCATCTGGCGTGCCAATGTATGGTGAAACATCCATCACTTTAATGACAGATTGATCCACTGTCAGGGTTTGCAGTATGAAGTACTCGGGGAGCGAAGTACTGTAAACCGGGATAAATGTTCATTCAGCATATCATGAAAGTTTTTCAAAATAAAATTTTGAATTCCTCTACTCTTATGAAGACTGGATGGTAGGATGGGGTAGTATTATTTAAGTGTGAATGATAAGGGATGCAATAATTGTGAAGTAAAGAAAGTATGAAATGTGGTGAATTAGAAAATTGCAATGTGCAATAACTACGAGGAAGGAAGGAAATCAAGATATGTGGAATAAATGTAAAGAAATTGTGTACGTTACAAATTAATGAACTATGAGTACATAGAAATTTCGAGGACGAAATTTTATGAAGGAGGGGTGAATGTGACACCCAGAATTTTTTAAATAATTCAAAATAAAGATTATGATAAAATTAAGTAAAGGTTAGCATTTAAAACCTAGTGTTGAATGATAGAAGGTGTTAAGAAATGAATTATGAAATATGAAGAAGAATTATATGAACTAAGAAGAGAAAGATGAATGTGCAGAGTATGAATGATGTGCGATATAAGAATGTTGTAAGTGGATTGTGTAAGGGTAAGTATGATTAAAGAAATGAAAGTTTTCGGAGAATGAGAAATAATCTTGATAAGTATATCGAGAAATGAATTAAAGTGTTATTCATAAAATTTTTAGAGAAATATGAAATGTATTACTATAAAGAAATTGTAAATTAAATATTCTGATAGTAATGACCATTATGAGGTTATCCATGTAAGTTATGGATATTAAAGAGGTAAAATATAATTATTATTGATTAAATTGTTATTCATCAAGATGAAGGTATAGCAAGGTGCTATGAATAAAATACGTATAATTATTACGGCAATTATGATTCCGAGGACGGAATCCTGTTAAGGAGGGAAGAATGTGAGGATCCGAATTTCAGGATTTCTTTAATAATATCGAATAAGAATTAATTGATAAAAAAATATCAAGGTTGTTTAAGTTAATTATTATTTTAAGTAATTTAAAGTGTTTGAAGGGATTTAATTAGTAAATTAAATTTGTACAGAGATGGTGATGATTTGTGTTGATTTAAAATAATTAAAAAGTAAATAAATTGTTTAAAAACAATTTATGAAGGATAAGAAAAATGTCAGGTAAATGTACAATAAATTGTACAATTAAATTATTATGAAAATGCAGAAATTATAATTTAATTAAGGCTATGTGATAATGTAAATGCATGAATTAAATATGTATATATATACATTTGTATATATATATATGTGCTATGTTTAATTAATAATTATAAATATTATTAATTATGGAAAATTAAAGGGATTAATAATTAAATTAATCCAAATTTAAATAAAAGGCGAATGAGGAAGTTAATAAAATTGTAATTATTGATTTTAGATTTAATTAAGAATTATGGTGGAAATTTAGAAATTAATTGAGAAGGAAAAGTAATTATATAAATTATATAATAATAAATTATATAATTTATATAAGGAAATTAAAATAAGGTATGAAGAAAATAATAATTATATAAATTATATAAGAATAATTATGTAATTTATATAAGGTGATTAAATGGAATAAGGTTGGAGGAAATTAAGAAATTATTTAAGAAAGGAGAATGTGAATATATAAATTATATAATATTAAGTTATATATAATTTATATATATAAAGAAATTATTGTAAATATTAAAGAAATGGAATAATAAATAAGAAAGAGGGATGTTCTAAATTATTAAAAATTATATTTATGTATAATGGAATTATTATGACCTTTACGAAAAATAATATTTCGGAAACGTGAACATGTTAATGTAACATGTTGTCCAAGCAACGGAGTGAAAAATTATGAAAAATAATTTTATAGACTATACGAATTATTTTATGATTTTTGGAGGTATTAATTACCTCAAATAATTACATGCATGTCATTATGCGTGTACAAAAATTGTCAAGTAAAGTACCCAAATGAGGTATTAAAATTAATTATAAATCGCAATATGATTTTTGGTGAATTAAAATAAATATTTTATATATATGATGTAAAATATTTATTACATGATATAATTACGTAATGTAACAAATTTTAATTATGCATGTTGGTTTTATCCGAAAATTGTTAAGTCGGTTGTGGCAAGTCGGCGGAATTGTGGGGTGTTTCAAAATAAGTTAAGTTGCTTATTAGATATAAGAATAAAAGGAAAAAGAAAAGTAAAGAGAATGGAAGAAAAAGAATTACAAAACAAAACAAAAACCCTCTCTTTCTCTTCCTCCGGAACCACCACCACCCGACCACCATGCTACCACCAAGAGGGAAAAGAAGAAATTTTGGTGCCATCTAGAGGGAGTTTTAAGCTTCAAAGAAGGTATAATTAAATTTTTATGATTTATTTTGGTATTTATGGTATTAAATTAATTTTGTGGAAAAATAGAAAATAAATAGAATTATTATTCTAAATAATTATTTGAAGCATATGTATGAATTATGCAATTTTTTTGGAATGGTTTTGTGAAGAAAACTTGGTAAAAAAATGGTTAAATTAGGAAGTTGATACACTGTTTCTGGGCTGGAAGAAGAAGAAGAAAAAGGCTGTCGCGCAATGCGCGGCAGCCATATTTTTTTCGGACGTTGGGCACAAAACGGCGCCGTTTGGGGGGATCGCGCGGAATAAGGGCCGCGCAATGCGCGGACCTCGGTACAGAACAGCCAAACGACGTCGTTTGGTTGGTGCGGGGAAGAAGGTCGCGCGCAACGCGCGGCGTCCGACGACCTGGAAAAGACCATTTTGCCCTCGATCTTTTCCGGAAAGGACCAGCGTGTCCTTCAGCCTTGTCAATTTACGGGTATGCCCCTGAGCTTTCCGTGAAATTCCAATCGTGTCCCTAACGTTGCCGAAATGACGAAAATGCCCCTGGGCTTTCCGGGAAATACCAAATATGTCCCAAGGGGCGCAGAAATTACCAAAATGCCCCCAGAATCAGTTTTTAATTAAATAAATGTTTAAAAATTGTTTAAAAATTATAGAAAATTATAGAAAAATACTAAAAATATAGAAATGATGTTTGGGCATTAAATTTAATATTTTTGTAAAAATATTAAATTTTAGAGATTAATATTTAAATATTTTAAATATTAATCTATTAAGTTTAAAAGCTAGAGAATGATTAAATGAAAATTCGGACAACCAGATATGCTAAATTTTATCCGATGAGCCGGGTTGTCCGTAGTGAAGGCATTAAATATTAAGTTAAATAAATATATTAAGGAATGAGGTTAATATAATTAACCATATAAAATTAATAATTGGTCCAGAGATGATATTAATTAATTCAATTAATATCATAGGTTGTTAAATAATTATTATTTGATTATTTTATGATCATAGGTTGATCGAGTTAAGGTTTTAAGCTAATAATTGGACGTCAGGCAAGTTCTTCAGTCCCTTTTATGTTAAATGTTGGAATGTTATGATATGTAATTCTTGTTTTAACTGCATACAAATTATGTGTTACGTGATACGTGATTAATATGACCACAATGTGTATTTTGTGCAACGATATGAATATATATGAGATATATTGCTATAGTAGATGCACAAGCACATGATGTATGACACACACCAAGCATGATAAGGTATGTGCTACGTGAATCATAACTGTTGAACTTGCTGAGCCGTTGTGCTCATTACTTGCTTAAAATAAACTTTTGCAGGTAAATAAATGAGTTTCAGAAATATCAGATTGTGCTAAAGATGAATTATCTAGAAGGTTGGATACGTAACTGTTATAATTTCGATGTCATGATTCAATGTGAGTGAATTGTATTCAATGTGAGTGAATTGGTAAAATTTATGTGAATGTGTTGTATCCATTTACAAATTGGTCCGGATAGGACGAATAGAGTTACATGGCGAACTAGGGTTGATTAAGATAATTGTTACGATAAAGATTTATTAAATGGTCTTATTGTGAATTACGATTGAAAAGAACAAATGTAAAGATATAATTATTATTAAATTTTAAATGTTGAACGTATGATATTTGTAAAGAAGGAAAAAGTTAAGGTTGCGATCCAGGGACTAGGATCCAGATGTAAGAATTTTGAATATCCAAATGTTTTAATACAATGATTGTGAAAAAGAAAAATTTATACCGAAAATTTAGTCATTGTTGATTTTTAAATATTAGATAATGGATCAGTTAAGGTGGTTAAAGATATATTAACGAACCGAAATTTGGACGTAAGAAAGATAATGTTTCATAAATATGAAAATTAAGATAACAAAGTGGGTCGAATTTCGGGGTCGTTACAATTACATTACCTCTCGTTTTATTTACTCTGTCCTATCCCATTCGTGGCAGGACTCTTTCTTAGCCTAAGTCTTATTTGACTTATCTTGGCTCAATATTACCTGATTATACTCAAGTATTAATCATCTTTGTTTCTGTTCTATAATAGAACTCTCTCTCATTTCATTAATCGTTTAACGATTTACTAATACTAGGTTTTATATCTTTACCTTTAATCACGTTCGATTTCATCATAAGCCTGAATTTTTACCAAAATGGCTATCTTCCACATTCTTTCCCAAGGATCATCGTAATCTTCAATCATGTTAATTGATTAAGATCATACCTACTAGTTTTATGATTTTTTGGGTTATCATAGAGTTAGTTACGTGTAAAGACCAAAATCACGCCCAGATGCCTTGTAGATTATTTGTTATGATTTTTTTAATGAAGCAGGATAAAGTTGGAAAACTGGAAAGGAAAGATTACGTTCATGTTTTTGGAATTTAAAATAGTATAAAAAGGAAAGTTGTAGATATTGAAGTTATTTAGCAAGCCCCAAGATGGAGTAAATAATTTTTGGCGCATTTTTTAGTAAGGCTGGCTAGAAAATTGTAACTTTCTGACCTAGCTTGTAAACAATGAAATATGATTCGATTGGAATGGAACCAAGAAATTGAGATTGTGAGGTATGAAACTAGGTTGTATAAGCTTTAATTTGACTTAAGAATGAACGAAAACGGATAAGTAACGAATGAGTTATGATAATCATAAAAATAGTGTTTTGTTAAGTAAAATTTTGAAAACGAGTTTTATAACTTGGATTGAGATGAGATTTTGAAGGATTATATATGTTGTTGTGAAATGGTATATTTTGACATAAGAAATAAATTGTCCAAGATTTTCGAAGAACGTGACTCCGAATTATAGAGATTATTGGAAAAGTTAACAGAAATGTTAAAATATAATTAAGAGAAGTAAATTGATAAAAGTTAAAATTATATATTATGAGGAATTGTTATGTTAATATTCTATAACGCTATAGGTGACTCAGAATTAAGGTCGGGAGAAATAAATATGGGATGTGAATGATGTAGATGATGAACTACAGACTGATTCATGTCCTTCACTTAAGCAAATTCTTTAACTTGAGCAGTTTTTTTAAAGTGATACAAGTCCTTTATTTTTAGCAAGCTTTCTATTATTACTAGTTCATTAATTTGTTATAAATTCTGCAAATTTATGTGAATTTCTACGTTAAGCTAAGTTGCAAGTTTTGGAAATGTATATGAGTTCTTAAACTAATATTATTATGGGAGGTTTTTGAACTCATATTAGTATGGTAAGTTCTTAAACTCATAGTATTATGGTAAGTTTTTGATGAGTTCTTGAACTCATATTACTATGGTGAGTTACTGAACTCATATTATTATGATAAGTTCCTGAACTCATAGTATTATGTCAATTCAAGTTCTATGAACTGTGCATTATTTCTAAATTTGTAAGTTCCTGATATTCATGAATTTATTAGAAGTAAAAAGGATGCCATCTGTTTCGACTACTCTATTGTAAAGTTAATTGTGATTGTTGATGATATCCAATCAAAATTTGTTTGGTGCGGATTCTTAATGTTAAGACTAAGGATGAACAACCCTATGATATAGGGGAACATTATGTAATTCTAGCCATGTAGTGCAAACTTAGTGCTTTTAGTCAAGACATGAGGTGTCGTGTTAAGGCTTTAAGCGTATAAGATTATGTTATGTAAAGTCTTTTAGTCTGTATAGCTATAGATTATGGGTATAAAGAGTTCATGGTCCTTACGATTACACAATAATGATTTAAAGATAAATTAAGACTATGATGTTGTAGTTTTAATGTTTCATATGTGGAGAATTTCCTTGATGAACGATTCGTTGGTTCAAAACATATTTATTCATTAATGAGCTTATTCTAACAAGTTACTGTGCACTACAGTGAAGTAATATGTTACAAGTTAAAGAAGTATTGTTAGGCTTATCACCTGCAGTACGATTCGAAAGAACACTTAGTCCTTTGTGACCAACCAGGTAATGAAAATTGATAAATATTTCAATTCAAAGATAATAATGTTATTGATTTATATCTATTTCTTGGAAAATTCCATTTCAGTTTCACACTTGTTGAATATATTTGATGCTCACCCTTGCACTTAAAATTTTTTGCAGGAAGAAAAGAAAGATAGATCAGAAGGGTCAGGAGCTAGAAAGTAAGAGAAAGAGAAATCCTATCAAGGTTATAGGTTAGTATCAATGATAAGGTAAAGTGTAATGCCTAAGTTGTGATCCGAGGATAAGGTAAGTGATGTAATGTCTATAATAAACTAATAAAACCATTAAAATTACTGATATATATTATGGAAGTTATGTATCGTGATGCACCAAATCTGTGTAGCGAGTACACGAATTTAGGGGCATTATAGAGTGGTATTAGAGTTGTTTGGTGTCACAGGTTAACATCACAAGTTAGTTTAAGAGTTGAGAAATTTTAAGTTATGAAAAGCATAAGGCTTGGATATTTCATACCTTACAAATTGATATCAAAGTTATATGTTATAAACATTACGTAAGAGTTTCAAGTGATAAAGATGGATTAAAGAAAGTCATAATTAAATGAAGAAGAAGTAAGAAATATTTATGAGGATATGATGAATGATCCTGAAGTGGGATCTCAAAAATATTTAAAAAGAAAGTCTGGAAGAAAAATTCAACAGAAGATTCAAAAGAGGATCTTGAAGAGATAAAAGATGAATTAAAAGATAGAGGATCAGAATGCACCTGATTTAAGAAATAGAGATGTGAAGAGATGATAACATTATTTGAATAGAATATGTTATGTAAGAAAGAGATGATGTTAAGGTATGATAGTTATCATGCATATTAAAGTAAGATATATTTTATGGGGAGGTCTTGAGATGCTTATGATTAGATAATAGCAGACAAGATGTAAGTAAGTTTCAGATGAAGTGCAAGGAAAAGAGTTGAGGAGTTAGAAGACTTGTGAGAAGTAGAATTCTAGATGAATATTGATAGTAGTACAAAACGTTGAGTGCTAAATAATCGTAAAGTGGAACAAGTATGGAATAATAAGATAATCATAGAATAAAATGATTGTAGAGTTAAACAATCGTAAAGTAAAGCAACTGTGGAAGAGTAAGACAAGTGTCGATTGAAATGATAGAAGAGTAAGATAATAGTAGTATAGAAATGCAAAATAAGATAATCATAGAGTGAAATGATTGTAAAGATGAAAGAAGATCATTGAGTAAGTGAAGATGAGCAAGACAATCGTAGAGTCAGACAATCATAGAATGATTGTATAAGAGATGGATGATCGTAGAGTAATACGATCATAAATTGGTGAATATAATAAGAGATCGCTGAGTGACAGATAAGATGTCAAACATTTGAAAGAGTAAAGTCATAGAAGAAGAAAGAAAAGTAATAAGATTGGAACAACATTCAAAATCCTGAAGATACAGTTAATTATTAATGTTGTAAATTAACATGTTGGTGATAAATTAGAGAAGGCTATTGTTAGGGTTTCGACACAGTGAAAGCAGCGGAATTTAAATTTTTTTTTGAAACCCTAAGACAGGATCCATGCGAAAACAGATTAATCAGAGGTTTAGATTATTTTACCGATTATCTGAGATGTTGAGAAGACGATGGAATTCTGGAACGGCTTCGAATCTTCAACGCAATCCAGCGACTACGTCTCTACGGTATCCACACGAACGATCCGCGAATCGTCCCACGATCTGCAGCAAAAGGAACCGCGGTACTAGCCACCAAGATCAGGATTTCCCAATTATTTTTCTCTCTAGCCTCTTTCTGAAAGCGGCTAGGGTTTTAGTTTTTCCTTACGTGACTTTTAGACTACTGATATATCATATATATAGTAGTTAATAGGAATTAACTAAAACCTAAAATAAATAGAAAAATAAAATCCGAATTTATATATATTATATTTTAATTAAGTCTTACTTAATTAATATACATATATACAAATTATCCTATTAATTTAAATTCGTAATTTCTAAATACTATCAATCATATTGACATATTTAAAATACTTACAATTTAAATTAATTCCCTTTTAATTACGTTCTAAGTGTGTGACCCTATAGGTTATTATTATGTTGGCAATAATTTTAAAATCATATTATAAAATTATAAACAGTGAGCGGCATCTAGCAATGCATCACTGCTACCCAAATAATAATAAGATCGGTGATTCGATACAACCTTTTCGTGACCAATGTTTCAATGTAATTTAATCCTTTTAACCTTATATCCTAGATTAAACTCGAGGCATGTAATGTGTCATACTCTTCATAATTTAATCTGAGTTTTCTTGATCAATGAGTAGACTATATGAAACAAATCAATATTTGAGCATGGCCATGCATTTCATAGTCCTACTCAATCAAGAGGCCTATGGATATCACTCCTAATATATAGGAGGGTTAAATTCCATCTAGATCACTCATATTCCTCACACGATTCATGATGTACCCAATGATCACCTTTATTGTCCACCCTATTAAAGGTGACATTTGATGATATCAAAGTACATAAATTCTCGTGTAATAATATAGTGACTTCAGGTCGGAGGATCATTACATCATTGTCACTATAAGAATTTCTTATGACACTTTGCATAATGCTCCATGTAGAATTCTTATGGTGGGTCAGTCCAGTACATTGTTCTCTAACATGTACCTATGCATTGACTCAAATATCTCATATATTTATGACCAATGAGATTTGGCCATCAGTCAATCCACATACTAGTCTCAATGCATCATTGTTGTCCTATTAACAATGATACTCGACTAGGGACATTTAAGAGTAATGATACTAATTATAATTATATAATCTCATGTTCAAGTCACATACTTAAAGCTATATAATTCGTATCATTATTCTAAGGGCTTTTATTACGTTAACATTTATTTAACGCAGTAAATGAAATCATAATAAAATAATCCATTTATTCAATCAAATATAATATCAAAAATGTTAAGCAATTACATCAAATAATTAGCCTCTAGGGCATAAACTCTAACAGCTATCATAGCAAAAAGAAGAGGTAAGGCCTTAAACTAGTACAACAAAGGATACGAAGAAGAAGAACAGAAGAAGAAGAAGAGTGATAAAGATAACAAGAGAGGAAATAGTAGTATAAGAAATGGTGAAAAGATGAAGATTATAAAAGAAAATGGAAGTAAAATGATAATAATAACGATAATGAGTAAGAATAAGGGAGGAGGAAAAAGGATTGAGGTATGATTGAAATGTGGAAAGAACCACATAGGAATGTGTTTAATAAAGAATAATGGTTGCTATAATTATGGTTAAAAAGAACAGAAATTTATGTCACTACTAAGTAAGAAATGATCCCACTGAAGGGATGAGGATGGAAGAAAGAAATAAGAGTAACTATACTAGATGTATTTCTCGATTGTATAACTTTAGGTATAAGCATATAATGGATGTATGTGTAACGCACCGAGATCCCACATTCCCTTAATTAAGTCCAATTATGTCTGGATAAGATAATTATTAACTTTAAACCATATTAACTAGAATCTCATGCGTTAAAACTTAACCTTTAATCTTTGAAACCATTCAGTTGACCATAATGTAGTCCATATTTTTTTTAATTATTTTTTTTATCTTACATTCCTTACCTGTCTCAAGATCGCAACGCTCACTTAACATTCATTAGAACCTAGGTCAAATATTTATTAATTGTGACCTAGTCTATTACCATTCACAATCATATAATATATTATGATTTAACTTAACTTATTCGGCGAATACAATCACCCATCATGTATATCATGCGTATATCTGCTTGCTTATACCTGTTTCTGTTTACATACATTTTTACCATACACGCAAGTTTCAATATATAGCATACTCGTCTTATAACAATAATACAATCATACATCAATCATGCCTTGATTCAGGCCTACCTAGATAAAACTTACATACATCTGCATCGCCATGGATTACAAAATTATTCCTTCCTTTGTTACCATCGAGGTTTAACACTAAAACCAAGTCATTTATTAACTTGTATCTATACAAATCATATTTATCCATTCACTTATTACATTACACATATGGATATAATGCATATGTTCATGCATTTATTCGCAATCACCATTCCTTTACCTTTAGCTTAACCGGAACCTCTGATCTTCTCGTACCACGCCTGAAAATGTTAGTTCATAGCAAGAGTGAGCACATAGGCTCAACAAGTCAATAAGATAACACATTTCATGCTCACAGTTCATAATATGTGTCATGCATCCTTTACCTTAACATGTTATGCTTAATGTTACGTAATTCATTTAGCAATTAAACCACATAGGGCACATAGTTGCACATAGGGCACATTTCAATTCATTTACTATCACATAGTTCACGTAGAACATTTATTACATTTAAGTCTGAAAAACTTGCATGTACGCTTTTATACTTAACCTTAACTTCCTTGCTTGATTATTCTATCATTCCTTGCATCGGGTTGCTAGTCCAAACTTTATTTGTAAACATTGAATCTTTATACATCATTATAGGATCATAAATCTTAACATAATTTATTTCACTTAAATCATAATTAATAGACCATTAGTCTCTAATCATTTAACATTTAATGTATTATACCTTACATAGGTTAATAATACATCCTAGCTCGTTCCCGACCTTTTTCATAACCCTTAACATGATTTGACTTAACTTTAGGCATGTTATATTATGCCATTCATTATCTCATTATACCTTAACACCCTTTATTTTGGTTATGCTTTAGCTATATAGGGTTTACGTAACCTATCTTTATCATTCCCCGTCAAAACGTCGCATTTTGGACCCTTAATTTTTTTTTTCCAGGTTTTAGAACACTGCGCCCCGGCGCAGTGTTTCTTCTTCCCAATCTTACTGGCCGCGAACAGTGATCCTGAGCCCCGGCGCAGTGTTCAGTGTTAAACATCGCGCCCTGGCGCAGTCCTGCTATTTCTGAACTTTTAATGTTTTCAGCTACTTTGGTGATTTTTAACTCCTTCATTATAAATCCAATTAACTCTAAATTTAGAATATAACTAGGTCTTACTACCTAGTATTTTACAAAATTTATACTTGCCTCATTTGACTTCTTACAATCAGTGATACATTATCCCATAGGAGGGCTGTTCAAAACATTTTCCAGACTTTGAATTTTTTTATAACTTTCAAACTCAATTTCCAACTTTGTGATTTTTGGCCATAAGCTTTAAAACTTAAATCTAACACTTGACATAGTTCACTTGGGTCATATATGACATGTCTAGGCCTTTCAAATCGTTAAATTATACCCGAGATGGGTTTTGTCTGTAAAAGTCCGTTTAAGGTCGAAACAATCGATTTCGATCGTTCGAATCGCCTTTATAATCAAATTTCTATCTGTTGATTGCCAAATCAACCTAAACACGTGTAATAACATAAAACTAGGCCATTTAACTTCATTTCACGTTTAATTCTTTAAAATTGCCAAAAATCACCCTTAAGGTTGAATTTTCAATAGAATTTCCAAACTTTTTATTTTCAACACTTATGCCATTCTTGGCCCCCTTTTTGCAAAAACTTAATTCCAACACATCATTTAACATATATAGCACATAATTGACTCGTACGGGCCTTCAAGACATTTAAAACTTTTCAAATGAATTCATTTTTCCAAATAACTCACTTTAGGCATCGGCGAACGTTTTCAAACATTTGAAATTCTCATTTATCGCCATAGACACCAAAAGACTTTCACATCGTTTCTAACACGTGTATTAACATCAAACTTAGCTATTTGGTTTCATTTGATCTTCAATTACATGAAATGGCCAAAAATCTCACATTTGTGGCATTTTTGCCAAAATTTCAAAACTTTATACTTGAACACCATTTGAATCATTGAACTCTATATACATATACATTAAAATTTGTTCATTTAACAAACTTGTATGCTTGTGTCACTTCTACATGTATATTCCAAAACACTTTACAGATTACAATTTGATTTACATGAAAAATATAGCCTAATATTGTGTATTTCCTTCACAAATCATACTCTTCAACCTTTAATCAATTTTGAATGCTATCTAACATGAAAATAAGTATGTTTCTTACATGATCTACAGTTCCAACTAGGTTTTCATTACTTATAATAACATATAACACATGATCATCCATTAAATCATGGTTTCTAGCCTTGAACATGAACATAAATAACATATTACATTTATCCTCCAATCTTATGCTCAGGGTTTCATGAAATAATTCATATATACCACATAAACTCATATAAAACTTACACCTAACCACACTTCCATGCATAGCTACTCTTAAACCATCCTTTAAACACATAAACATCAAACTTTAAGGTAATAACATGATTATACCTTCTTGGTTGTCCAACTTTTTTACATAGATAGCTTTCTCATGTCAAGCTCTTCTTTTTTTCTTCTTTCTACTTGATCATTTAAGGACCCTAGCTCCATGATTTCCAAGCCTTTATCGTTGCTTCCATGGTTTCTTCTTATTTCTCTCTTAGAACTCTATCACTTTACTGGAAACTTAAAATGAACTAAGCTTTTCTTTGCTTGATATCTTCATACACATATATATATGAAGGTGCTCCAACACTTAACTCAACATTGGTTAACATAATCATGCATGGTTAGGGGCACTTTAGATAATTCACATCACAAAACAAGGATGGTTTAGTCATTATACCATCTTAGGACACAAAAGTCATTTCTCAACATGTCAAGGGCATTTTGGTCATTGACACCAACATCTAACAAATTTAATTCCTTAAAATTCATAAATTGCTTATTTTTCATCCAAATAAACTCTTTTTTTTTATATCCAAATTTGCTTCATTGTGCTTGAATTTTATTCCATCATTAAATACCTCATTTGGCTTATCCCATAACACTTATCACACTTTCAAAACTGCATTCCATCAATTAATTATATTAATTCACAATAATTTGCCAATTTGCATAACATTGCATTCTTAATTTTTCTACGAACCTTTCGGTTCCTCATTTAATCAATTTCACTTTCCGATATCCAAATATAATCGAATTACTCATTTGTCCATAAACCATTTCCTCAAAAAGCGAACCTCGACCGAATTATCAAATCCATCGTCCTTTGCCCTTTTTAAGCTCGTAATACATCCATTACAACTTTAAGCCCCTTTACATATTTACATAACACCCCGGTGCCAAATTTGCACCATACCTGCATACTACATTCTTTCTACTCATACTCGGGGGTATTACCTTTCTGTCTTTACAAATCATAGACCTGATTATCTTATTTCAATCCTTCAATATCAGTTCTTAATAACTTCAAACTATTTAAAGATAATCAATTTTATTATTCCTTTAATCTCTATCTTGAATCCTTATTTCACTATCATATCAATTATACATATACACATATTCAATCTACCACATAGGTCATAATAGCACATTGGTCACATAAAAATTTATATTACATTGTTCTTACACTTTTTGTCATTCATAACTAGGTTTTAACTGTTAACCTTTACTTAATTTACCATAATGCTTGTTTAGCAATCTTGTAAAATCCTGGGGTGTCACAGTATGAATCCATGTGGATTAGATCAAAAGTTAAATTATGACTGGAATGAGCAAATATTATAAAGAGAAGTGATACCTTTTGAGAATGTAATGTAAAGAAATTATTTTTAGGAATAGGTTACTTGATGGCTGAAAGATAAAGGAAGAGATTTCGAGAGCAAAAATTATTAGAATAACAATAAGCTGGTGATTTTAAGGACGAATTTTTTATAAGGATGAGAGAATATAATATCCCAAAAATTTTAAATAATGATTTTCTTTTAGAAATAAGAAGTGAGAAATGAGAATTGAAGTTTTAAGGTAAATTGAAGGTCAATGAGAAATGTAAGCAATTCTAGAAGGAAATAAAGGAAATGAATGTGACGTATAGAAACATAAATGTAAATGAAGAAGCTATATAGTTCAAACCTTAAATTGGAGTTCAAGAAAGAATTTTAAGAAACGAAATGCACTGTTGCGTGTGGAATGTCAAAATTAGTAGGTAAAGATAGTAAATACGATATGGTGTCGGGGTTGACTTTTTGATCAAAGTCAACAATTGACTTTTTATGGTAAAAGTCAAACTTTTAGTTCAGAGATGAATTTAAAGAAAAGAACATCACCACGACGTTGGGGCAACGAATTCAGTAGAAAATGACTAAAAACATGAAAATTTGACTTTTTTGTGTCAAAAAGTCAAAGGCGAGTCAAATACGTAAAACGAGAAAAATGAGTAGTAGGGCTAACAGGGCTGGAACCTGTAAGAAACTGTTGGAGAGAGGGTTAAGAGTAGTGAAAGCTTCTCAAGGAAGCTATGAACTTTTGGAAAAAAATAAAGGGAAAAAATAATTTCCAAAGCTTATTCCGTAAGCTTTATAAAAGGGAAGTAATAAAAAGCAATTTAGCCATTCATTCACCCACACTCAATAGGAACAAAGATGAAAAGGATTGCAACTTGCAACCAAGTATGGAGAGGAAGAAGAAGAGTTCAAGTGAACAAGGAAAGAGGAAAGAAACCAAGAAAGTATGTGTAAAAGCTTGATTGAACTTTTGATTTTTATGTATAGTTATTAAGTTTTATAAAGTTTATGGAAAACGGACATATTTATGCTAGTTTTTGATGGATCAAACTTGTATAAACAAGAATCAAACAAGAAAAAATAAGAAATCAAACGAAAAACAAACTCTATAAATTTCCAGAAAAGTTAGTTGGTACCTTGTTTTTGTAAATTCTATATCTCTTGATATATAAAGAGTTAGGATGAGATCTTTATGTCTAAAAATAGCTTAAGAAGTCAGCTATGCATAGAAATAAGAGTCGATCAAAAATTCCTTGTAGATTATTTATGGTAAATTTTCAAAGAAGGTTGGTTCAGAGAAAAATGCACTGCTAGAATCTGGACAGATTCTGACATGGTTTTTATGTGAATTTTCAATGCTATTGTGTTCAGAATTTGAACATGACATAAAAAAAAAGTTGTAGCTCAGGCAGTTAGCTATGCATAGACAACAGAATTACCTGAGATGCCTTGTAGATTATATGTTGTAATGTTTCCAGTGAAGCAGGATAAGGCTAAAAAACAAGGAAGGATAGATCATGTTCCTGTTTTTGTAAAAATTATATAAAATTGTGTGTTTAGAATTTAAAGATGGTACTAAAAGAAAAGTTGTAAATATTGAAGTTATCTATCAAGCCACAAGAGTTTGTACAATTTTTATGGAGTAGATTATTTTTGGTGAATTATTTAGTAAGATTGAGTAAAAATTATAACTTTTTGACCTTGCTTGTAAACGATGAAATCTGATTTGATTGGAATGGAACTAGTAAACCAAGCCTATGTGGTATGAAATTAGGTTCTATAAAGCCTTATTTTGACTCAAGAATGATAAAAAATGAATAAGTAATGAAGGACTTATGAAAAAATAAAAATATTATTTTCTTAGAGTAAAATTATTGTGAAAACGAGTTTTATAACTCGGATTGAGCTGAAATTTTAAAGGATTGTATATGTTGATGTTAAATGGTATATTTTGACATAAGAATGAGGTTGTCCAAGATTTTGGAAGGACTTGACTGCGAATTATGGAGATTATTGGAAAAGTTAACAAAAATGTTAAAATATTATTACGAGAAGTAAATTGATAAATGTTAAAATTATACTGTGAGTAATTGTTATGTTAAGATTCTATAATATTGTAGGTGACTCAGAATTGAGCACATGAGAAAGAAACATGGGATGTGAATGATGTAAACAATGAACTACGGATTGAGACAAGTTGTCTCAATCGAGCAAATTCTTTAACTTGTGCAGTATTTTTAAGAATAAAGTACATATTGCACCCCCAAAATTATAGGAGTCTTTAGTTTTTTACCCTAATATTTAAAACGTATCTAAGTGCATCTTAAAATTCTTTTTAGTAGACAAAATGGACCCTTTAAAGTTTTTTGCTAGACAAAATGCACCCCAAAGTTCTTTCTGTTAAAAAAAAAACACCCACAATTTTGGGTGTAAACTGTATTTTTTAAAGCGAAAAAGAATTTTAGGGTGCACTTAGATATGTTTTAATCAATACGGTGCAAACTTCAAAATTCCTATAACTTTGGGGTGGAATCTATACTTTAGTCTATTTTTAAAGTGGTGCAAGTCCTTTATTTTGAACAAGTTTTTTATTATTGCTAGTTCATTAACTTGTTATAAATTTACAAATTTATGCGAATTTGTACGTTAAGCTGAGTTATAAGTTTTGTAAATGTATGTGAATTCTTAAACTCATATTATTATGGTAGATTCTTGAACTCATATAAATGATAAGTTCTTAAACCCACAGTATTATGGTAAGTTCCTGATGAGTTCTTGAACTCGTATTACTATAGCGAGTTCTTGAACTCATATTATTATGGTAAGTTCCTGAACTCATAGCCAGTTTTATGGCAAGTTCTATGAACCGTGCATTATTTCTAAATTTGCAAATTCTTGATATTTATGAATTTATTGGAAGCAAAGAGGATGTCATTTATTTCAGTTACTCTACTGTAAAGTTAATTGTGATTGTTGTTGGTTTGTACAATCAAATTGATGTAATGCAACAGAAGCAGATATAAATGATATTTAAAAAAAAATTACAAACCAAATTCCAGGATCTTTCTTACGCGATACTTATTAATTGAGGAAGGATAAGCGATTATGCCTTTGTAGATTCAACTTTTGAAGAGCTATGAGCTCACCTCCCTTGTTCCTTCATGTTTTTTTTTTTCAAATCCATCGATTAAAATTTTTAGATCAACGTTAGCTACCCGAGTGTATGACCTTTAGAGGTGATCCACCAAGAGATAATATAGATTGAAGTTTCTCCAAATCTTGGGTAGTTAGTCATAATTTTCTATTTCTTTTAGTTCTTTAGTTTTTAGAGAAAGTATGAAGTATTCTCTATTAATCCTACAAAGTGAGTGTGTAATCCCCATCTATAATAAGACCCCTCTTATTTATAAATTTGTTCAATCCTCCTAAACTCTTTAAGAGCATGATTTTAATTTAACATCTAATCTAATTAGGAACTAAATAATAATAATAATAATAATAATAATAATAATAATAATAATAATAATAATAATAATAATAATCCTCTTATTAATTTATAATTAGTATTTTCAAAATACTTAATTATAAATATTAATCTATTTAATTTATTCTACAATCGTAGTATAAATTAAATATACTTAATTTATTATTACCATTATGCCATCTACTTTTAAAATAAATATTTATCTTTTGTAGTGTGACCCCTTAGGTTCAATATTATTTTGGTTATAGAACAAATAAATTAGAACCATTCTAATATTATTTATTATGAATTAAACTCCTTTAATTAAAAATAAATAAATATATTTATTTCACAATAATGATAAGCCCCCTCCCCCCTTTAGCAATTCATGACTTTTCATATAATATGAATTTCAATATTTGATCACAAAGAACCTATTCTGCGAATAGGTATCGTACAATTCAATCATTCTATCACACAATGTCCTAATCAAATATAAGATATGAAATTACTGTCAAGTCTTATTTTATTTGATCATATGCACTTCAATTCTCAAATGCACAACTCTAATGTAAATTAGAATTTTTTTTTCTAATTTTCATTCCACATTAGTCAAGGATTTCTGAGTTATCATTTATAGAATTACATAGGACATTCTTTCATTTTTCTGAAAATGATAGATCCTTTGTTGATTATTCACCTATCTCTATATACAACTTATTATACTCGAACATATCATTTGTTATACTTGGATAGCCTTAAAGAATATGACTAAGTATAGCTCATCATACACAAGATACTATGATAATCTCAAATTCAATGATCACTTGTACTACTATCACATTAGGAACTCCTTTTGACAGACATGTAAAACTCCATTAGGTGTTCCTTAAGCGAGTCATGTTCAGTGGACTTATTATCTAACAAGCACCTATATACTTGCTTTAGTATCTCCACACAAATGATTATGAGATTGATCATCCTCTTCAAAAGAACAAGCATAGCATGTACGAATCTATCCGGATTCACTAATCCCTATCTTAGTGATCCCACGATTAAAAATATTTTAGTTTTAAGCTATCTTGAATTTAGATCTCATTAGCATAATCAACATTATAATTCTAAAAGCATTCCAAAACTATGAGTTTAATCATTTAATTAATTCAACCAATTAATCATGAATAAATAAATGTCTTTAAATAAAACTTTTATTGATAAACGAATAAGATTACAAAGTATACGATATCACATAAAATATGATTGGCTTGAGGGCATACTACTTTTATTCTCACTTACACTAAAGCCAATTGCCATTGGTATCTAATATCCATCTTCTCTAAGTGGTGACCACACAAATTGCTGAGAAAATACTTTAGTTAATGGATCTATAATATTGTTCTAAGAGACTGTGAGGATCCGAATTTTCAGGATTTCTTTAATAATATAAATGAGAATTTAATTGATAAAATTATCAAGATTGTTTAAATTAATTATTATGATTTAAGGCATGTGATAAGATTTAATTAGTAAATTAAATTTGTACAAAGATCATGACGAATTGTGTTAATTTAAAATAATTGAAAAGTAAATAAATTGTTTAAAAACAATTTATGAGAAATAAAAGAAATTTCAAGCAAAGGTACAATAAAGTGTACAATTTAATTGTAGTGAAAGTACAGAAATTATGATTTAAACGAGATGATATGGTAATGTGAGAAGTAAGATTTAAATATGTATATTTATATATGTGAATGTTTAATTGATAATCTTAATTTCATTAATTATGGAAATAAATGGATTAATAATTAAATTAATCCAAATTTAAATAAAAAGTGAATGAGGGAGTTGGTAAAATTGTATGTGTGGACTTTAGAGTTTATCAAGAATTTTGGAAGAAGTTTGGAAATTAATTGAGAAGGAAAGGTAATTATATAAATTATATAATAATAAATTATATAATTTATATAAGGAAATTAAAATAAGGTATGAAGAAAATAATAATTATATAAATTATATAAGAATAATTATGTAATTTATATAAGATGGTTAAATGGAATAAGGTTGGAGGAAATTAAGAATTATTTAAGAAAGGAAAATGTAAATATATAAATTATATAATATTAAGTTATATATAATTTATAAAGAAATTATTGTAAATATTAAAGAAATTGAATAATAATTAAGAAAAAGGAATGTTTTAAGCTATTAAAAATTATATTTACGTATTGTCGACGCCGGAATTTTCGTCGTTTCGTTTTTTAATATTAAATAAGCCCTTTCCAATTTTAGCCTTTTGAATTAAATGTGATTTTGAAAAGGGTCGGCTTAATGTCGACGGGTTTTGAAAGATCGATTTCTTTATGAGCCAATTAACCAGAGCCGCCAATTGGTATATTTGAAATGGATGTACCAACTCATCCGAATTTTGTTTTCGTAATCGCTGGCTCATATGTGACTCCGAGTTAATTGGTCTGCAAACCGAGATTCATAGAGTTCGGGGGCTTGCTTAAGCGAGGGGAAGGTGTTAGGCACCCCCCGACTTCCGTGAAACACGATTACCGCAATCTTGATGTTTTCCTATCCTTTTAAATCCTAAAATATGTGCGTGCGCATGTGTGCGTGCGTGCGTGCCTAAGTGATGGTTGTGGTGAATTTTTGCATAAAAGTTGCTTTGATTTTATATGGCAAATGTCTTTTATCGAGAAAATGTTTAGACGTCTTTTGACCCAAATGACAAGGCTTCGTTTTTTATAATAAAGATTGATTTTAATTTCGAAAATGATGAGGTTTTTTTTATTAGATGTCATTTCAGAAAACAATAGTTTTTTAAACTTTTGTCAAATAGGAATCGAGACTATACATTGCCTTCTAACAGTAAATATAAATAACATGAAGGCAACTTCTAGAACTCTTTAACCCTATGCACAAAGTTTAATGAAAACGTTTGTTTATTTTTTACGAAAACATCTTTTATGATATTTTAAAACCAAATGTAGCCTTTTCGTCAAACAAGGATCAAAATTCACCGAAACTCTTAATTTTTAAACCTCGTGAGTCTAATATCCTAATTTGATCATTTTTAGAAAATCTTCATCGTTTGCCTTATTTTGGAAAACCGTTTTTTGTGTCGTAAATCAAAACAAGCATTCAAAACGTGTCGGGGCTATCCATGGGCATGTGAGCCGTCTAAATAACCCCAAACACCCACAATCACACATTTCACTATCACGGGGCCTTAAACCCGACTTTCGACTCGACGTCGCTTTAAGGCCCAAAAATTTACATATTTACATATTTACATAAAGGTGCATCGCGATCGCTACATACATAAAAGCTATAAAGTAAACTAGAAGGATATCATCGGGAGGTTAGGAGGAGATTCCATCCGCAATAAATCCTCCCTAACCGTCCCTAATCCACATATCTACAACATATATTGACTACATTGGATATAACTTCAAAATACACAAATCAAACTATTTAAATAGCAATGCACCAAATATTTTCGGATCTACAGTAGATCCCCCGAACATCGTAAGCGTAGTGGCCATTAGTCGTCTTTTGTGATCAAATCAGGTTCTTCTGGATCAACTGTTTGCCTTGACTCCAGTAACCTGAGGCTCGTTGTTCGTTGTGGCGGCTTTCACCGTAAATCGTTGGGGTGGCTTCGTGTTGGGGTCCACCCTCCTTTTCGTATGTCCGGTCAAGTGACGACTTTGCCCTCCTGCCAGGGTTAGTAGAGAAGTGCAAAATTTGGGTGTCTACAACTGCCCCTCTTTATCATGTTTATGGAATGCAATATGAAATGAACATGATAAAGAAGTAGGCACCCAATGCATGAAAATGACAGTACATATTTTAATGATGCAAGATATATATCAATGATGCAACATATACATATTAATGATGCAATACCAATATCACCAGTTACTGCCTCAAATGGACTCGCATAGTATATTTGTCAAAGAAGACTACTTCTCTTGCTTATCGCATATCGCATATCGCATATCAAGTATCAAATCGCACATCATATCAAATCGCATATGAAATCGCATATCGCACTGCTTCTCATATGATGTATCGCATATCGCATCGCACATCGCCTCGCACATCGCATCGCATTATTTTAGTCATTGTTGGATCTTTCTCCAACGATCATCGCATTGTCATCGTCAGATCTTTCTCCAACGGGTCGTCTCGTCATCGTCGGATCTTTCTCCAACGGTCATCGTCGGATCTTTTGCCAACGGGTCGTATCGTCATCGTCGGATCTTTTGCCAACGGGTCGTATCGTCACTGTCGGATCTTTTGCCAATAGGTCGTATCGTCATCGTCGGATCCTTTGCCAACGGGTCGTATCATCATCGTCAGATCTTTTGCCAACGGGTCGTATCGTTATCGTCGGATCTTGTCCAACGGGTCGTCTCATCCTTGTTGGGTTTAGTCTCTAACAAGTTATCTCGTAATTGTTGGGTCTCGTCTTCGACGGGTCATTTTTGTGACGGTCAGGTCTCGTCTCCGACGGGTCATTTTTGTGACGGTCAGGTATCGTTTCTGACGGTCATTTTTGTGACTGTCAGGTATCGTCTCTGACGGGTCGTTTTTGGGACGGTCAGGTATCGTCTCTGACGGGTCGTTTTTGGGACGGTTAGGTATCGTCTCTGACGTGTCCTTTTTGGGACTGTCAGGTATCGTCTCAAACGGGTCGTTTTTTAGTTGGTCAGGTATCGTTTCTGACGGGTTGGTTTTGAGTTGGTCAGGTATTGTCTTTGACGGGTCGTTTTTTGAGTTGGTCAGGTATCGTCTCTGACAGGTCGTTTTTGGGCTGGTCAGGTATCGTCTCTGACGGTTCGTTTTTTGGGTTGGTCATGTATCATCTCTGACGGTCGTTTTTGTGAGGGTCAGGTATTGTGTTTGACGGGTTGGTTTTGAGTTGGTCAGGTATCGTCTCTGACGGGTCGTTTTTTGAGTTGGTCAGGTATCGTCTCTGACAGGTCATTTTTGGGCTGGTCAGGTATCGTCTCTGACGGGTCATTTTTTGAGTTGGTCAGGTATCGTCTCTGACGGGTCGTTTTTGGGTTGGTCAGGTATCGTCTCTGACGGGTCGTTTTTTGGGTTGGTCAGGTATCCTCTCTGACGGGTCGTTTTAGAATGGGTCAGGTATCGTTTCTGACGGGTCATTTTTGAATTGGTCAGGTATCGTTTTCTGACTGGTCGTTTTTTAATTGGTCAGGTATCGTTTCTGATGGGTCGTTTTTGATTGGTCAGGTATCGTCTCTGACGGGTCGTTTTTGGGACTGTCAGGTATCGTCTCTGATGGGTCGTTTTTGGGACGGTCAGATATCGTCTCTGACGGTCGGTTTTTTTGGTTGGTCAGGTATCGTCTCTGACGGGTCGTTTTGAGTTGGTCAGGTATCGTCTCTGACGGGTTGTTTTGGACGGTCAGGGGTTTTCACTGACGGGTCATTTTGGACGGTCAGGGGTTTTCACTGACGGGTCATCCTTGTAATTGCCGGGTTTCGTCTCCGGAATCGCTGTGTATTGTCCCAAATGGACTCGCATCGTATTGTACATCATAAAAAATGCAATAATTCTTGAGGAAATTTAAAAGGAACGCATACCTGATTAGTTTGTGGGGCCTCCTTGGGATTCGTCCTCGTAAATCGCTTTTGCCAGCCACTTCTTTTGGTTTGACTTGTCATTCTTGGGGTTCGTCCTCGTAGATCGCTCTTGATAGCCATGCTTTTGAGCTGTCATCCTTGTTGATTAGCTGAAGGTGCTTCAAACAGTCGTTTTGCGATTCTTTGATGTTCCATAGATTCTGGGCGCATCGGATCGTGGAAGTTTCCCCTGCCATGTTCTTCCGATAAATGGCACCGGTACTCGTGACGCCGACAGTCTCGTACCTGTGATTTTTCTTTCATGTACATGGATGCGTAGATGTTATGCATGGATCAATAGATATGCTTGGAAGGAAATGACCCCTGTTTAGTCAAATGATACAATTTTTCACGTGTCATTCTTTTTAACCACTCAGTTGTGTCATGCCTTATTTGGGAGGACAGTTTTTGGACTTCAAGGTTGGTTAGTTGAATCGCATGCCCCTGATCGTTTCTCTGTTGGGGAATTATATCTGTCATTTTGAATGCCCAATCGACTTATCCAGGGCTCCTCATCCTGCTCACAGATCGTCATGTCTTTGAATTTGGGGTGCAGGGGCTTCCTCTTATGCCAAGACTCTTGGTTGATATCTAGGTGATCCTCTTGTCATTTGATCGTATGCATTGATAGCTCTTGACTCTCATCTGATTGGGGCTGTCCCTTTGGCTTTTTGCGATGATCGACGACCATGTTGCCCTTCCTCGCCTTTTAATCGATCATCTCTGATGTCAGGAATTATATTGCTCTTGCATATGCTCGCTCGAGTATCGAGGTAATGTCAGCGTGCATCATGATGAGTTTGTCAAAATCCATTGATGGTCGTGGGGGAAGGTTCGTTGATGAGGAGTCTGATATAGACCTGTGCTCCTTTCATTTCCATGATCTTTAAGATGCCCCAGCCTTTACTCGTGTTCTTGTCGAGGATTCATATGGGAAGTCGTTTCGTTGGTCATGCCGAGTTACCCACACCGATTCATATCCTGAACAAGTAACAAACACTAAATGCTCGACGGTTCGGGTCGGCGGGGTTAACTTCGATACTACTAAACATCTCAACAGTAGAGCAGATAAAAGGGAATGCTCATGATTATGCAATTTGGCTCGTGTCTGTGATGTTTTCGTCTTATCGTAAAAAAATTGGCATCGAGATGGATCTCTTTTTTGTAAATCGTGAGTGAATTAATTTGACATTGAATGAATTGTGAATGTATTAAGTTACTCTTGATTTCACTTTTTTTTTTCTTCTTTCTTCTTTTTTTTTTTTTGACGAGTTATGAAATCGTAATAAAACATTTAAGCATTCATGGTCAATATATGTGAGTATGATTAAATTAAAAAACCTACATTCCTTTATCAAAGGTATTCCGTTTTCATTCTCGCTATCGTTATTCACCGAATTAACGTCATATGGCAAGTGCACTGTGCGATGCATCCTTCAATTAGGGGCCTCTTTTCCGTGACTTTAGATGAGCTTTCCTCCTGTGGTCGAACACATTTTTTTTCTTTTTCTTTTTTCCGACTCCGCATTTCCCTTCTCGTGTCCACTTAACTTGTCTCGTTTTCTTAGGCTATTCAGAGTTACCCATTTAACAAGTTTTGGACCAATGATTCCCAAACCAGGCGGCTTTAGGGCATTAGGTGTAAAGATACCCCTTCGGGTTTACTTGCTCGAGTAACAAAGGCCACGCTTCGATACAAGTTAAGTGATTTACCACATTTATTCCTCGTCTGACCCTGTGCAAGATTCGTTTTCTTAGGCTTGAGTTACCCATGTAGCGAGCGTTGGGCCGGTGACTCCCAAATCAGACGACTTTAGGGCACCAGGTGTAGAGACACCCTTCAGGCTTAATTACTCAAATAACCCGTGCCACGATTTGAATCTGCTCAGGTCTCGACAGCTATAATGCTCGTTTTCTTAGGCTCTAAGTTACCCATGTAACGAGTGTTAGGCCGGCGTCTCCCAAATCAGACGATTTTAGGGCGCCAGGTGTGAAGACACCCCTCAGGCTTAATTACTCGAATAACTCAGGCCACGAGTCGAGACATTTGATTCACTTTTATTTACCCTCCGACTCCGCATCAACTGTCATCATTATCGTCATAGTTTTATACCCCACATCTGAAAGTTGGCGCAAACGTAAAGTGCAGACTTGCCTATGAGGTGGATTCTGCTTCGAACGACACTTCGAAATCAGATCTTTGTTGAACAGTTTTAATCATCTAATCATACTCACGAGTCTGCTCCACGGATGCTTGTCAGAATTAATTTGATTCCTAACAAGTCAAATAAAATTTTCTCTTTCCAAAAGTAATGTTAGAGTTAAACTATGTGCAGTCTTAATATATGTACAGGGAGACTGGAAAGAAATAAAAAGATGGAAGAGGTTGTACCTTACCTGCGGGTCATCGTATTCTGAAAAGACTCTGATTGGAAGAGACCAATTGATCGTATAGCTCTGAGGGTGTTGTCGTATACTGACGGGATCGCACCATAGATGTCGAATCGTGCACTATCCTTCCATGGATGGTTGATGAATGCCCCAGTGTCGAGTCGTCCTTGATTTCGAAAATGCCCCATCCTTGATGGTCGTTAAGGCCATTGCTTCGTGGTGTCTTTGACAGGTGGGCTGATGAAATGTTGGGAACCCAAAATCCTTTGCCTTTGAAAGTGTACTCCGATGGGTTGACAGGAGAACAGATCACCTGAGTCATTGATCATTGATTGTAAAACTATCGAAGGGCTCTATGGATTTTGCAAGGATTAGACCACGCCAAAGTGGCTGCCTACGTACTCCTATAGGAAGAGGAGATCAGGTCTTACGTAGTTCAGGCCCTTTTTAGCACAGTTGTTTTTTTTTTTTTTTTTTTTTTTTCCGTCAATCCACTTGTCAATGGTCATGCTCCCTTCAATAGAGGTTACTCCCATGTTTGAGAATATCTTCAGTGATTGTCATAACTTGATCACCACTCAGTTTGTCGCAATTCTCTGGGACATTCATGCTAGTCCCGTTGATGGAAGGGTTAAGTACTTGATTATTTGACTGGAATGCCCTCCTTCAACTTTCTCTCAACCTCTGCTTTACTGTGTCCCATTTTCTTGAGGAATTCGACTGCCTTTTCTTCTCATGAGGCATTTTCAACATTTTAATCGCTCGCTTTGGCAGGAAAATAGTGTGACTATTTGGCAGGACTGACCCACATTCTGAGGTACAGTTTGATCCCTTCCCTTACTTCCAGGGGATAACTTTCAAGTTCACAACAGGGCATTCAGGCTCGAATACTGCTATTTTCGTCTGGGCACCTCTCGTTTCTTTTGCTACTCCTTGGATTATGAGGGATCAGCCTCGTATCTCGTTGCGGTTGGTGACCATATCCATCACTTCATCTGAACCTTCCCTTTTTGTTGGGTATGTTAGATTCTTCATTTATATGCTGCTTTTACCCATAGTAGTGATCTCAATATTGCTTGCCATTTTTAGCTCTCCACTTTCGATGAGATTTTGGATTTTAGGCCACAACGCCCAACATCCTTTCGTGTCATGCCCCAGTGAGCTGGAATGCATCTTTGTGCAGGATCGTATCTTTTAGTCTTGGGGTCTGTAGGAGGCAGCAACTCCCTAATCTTTCCTCGGCTGATCAGAAGATACCATACTTCTGCCTTTGATTGTTCAATGGGTGCACTTTCAATCTATCATAGATATTGCTTGACCCTCCCTTTTAGGGTTTCACATTTTTCCAAGCGAATTCAAAGCTCCACTAGTGGGATTGTCTCGTAACTTCATTGATTCGCTTTCCCAGCCCTTTTTAATCTGCCTTGATCTTCTTCGGTCAGCTGGATTTTCTAGAAGAGATCTGGTTCTCCCCCTATGATGATGACTCAGGCGGAGCATTGGGTTGAGGACCCGGTTTAGCTGGCTCGTTGCTTAAGATAATATGGCCATTTCAACCATCTGCCTCTTGAAATTTTGAAATTCCCCTAACGGATCGGAACCGGATCCGAGTTGAATTCTCGGCCATTCTGATCGGTGAAATTCAGATTCGTTTAGATCGTAGGCAGGTTTAGGGAACAATCTGCAAACCAAGCAATTTGAAATTTAGTTTTGGGAAATGAAAAAATGGATGCATGCTAAAGCGCTATTTCCATGTCATAAGTATTTTAATTTTTCCCTGCAAAACAGTGTTACCATTTATTTATTTTTTTTTATAATTTTTTTATGTTTTTTTATTTTTATTATTAAATTTTTTATTTTTTTTTATGAAACCGTACGCGGCTCAGGGAGCAACCTGCAAACAAAACAATCGAAGTTTAGCTTTGGGACATGGAAAAACAGAGGCATGCTAAAGTAATATTTCCACGTTTTATGAGTTTTTGATCTTTCCCTGCAAAATAATGTTTTTATTTATTTATTTATTTATTATTATTATTATTATTATTATTATTTTATTATTTTATTTTATTATTTTTATTTTATTTTATTTTAACAATGAGGTACTTGAATCGTAATGTCAATCATTGTGCCTCATCAACTCTTTCCTGTAAAACATAGGTCAGTGATTCTAATTGACAGGATGAGAGATAAAAGATGATTAATTGAAGTACGATATCGTAAAATGTGATAGGGTATGAAGAGACTTCCCGCACATTGGGTTTATCTGAGGCTGACCTACCCTAAGTTACTCTCGCGGGCTTTTCGGCATGAAGGTTCCCAGATCTTCGCAACATACTAGACGGGAATAAATCCGGTCTTTCAATTGGATTGGATCTGAGTGGATGCTTTTCCTGAGCCTCGCTGGGGAGCGCCTCTTTGAGTCCAGTAATCCACATCCGACGGGTTTGCCTCAAGAGGAGGAATCGCTCATTCATCGTACCTCACCGTATACATATGATGTCATTAAAGTAAAGCATTCGTAAAACAATCGCAAAACTCGGATATTTATCCATTCACACACAAAAGGTAGATTAACGCAAGTAACGTAAACGCACATTTTTTAGACTTTTAAATGATAGGAAAACATCAAGATTTGAACGCGGCTTAAGCCCTCTAATGTCCCTAGCGGAGTCGCCAGCTGTCGACGCCGGGATTTTCATCGTTTCGTTTTTTAATATTAAATAAGCCCTTTCCAATTTTAGCCTTTTGAATTAAATGTGATTTTGAAAAGGGTCGGCTTAATGTCGACGGGTTTTGAAAGATCGATTTCTTTATGAGCCAATTAACCAGAGCCGCCAGTTGGTATATTTGAAATGGATGTACCAACTCATCCGAATTTTGTTTTCGTAATCGCTGGCTCATATGTGACTTCGAGTTAATTGGTCTGCAAACCGAGATTCATAGAGTTCAGGGGCTTGCTTAAGCGAGGGGAAGGTGTTAGGCACCCCCCGACTTCCGTGAAACACGGTTACCGCAATCTTGATGTTTTCCTATCCTTTTAAATCCTAAAATATGTGTGTGCGCATGTGTGCGTGCGTGCGTGCCTAGGTGATGGTTGTGGTGAATTTTTGCATAAAAGTTGCTTTGATTTTATATGGCAAATGTCTTTTATCGAGAAAGTGTTTAGACGTCTTTTGACCCAAATGACAAGGCTTCGTTTTTTATAATAAAGATTGATTTTAATTTCGAAAATGATGAGGTTTTTTTTATTAGATGTCATTTCAGAAAACAATAGTTTTTTAAACTTTTGTCAAATAGGAATCGAGACTATACATTGCCTTCTAACAGTAAATATAAATAACATGAAGGCAACTTCTAGAACTCTTTAACCCTATGCACAAAGTTTAATGAAAACGTTTGTTTATTTTTTACGAAAACATCTTTTATGATATTTTAAAACCAAATGTAGCCTTTTCGTCAAACAAGGATCAAAATTCGCCGAAACTCTTAATTTTTAAACCTCGTGAGTCTAATATCCTAATTTGATCATTTTTAGAGAATCTTCATCGTTTGCCTTATTTTGGAAAACCGTTTTTTGTGTCGTAAATCAAAACAAGCATTCAAAACGTGTCGGGGCTATCCATGGGCATGTGAGCCGTCTAAATAACCCCAAACATCCACAATCACACATTTCACTATCACGGGGCCTTAAACCCGACTTTCGACTCGACGTCGCTTTAAGGCCCAAAAATTTACATATTTACATAAAGGTGCATCGCTATCGCTACATACATAAAAGCTATAAAGTAAACTAGAAGGATATCATCGGGAGGTTAGGAGGAGATTCCATCCGCAATAAATCCTCCCTAACCGTCCCTAATCCACAGATCTATAACAAATATTGACTACATTGGATCTAACTTCAAAATACACAAATCAAACTATTTAAATAGCAATGCACCAAATATTTTCGGATCTACAGTAGATCCCCAGAACATCATAAGCGTAGTGGCAATTAGTCGTCTTTTGTGATCAAATCAGGTTCTTCTGGATCAACTGTTTGCCTTGACTCCAGTAACCTGAGGCTCGTTGTTCGTTGTGGCGGCTTTCACCGTAAATCGTTGGGGTGGCTTCATGTTGGGGTCCACCCTCCTTTTCGCATGTCGGGTCAAGTGACGACTTTGCCCTCCTGCCAGGGTTAGTAGAGAAGTGCAAAATTTGGGTGTCTACATGTATAATGGAACTATTATGACTTTTATGAAAGATAGTATTTTGGAAACGTGAACATGTTAATGTAACATGTTGTCCAAGTAACGGAGTGAAAAATTATGAAAAATAAATTTTATAAGTTATATGAATTATTTTATGATTTTTGGAGGTATAAATTACCTCAAATAATTACATGCATGGCATTATGCGGGTACAAAATTTGTCATGTAAAGTACCCAAAAAGGGTGTTAATAATATTTATAAATCATGTTATGATTTTTGGTGAATTAAAATAAATATTTTATGTACATTACATAAAATATTTATTACACGAAATAATTATGTAATGCATTAAAAAGTAAAATTTGAATGTTATTTTTGGAAAATTCTGGAAATTTCACGTTTGTTTGGCATGCAAAGTCGGTGGCTTAGTCGGTGGGTAAATTTTTTATTCAAGTAGGCTAAGTAGTTGAGGGATATATATATATATATATATATATATATATATATATATATGGAAGGAAAAAGAAATAAAAGGGAAAAGAAAGAAAACAAAACTCTCCCTCTCCATTGTTGCACCATCCGAGCACCACCACTAAGCTACCACCGGAAAACATCAAGGATGAAAATATTTGTGCCATCAAGGAAGGTTGATAAGCTTCAAAGGTGGAATTTCAAGCTTTGAAGGTATAAAATTAAATTTATTTGATTTAATTATGTATTTATGATGTTAGAATAATTTTGTGGGAAAAAATTGGAAATAATTAGAATAATTATTTCAAATAATTTTAGGATGTATATCTATTAATTTCATGATTTTTGGAGTTATTATGATTTGAGTAAAAATGGTATATTTTTGGTTTTGGATGGCTACTGTCGGAAGAAACTGGAAGAAGAAGAAAAAAAAATTCTGGATATGCCGCGCAATGCGTGGCGCGGATTTTTGCGGAACAGGGAATAAAACGACGCCATTTTGGTGGCTGAAGATGGAGCCGCCGCCTTGCGCGGCGACAATTTTCCAAGAAGGACAGCAAACGACGTCGTTTTATGTCGACCGGAAGTTTGTCCGCGCCATGCGCGGCCGACCAATTTCGGTAAAATTACGATTATGACCCCGGGCTTTTTCATAAAGGACCAGTGTGTCCTTTGGGCCATGTGAAATTACGGATATGCCCCTTAACTTTTCAGAAAATACCGAATGAGTCTTAAAGCCGCAAAAATGACGAAAATACCCCTGGACTTTCCGAGAAATTCCGGTTATGTCCTTAAGGGCGCGAAAATGACCAAAATGCCCCCAGAATTAGCTTTTAATAAAATAAATGTTTAAAAATTGTTTAAAAATTCTAGGAAAATACTAAAAATATAGAAATGATGTTTGGACATTAAATTTAATAATTTTCTAAAAATATTAAATATTGGGGATTAATATTTAAATATTTTAAATTTATCCGATGAGTCGGGTTGTCCGTATGGAGGATGTTTTATATTAGGTTAAATGAATATATTAGGGAATGTGGTTAATTTAATTAACCGTATTATTTAATAATTGGCCCAAAGATGATATTAATTAGGTAAATTAATATCATAAAGAGATAAATAATTATTATTTAATTATTTTTTGATCATAGGTTGATCGAGTTAAGGATTTGAGCTATCAAATTATTAATTGGACATCCAGGCAAGTTCTTCAGTCCCTTTTAAGTTAAATGTTGGAATGTTATGATATGTAATTCTTGTTTTAAATGCATAAAAATTATGTGCTATGTGATACGTGATCAATATGACCACAATGTGTACCTTGTGCAATAATATGAATATATATGAGATATATTGTTATGGTAGAAGTACAAACACATGACGTATGACACACACTGAGCATGTTAAGGTATGTGCTATGTGAAGCATAAACTGTTGAACTTGCTGAGTCGTTGTGCTCATTACTTGCTTAATATATATTTTTGCAGGAAAGAAATGAAATACAAGAATATTGGATTATTTTAGAGATGAATTTCCTAGAAGGTGGAAAACGTGATTGTTATATTGTTAATATTATAATTCAATGTGAGAAATTTGTTAATTTAGTGTGATGAATTGTATGTATATATAAGTTGAATCTGGATATGATAAAAGTTCAATTATGAACTGTGATTGTACTAGATAGATGTTACGATAGAGATTATAAAATGGTTAAATTATGATTTATGAAACGAATGATGTTGTATGGATATATATACAATGTTAAATTTTAAATGTTGAGCTTTATGATATAAGAAAAGAAAAGAAAAAGTTAAGGTTGCGATCCAGGGACTAGGAACCAGATGTAAGGATTTTAAATATCTAAATATTTTAATACAATAATTGAATTGAGAAAGTTGAGAAAAAGAAAAAAATTTATACCGAAAATTTAGTAATTGATGATTTTAAAATCAAGTAATGGATGAATTAAGGTGATTAAAGATTTATTAACGGACCGAAATTTGGACGTAATGAAAATAATGTTTATTAAATACAAGATTTAAAGGAATAAAGTGGGTCGAATTTCGGGGTCGTTACAGAGACTACCATCTTTATAGTGTCATCTCTTATTTCAATGACTCCTCTAATCAAACAAAAGTGCTACACAACATGTTTGGATTTTACATGAGACCTAGGTTCTTTAACAAATTAAACTCCTTTAATACTAAGAACCATTCCAAATTCTGTAATGAACTTATTCATCTAAACAATCTCATTTACACCTTCACTTTTGGCTATATACAATGTCTTTATCACTAAATCAGCAACAATTTACTGTTTGAAACTTTTTCAACCTACTGCACCACCATTCAAGGTAATCATATAACCTTATGAAATGGATTTGTTGTAGTCTTGATCAGTCTAAAAAAAATGAGTTTTTAAAGCCATCTAGTTTTAAATCAGACCAACCATTAAATTTGAAACACCTTTTTAATGCTTTCCTCTAGGATTGAACCGATATCTACTTATCATACATAAGCAGCATCAGGTCTAATACATATCATCCTATACTGATAGATCCTATTATCGAAGCGTAATGTATCTTTCTCACGTAATCTCTCATTTTCGGTATCTTTGGGGATAATTTTTGAGAGAGATTTACTTTTTGGCTCATCAACATGAGATCTTTTATGACGTTTTTACCATGCTAAATATCTTTAGCATCGAATCAATGTACGTTTCTTGGGTTACGTCGAGCATCCTTTACCACGTATCTCTATATACCTTTATCCCTAATTATAGGATTCTTCTCCCAAGTCCTTCATGGAGAAGTGTTCATTCAGACAGCTACATCTATACTGATTGTAGCATTGATATGTCATTTTGTATCAGTAGTATATCATCATATAGGACTAAAGAGTCACAAAGCTCCCATTAAACCTTTTGTACATACTTGGTTCATGATCATTTTTGATAAAATTAAACTCTTTTGATTGTCTAATTAAAACGAATGTTCCATCTTTGAGAAACTTACTTTAATCCATAAATGAATCTTTGTAGCTTACAAACTTGATTTGTTCCATCTTTGGAGAAAAATCCTTCTGGTTGTATCATACATACATCTTCTTATTAAGGAATGATATCTCCACGTACATTTGCCAGATCTCGTATAGTAAGCTGCAACTGCAAGTTAAATCTGAATGGACTTAAGCATTTCTACTAGTAATGGAGTGCCCCGAGATTCTGCACCTTCACTTAATTAACTCTAATTATGTCTGGATAAGATAATCATCACTTTAAACCACGTTTACTAGAATCTCGTGCGTTAAAACTTAAACTTAAACTTTTAAAACCATTGAGTTGACCATAATGCGGTCCATATATATTTTTATCTTACATTCCTTACCTGTCTCAGGATCGCAACGCTCACTTAATATTTATTAGTACTTAGGTCAAACATTTATATATTATGACCTAGTTTATTACTGTTTCACAACCATATATATATATATATATATATATATATATATATATATATATATATATATATATATATATATATATATATATTATGATTTCATAACCTGTAAATAAAATTCTTCATGGACTATTCATACATGGCCCTGTTTACATATACCTGTTCTATACATGTTCCTGTTCATATATATTTGTTCACATACATAACTTGATCCATGCATATATACCATACATGTAAGTTCAAGTATATATCAGACTCGACTTACAATAATATGACAATCATATACCTCATTACATCCTTTACCTCAAATAATACATATATGCTCATCTATATATATGAATTTACAAACCATACATTTATTTCTATTGTAGGTTTACATTTATCTAGCTTATTTGTATATTACACAAATACATATCACAAATTTTCTCATGCTGGTCCGTCTATTCACATTCTTTACCTTAGTTGCACCGGAACCTTCGGCCTTCTCATACTTTACCTGAAATGTTAGTTCATAGCAAGAATGAGCATAAAACTCAGTAAGTAATTCAGATAACACCTTTCATGCTTGCATTTATAATATGCGTCATGCCTCTTTACTTTATCACACTATGCTTAATGTCACATAATTCACTTAACAGTTAATACACATAGTAGCACGGAGTGCACATTTCAACTAACACATAGTTCACATAGAACAATTAATACACTTAATTAAGTCTGAAAAACTTGTCTATCTACATTTATTTACTTAACCTTTGTCGCTTCGCTTGGCCCTGTTATCCTTCCTTGCCTCGGGTTGCTAATCCGAACCTTATCTGTCAACATTGCACTTATATGTCATTATAAGTTAATATGACTTAATATAACTTATCACACTTATCTCATAACTATCCAACCATTCGTCTCTAATTATTTCACTTTGATGTATTATACCATATGTAGGTTAATAATACATCCTAACTCATTATCGACATTTAACATAACTCATAACTTAATTGGCTTAGTTTTAGGCATATTACATTAGGCCATTTATCATTCTATTATATCTTGACACCCTTTATTTTGGCCATTCTTTAACTATCTAGGGTTTATGTAACCCATCTTTATCATTCCATATCGAAACATAGCATTTTGAAAGCTTAAAATTTTTCAAATGCACAGAAATCTCGCCCCGGTGCCATCAGACTTCACTGGCCGCGAAATCTCCTCGGCCATGAACAGTACACTGCGCCCCGGCGCAGTGTTCAGTGTTAAGCACTGCACTGGCCATGCAGTCCTGTAGAAACAGATTCTAATTTTAGCTGCTGCTTTGGTGATTTTTAACTCCTTCACCATACATCCAATTAACTCCAAATTTGGAACAGTGCTAGACCTTACTACATAGTATTTTAAAAAAAAATTACTTGCCTCATTTGGCTTCTCAAAATCATAGATACATTAGCCCGTAGGAGGGCTATTCACAACACTTAGAAATTTTTCTAACTTTTAAAAACTTAAGTTTTCCAACTTTATGATTTTTGGCCATAAGCTTTAAAACTTCTTTCCTACACTTGATAAAGTTCATGTAAGTCGTATATGACATGTTACAACTTTCAAAACCATAAAACTTTGCACGAGGCAATATTTGTCTGTAAAAATCCCTTTCACATCGAAACGATCGATTTCAATCGCTTGAATCGCCTTTATATTCAAACTTAATCCCATTGATTACCAAATCAATCTAAACATATGTAATAACATCAAACTAGGTCATTTGACCTCATTTTACTAGTTACTCAAAATTACCAAAAATCACACTTTGACATCATTTTATCAACTTTTCAAATTCCAAACTTATACTCACTTGACAACTTAAACTCAACACACCACATAGGCATTCACATACATATTTAACAACTATATAAGTCCACATCACTTCTATATGCATATTCTAATGTACTTTACAGATTATGATTTGGTTTATACACAAAGTATAACTTAATATTGTAATTTTCTATCACAAATCATGATTTTCAATCTTTAATGCATCTTTGAAGCTATCAAATATAAAAATATGTATACTTATTACATGCTCAATCTTTCAAACTAGGTTTTCATCAATTCTAACAACATATAACACATGATCATGCCTTAAATCATAGTTTCTAACTTGAATATGCACATGAATAGTGCACCACCTTTACATCATAACTTCCAAGCCTAAGGTTTCATCACATACAACACATACATATGGCACATAAATTCTCACAACTTTACATCTAGCCATTAGTTCATACATGGTTACCTTTACACTAACATTTAATCTCATAATCGTCAATTTTCATAACTTGAACTTAAGCATACCTTCTTGAGCTTGTCTTTCTTCTAGCTTCAAAGCTTGCTAGATCTTTATTCATTACTTTGATGGCTAATACTTCCTCCTTTAATCCCTTTTCTAGCAATTTCTTGCTATCAATGGAAAACCTAGCTTTCCTCTTCTCTTTTCTCTTAGAACTCTCTTTGCTTGCTCTGTTAAAAGTATACGAAAATGACTTTGCTGAAAAAGAAAGGTTGGAGTAGCAACCTTGATATATACATACATAAATAATATGTAGCTTGCCAACACTTAACCATCCTTGGTTAAGTTTAACTTGTGCATGGTTAGGGATAATCTAAGTCATTTCAAATTACTAAACAAGACTAGTTTGGACATTTCTCACCAAATGGATACTCTAGACATTCTCCAAATTGTCAAGGGTAGCATGGTTATTGTTACCAAAATCTAGAGAAATTTATTCTCAAAATTCATAAATTGTTTATTTTTCATCCAAATCAATTCTTTTCTTTTTTTTTTATCTAAACTTTCTTCATTATGCTTGAATTTTATTCCATCATTAAATACCTCATAATTGGCTTGTCCCATATCATTTGTCATACTTCGAAATATCAATTTTATGACTTAATTATAATAATTCACAACATTTGCCAATATTACATATTATTGCCTTCTTAATCCTCTAAAACCCCTTTTTGGTGTCACATTCAATTAATCTCAATTCTCGATATCTCAAATAGTTAGATTCCTCATTTTTCCATATATCTCTTTCTCGAGAAGCGAACCTCGACCGGATTACCAAAATCCATCATCATTAATCCTTTATCATTTAAATTTATAATACCTTCTTTACGACTTTACATTCCTTTACTTGTTTACTTCACATATAATACTAATTCTCAACGTATATCAAATATGCGTTCCTTCTACTCATCCTCGAGAGTATTACATTCCATATTCACACGTCATGTCACGATTATCTTATTTCAATCATCCAAGACCAATTTCTTAATAACTTCAAATATTCACAATCATTGTCCTTATTGTTCATTTAATATTTCACTAACCAATTAAGTCATACGGTTCCTTATTCACTACATGTACATACTTACCTTAAATTATCATCCTCATAACCTCACCTCTCTAGGCCTATTCATTATGCTCCTTATTAACTTTTATAACTAAAACATCAATTTAATTATGCTTTTCTCATTTCCTTTTTTTCTTCCTTCTATATTCAATCACACACACATATATATATATATATATATATATATATATATATATATATATATATACACACATATTCAATTCATTACCTGCTGTCACACAACAATGTCCTATACTGATTTCTTTCAAATTACCCTATTGCGGGCATTACAACAATCATACGTCTTAAATCCATTACCTCACTATTCAATTATCATAGGTCATCTGTAACACATTGATTAAATAATAAATAAATTTAATCACATAATACCACATTGATCACATAACGAATCATATTAAATTACTCCTTGATACATTCTATCATTCAACACTAGGTTTTAGCTGCTAACCTTTACTTAATTTACCATAATGCTTGTTTAACAATCTTGTAAAATCCTAGGGTGTCACAAGTAAAATGTTTCATCTTAGTCAACTCCTTGACATTGTTTGAAACCTTTTTTGCATCTAGTCAGATTTTATAGGTCTCCCACCTTGCCATATGTTTCAGTCTTTTTCTAAAGACCCATTTTCACCATCTAGGCTCAATGCCTTATAGTGGAAAAATCCATGTCCACATTTGGTTTTCAAATTTTATGGTCATCAGTCATTTCTCTTGAGTCTCTACTACTCATACATCATCGTATGTTACTAGATCATTATCTACTATGATTCATACCTCATCATCATCATCATCATCATCATCATCATCATCATCATCATCATCTATGATGTATCTATACATTTTCAAGTATCTTCGGTACTCTTCCTGATTTACGAGTCAGTTGTGGTACATTAGGTTTTTCTACTTGTCCAAATTCTTTCACTTGATCTGTAGTTGTAATATTCGGAGCTTCCGAGAGAGTTATAATCCGACTTTATATGAATAAACAAAGATTGAATTATATTTTATATGTGTTATGAAATCTTCGTTATTGGTTATTTATGTGTTTCGGTTCAAGTATCCAACCTTAGCACGACAAAGGAGAATAAAGGTTTTTTTTTTTTCAAAAATTGAAAAAAAGATAAATCCTAAACCTTAGGAAAAGGAACCTAGGCCCCCGAGCGAAACGTTTACATCAAAATAATATTTTGTTTTAGGATTCATCTTTCCCGCAATTTGAAAACACGTTTAAGCCGATAAAAGTTTTTCTCTAAAAATGTGGCGGGAATAAGACAAAATAGGAAAAAAGATGAAAAATATTTTTTTTACCCTTTTGATCGTCTAACCATTTTTTGAGAAATGGTAGTAAAAAAATACTATTCATTGAAAAACGTGCAACGTCTTTTTGACTTTTCACTTCACAGAATAGTGTTTATTCGGAACAAAACTCTATAATATCCAACTTTTAAATCAGTAAAAATCAATTCAACCGGAATACTTAGAAATGAACTAGGTTAGAGCTAACTGGATTAGGAAACCTAATCTAGACCTAACCCTAGTTACAAACTAATTGAAATAGCTAACTAATTAACTTAATTAGGTGATTAGTAATGATCCAATTGGAATCAAACTAGGTTAAGGTAATTAAATTACCATCTAACCTAATTATCATCTAATTAAACCAAACCTAACTAGGACTAAGGTTAATTAAGCTAAAGATTAACCTAAATTACAAGTTAAACTAATTGGTGAATTAATAACCTAATCAACCTAGGTTTATTGCTAATTAACCTAAGCATGACTAAGCTAGATTATCAAAAGGACTAAACTAACCTTGATCAAGCTTGGTAAAAGACCATGACTACCACTCAAATAAATGGCCAATTGTCCAACCAAACAAGCCCTATAACTATTCATTTGGTAGGCTAAGTGTTGGAGTAATTAAAGGCTAATATTTGTGAATTGTTATGTCCCCAAAAATGTGATCATTCTAAGCAATTAATGGCATTAACTAGCTAAATTTGGGGGGGGGGGGGGGATTAATGTGATGATCAATTTGATATTTTAATTACACATTTACACTTTCATACCTTGGCAAAATATAAGTCCATACCTTAGTTAATTACACTTGCCTCCTATCCTTGGTTTTCCTTTAAATAAAGAGCTTGTTCTTCATTAGTTCTCACCATTTTCCAATGCTTAAATTCAAGCATTAAAGTTATAATCAAAGATTAATAAGTGAGTTCTTGAGAGAAAATTGCAACGAAATACTTAAAGCTTGCAAATCCATAAGGTACAATCTTTAGTAGTTATTATATTTTATTTTTATTTCGTCTTTAATTTTCAAAAGCTCAAGAACGCGAGTCGTAGCCATGTACGATTGTCGTTCTCCGCGTTCTTCACGTGCTCTTGATTCTTTCTTTATTTTACTGTAGTTATAATGTCAAATTTTATTTCATAGTTTAAAGTTCAAGAACGTACGTCGTAGCCATGTACGATTGTCGTTCTCCGTGTTCTTCGTATGTTCTTCAGCAATTATTATAAATTGTTATAATCAATTATACAAGCCGTTATATTGACCAAATTTTATCAATTATAAAGTGTCGTAATCACTTATGTAAGTAGTTGTAATGCTCAAATTATTTCAAGTCTGAAATCCAAAAGCTCAAGAACATAAGTCGTAGACATGTACGATTTTTCGTTCTTCGTGTGTTCTTGAGCAAAAATCATGAATCTTTCTATGAAAAGATTTATGATTTATTATTTTTATGTTATAAAGTGTTATCAAGTCTTATAACTTGATTTCTTAAAGCGTTAAAACAAGCGGTAGCATGTTTAACATGGTTAACCCTATAATTTTTTTTATCAAAGCAAGCTCATTGTCCATTTTTGCCATTTTTTGAAAACTTAAAATCCAAATTTGCCTTATAAATATAAATAAAAGTTGTAGATCATGAAATTCTAAGCAATTTAGACTCAACAATCACTTCAAAATATTTTTGTATGATAAAGTTATGGCAGTTACGGTAAAAGAGGTTCGAGTAGCCAAATGTGCTGCATAGCCGGGGCGGCTGCGCCCCAGATAGGCTTAACTATGGGGCGGCTGCGCCAACCCATTAGAATTTTAAAACTTCCCAAAAAGTTGTTCTTTGAAGGTTTTGTCCAAAACTTAGGGTCCTGTTCGGTCGGGACTTGTCGAGAAGTATAAAACCTATCCAAACGAAATTAAACTATTGATATAAAGATAGTTAAGTTAAAGGTTGTTATTTATAACTAATATAATTGTTAAAATCTCATAATTTATAGGCCGTACAATTGAACGTCAAAATTAAGGTAAACTATTTTATTAGATCAGGCAAGTTTTCTATCATTAACCTTTGTTTACTTACCTTTTATGTGATCTATACATTTTGTACAAGCAACGTGTTATAAATCTTTGATATGAGAGTTATTGCTTCTTGTTTTGGCATAACTTGAAAAATAAAATGCTTATTCGTGATAAATATCGAATCATGCTTTAATTTATCAAACTAAGTTGTCTTGGGGCAATCCTGACATATAACGCCCCGAGATTCCCCGTGCTAGGCACAGCGGATCCCGTGCGTTAGTGTACAACCTTGTACTTAAATCCACAACATATCTCAATAATATAATTGATGAAACTTGTTTATTTTAGAACTATTACAATCTCATTCTATTCCAGAATCGCAATCTTTAAATATTTTTATTTCACTTTATGATCATATTAATAATGACCCAACATATCAACCTGTCACCCCTATACATAAAGAACAACATTTGAAAATGATTTAAAATAATCCATGTAATATCCCAGATATTTTCAAGATTTTAAATAATATCTTAATTGATTTTATTAAAGGTTAAGGTTTAAAACCTAGAATTTGAGAAGTAAGATGTGTAGAAAATGGGTGAACATTTTTTTTAACATAATTTATTTGTTAGAAATTAAATGTAGGAATATTTTAATGATGCATGTAGAGAATTTATTAAGGAAATAAATTTAATTGAGAAGTGAAGGTAATTATATTAATACATATATACCTACAGTGTGGTGGTTAGCCAAATAAGAGGATGGGTAAGTTAATACTCAATTAAGCTAATAAATTAATTAGTTTAAATATGAAGTAAGAAGGAAAGTCATGTAATATAATTAATTGAGTTAATTATAGGAGTCATGAATTAAAGTTGTAATTAATAAGTACAGAAGTAGAATATTGTCTAGAATGACAATATTAAGAAGTTAATTAATTAAGTAATTAACTTAATTAATAAGTTGTTATATGTGTTAGCCCAATATGAGAATATTGCATGAAGGTGAGTAATTAAATATTAAGCCCAAGTGTTATGTTAATTAATAGTCCAAGAGGTAATTAATATAAGACCAATTAAATAATATTGGCAAGTATTGTATATAATGGTGTGGTAATCCAATTAAATTAATTACCTAGCCCAAGTTATGAAAGAGGTGTGAGTTGTGTTGGATAGCCCAAATAATTAAATAAGGGAGCCCAATGCAAAATAAACTAGTAACCCAAATAATTAAATCCAAATTTAAAAGTCAAATGTTGGTCAATATGTTGGGAGAATATTTCTCAAGTATTGATTGAGTGTAGAGAATTAACTACTGTAGGGTTAATTGAATAACCCTAGTTGGTAGACAAGAGAAAACATTAACCAAACGTTGGTTAATTGCTAGGTAAGTAAATATGGTGATGAGAATTAACTATGGATAAATTAATTGAGAAACCCAATGTGGTAAAATAATTTAAGGCAAGTCTAATTGGATTATATTATAAGTCCAATTGAGGTATTAAACTAAGTTAAATAAATTAACCTAGTAGTCCATGTAATTAATTAAACATTGATTCAAGTTATAATTAATCAAACCCAATGCTTGTTTTAATTAAATGTAACATTGAGTATTTAATGTTAGCCTAATGTAATAATTAAAGTGAGCCCAAACCAATTAATTGGATGAGCCCAATATTAAATCTTAGAGTACAATGTGGAGCCCAAATGGTAGTCAAAGTTGTGGTCAATGTATATATATTGGTGTGTATATATATATGGATACTTATACAATAATATATGATATAAAAATAAAGTCAAATTGGTGTATTTATAGAGTAAATTCCGAATTTTGGGGCCCACATGGATGTGAAGGTTGCTTGTTGGTTGATTTTGGGTACAAAGTTGGTTCAACAACTCCCCACCAACCCTAGTCAATCAAATGGTCATTCAAAAGGTCTATCAATTGGTCATTCAAGCTATAGTAAGCTTGATTAACCCTTAATTTTACCAATGCTAATTGATTAGTGAAAGTTGATGGAGATTAAGGTGGTTCTATAAATAGAATGCATCACTAATGAGTTAGGTTGTTAGTCATTTGTCTAGAAAGTCTAGAGAGAAAAGAGAGAGCTCTTGGATAGAAAAGTAAGCATACACTTGTGGGTTGAAGGAAAGTGCTAGAGAAGGAGCTTGGTGGATGTCACATAGCTTCATAACATACTTGGGAAGGAGAAGAAGAAGACCACACAAGTCCATAAGGTTAAAAAGTATTCTAAACCTTCCTAAGTTCATTTTTATAGTCTAGATATGATTTGAATGGTTAAAATATATTTTTAACCGATCAAAAATTATTTTGATGCTCTAGAAGTCTAAATCTATGATATATAGGTAGATTCATGGTTTAATATGTTTAGTACAAGTATTGGTATCTGTGGTAAGCAAATAAATGGAAGAAAATTCCATATTGTGTTACCGGTAAAACCCTAAGTGGTTCGATCTTAAAATTTCTTGTCAAAACGTTTTCAAAAATTTGATTGAATCATAAAATATTGTAAAACAAGAAGTTAGGAAGACAACAACACTAAGTTGGTATCATTTGGAGGTGTAGAGTTTATTTTATTCAAGTTTGAACCATTAAAACCAAGGATTTGTGATTTTAGTTTTCACTTTGTCCTTGTGAGCCGTTTTTATTCCACTTCCGTTTGGAATTTGGATTTGTGATCTAAAGATAAATTGTATAGGGGGAAATTCTAATGAGAATGGACTCAAGAATCACCCCAAAATAGTTTCAAATGAAGAAGTTATGGCTGTCGGAGCGTCGGAGCGTCGGAGGGTCGAGCAATCAAAAAGTTAACTTTCGAAGGAGTTGGCCGAGCGCCTACTGAGCGCCTACCAAGCGCCTAGGCGCTTGAGCCGACTGTTTCTGGGGGCAGATTCGGTCCGGGTCGGGTCGAGTCGATCCAGGTCGAGTTTTTTATGAAAATTTAAGTTGAAATATGTATAAAATGAATGAGTTTGGATATTAAACCAATATATGAAGATTTATTAGTAATTAATTGGTAGCTAAATGTTTAAAATAAAGACTAAAGTTAACACAATTAAAAAGTTAACTATTGGTATTATTTGAAGATTATTAAAATATTATTAAATGATCAATAATATCAGTATATGATTAAAAAGTTGTTAAATGATTAATAACAATAGTACATGATGAAAATGTTGTTAAATAATTAATGACATTAATAAGTGATTAAAATATTATTAAATGGTTAATAATATTAATAAGTGATTAAAATATTATTAAATGGTTAATAATATTAATAAGTGATTAAAATATTATTAAATGGTTAATAATATTAATATGTGATTAAAATATTATTAAATGGTTAATAATATTAATGAGTGATTAAAATATTATTAAATGATTAATAATATTAATGAGTGATTAAAATATTATTAAATAATTAATAATATTAATAAGTGATTAAAATATTATTAAATGGTTAATAATATTTTAATGTAATTGTATATTATCAAAGGTAGATAATATTTTGAGGTATTTGGTACATTAATAAATGTCTGAATCATTAAGTTATGTAAAAGAGAAAATTTAATTGAATTAAATCAATGTAAATAGTCCATTTGTGACTAATTTAGACAATTTATTAAAAGTAAGTCGTACGAAGAACATGTAGTGAACGCGTAAGTTGGTTAAGCATACCCGACATGTCCAAACTGTATTTGGGCTAGGGTTTTTGTCCGGAACTTAAGGGTTCGTTTGTCGGACATCTGAAGAGTTAATAATTTGTAGTGAAGGTCTTAAGTTAAGACTAATTAAAGGTCCTGGTAGCTAATGATCATGTCAATTTCTATATATAAATTGTAGGTTGAACAAGAGACGCAAATAAGCGTAGATGGTAGAAGCGACCAGACAAGTTTTTCAGAACTTACTCCTATGTGCATTAATATGCTACAATTTGATATTATATTATTGATATGCAGTTATATTGATGATACTTGTGTTATGTGAAAAGCATGAGGTATGATTACATGTAAAAGATGAAGCATGAAATGCTAGATGTTATATGTGATGCATGAGTAGTATGATATAAACTGAAATGCATAAAAAGTATGATGTAAGTATAAAATGCAGAGCATGTATAATATGTGAAGCATGTAATGTGTTATGTGTAACTGTTAAACTTGCTGAGCCGTCGTGCTCACTCTTGCTTAAACCAACATTTTCATATAGTACAAGTATTTGAAGTCTTGATAAGGATCAAGAAACAGGAATGCGTATTATATTCACTGAAGGTCTAGCACGACCATTGTAGATATTAGTCTGAATTGAACAGGTAAAATGATTGTGTAGTATAAGACTTTAGTTGGTGTGTTATATGAGTGTTAAATACACAAGTTTATTGTAATAGAATGTCATATCATATATGATATTAAGACATACTTGGAATGTATAAAGATTTCGATTCTGGAATAGAAAGAGACGTTGTAAAATTGTAAATAAATGGTTATTTATCAATTATAATATTGTTGTAATTCATGAACAATAAGGAAAATGTTGTACTCGTGTTGAACCGGATTCGAGGTTCGAGGGACCCGGATTCGGGGTCGTCACAATCCATACATGTTTTTCCAATATTTAAGTTTGCTAATCTATAGCACAATTAAGACATAAATATGTTCACAAGTAATACCCACAGAGATAATTTATTTTATCGCAGGGTTTTACTATAAAAGCACCTACGTTTCTATCTCGTTGATTCATTAGCCAATCTTCATCTTCGCCTCTACCAGAGTAATCAACTTCCTCAAGCTTTTCTGTAATGTTTTGTTTTAAGCAAGAGTGAACACGACGGCTCAGCAAGTCTAACAGTTTCACATAACACATAAACATATTTTATCATGCTTCATACATCTCATGCTTTGCAATGACTACGTATCTCATGCATATCATGCTTTGCATTTACTCTATGATTCATGCTATTCATGCATGTCATTTACAATTTCATACAATTCAATATAGAACAATCATCTTAATCAGCTACTACATATCAACAGTTTATTTCAACTTGTATCCCAAAGACACATTAACACATTATTGCACATCATAACATATGCACACATAATAATTTTATAATATTCTAAATCATGCACATAATGCAACACGTTCTGAAAAACTTTCCTGAACTTGCATAACCAGCTTACGCTAATCTTTCACGTTTTCTTGCACCACCTACACGGTATGTGAGATCAACGGTGCACAATATCAGTCAAAGTTTGACTCAATACTAAATCTTATTTTAAAGATATTTATTTCTTCTTATCGTCCCCTTTATTTAATAGGGTTAATTTCATATTTTAGTCTCTCTTTGACTTGACTCAGTGTTTCATATTCAACACCATAAATCTTTTGTTCGAAATTATGCAGTTCTAACATTTATTAATGTCACTGCATTAATAGCTGGACCTTATTTCTGTTTAGGTCGAACAACTAATTAGTCGCTAATGGACCATACCCTTTGTTTAACTTAATCACATAATTTAACTCAACAACTTATCATAATATTATCCATCTCGAAAAATATTTTAAATCTTACTATCAATTAGTAATAACTTATAATGTTATTTAATTGTTAAATAACACATTAAATAATCATTACTATTATTAATTCCTTTTTAATAATAGTTTACCTTAATTATTATTATTAATCTTTTAGTAATAATTTAATTGCTTGCTAGTATTATTACTCTTTAATAATATTTTAATTGACTTCTCATTATTATTAATTATTTTAATAATAATTTAATTGTTCATCAATATTATTAATCACTTAATAATATTTGAAATCCTCGCGTATCATCAGTAATTATTTAATAATGATTCAACCCTTAACTATTATTATTCAATAGTTAATTACTTGTTAAACAATATTATTAATTCTTTAATAATATTTTAAATCTTTATTTATCATTATTATTTATTTAATAATGGTTTAACTCTTAACTATTATTATCTAATAGTTAATTAAATGTTAAACATTATCATTAATCTTTTAATAATATTTTAAATAATTTCATATCATTATTAATTATTGAATAATGATTTAATTCTTAACAATTATCATTTAATAGTTAATCAATAATATTATCAATATATTTTAATTACTTAATAATCTTCTTTCGATTAAGTAATAATTTATTCCACTTAATTACAATTTATTTATTATTTAATATGAATTAAATAATAATTAATTAATTAATTATCCGTACTCATTATTTAATATTAATTAAATAATAAACACTTATATTATTAACTCCAACATCATTTGATTAGTATTTAATATATTAAATAGTAAGCAATTAACCCTCTTTAATTATTATTCAATGTTAATTAAATAATAATTAATTTATTAATTATCTTCATTTATTATTTACTCTGAACTAAATAATAAATAATTAGTTTAAACACTTTCTCAAAAATTAATTACTATTTAATATCAATTAAATAATAATTACATAGTTACATCATTTATTTACTATTTAATTATCAATTAAATAATAATTAATTATTTTTCTTCATTAAATAATATGATATAATTTAAATATCACATTTATTATTCAATAATAATTTAATAATAATTTTCTTCAAATATTAGTTAATTAACATCCCACTAGTGTACATTATCACCTCAAAAAGTATTAAAAATACTTTCTCTTTTATTTAACCTTACTTTCTATTTAATACAACTTGAATAATAAGTAAGTATGGTGATTAATATTTTTCCAGCATTTAAAAATATTTTTAACAATTTTTCATGTAATTAGTTAGCTTTAATCATTTAATGATTATAGAAATTACCAAATGACATAAAATTTCAGATTTTAAAATTTTATAATATTCTTTATAAAATTACAAGCACTTTCTCTTTTGTAACCAACCCAAGAACCGGCCTAAAAATGCCCGAACTGGCCCCACCTAAATATTATGAAAAACCGGAAAAAACCAAACCGACCGTTTTTTTTTCCAAAAATAGGCAAATTACTTTTGGCCTTTTCCGAATTTGGGGTCTCTTACTAAAACTTGAATATCTTGAGTTCTACGACTCCAATTGAGTTCTACTTTATATTGTTGCGTTCGTATCTTCTCAAACTACAATTTTCTGTTATCAAACTTCAAATTTGGATTTGTTTTGGTTACTGAAATTGGCTCCAAACCGGACTGTTGTGCACAGCCCTAAAAACAGTGGGGTGTTTTGGTAGAAAATCCATAACTTGCTCATTTTAAATCGGATTTTAGTCATTCAACTTGGAGAATATTCATAATTCATGGATCTATCACCCAAAATTAACGGATCACGAATACAGCTTACGGATAGTGAACAGTAATTCCGGCAAGGGGCTGCTATGTATTAGGTGAAATCGTTTTCGTCGGTAAAAATTATTTTGAAGACCTTGGCCAATTTTTTTGTCATAGATTCATATAAGTACTTGATCTAACCACATGAAACCCCATATACACATGTCTAGCATATATCTATACATTAAGATCTCAAAAATTTGATTTCCTCCATAAAAATTTCATAAAGTACAAAAGGAGTTCTAAAACTAGGGTTTTAGGACGTTTTATACCTCTTGCTCTTGGATGCTCGTTTCCTTTGCTTTCCGAAGCGATTTATGAAGCTAGATGGCATCCACACCTTCCTTTGATGCTGCTGTGAGCCTCTAGTATGGGGGTTCTTGGTTTGTTTTGGTTGGTAGCTCTCAAGCTCACAAACTTTCTTTTCTTCTTTTTCATTCTCTAGAGTTTTTCTCTAGAGCTTTCTCTCTCTTTCTCCAACACTTAGGAAATGATACAATGAACTAACACTCTCATTCTTTCCCTTATTTGCTAGTAGAATACATACATATGGTATATCTATCATATATTACCAATACATGTACAAACAAGATCCACTAATTGGGGAACTAGGTTTGCATTGGGGAAAGGGTTTTCTAGACTAGGGTTTGTGGGAGTAAAACATGAAAAACATTGAGCTTTGCACCCTCCATTGGTACTCCCCCCTTTTTGCCTCCGTTTTGATTTTTCTTTTATTCCAAAAGTGATTATATAAACACCAATATATATATATATATATATATATTTAACTAGCCATTACATGCATTCTATAGGGCTATATTATGGACTATGTATTAACTTTCATTGGGCTTCATAATTAATTATGTTTGGGCTCCCAATTTACATCCATTTGAGCTACTAGATTAAATCCTTTTGGGCTCCCAACAATTTAATTAATTGCGTTTGCTTAATAATTAAATAGGACTAGTCCACTATTAATAAAATCTTAGTGGAACTATAAAATAGTATTATTAATATTTTACGTATTATCATTAACTAATACCCACATTAATTAATTTACACATCTAATTTAACTCGTTATTTATCAAGTTAATTAAATCGTTACATAGCTCATTAACTTTATCAAATTTTGATATTATACAACCTAGGTTGGTCCATTAATTTAATCAACCCATTAACTGAACCTCCCTATAACTCCTTTAATTATATAAACATATAATTAAATAAGTTAAACCATCATATACTGATTTAAATTAATCACACGAAAATCTACAATTACTGTTTAATAAATTCATTTACTTCTATTAAAATATTCTCTTTTAACCCTAATATTCGTATTAGGGTATCTGCTTAATCATTTTACGCATTCATCTCTTTCTCAGATTAAATTTTAGACTTACTAAAAATGAGTTCATCCTTGGAATTAACATTACCACCATTTGGTTAAAGTTTGGTCCATTTTCAAACCCTTATAACATCTGCCCCTCCGAACAATCTCATCAATTTTCTTAACATACGCATTGTTTTACAAACACTGTCATAGCCCTTTCGTGACAGGAACCAAATTCTTTTCCAGTGATTGTTTATCACTTTACCAGAGTTAGTTTTATATCTTAACCTCAAATTTCCGCTCGAATTCCTCAAAAGCTTAAAATTTTCCCAAATCGACTATCCACTACTTCCTCATCCGAGGTTTAATGTAACCTTAACCCATCATAATTACCTAAGACCAAAATCATCAGTCTTATGAATTTTTGGGTCATTACATGACATGTGAAGTAAACTGAGATGAACGAAAATGTTGCACTGTTCATGATTAGTCCAATGTCTTGTATGTTATGAATAACACAAGATGTCGTTAGGTTGATCCCCTCTCTATATTCACTATAAATGGTTCTAAGTCAAAAGACAAAAAGAAGTTTTAGGTCTAACCACCACTCAGTCTTGCTATGTTAAATTATTTTGTAATATCAATTGTCATGCCATGGATCCTTACAATCCATATCAGTGTGTGTTCACTTACATGCTATGTGTTTAAGACTTGTTGAGCATCTTAGCTCACCCTTGCAAATAAACCTAATTTGCAGACAAACCCGAGAGCTCTAGCTCAAAGAAAAGAGGAAAGAAGAAATATGTCGACTAGTTTACTGTTTTCCTTAACTTTTCTTAATTGTAGTCATAATGACATTTTGTAATAAGAACAAGTTCTACACATGTAATCAAATATTATATTAATATTATCAAGTTTTATCACATTCTCTTGTTACGACTTTACTTTGAATAAACCTAGAATTGTTAAAACTTAACCTATTATAGATAACGATCTATTTATCTAGATGAGGATCGGTAAATAACTTGTGAGTGCTGATATCTGATGAGATAGGACTAAGCAATGTTGACTAGTTAAATCCATCGTTAAGGTTCCTCAGACCCATGTATAACTCATTATTACTATTTTAAATGTCAGATAAGTAGGATTATTGATATGAAGAGATATCACTATAACCAAATATGTTTCGAGTGAGGGTTTTAACTAGTTGGGTAATGTTCTGTACGAAAAAAGAATTTTGCACCGAACAAAAATACAACCATTTGTCACGGATAAAGATGCAAACATTTATCACAGGTGAAGATACAAACATTCACCGCGAGATTTTCTGTTTCCAAAAGTTGTCCTAATGATTTAATGTCGTGAATTTTGGAATATGTAAAGTTATAGAATATCTAAATCTTAAGGATAAAATGTTATGATTGAGTATTAAGTCTCTTGTATCGATTACAAAGACTTGATATAAAATAATGAAAGATCTTTAGGAATTAAGATGAGAACTTTGTTTATGAATAAGGGAAATCATCTATAAACCTAATGATTTAGCATTTATAGTGAGCACCAAGTCAGCTATAGTAAGTATAGTGATTTGGGGGCTACACAGGTTAGTATCAAAGCTGTATATTATAACTCTAAATTAACAAGTACTTTAGGATATAATCTGATGGATTAAATTTAATGGACTTGTGAAGAGTCTAATAAATAATTAAAAGATGTTAATAAATTTTAAATCTTAATTACATAAAAGACATTATATGAAAGAAATATACTAATTAAAGTCAACCTAGTTTTGTAGAAATGGCAGATATAAATGAACTAAACATCATAGGAGTCAACGCTCAAGCTTTGGGCAACGAAAGTGATCCTAACAAGCACTTCAGTGATGATTCAGAAATCAAAAAGCCTAATTGCAATGTGGAATTACACGATGCTAGTGAGGTATATCAAGTTCTCCCAGTAGAGGAGGATGATGATGAAGATGTCATCGGCTTGCCGACTTTCGATGAAATCATCGCCAAGTTGGAAAAAGATACAATAGAAATGTTGGCGTATAGAGAAGCTCAAGAAGAGCGTATCGAACAACTCCAAATAGAAAACCAGGCCAACATGAACCGGGCCAATGATATAATGGAAGTACTTGAAAGGCAGTGGTTGGATGAGTTGAAAAAAGCTACCAACTACGGCTTCAGTTGGAGGCTTCCCAATATAAAGTATCTCGCCTACAAGTAGATTGTGGTCGAATCAAAAGAGCGTATGGTGCTACTTACTCCAAACTAGAGGGGAAAATAATTAAATTTCCTTCACCAACCAAAGATTTGGGGTTTGAAATCAATAGGTCTATGGTGATCAGTATGATCCACAAGATCAATAAGAAGGCTAGAAAGACCTAGCTAAAATAGGAAAAATGTGTAATGTATTAGTATGTTGTAAATGTTTTAAATTAACATTCCCATTTTTATAAGGGATGTTAATAGTTGTTAAGTGATTTAAATCACTCAGATAATGTAATGTACAATTTTTGATAATATAAGAAGTTTGTTTAAGAAAAATATCTTGCAATTTTAAATGCTTTCATATTTACGTGTATTTTTTTATTTTTTTTTAAAAATGGCACCACCAAGACCTCGGACAAGGGCACCAGCAACAGCGAGTGTTAGTGACAAGAGTAATGTTCAGACTCCCGATCCTATGCAATAATTTCTTGATAGATTAATAGGAGTCTTAGATAATTGTGCAACAAATAATGCTCCACTACCACCCTCACAACCACAACCACAAATACCACTACCACCACAGCTAGAACCCCAACCACAGAAAGTCTCATTCAAAGACTTTAAAAATGTAGGTTCTCCCGATTTCAAGGGAACCACTGAGCCTATAGAGGCTCAGTGTTGGATAAAAGAAATAGAGAAAACCTTTGACTTAGCAAAGGTTGCTGAGGATAAAAAGACTAAGTTTGCTACTTACTTTATGAAACGCGAGGCAAACTTCTGATGGGAAGCCAACCAAGCCCGAGCCGGGGAAGGTGTGGTTGCGTGGGAAGCATTCAAAGAGATATTTTTTAAAAACTACTTTCCACGAAGCATGAAGAATAGAACGGAGGTAAAAAATTTAAATTTAAAACAAGGGGACATGACTGTTCCCCAGTATGCCTCCAAATTCAATGAACTTGCTCGTTTCGCTCCAAATCAAGTAGATACGGAGGAACGGAAAGACATAAAGTTTGAGGAGGGTTTAAAACCGTTGATGTATGGTAAAATAGTTGTCTTACAAATAGAGAGTTACACCCAACTTTTAGAAAAAGCTATCATTGCCGAAAGCGACAACGAAGCCATTATCAAATTCAACAAAGATAAGAATAATAAAAAGGGTAATAAGGGAAATAATAATAAAGGAGGGAATGGGGGAGGAAATAATAATAATAGAAGAAGGTTCAACGGCGAAAACTCCCAGCAAGGAGGGGAGAGTAAAAAGAAAATCATGGAACAATGTAAAATATATGGAAAACATCACTTAGGAATATGTCTAAAGGGAAAAAATGTTTGCTTCAATTGCAAACAAGAGGTACATCTAGCAAACACATGCCCTAACCCTAAGAAAGACTTTTTCTTTAACTATGGAGCCATGGGGCATCAATCTAAGATGTGTCCCAAGAAGGGAGGAAATGCCAGAGGGAACAATACCAACAAATCTACCCCAACAACTAACCCGAGTCGTCCAACAGCAAGGGCATTCAACATGACCGTGGGAGATACTGTAGCATCACAGGATGTAGTTTCAGGTATCATTTCGATCAACACCATAAATGCTTACGTGCTATTTGATTCGGGTGCTACTTGCTCTTTTAGTTTCCATGAATTTGCTAAGAAACTAAATGTGCCTAGTGAATTGTTAGAAAGTCCTTTAATAATAGAGATTGCTAATAAATAACTAATTCCTGTTAATAAGATAATAAAAGGTTATTGCATAGTGATCAAGGGTCATGAGTTGAGAGTCGATCTTTTTCCAATCCAATTAGGAAATTGATGTAATTCTAGGCATGGATTGGTTGACCAATCACCAAGCTATGATCGACTGTCAACAAAAGTGCGTTAAACTTCTTATGACGTCCAAGTCAATGGTAATCTTCAACGGAAGTCAGTCACCAAGAAAACCCTGATGCCTAATTGCAAATAAAGCAAAGGGATGCCAGGGTTATTTGGCATATATCGTAGACACCCAGTAGAAATGGTTAGATATAAACCAAATATTAATGGTTAGAGAGTTTCAGGATGTCTTTCCCGATGATCTACCCGATCTTCCACCTGATAAGGAGATTGAGTTCGTTATTGATTTAGCTCTTGGAATTGCACTTGTTTCGAAGGCTCCCTATAGAATGGCGCCTGTAAAATTGATGGAATTGATGGTACAGTTACAAGAACTGTTAGATAAGAAATACATTCAACCAAGTGTTTCTCCATGGGGAGCACCAGTGTTGTTTGTCAAGAAAAAGGATAGAACTTTAAGATTATGTGTTGATTATCGTGAACTCAATAAATTGATCATAAAGAATAAGTATCAATTACCTAGGATTAATGACTTGTTTGATCAACTCAAAGGAGCGGAGTATTTCTCTAAGATCGATCTACAGTCAGATTACCATAAACTGAAGGTGAGAAAGGAAGATGTTCCAAAGACAACGTTTAGAACATGTTATGGACATTATGAATTGCTTAGATAAGTATGTTGTAGTGTTCATCGACGATATTTTCATATACTCAAAAACACTGAAAGAACATGATATACATTTTAGAACTGTACTAAAAACCTTAAGAAAGGAACAACTCTATGCCAAATTTTCAAAATGCGAGTTCTGGCTAGAGAAAGTTCAGTTCTTAAGTCATGTGATTGACAAAAGCGGAGTTTCAGTGGATCCATTAAAGATAGAAGTAGTTATGAACTGGGAACAACCAAAAACTCCAACCGAAGTGAGGAGTTTCTTAGGTTTAGCAGGGTACTATAGACGTTTCATTAAAGATTTTTCAAAGATAGTAATCCCGTTAACCAACTTAACCAAGAAGATTGTAAAATATGCTTGGAACGACAAACGTGAAGAGGGCTTTCAAGAGCTAAAGAAGAGGCTAAGTGAGGCGCCAGTATTATCTTTATCGGATAATAGTGGAGGTCTTGTAGTCTACAGTGATGCCTCACATAAAGGATTAGGTTGTGTTTTTATGCAACATGGCAAATTAATAGCTTATGCTTCGCGACAGCTAAAGGATTATGAGTTAAAGTAACCTACTCACGATCTAGAATTAGCGGCGGTAGTATTTGCTTTAAAGATATTGAGGCATTACTTGTATGGGGAGAAGTGTGAAATTTATACTGATCATAAGAGTTTAAAGTATATTTTTACATAACGAGAGTTGAATATGAGGCAAAGACGATGGTTGAAATTGATTAAGGATTATGATTGTGAAATCTTATATCATCTAGGAAAAGCCAACGTAGTTGCAAATGCTTTGAATAGGAAGAACCAAGAGAAGTTAAACGTGTTAACAACTCACGATGAGTTAATTAAAGAGTTCACTAGACTCGACATAAAGGTGAAAGTTCCCTCAATCTTAATAAGAAAATTATTCGTAATGGAGGATCACTCAACCTTGTTGAGCAAAATTAAGGAGATCCAAGAGGAGGATGAAAAATATAAGAAGGTGATGAAGTCAACATATATTGTAGACGACAAATACAAGATGGATAAGGAGGGAATCATTAGATTTGAATCTAGAATATGAATTCCTTCAATTCAGGAACTCAAGGAAGAGATCATGTCAGAAGCACATAGTACCAAGTTTTCAGTACACCTAGGCAGTACAAAAATGTACAAAGACATAAGTTAACATTTTTGGTGGCCAAACATGAAAAGGGATGTGGCTGAATTCGTTAGTAAGTGTTTGACATGTCAACAAGTTAAAGGTGAGCATCAAAGACCCAGTAGATTGTTGCAACCATTAGAGATTCCAGAGTGAAAATGGGAGCATATTACAATGGATTTTGTAATAGGCCTACCAACCACACAGAAGGGTCATGATGTCATATGGGTAATAGTGGAAGACTAACCAAGTCAGCTCACTTTTTACCAATCAAGGTTAAGTTCACTTTGGTTCGATTAGCAAAGTTATACATTAAGGAAGTTATCTCTAGATACGGTGTACCGGTTTCAATTATGTTTGATCAAGACCTAAGGTTCACATCGAACTTCTATAAAAGTCTTCAAGAACATCTAGGTACACAATTGAGAATGTGTACTGCTTACCACCCACAAACAGATGGTCAAAGTGAAAGGACTACCTAAATTTTGGAGGATATGTTGAGAGATTGTATGATAGATTTTCAGGAAAGTTGGGAAGATCACTTACCTCTGGTGGAATTCGCTTATAACAATAGTTATCACACTAGCATAAGAATGCCACCATATGAAGCTCTGTATGAAAGGAAGTGTAGAATTCCAATGTGTTGGGACGAAGTTGGTGAACGGAAGATGCTTGGGCCAGAATTAGTTCAAAAAACAACGGGGGTAGTTCGAACAATTCAATTGAGGTTACGAGCTGCTCAAGAAAGACAGAAAAGATATACTGATCTACATCGACAAAAGAGAGACTTTGAAGTTGGTAGTCATATTTTCCTAAAAGTATCTCCCTGGAAAGGAAAGATTCATTTTGGAAAGAAAAAAAAACTAAGTCCAAGGTTTATAGGACCATTCGAGATATTACGAAGAATAGGTGAGGTAGCTTATGAAGTAGCTTTACCTTCAAAGCTGGAACATATACATAACGTATTACGTCTTTATAAACCCGATTACAAACACGTCATCAACTACGAACCCATCCAAATCAAGAAGGATCTAAGCTATGAAGAGATTTCTATTAAAATTGTTCATAAGAATAAACAAGTCTTGTGAAACAAGGTCATACCTTTAGTCAAAGTCATATGGAGAAATCAATCCATGAAAGAAGCAACGTGAGAATTAGAAGATAAAATGAAGATATAATATCCATATTTATTTTTTTAATTGTATAAGTTAATTTTGGGGACGAAATTCTTTTAAGGAGGGGTGAATGTAATATTCTGAACTTCTTAATCCGACTTTATATGAATAAATAAAGACTGAATTACATCTTATATGTGTTATGAAATATTCGTTATTGGTTATTTATGTGTTTCGGTTCAAGTATCTAACTTTAGCACAAAAAAGAAAAATAAAACTTTTTTTTTCAAAAATTCAAAAAAAAAAAATAAAACCTAAACCCTAGAATCTAAACCCTAAGAAAATGAACCTAGGCCCCCGAGCGAAACGTGTACATCAAAATGACATTCTTTTTCAAGATTCATCTTTTCCGCACTTTGAAAAACAGTTTTAGCCGATAAAAGTTTTTCTCAAAAAATGTATCGAGAATAAGACGAAATAGGGAAAAAGACAAAAATTATTTTTTTTCACCTTTTTGATCGTCTAACTATTTTCTGAGAAATGGTAGTCGAAAATATTATTCATCAAAAAATGTGCAATGTTTTTTTGACTTTTCACTTCACATAATAGCGTTTATTCAGAACAAAACTCTATAATATCTAACTTTTAAATCAATAAAGATCAATTCAACCGAAATACTTAAAATGAACTAGGTTAGAGATAACTGGATTAGAAAACCTAATCTAGACATAACCCTAGTTACAAACTAATTGAATTAGCTAACTGATTAACTTAATTAGGTAATTAGTACTAAACAGTTGGAATCGAACTAGGTTAAGATAACTAGATTACCATCTAACCTAATTAACATCTAATTAAACTAAACCTAGCTAGGATTAAGGTTAATTAAGCTAAAGATTAACCTAAATTATAAGTTAAACTAATTAGTGAATTAATAACTTAATCAACCTAGGTTTATTGCTAATTAACCTAAGCATGACTAAGCAAGATTATCAAAAGGACTAAACTAACCTTGATCAAGCTTGGTAAAAGACCATGACTACCACTCAAATAAATGGCCAATTGACCAACCAAACAAGCCCTAGAATTATTTATTTGGTAGGCTAAGTGTTGGACCAATTAAAGGCTAACATGTGTGAATTGTTGTGTCACCAAAAATGTGATCATTCTAACAAATTAATGGCATTAACTAGCTACAATGGCCGGCCAAATGGGGGGGGGGGGGGGGATTAATATGACAATCAATTTGATATTTTTATTGACATTTACACTTTCATACCTTGGCAAAATATAAGTCCATACATTGGTTAATTACATTTGCCTCTTACCCTAGGTTTTCCTATAAATAGAGAGCTTGTTCTTCATTAGTTCTCACCATTTTCCAAAGCTTAAATTCAAGAATTAAAGTTATAATCAAAGATTAATAAGTGAGTTCTTGAGAGAAAATTACAAAAAAAATAGTTAAAGATTATAAATTCATAAGGTACAATCTCTAGTAATTATTATGTTCAATTTGTCTTTCGTCTTTAATTTTCAAAAGCTTAAGAACGCGAGTCGTAGCCATATACGATTGTCGTTCTCCGTGTTCTTGAGCCTTTCTTCATTTACAGTTGTTATAATATTGAATTTCATTTTATACTTTAAAGCTCAAGAACGTACATCGTAGCCATGTACGATTGTCGTTCTTCGTATGTTCTTGAGCAATTATTATAAATTGTTATAATCAATTATACAAGTCGTTATAATGACCAAATTTTGTCAATTATAAAGTGTCATAATCACTTATGTATGCAGTTATAACACTCAAATTATTTCAAGTATGAAATTCAAAAGCTCAAGAACATAAGTCGTAGCCATATACGATTTTTCGTTCTTCGTGTTTTTCGTGTGTTATTAAGCAAAAGTCATGAATCTTTTTATGAAAAAGAATATGATTTATGATTTTTATGTTATAAATTATTATTAAGTCTTATAACATAATTTCTTAAAGAGTTAAAGCAAGCGGTATCATGTTTCACATGGTTAACCCTAAATTTTTTATCAAAGTAAACTCACTGTCTATTTTTGCCATTTTTTGAAAACATAAAATCTGAATCTGCCTTATAAATACAAATAAAAGTTGTAGATCATGAAATTCTAAGCAATTTAGACTCAAGAATCACTTCAAAATATTTTTGTATGACAAAGTTATGGTAGTTACGGTAAAAGAGGTTCGAGCAGCCAAATGTGCTGCATAGCCGGGGCGGCTGCGCCCCAGATAGGCTTAATTATGGGGCGGCTGCGCCAACCCATTAGAATTTTAAAACTTCCCAAAAAGTTGTTCTTTGAAGGTTTTGTCCGAAACTTAGGGTCCTATTCAATCGGGACTTGTTGGGAAGTATAAAACATATCCAAACAAAATTAAACTATTGATATAAAGATAGTTAAGTTAAAGGTTGTTATTTATAACTAATATAATTGTTAAAATCTCATACTTTATAGGCCGTATGATTGAACGTCAAAATTAAGGTAAACTATTTTATCAGATCAGGCAAATTTTCTATCATTAACCTTTGTTTACTTACCTTTTATGTGATCTATACATTTTGTACAAGCAACATGTTATAAATCTTTGATATGAGAGTTATTACTTCTTGTTTTGGCATAACTTGAAAAATGAAATGCTTATTCGTGATATATTTCGAATCATGCTTTAATTTATCAAACTAAGTTGTCTTGGGGCAATCCTGACATGTGAAGTAAACTGAGATGAACGAAAATGTTGCACTGTTCATGATTAGTCAAATGTCTTGTATGTTATGAATAACACAAGATGTCGTTAGGTTGATCCCCTCTCTATATTCACTGTAAATGGTTCTAAGTCAAAAGACAAAGAGAAGTTTTAGGTCTAACCACCACTCAGTCTTGCTATGTTAAAATATTTTGTAATATCAATTGTTATGCCATGAATCCTTACAATCCATATCAGTGTGTGTTCACTTATATGCTATGTGTTTAAGACTTGTTGAGCATCTTAGCTCACCCTTGCAAATAAACCTAATTTGCAGACAAACCCGAGAGCTCTAGCTCAAAGAAAAGAGGAAAGAAGAGATGCGTAGACTAGTTTACTGTTTTCTTTAACTGTTCTTAACTGTAGTCATAATGACATTTTATAATAAGAACAAGTTATACACATTTAATTGAATATTATATTAATATTATCAAGTTTTATCATATTCTCTTGTTATGTCTTTACTTTAATTAAACCTAGAATTATTAAAACTTAACATAGTGTTGATAATGATCTATTTATCTGGATAATGATCGGTAAATAACTTATGAGTGTTGTACATCCGAGACAGGACTAAGCGATGTTGACTGGTCAAATTCATCGTTAAGGTTCCCCAGACCTAGGTACAACTCGTTATTACTATTCTAAATGTCAGATATGTAGGATTATTGATATGAAGAGATATCACTATAACCAAATATGTTTCGAGTGAGGGTTTTAATTTTGTTGGATAATGTTTTGTACAGAAGGAGAATTTTATACCGGACAAAGATACAACCATTTGTCACGGATAAAGATGCAAATATTTATCACAAGTGAAGATACAAATATTCACCGCGAGATTTTCTGTTCCCAAGAGCCATCCTAATAATTTAATGTCGTGAATCTTGGAATTATAAAGTTATAGAATATCTAAATCTTAAGGATAAAATATTATTATTGAGTATTAAGTCTCTTGTATCGATTACAAGGACTTGATGTAAAATAATGAAAGATCTTTAGGAATTAAGACAAGAAATTTGTTTATGAATAAAGAGAATTATTTATAAACCTAATGATTTAGCATTTATATTGAGCACCAAGTCAGCTATAGTAAGTATAGTGATTTAGGGGTGTCACAATAGTGTTTTGTGATTCTTAAACTTCTTCAAGAACTATCTTATTCCCACTAACCCCTTCAAGGATAAATTCCTTTTTCTAAGAAGGTAGTGTATTTTGACAAACACCTCTGGATCAATAGGATTATAGAAGTAATATTCTAAACTTTCTTTAGGATATCCCACAAGTTTACACTTGTTAAATCTTGTTTCAAGCTTATCCTTTTCAAACCTTTTAACATAAGCTAGACAACCCCAAATATTAAAATACTTAAGACTTGATTGTTTTCCTATCCATAACTCATATGGAGTCTTAGGGATAGATTTTGAAGGTACCTTATTTAGTAGGTTTGCTGTCGTTTCTAGGGCATAACCCTAGAAGGATACTAAAAGATCCATAAAACTCATCATGGATATATCATCACCATGTCCATTGTGAGCAAATACTAATTCTCTTAGATGAACTAGAAACTCACTGTTTAAATATTCCCTTCTCGATCTAACTAAAAAGCTTTAATCCTTTTGGCAGTTTATTTCTATACTTTACTTCTAAATTCTTTGATTTTTTAAAGCAATTTATATTTGTATTTCACTAAATACGCATATTCAAATCTAGAATGATCATATTAGTGTAAATAATGAATGAATAGGCTCCTCTTACATATGTTGTCATAGGTCCTACACACATATGTGTGTACCAACTCTAACAACCCTAAAATCTCTCTCCATGTCCACTAAATGAAGATTTAGTCATATTACCCATGAGACAAGATTCACAAGTTGTATATTATTCATAATCAAATGGTTCTTAAACCCATTTTTATACAACTTGTTTAGTCTTGTTTCATTAATATGACCAAGTCTACAGTGGAATTTGAAGATATAATTCACATCATCTCTTTTCCATTAGTTTTATTTAATTTAAAATTTAATTTTAAGTAAGTCAAGTATACAAAATCCATTAAGTAATCAACCAGTTCTAAATAAAATATTATCATTATAAATAGAACAACGATTGTTCTTTATTATAATGTCAAAACCTTCCTTGTCAACACATGGAAAATAAATAATATTTCTAAGAACTGGAACATAGTAACAACTTACTAACTTAATAGACTTGCTCGTATGCAATGTTAAACTTTAAGTTATTATGGTTAATGCAGCAACATTTGCTCCATTCCCCATACGCAGAATTACTTGTCCTTTATTTAGCCTTCTACTTCTGCTTAATCTCTGCATCGACTTGCATACGTGAGACCATCAGCCAATATCTAATACTCGAGTAGCACTTTGACTTATAGAAAGTTCTATTTCATTATGAACAAATCTATAACTATAGTTGAAGCTTCTACTGCTTCGCTACTGTAGCATACTCCTTGCAGTTTCTCTTACAGTTTCTCGGCTTATCGCAATGAAAGCAAACTCATTTGCCCTTAGTATCACTTTTATTTATGTCATTTGTTTAGTGCCTTTCTTTTACCTTTTACCTTTTTTCTGACTCTTCAGAAACACCTTTGACCCTCTCCCTCTACTTGGAAGATTCATCTACTAAAAATACTTGGTCTTTCTTAGAAGGAAAGTGACTCTCAAATGTTTTCAATATGTTAAGCAAATCAAAAAAGTTGACATCTACCTTATTTATGTTGGAGTTCACAACAAATTATGAAAGGGAGTCAGTGAATGACTACATGATCAAATCTTGACTCAACTTTCCATCCATGACAAAACCCAACTGTCCCAATTGATCAATCCAATTGATTATTTTCAGAACATGAGTTTATATTATAATGTTGTCGATTATTTTAGATCGAAAGAGCTGCTTAGATATTTTATATCTAACCGACCTACTTTGCTCACCATACAACTCATGAAGGTGAAACAATATAGTAAGCGCTTCCATTTTCTCGTGTTGACGCTATAACTCAGTACTTATGGATGCTAGCATGATGCAATAAGTCACATGTGCATCATCTTGTTACTTCTTAAAAGTAGCAATCTCTTTCTCAGAGGCATATTTTCTAGCTTTTCAATATTAAGAATTATTCTCAAATTTCTTTAACCAATCCGAACAATTCAATTCAATTAATTTATTAGCATCTAATATGTTATGCAATGTTAGTGAATTAGATATAACAAAAAAATTTAAGTGAATTTTAATAACAACATTAACATGTATTCATTTTATTAATCACCAAGATAATTTATGTCTTTATTTAAAATGTTATCTCCTACTATTTTCATCAAACTATATTACCCTCCTAGTATAGTTCGACAAATCTAGTTAAAGATTCGCTAGTGAGATAAGGATCATATCGACATAAGTATAGTATTGTGTGTGCACAATAAACTATAGTTTATTCAATAGGTAGACAACTCCTTGTTAATTACATCACCATGTAACTCCTTTTAATTTTGCCTCTTAGATTATTATGATCAAGTGTGTGCACATTTGAATCAAAATTATCTAAGTTAAGTCCGACCTAATATTCCATATAAGTGAAGAGAAAAATACAGTCCTTGTGTGTGCACAATAAAATGGTATTATTCAATTCCTTATAAACGTTCACTATGTAATAAAACAACATCTCAAATAATTAATACAAGTCTTATATATACACAACAAACACATATTGAGTATTTAATGCTCTATTGTTTTATCATGCTATAAGATAACGTTCGACATTCCTAATGTCTTTGAACGTTATTGTAACGACCCCGAAATTTGACCAATCTTATTACCTTAAATTTCATATTTGTTATACATTATCTTCCTTACGTCCAAATTTCAGTTCATTAATAAATCTTAAATTACCTTATTTAATCAATTAATTAATTTTACATCATCAATAATAATTGAATTAAAACGTTTTGGCATTTAAAACTTAACACTTCAATCCTAGTCCTTGGAACGCAACCTTTACTTTATCTTTCTATTACAAGTATCGTAAAGCTCAACATTCAAAATTTAATATTATTTCTAACTATTATTTGTTTCATAATTCATAATTAGATATATAATGCTCTCTATCGTAACAACTATCTTGAACAATTACAGTTTACAATTTAACTCTATTCGTCTTATCTGGATCCAATTTATATGTACATACAAAACATCAATGTAAACTTCAAAAATTTACCCATATTGAATTATGCTATTGGAAATATAACAATTACGTTCACAACCTTCTAGGTTAATCCATCTATAACATAATCCGATATTCCTGAAATTTGTTTCATCATTCTTTGAGTTCATCTCGTACTATTTCATGGTATCATTTCTCTTTATAACATCAAGCTATACCTTTTGGATCATTAACGTATCTCTTTGTTATTTCATAGTCTCATTGGATCATATCGTGATCTTATTTTACACTATATTCATTGTTCGATTTCCTTATCTCGTGATAGTATCGTAGTACGATCCTCTTACTGTTCCTGATCATGTTATTATGATATCTTTTTATGCTTTTTAGATTACCTTGTCATCTTTATTGCTTAAATCAGGTGTCCCCTGATTTTCTTTGAGATCCATCTTTGAATCATTTTAAATATTCTTTCAGATATATTCTTAATTGAACTTATGAATTATCTTAATTCGTTACCTTCATTCAAATCTTTCTTAACATCATATCTTTTCCTTAAAATCTTATATCTTTCATATTTCCTTAACCTTAGTCAATATTTGAGAACTATATCTCTCAACTTATGGCTCTCTACTCTAATGCCCCCATGTTCATCAAACTTATCACGTATTTGGGCTCAGAAACTTACCATAATCATATGGCTTGAGGAGCTTATCCTAGTCAGGTCATAGTCGCCCATTCGCTAAGGGGCTTCACCATACAATCATGAGTTACGAGCTTACTATACGCTTGGGTTTGCAACTAACCTTACACTTTCTTACTAAGGTTATAGCCTAAGGTATCGTTTACCCAAAGTTTATAATTCTCCAGCTATGATATTATATGTAACGATCGCAAAAACTTTGGCTCTGATACCATCTATAACGACCCCGAAATTTGACCAATCTTATTACCTTAAATTTCATATTTGTTAGACATTATCTTCCTTATATCCAAATTCCGGTTCGTTAATAAATCTTAAATTACCTTATTTAATCAATTAATTGATTTTACATCATCAACAATAATTGAATTAAAACGTTTTGGCATTTAAAACTTAACACTTCGATCCTAGTCCCTGGATCGCAACCTTTACATTTTCTTTTTGTTACAAGTATCGTAAAGCTCAACATTCAAAATTTAATATTGTTTCTAAATATTATTTGTTTCATAATTCATAATTAGATATATAATGCTCTTTCTCGTAACAACTATCTTGAACAATTACAGTTCACAATTTAACTCTATTCGCCCTATCTGGATCCAATTTATATGTACATACAAAACATTAATGTAAACTTCGCAAATTTACCCATATTGAATTATGCTATTGGAAATATAACAATTACGTTCACAACCTTCTAGGTTAATCCATCTCTAACATAATCCGATATTCCTGAAATTTGTTTCTTTACCTGTAAAAGTTTATATTATGCAAGAATGAGTGCTAGGGCTCAACAAGTTCAACAGTGTGCACATAACACATAACATAACATACTCTGTGTGTGTCATACATCATGTGTTGTGTTTCTACTTAAAGCAATATATCTCACGTGCATCATATCTATTTTAGATTAACAAGTTCCTAAAGAAAACATTGAACTACTTCACATATAGTCACATAATTGCACCGAAGGCACATCTCGTCACATTAACCACAAATCACATAACACATAATTTTTATATGCATTTGAACACAGTAAGCATATAACATCATATGACAATTAAAATCAAGTACTGAAGAACTTGCCTCGAGTATCACAATGTCCCGGCTTAACTTATAATTACTAAGATAAGTCACTCCAGCTTGTTCGGATCTAAAACCTTAATTCAAAATTCATAATTTACATTTCAGTGATATCTAAACACTAATTACCAATATCATACCCTAATTCTCGACCCTTGCGTAAAAACTGTTATGCTTATTTATTAGCCAGTCAATATGCGACCTATAATATTCCGACATCTCATGAGTCTACTATACCTTCTAAAGTCTCTAGAATATTATTCTAGATTTTCAATCATTTTTTCATAATTTCTGGATTATCCGACAAATTTCTGTACTTATTTTTATATATAAAAACTATTATTTAATAGTCTTTAAAATATAAATAATCACTCAACATACTATTGTATCCCCCAAACACCATCAATATTTATCTTATATTATTATAAAAAAATTCACCAAGTTTCGTAATTTTTCAACAATCGTAGAATTTTTCATGAATTTCCACTTATTTATACGTTAATTTTAAATAGTCATAAAATACAATAAATACCCGTGCTCTACAATAATTCTCCAAACTTTTTAGAAAAATCAGACATAATATTAAAATATTTCTGTCCAGAACAAAATATTTTTAATAATTAAATTTTAATTTTTAATGCAATGAAACTTCTGAAATTCACAGTAATTAGCACGTTTATCCAAAAATTACGAATCTTAAGTCCATTTCACACGAAATTTAATTCTCTACAACTTTTTAGAAGAAAATTTTTCCAAATTCTGCACCGAAATGTACAGGATTTGGACAGACCACGTTTCACTACGCTAAATCTTCCAAAATTCATGTAAATTAGCTCGTTTATCAGAAAATTACGAATTTTAAGTCCATGGCACACAAAATTTAATTCTCTACAACTTTTTAGAAGAAAATTTATGCAAATTCTGCACCAAAATGTACAGGATTGCCCCTGCTCGTGACTGCTCCCTATAAATTCTGTAATTTCATGTTTTTGATCCAATTTTTCCCACAATAATTACTCTAAACATCATATAATCCACATATATACCTCCAAAAATGATAAAAAAAACAATCATCTTAAGTATTTACTAATTATTCTAATTATTCAATAATTTTTCACAAGAATAAATTAACATTATCACTTAATAAAATAAATCAATAAATATGTTTTATACCTTTTTAAGGTTGAACATCCTTTATTCAAGCTTGAGAACCTCCCTTTATGCACCAAATATAGTATAGAAATTCTTTCATAGCTAGGTTGGTGGCTTCGGGTGGAGGAGATAAAATGAAGAGAAAATGTTTGTTTTGTTGCTTCCTTGTTTCTTTTTCTTTTAATAACCAAAAACGAATTAACTACATCGGAAAAATTATCAAGTTCACCGACTTGTCCAACCGACTTAACCAATTTGGATAGTAAAAATTCATGCATAAGTACATAATTTAATACATTACGTAATTATTTTGTGAAATAAATATTTTATATAATGTATATAAAATATTTATTTTAATTCACCAATGTTCATAAAACGATTTATAAATAATATTTATACATTTCTCAGGTACTTTACTTGACAATTTTTTGTACATGCATAATGGCATGCATGTAATTATATGAGGTAATTTATACCTCCAAAATTCAAAAAATAATTCATATAACTTATAAAAATTATTTTTCATACTTTTTCACTTCGTTACATGAACAACATGTTTCATTAACATGTTTACGTTTCTGAAATATTATTCCCCATAAAAATCATAATAAATTCATTATACAATAAACATAATTTTAATAAATTTAAAACATTCATTCTCCTCATTTATTTTCCCTTTCTTTACTATTTGACACAATTTAAATATACACCATATAATAAAATATCGTACAATTTGTACAATTATATTTCTTTTTTTAATTAATATATTCTTCTTATATAAATTATATAATCATTTTTATATAATTTATATAATTATTATTTCCTTACTATTTACATTAACTTTCCTTATATAAATTATATAATATATTATTATATAATTTATACAATTACTTTCTCCTTATATAATTTTTATTTTACCCAAAGTATAATTTATAAGAAAATTCTTCCATCCTTATTCAATTTAATCCTTTTAAAAATTATATAATTATTCTTATATAATTTATATAATTATTCTTATATAATTTATATAATTATTATTTTCTTCATACTTTACTTTAATTTCCTTATATAAATTATATAATAATAAATTATATAATTTATATAAATTACTTTTCTTCTTAATTAATTTCTAAACTTCCTCCATAATTATTGATTAAATCTAAAATCAATAATTACAATTTTACTAACTCCATCATCAACTTTTCATTTAAATTTTTGAATTAATTTAATTATTACTCCTTTTATCCTCATAATCAATAAACTTTATAATTATAACAATTAAACATGCATATATATATATATATATATATATATATATATATATATATATATATATATATATATATATATATATATATATATTTAACTCATATACTACCATATAGCACCATTTAAATCATAAATTATGTACCTCCACAACCATTTAATTGTACAATTTTATTGTACCATTACATGAAATTTCTCTTATTCTTCATAAATTATTTTTAAACAATTATTTACTTTTCAATTATGTTACTTCAACACAATTTATCACTATATCTGTAAAGATTTAATTTACCAATTAAATCCCATCACACAATTTCAATCACATAAAATCATAAATAATTTAAACAATCTTGATAATTTTGTCAATTAAATTCTTATTTATTATTATTAAAATAATCCTGAAAATTCGGGTCATCACAGTTATAACTTAATATTAATTCTTTAAGTTATTTTTTATTAATTGTCTCACCTTGTTTACTGCACACGCACGCGCGCGCGCGCGCACACACACACACATATATATATAATACACATCATATTATTTAGATGCAAAGCATATTTGATAATATATAATATATACATAATAATCATACACATAGAATACTACTATATTCTACTTGGATTGATTATGAACTTTATTCTAGTTTGGTTCATTTAAGTCACCAAATAAACCAAAAGATCAAACCTAGGGTGAAATAACAAATACGAATATAACTATTACATTTATAACACGAGCTCCAATACAAATGGGTCTTCAAGCGTTCCTTGCTCTTTCGCCCCAATTCTTCAAATAATACTATATAATCAAATTATAATCTATTTTCATAGAAAATATTGATCAGTAGTCAAGGGAAAGTACATCGGAGGGAGATAGAAGTTACATAAGAGAAATTCGATAGGCGAGGTATGTAGACCCCATTTATTTAAAACTCATTCATGCATCCAACTAAAATAAATCCAATCACATATTGATCAATAGTCCATAATTAATCCCTTGTATTATTATATATATCATCATACGTATCAATGCATAATTTATATCATACATATCATCATATGCATCATCATCTCATGAATTAAAACCATTATATATATATATATATATATATATATATATATATATATATATATATATATATATATATATATATATATATCATTTTATGGAAAATTTAAGTTGCATGAAATCCAATTTCAAGTCCATATAAACTCTTTATTTATGTTTTTAAATAATCCAAAACAAACCTTTTATTTTAATTTTAAAACTGCACGATAATCAGAAAATCACAAAAATCTGTCGGACCGACGTGGGGTGTGCCAGTTTAATAATTGTTCCAACGCAGGGCACTTCGATGGTGGGGGGGGGGGGGGGGGGTCGTAACCTTCACTGTAGTGACGCGCACCAATCTAGTAGATTTTCTTTTTTGCGATTTCTAGTTTTTTCTCAAATTTACAGATTTTTGTTCCAAAACAAGATTTTTACTTCTTATTTTCAAAACCCATGATTTTATACAATAACTTATGCCCAATAAATTATTCTAGACACATACTCATGCATATACGGAATCAAAACAATTAATAATTCGCATAAGTTTGACTCTGATACCACTATTGGTTTGCAAAAACTATACATACATACAATCAAATTGATGTAACATAACGGAAGTAGGCATAAATCATATTTAAAATATTTCTACAAACCAAATTTCAAGATTTTTCTTATGTGATACTTATTAATTAATTGAGAAATAATAAGAGATTATACCTTTGTAGATTCAACTTTTGAACAGCTACGAGTTCAACTCCCTTAATCCTTCACGTTCTTCTTCAAATCAATCGATTAGAATTTTTGGATCAAAGTTAACTACCCAAATGTGCCTCTAGAGGTGATCCACTAAGAGATAATATAGACTAAAGGAGTATATTTAGGTTTCTCCAAACCTTGGGTGGTTAGCCCTACTTTTCTCTCTCTTCTAGTTCTTTAGATTGTAGAGAAAATTTGAAGTATTCTCTAATACTCCAACAAAGTGAGTGTGTAACCCCCCCCCCCCCCCCCCCCAATCTACATTAAAACCCCTCTTATTTATAGACTTGCTCAACTCTCCTAAACTATTTAAGAGTAGGATTTTAATTTAACTCCTAATCGAATTAAAAGCTAAATTAATTTATTATAATAATTACAATTCCTAAATCATTTAAGAATTAAATAATAATAATAATAATAATAATAATAATAATAATAATAATAATAATAATAATCCTCTTATTAATTTATAATTACTATTTTTAAAATACTTAATTATAAATATTAAGCGATTTAATTTATTCCATCACCATATTATAAATTAAGTAAACTTAATTTAATAATACCATTATGCTTTCAACTTCAAAAATAAATGTTTCACTTTTGCGGTGTGACCATTTAGGTTTAATATTATTCCAGTTGTAGAACAAATAAATTAGAACTAGTTTAATATTATTTATTACAAATTAAACTTCTTTAACTCAAAATAAATAAATATATTTTTTTCACAATAAGGGTAAACCCCCTTTGCAATTCATGACTTTTTGTATAATATAAATTTTAACATTTGATCACAAAGAACCTATTCTATAAATAGTTACAGTACAATTCAATCATTCTACCACACAATGTTCCAATCAAATATAAGATATGAAATTACTATCAAGTATTATTTTATTTGATCATATGCATTTCAATTCTTAAATGCATAACTCTAATGTAAATTAGAAACTTCTTTCTAATTTTCGTTCCACCTTGATCAAGGATTTCTGAGTTGTCATTTATTGAATTGCATAGAACATTCTCTCCCTTTACTGAAAGTAGTAGATCATTTGTTGATCATTCGCCTATCTCCGTTTACAATTTATTATACCCGAACATATCATTTGTTATACCCGAATAGTCTTAAGAAATATGACAAAATATAACTTATCATACACAAGATAATATGATGATCTCAAGTCCAAAGATCAATTGTACTACTATCACATTATGAACTTCTATTGATAGACAAGTAAAACTCCATTAGGTGTTCCTTAAGCGAGTCACATTCAGTAAACTTATTATTCAATAAGTACCTACATACTTGCTTTAGTGTCTCTACACAAATGATTATGAGATCAATCATCCCTTTCAAAAGAGCAAGCATAGTATGTACTAATCTATCCCGATTTACTAATCCACATTTTAGTGATATCATGATTAGGAATATTTTAGTTTTGAGTTATCTTGAATTTAGATCTCATTAGTATAATCAATATTATGATTCTAAAAGTATTTCTCCAAAACTATGGATTTATTCATTTAATTATTTCAACCAATTAATCATGACTAAAAAAATGTTTTAAAATAAAACTTTTATTGTTAAACGAATATAATTACAAAGTATATGCTATCACATCAAATGTGATTGGTATGAGGGCATACTACTTTTAGATGATATCCAATCCCAATATGTTTGATGCAGATTCTTAATGTTAAAACTGAGGATTTACTTCTTTGATATAGGGGAACATTATGTAAAGAACTTATATAGTGTCAACTTAACGTTTGTAGCTAGGCCATGAGGTGTCGTGTTAAAGATGTATAAGATTATGTTATGAAATTTTTCCCGATCTGTATGACTGTAGACTATGGTGTAAAGAGTTCATGGTCCTTATTACCCCTCAATAATGATTCAATGATAAAAACTCTGATGTTGAAGTTCCAATGTTTCATATGTGGAGAATTTTCTTGACAAACTTTTCTTTTGTTCAAATTATATTTATTCATTGATGAGCTTATTCTAACAAGTCATTGTACACTACAGTGAAGCAACATGTTACAAGTCATAGAAGTTCTGTTAAACTGATCACCTACAGTACGATTCGAAAGAACTCTTGGTCCTTTGTGACCATCTAAGTAATGAAAGTTGATAAATCTTTCAATTCAAAGATAATAATGTTATTGATTCATATCTATTTCTTGAAAAATTTCATTTCAATTTCATACTTGTTGAGCATATTTGATACTCACTCTTGCAATCATAATTTTTTGGAGGAAGAAAGGAAAGATAGATCAGAAAAGGGTTGAGAGCTAAAAAGTAAGAGAGAGAAATCCTGTCAAGATTACACGTTAGTATTCGGAATGAGGCAAAGTTTAATGCCTAAGTTGCGATCCGGGAATGAGGTATGTGATATAATATTTGTAATAAACTAATAAAATCAATAAAATTAATCGTAGATATTATAAAAATTATGTATCGTGATGCACCAAATTTGTGTGACGAGTACACGGATTTGGAATGTTGCACTTAATAATATAGTGACGGCGAATCTTGAAAAACGTGTTACAGGGCGTTCCATATTCGCACGATACTTTTCAGACAAGACACATTGTTCCCACTTCCCAAACCCCCACTTCATATATTTTATGTAGCAACAGGAACTTGTCTCTTTTTCCAATAAGTATAAATGCCATGAAGAAGAGCTAATGCTTTGTCCTGTCTACGACTCCTTTTCAAGGTGCTTATGAGTGATGCATATATTTTTTTGCGTGATTGACTGTAGAAGTGCTCAAATTGCTGGGAAATCAACACCTCCAAATGCTTAAAAAGAATATTGAAGACATACAACTTGAGGTACCTGATCCACAACATATTTTCTAAAGAGTAGAAGGATATAGCAACTAGATGACTAATTTCCAATAAGAAATTGCAAAAGTAATTGCTTGAAGCCTTGATGTGACTTGAGAATATAATCATACAAATTCACCCTGTTCAAGGGTAAATTCTATTTATATGTATTTAGCCATCATGTATATCTTCAGTGTGGTTTCCAAACACAAGAACTTAGATACGAGAAGAGTACCCACTTACAAGGAAATCATACTGCTAGTATGGATTGTTTTCAACAGTGGAAGCAGGTTCTTGCACTGGTGGCCACTAGTTTTTCTTTGGCTATTGTCAACATACTTCTTAAAAAGATCCTTAATGAAGGAATGAATCATTTGCTCATTATCTTATACAGGCAAATGATCTCAGCGATTTTCTTGGCACCCGTGGCCTATTTTTGGGAAAGGTACTCGTTGCATGTTTCATTTGCATTTGTGCTGGACCCTTTGAACGTGTAACTGCTTTCTAATTAGGCAGATTTAGCAGAGTCTGAGCTCTTTGCTTTTCGTTGTGTAGTGTCTCGATTTTTGATACCCTAGTCCATGTATCATACAAAGTGATAGCCGGAAAGAAATCTGAGTATTTTTCCTTCAAATATATTACAAGCAAGCAACTATATATAGTCAGTTTTGTTGCAGGAAAAGCAGGCCCAAGCTCACGATGCCCATTTTATGTCATCATTTTGTCAGTGCTCTGATCGGGTTAGTCTGTAGATCTTTTTTTTTTTTGTTATTTGAGGACTACCTTGCTGTAACCTCTGTAAAATGTTGTCTTTCTTGCTAGGATCACACTCACTCAATACCTTTTCCTTCTCGGCCTTAAATTTACATCGGCAACATTTTCATGTGCTTTCATCAATATGGTTCCTGTGATCACATTTATGATGGCATTGCCTTTTGGGTAAGTTTGATGAAGGATGAGCACACGCTTCGTTATACTTATGTAATACTATTGTGCGTAGTTTATCTAACTCTTTTCATGTTATTCAACCCCTATAGACTGGAGAAAGTGAGCATAAGAAACAAGAGTGGGCGAGCTAAGTTGCTAGGAGCATTGGTTTGTGTTGGTGGTGCGTTATTACTGTCACTTTATAAAGGAATTCCATTAAGAAACTTACCAACACGACTAGAGGTTCCGAAAACAAATAATCAGGTAGATGGCACAAAGCGGTGGGGAACTGGTACCCTACTTTTAACTGCAGGGAGCATTATGTGGTCTTCATGGTTCCTTATACAAACTAAGATTGTGAAGATATACCCATGCCAATATTCTAGCACTGCCATGATTTCCTTCTTCAGCGCCATCCAATCAGTAATCTTATGTATGGTCATTGACAGGAATATTTCTTCCTGGATCGTTAAAGGAAAGTTGGAGATTCTTAGCGTCCTCTATGCTGTAAGTATTTAATCTTTTATTTCTTACGTTGGAGATACTATGGAAAGTTGGAAATCTATACATAGTGATCTAATCACTTATCTCTTTTGATCGAAAAAGGTTATATAACACACATTATATGTCACTATTTAGTCTTCCCTTTTTATACTCTCGTAGTATTAGATTATTATTGATTTTTTAAAGTTAATTTGAGATATTTTTAAACATAAAATGACATAGATTAATTTAATTTTAGTTAATATAATGATAAATATTGTAATTTTTTTAAAAAAAATACTATTAATTATAAAATTTATTGTGCCATAATTTTTAATGCATGTTATCAATTTTGAATTTAAAAATATATCAAACTGATTTTTAAAAGTCAAGAATGATTTCAAAATTTTGAATGGAGGAGTATTATTAGCAACTTATTTGTTGACTTCATTGTTTTGACGAATTTATCGATGTAAAAACTTGATTTGTTTGTCATTGCATTAATGATTATGCAAATGATGAGCATTTAATAACTAAAATGAGGATGCTTAATTAGGAGTTAAGTAAATGTACAGGGAATGGTAGGATCAGGACTATGCTACGTGGTGATGTCGTGGTGTGTCAAAGAAAAGGGTCCTGTTTTCACCTCAGCTTTCAGCCCCTTCATACAGATATTTGTTGCTGCAGTCGATATCACCTTCCTACATGAACAGATTCACCTCGGAAGGTATTTGGGGCAATTTATTTTTGCCTTGTTTCTTTCTTATATATTTATAGAGTAATTCGATATGCACAAAGTGAAATAGTTATCCACAAACATTATTACCCTATGTATTGAATAGTAAAAAAATAATATCGAAAGTTACTAAATCATATCACTAATTTAAATAGTATGACTCACATACTACTTTTTCTCTGTGTTTTTGTGTATAATTTGTGTATATAGAATTACTTTTATATCTATACCGTTGCTACACTATTATCGGAGTATGAGCATAAATTATTTAACATTTTAAACAAAAACAGTGTCCTGGGATCTATTCTAGTGATTGTGGGTATGTATATTCTTCTCTGGGGTAAAATTCATGAAGCTGCTGAGCTTTGTAAGACGATAAAACCTGATTCTGGTCCGACAGCAGACGAGGACGACGGAGGTCATTTTCAAGTGTCATATGTCATGCCAGTGACTGTCAGACGAATTAGTGTCTAGCTGAGCACCGTCAAGGGTTTCGGATTAACATTTAGTTATCAGGATTGACTTCTTGCAGAGACCTCTCAACTAGATTCAAATACAAATGTAAGATTTATAAACCAGATTGGGCTACAGAAACACGAGTTTATTATCTGGAATACATGCATGTTTGTTACTGCTGGATAATAAATTTTGAGATATAACATTAGAGCTAATGAATTGATTTAGTAAGAGAATTCATTTTATTTCAATATGCTTTGTTAACATTGAAGTACCTAATTCTTTCATCAGTTGTAATTTTTTCATTAACTGTAATAGAATTACATATTTAATATATTTCACTCTTTTTAAACTAGTTCAAACAAAAAAGTACTGTCCTTCATGCCCTTAATCCACTTGATATTTTGGAAGAGAACAGGATTCTTATGGAAGGAGTGAGTGGGAAGTAATAGTGGAGTACAACTCTAGGGAGGCTTTCTTCAGGGATGGTTTTTTTTTGGAAGTTTATAATAAGGATAATGTTAGGAGTCTTAATTTTTTTGTTAATATGATCTCAAATGTCATGACATTAAATATTTTAATTATACTTTATAACATAACTAATCACCAAAGACCTAGTTAATTAATATATAATAACACATTATTTGAGATATTTTTTGAGATCCTAACAATACAATATCAATAAGGAAAAGCATAGAAAAGAAGGAATACTCCATTTCTCCGAACTCCAATTTGGCTGTCCCCAAAATTGAGAAGACAGAGCAAGGAGGGAATTTTTTTCACCTTTTCACCTGTTGGGATAAAATGCAATTTAAGTTTGATTTATATTGATTTGTAATTTTTCCCTTATTGTTGAAAAAATTTCACTTTTTCACCTATGGTTTAAAAAATCACACAGTCACTATCCTATGTTATCTAAGGTAAAGTAATTCTATGACACCGGTTAGAAATAATGATATAGTTAGTTTTTCATTTAATTTAACCGTGAGTGTAATGCACTCGCTCAAAAGTGAGTGAATAACTTTTTCAACTGTAAAATTTCGCTACCAAATTACAAAAATTGCATTTTCTTAACTATATTTTATTGTCTTGTACGACATTTCAATCAAGCTCAAATCAATAGGCAAATTTTAATATTTATGAGTTCATAGTATAGCGTTTATTTTGCTTTGCTAAAATGCTAACGAAGTGGAATAACGGTTACTGTAATATTCTAACATAAATATTTAGTTGTCGTACAAATGCCAATGATATAAAAATTTACGACAAAGATAATAAACTCACAAACAAAACAATTAATAACATCAATAGAATTATAAAAAAAACACACTACAAGAAATTCGATTAATTTCGACGGAATTAAATTCGATGGAATATATTCCATCAAAAATAGAATAATATCGATGAAAAATGTAGTCGAAAATAATTCCATCGATAATATTCTATTCTCGACGGAATTTCATTGGGCATAGTAATGGTAAAAAAGAGAGGGGGGGAAGGCCGCTCGCGCCAACATTAAAATCAACAGAATAATTAAAGCTAACTAAAATTTTGCCAAAATTAATTTATTTTTGACAGACTTAGGTCTGACGGAATTCCATTGAAAATAAGAAAATAAAAAACCCTATCAGTTTCTCCCCGCCACCTCATCTCATTTCATTTTCATTTCCCCCCATTTTTTAATTTCCCCCTCTCTCTGGGAATTATCCTCTTCATTTTTTAGTCTTTTTCTCTGGCGATTATCCTCCCCCGACATCATATATAGGCGATTAGTCTTTTTCTATGACATCATATACATGCTTCTCTTGTCTAATGCATTGCATTTATATTCATGCATTATGCTTCCCATAATTTGCATTTATATATGCTCCATACCAATCATGCATTATAATTAACACATGTCATGCAGTTCAGCTTTATCATTTAAACTAAATTCAATAATTTCATATCAATAATTTTTACCCTATGAATGCACAAAGTCACAATCAACTTATATTAACACATAACAATAAGTTACATTTAACATCAATGTACACATACAACAAGTGCACACACAACATTATTTACATATAGCAACAAGCCCTGAAAAACTTCCACATATCCAGTTTGCAATAATATCACATAGTACTGAAAAACTTGCACATATCCAATTTGTAATAATATCACATAGTACTGAAAAACTTGTCTGGTAAGCTTATCCATCTTACACTAGTTTTGCATTTTTCGTTCAACCTACAATTATGTATAAAATTGACATAATCATTAGTTACAATGACTATTAATTAGTCTCAAATTAAGACCCTAACTTCAATTTATTAACTTTTAAAATTTTGACAAACGAAATTTTGACTTCCAAATAAAACCCTAGCCAAACCATAGTTTGGACATGTCAGGTTTGCTTCTTCAACTTCCACCAATAGCTTGTGTTCTTCATACAACCTATATTTAGTAAGTTGTCTAATAATTAGTCACTAATGGACTCTTTACCTTGGTTTAATTCAATTAAAATTTCTTCTTTTACATAACTTAATAATTTGAACATTTAATAATGTACCAAATACCTCAAAATATTATTTACATTTGATAATATACAACCACATTCAAATATTATTAACCATTTAATAATATTTTAACCACTTATGAATATTATTAATCATTTAATAATATTTTAAATCTTTTACTAATATTATTAAACATTTAATAATATTTTAATCACTTATTAATATTATTAATCATTTAATCTCTTACCAATATTATTAACCATTTAAGAATATTTTAATCACTTATTAATATTTTTAACCATTTAATAATATATTAATTATTTGTTAATATTATTAACCATTTAATAATATTTTAATCATTTATTAATGTTATTAATCATTTAATAATTTTTTAATCATTTACTAATGTTATTAATTATTTAATAACATTTTAATCACATAGTAATATTATTAATCATTTTAATAATATTTTAAAAATCTTCAAACCATACAAATAATTAACTTTTTAATTGTGTTAACCTTAATATTTATTTTAAACATTTAACTACTAATTAGTCATTAATACACTTTATATATATTGGTTTATTATACAAACACATTCATTTTACACTTATTTCAACTTAAATTTCCAAAGAAAGCCCGACCTCGACACGACCCGACCCTGACAGCAAAAATATATTATGGGCAGTGTGTTTGACCGCTGCGGCGATGGTTGAAAGTAGAAATGCACATAAGTCAATCATATTTGATATGAAGTAGTATGTACTTTGTAATCTTATTCATTTATTAATAAAAGTTTATTTATATAAAGACATTTTCTCTATCCATATTTAATAGATGATATTAATTGTGATAAACCCATAGTTATTGAGTAATGCTTTTAGAATCATGATGATGATCATGCTAATGAGATCTAAATTCAAGATAACTTAAAACTAAAATTGTTCCTAATCGTGAGATTACTAAAATGGGGATTAGTGAATCCAGATAGATTAGTACATACTATACTTGCTCTTATGAAAATGATGATTGATTTCATAATCATTTATGTAGATACACTAAAGTAAGTATGTAGGAGTTTATTAGAGAATAAGTTCACTGAACGTGACTCGCTCAAGGAACACCGAATGGAGTCTTACTTGCGTGTTAATATGAGTTCTTTTTGTGATAGTAGTACAAGTGATCATTGGACTCGAGATCATCATAGTATCTTGTGTATAATGAATTATATTTTGACATATTCCTTAAAACTTTTAGGGTGTGGCAAAGGGTATGATCGAATATAATAAGTTATACATGGAGATAGGTGAATGATCAACAAAAAAATCTACAACTTCTAGTAAAAGAATAGAATGTCCTATGCGATTTGATAAATGATAACTCAGTAGTTCATGACTAAGGCAGAATGAAAATTAGAAAATAGTTTCTAATTTACATTAATTAGAGTTATTCATTTGAGGATCGAAGTGCATATAATCAAATAAAATAAGACTTGACAGTAATACTATGTCTTATATTTGATTGAGACGCTGTGATGTAGAAGGATTGAATTATACGGTAACTATTCGTTGTATAGGTTCTTTTGTGACTAAATGTTGAAATCTATATTATCTAAAAAGTTGTTGATCGCTAAGGAGGCTTACCCTTATTATGGAATAAATATTATTTATTTAAATGAATTAAATGGTTTAATTTATTTATATAAATAAGATTAAAATAATTCTAATTAATTTATTCTATAACCGGATTAATATGGAGAACCTAAAGGGTCACATCGCAAAAGAAAAATAATTATTTAAGAAGTAAATGGCATAATAGTAATAATAAATTAAGTATATTTAATTTATGGGGATATAATAAATTAAATAACTTAATATTTATTATTTAGTATTTTAAAAATACTAATTATAAATTAATAGGAGGAGTCTTATTATTATTATTACTATTATCATTATTATTTAGTTCTTAAATGGTTTAGGAATCAATTTATAAAAGTACTCTCATAAATGATAATTAAGTTCTTAAATGGTTTAAAAAATTGTAATTATTATATTAAATTAATTAAATTTCTAATTAGATTAGGAGTTTAATTAAAAACCATATTGCTAAAAGTATTAGGATAGTTGACTATATCTGTAAATAAGAGAAGTCTTAAAATGGATTAAGGTTACATACATTTCCACAAGGTTTGGGAGAGTACTCATATATTTTCTAGAGAGAGAAAACTAGGGTTTGTCACCACCCACTTCTTGAATCATTATTATTCTTTAGTGGATTACCTCTAGAGGCTAAACACTTGGGTGGCTAACGTTGATCATTGGAATCCAATCAGTGAAATTCAAGGAGAACGCGGAGAACTTGGAGTTGAACTTGTACCCGTTGAAACTTTGAGTTCTGCAAGGGTATAATCCTCTAATTTCTTATTTATTGATTAATAGTTGCACATAAAGGACGATCCTTGATTATGGTTTGTAGTAGAAATTTTAAATTCTGATTTACCATGCTTCCGTTGTTTATATGTAATTTGATTACATGTTCATGGATATTACAAACCAACAGTGGCATCAAGAGCTAAACTTTATGCAAATTATTAATTATTTTGATTTCGTGTATATGTGAATATGTGTTTAGAACAATTTATTGGGTATAATATGTTATATAAAATTATGGGTTTCAAAAAACAAGTATCAAAAGTCGTTTTGTTTTTACTTAAATCGCGAACTGAAAAAACTAGTAGCCCGCCCGAGCGCAGCTGCGGTAGTAACGAGCCCAGCTGTGTTCCGAGCGCATTTGCACCTTACCTCGCTATTTTGTCCGTTTTTCCTGTTTTGTGTAGTTTTTCAAAAACTAAAATAAAGGGTTATTTTACATGGTTTTATAATTAAAATAAAGTGTTATTTTAAATATGAAATTAGGTTTCATGTAATTTTAAATTGCCCATTAAATGATATCAATGCATATATGGATCGAATAGTTTTAATTTTATGAGATGATTATTATTTATTGATATATATGGTAATATGTATAATAATTAATAGGATTGATTATGAACTATTGACCAATGTGTAATTGCATGTGGATGCATGAAGGAATGAGTTTTATAAATGGGGTTAGCATACCTCGTCTTTCTAGTTTTTTTTTTTAATTTTTTTATATATAATTATATCTCCCTCCCTATGTACTTCCCATTAACTATTGATCAATGTTTTTATTTATTGTAAATAGTATTGTAATAGGATTAGTTAGAATTATTTTGAAAAATTAGAGCAAAGAAGCCAAGAATGCATGAAGACCCGTTTATAAAGGTGTCCGGGTTATTGAATATAATAGTTATATTCAATATCTTTATTCTTGCACCCTAGGTTTGACCTTTTGGTTCACTTGGTGGCTTTAGTGAACCAAAATAGAATAAAAGTCCATAATCAATCCAAGTAGAATATAATATTCTATATATGCATGCTTAATATATATATGTATTATATATTATTCAAACATCTTTCGCATGTTAAATAATATCAAATACTCAATATAAGTTTGTTGTGCATACACAAGGCTTATATCGATTATTTGAGATATTTTTTTTTATCACATTGGATGCTTATAAAGGAATTGAACATTACTATTTTGTTATGCACACACAAGGACATTATTTTTCTCTTCACTTATATAGAAGTGCTAGGTTGGACTAAACTTAGATAATTTTGATTTGGATGTGTACACATATAATCATAATAATCTAAGAGGCAAAATACAAGGAGTTACATGTTGATGTAATTGACAAAGAGTTGTTTACCTAATGAATAAACTATAGTTGTTTACCTATTAGACTGAACTTAGATAATTTTGATTTGGATGTACACACACATGATCATAATAATCTAAGAGTCAAAATACAAGGAGTTACATGTTGATGTAATTGACAAGGAGTTGTTTACCTATTGAATAAACTATAGTTTGTTGTGCACACACAAAGGTATATTTATGTCGATAGGATCCTTATCTCACTAGCAAATCTTTAATTAGATTTACTGAACTATGTAAAGAGGGTAATATAGTTTGATGAAAAATAGTGGGAGAATACTAATTTAAATAAACACCTAATTTATTTGGCAATTAATAAAATAAATTTATGCTAAAATGTTATCTATTTTTTACATGCAGAATTTTACAAATGTCAAACTCACTATCACTGTGTAACATACTTGATGCTAACAAACTAACCGGACCAAATTACATGGACTAGTTAAGGAATTTGATAATTGTTCTTACTGTTGAAAAGCTTTCATATGCCCTAAATTCGTTCGTCCCTGCTACTATTGCAGTAAATGTCTCTCAAGAAGAAGTTGCTACTTTTAAGAAGTGACAAGATGATGTAGTTGTGGCTCAATGCATCATGTTAGCATCTATGACTAACGAGCTTCAACATCAGCATGAAAAGATGGATGCTTCTACTATACTACTGCACCTTAAAGAACTTTATAGTGAGCAAAGTAGGACTGCTAGATATCAGTTATCAAAGGAGCTCTTCCGATTTCGGATGATCGAGGGCACTACCATTGAAACTCATGTCCTTAAGATGATCAATTTAATTAAACAACTTGGACAGTTAGGGTTTGTGATGGATGTGAAGTTGAATCAAGATTTGATCTTGCAATCACTCTCAGACACCCTCTCAAAATTTGTTGTGAATTTTCATATGAATAAGTTAGACGTCAGTTTGCTTGAGATACTGAATATGTTAAAAACTGTGAATGGTCACTTCCCATCTAAATAAAACACAGTCTTGTAGGTAGATGATTCTTCCAAGAAAAGGAAGAGGCCCAAAGGAACTTCTCAAAAGAAGAAATCAAAAGAGGCTAAGGGCACGACAAAAGAAAATGATAATAAAAAGGCATATCTAGATAGCAAAGGAATGTGCTCCCATTGAAACAAGTCGAGTCATTGGAAAAGAAACTGCAAAGAGTATATTGCAAGTTTAAAACAGAAGGAACTTGGAGAAGCTTCAACCGCCGATCAAGATTTGTTTATAATTGAAATAAATCTTTCTGTAAGTCAAAGTTCTACTTAGGTATTAGATACAGGTTGTGGTTCTCACATATGTAATACTATACAAGGACTAAGCAGAAGTAGAAAGCAAAACAAAGATGAAATCATCCTGTGCATGGGGAATAGAGCAAAGGTTGTTGCATTAGCCATAGGAACTTATTGTTTAGTAGCCTATGGGCAAGTCCATTTGCTTAAATAATTATTATTATGTTCCAGTACTTACTAAAAATATTATTTATATTCCTATATTGGACAATGATGATTTTGAAATTATAATAACGAACAACAGTTGTTCTATTTATAAAAATAATATTTTATATGGTGTTGGCAATTTACTGAATGGACTTTACTTGATTGACTTACATGATAATATATTTCAAATTGAACAAACTAAGAAAAGAAAAAGAGATAATGTAAATTATACTTTTATGTGACACTGTAGACTCAGTCATATTAATGAAACTAGATTAAACAAGTTGCATAAAGACGAACTTTTAGAGTTATCTGATTATGAATCATATCCAACTTGCGAATCTTGTCTCATGGGTAAAATGACTAAATCTCCCTTTAATGGAAAAGGAAAAAGAGTTACAGAGTTATTAGAGTTGGTACATACAGATGTATGCGGGCCTATGAAAACGTATGGACGAGGAGGGTATTCATATTTTATTACTTTCATTGATGATTGTTGGGGTGAGATTATTTGGATCGGCCCATAGTAATTTGTTGGGTTAGACCATTAATTTGATATATGGATTCATATTTAATTTAGGATAAGGAATATTATAATCCTTATTTTAAGGAGATTATGTTTCCTTATTTGGATGATACAAGGAAGCCTGAGTGGAATTGGATCTATCAACTAGTGAGCTGTACATTTACATAGAAAGGGACTCTTAATTCTAATCACTTTAGGATAATTGAACACTTGTATATATACGGTACTGCATGGAGGCGTTAAGGACATTATTCTTCTTATTATTATTATTTACTCACAGAACCATTATTTTTCAGCATATAAGCTCTCTATTATTCTTAGAGAAATTTGTAAACACCATTATTATACTAGTGAATTCATTTCTTTCCACGTGATTTTTCTCAATTGGGTTTTCACGTAAATTTTTTGGTGTTCTTGCATTAATTTTCTTTGACTTATTTGTGTTTAGCATCTAGTTTTATCCATTATTTTGTGATTTAAACGGGTGATACAAAATTTGGCATTAACAATGATCATTCAAGATTTGGATACGTCTATTTAATGAAATACAAGTTTGAATCGTTTAAAAAATTCAAAGAATTTAGAAGTGAAGTAGAGAAATAAATTGGCAAGAGTATTAAGATTCTTCGATCGGATCGATGTGGTGAATACTTAAGCAATGAATTTCTTAATTGCCTCAAAGAAAATGGTATAATCTCATAATGGACTTCACCAGGTACACCACAATTGAATGGTGTATCTGAAAGGAGAAATCAAATATTGTTGGACATGATTTGTTCCATGATGAGTTTTACCAATCTTCTAGTTTCATTCTAGGGTTATGCCCTAAAAATGGCTGCATATCTACTTAACCAGATACCTTCTAAATCCGTCCCAAAGATTCCATATAAGTTATGGACAGGGAGAAAATCAAGTCTTAAGCATGTTTAGATTTGGGGTTGTCCAGCTTATGTCAAAAAGTTTGAGAATGATAAGCTAGATACACGATCCGACAAGTGCAGATTTGTAGGTGATACTAAAGAATGTTTAGGATATTTTTCTATCATCTAACTGATCAAAATGTGTTTGTTGCGAAACATGATTTCTTCTTGGAAAAGGAGTTTATCCTCGAAGGGGTCAGTGGGAGTAAAATAGACTTTGAAGAAGTTCAAGAACTACAAAGCACTATGGGTAAAATTATGGTACCTAACCAAGTAACACAACCTAATGTATCACAACCTATTTGTAAATCTGAAAGAGTACCGAAGATACCTGAAAAGTATGGATTCATCATTGAAGATGATGATGAGGTATGCATCATAGATGATAATGATCAATGGACTTACGAAGAGGCAATGAGTAGTAACGACTTAGAGAAATGGCTAGCAGCTATGAAATCCGAGATGAACTTCATGTATAAGAACCAAGTATGAACTTTGGTTACTCCACCTGAGGGCATTATGCCTATTGGGTGCAAATGTGTCTTTAAAAGAAACACTGGAGCAGACGGTAAGGTAGAGACCTATAAAGACCCGACTAGTTGTAAAAGGTTTCAAGCAAAGACAAGGTGTTAACTATGATAAAACCTTCTCACTAGTAGCAATGCATAAGTCCATTATTGATAGAGAATGATGTTCCAATGCTACAGTTGATCAAGATTTGGTTATCTAAACACTTCTCCATAAAGGACTTGGGAAAACATCCTATATTTTAGGGATAAAGATCTATAGAGATAGATCTAAAAGGATGATTGGCTTGTCCCAAGGAACGCACATTAATTCGATGCTAAAGAAGTTTAGCATGAAAGATTCCAAAAAAGAGCTCATGCTGATGGGTCCTGGAATACATCTTTCTAAGAAGTAGGCCCTAAAGACACCTGAAGAGAGAGATCGTATGAGTAAGATTCCTTATGCCTCAGTAATATGATCTATTATGTACGGGATGATATGTACAAGACCTGATGTTTCTCATGCACTTAGTGTAACAAGCAGATATCAGTCTAATCCTCGAGAAGAACATTGAAAGGTAGTGAAAAATATCCTAAAGTACTTAAGAAAAACTTAGGATATATTTCTTATCTACAGTGGGTCTGATTTAAAACTAAAGAGCTATACAGACTCAAGTTTTCAAACTGACCGAGATGACAGTAAATTCGTTTTAGGTTATGTGTTTACCATAAATGGTGCCATAGTGAATTAGAAACATTCCAAGCAACAAACAGTTGCTGATTCAGTGATAGAGGCATAGTACATAATTGCAAGTGAAGCTGCAAAGGAGGTTGTTTGGATGAAGAAGTTCATTACAGAACTTGGAGTGGTTCCTAGCATTTAAGGCCTAGTGCCTTTATTCTGTGAAAATACGAGAGCTATTGCACAAGCCAAGGAACCCAGGTCTCATCAGAAATCCAAACATGTGTCGCGGTGGTTTCATTTGATTAGAGAAATCATTCAAAGGGGAGATGTCATCTTAGAACGTGCCGACTCTTTTGACAACATAGCAGATCCATTCATTAAAGTTTTAACTCAAAAATAATTTGATCGTCACTTAGAGAATATAGGTATTAGATACTATGACGATTAGCTTTAGTGTAAGTGGGAGATTGAAAGTAGAATGCACACAAGCCAATCATATTTGATATGATGGAGCATATACTTTGTAATCTTATTCATTTATTAATAAAAATTTATTTATACAAATGCATTTTCTTTATCCATATTTAATAGATGATATTAATTGTAATAAACCCATAATTATTGAGCAATGCTTTTAGAATCATGATGATGATTATGCTAATGAGATCTAAATTCAAAATAACTCAAAACTAAAATTGTTCCTAATTGTAGGATTACTAAAATGGGAATTAGTGAATTCGGATAAATTAGTACATACTATGTTTGCTCTTATGAAGAGGATGATTGATCTTATAATTATTTGTGTAGAGACACTAAAGCAAGTATGTAGGTGCTTATTATAGAATAAGTTCACTGAATATGACTTGCTCAAGGAACACCTAATGGAGTCTTACTTGCCTATCAATAGGAGTTCCTTTTGTGATAGTAGTACATGTGATCCTTAGACTTGAGATCATCATAATATCTTGTGTATAATGAATTATATTTTGACATATTCCTTAAAACTTTTAGGGTGTATCAAAGAGTATGATCAGATATTATAAGTTATACATTGAGATCTGTGAATGATCAACAAAGAATCTATCACTTCTAGTAAAAAAAAAGAGAATGTCCTATGCGATTCAATAAATAACAACTCAGTAGTCCTTAGCCAAGGTAGAATGAAAATTAAAAAGTAGTTTCTAATTTTTATTAATTAAATTTGAGGATTGAAATGCATATAATCAAATAAAATAAGACTTGATAGTAATACCATGTCTTATATTTGATTGGGACGTTGTGAGGTAGAATGATTGAATTGTACGGTAACTATTCATTGTATAGGTTCTTTTGTGATTAAATATTAAAATCTATATTATCTGGAAAGTCGTTGATCGCTAAGGGGGCTTACCCTTATTATGGAATAAATATTATTTATTTAAATGAATTAAATGGTTTAATTTATTTATATAAATACGATTATAATAATTTTAATTAATTTATTCTATAACCTGTTTAATATGGAGAACCTAAAGGGTCACACCGCAAAAGAAAAATAATTATTTAAGAAGTAAATGACATAATCGTAATAATGAATTAAGTGTATTTAATTTATAGGGATAGAATAAATTAAATAGCTTAATATTTATTATTTAGTATTTTGAAAATACTAATTATAAATTAATAAGAGAAGTCTTATTATTATTATTATTATTATTATTATTATTATTATTATTATTATTATTATTATTATTATTATTATTATTATTATTATTATTATTATTATTATTATTATTATTATTATTATTATTATTATTATTATTATTATTATTATTATTATTATTATTATTATTATTATTATTATTATTATTATTATTATTATTATTATTATTATTATTATTATTATTATTATTATTATTATTATTATTATTATTATTATTATTATTATTATTATTATTATTATTATTATTATTATTATTATTATTGTTGTTATTATTATTATTATTATTATTATTATTATTATTATTATTATTATTATTATTATTATTATTTAGTTCCTAAATAGTATAAGAATCAATTAATAAGATTACTCTCATAAATTATAATTAAGTTCCTAGATAGTTTAGAAAATTGTAATTATTATATTAAATTAATTAAGTTATTAATTAGATTAGGAATTTAATTAAAAATACTATGCCTAAATATGTTAGGATGGTTGACTATATCTTTAAATAAGAGAAGTCTTATTACGGATTAAGATTACATACACTTCCACAAGTTTTGTGAGAGTACTCACATATTCTCTAGAGAGAGAAAATTAGGGTTTGCCACCACCCACTTTTTGAATCATTATTATTCCTTAGTGGATCACCTCTAGAGGCCAAACACTTAGGTGGCTAACGTTGATCATTGAAATCCAATCGGTGAAATTTAAGAAAAATACGAAGAACTTGGAGTTGAACTTGTACCCGTTGAAACATTGAGTTCTACAAGGGTATAATTCTCTAACTTCCTATTTATTAATTAATAGTTGTGCATAAAGGATGATTCTGGATTATCGTTCGTAGTAAAAAAATGAAATTCTAATTTACTATGCCTCCGCTGTTTATATGTAATTTGATTACATGTTCATGGATATTACAACCAACTGTTGTTTCCACCGCTGCGGCGGTAGGCAAAAAAATCAAAAATTCTAATTTATAGACTTCTCGACCCTCAGTCACTATGACAACCACTACTTTCTCATTTCTTAAATTTTTTAGGTGATTTAAGCAGCCGTAACGTCTTCCTTTATAACTTCTCTTTAGATCACACCACCAAATTCCAATTGAAACTGTAGTTAAAATCACTCAAAAAGATAAAGTGAAAACTAGTTTCATAAATCCTTCATTCGATTACTTCAAACTTGATGCTTGATGAGTGGGTTTTATACTTGCGAATTGCGTACGTTTAACTTGATTATTTGTAAGTTTTCATGACATTTTATGTTCCGTTATACTCGTTTTTGTGTTTGTCTGTGCTTTTGTAGTAAATGGGACTTAAGGGGCAAAAGCATAATTTTGGAATGGGATTGCAGCTGCGCTTGGAATGGCTGCAGTTGCGCTGAAGCAGAACAATCGAAGGCTGGAAATCAGAAACTTTGGCCGCAGCTTCGCTAGTTTTGACCGCGGTTGCGCTGGATAAAATTTCAAGGACCGCAGTTGCGCCCAACATGACTGCAGCTGCGGTGGTGCTTGTTTCCAGTTTGTATCAGGATTCTCATGTAGGTCTCGAACACAGTTTTGAGCCGTTTTTAGAGTCTTGTGCGTGAGGAGTTTGATGTGAATTCGGATAGCACTTGAAAGCTATAAAAGAGAAGAGTCAAAACTAAGAGACAGAGAGGGGATAGAGAAAAAAGGTGAAGGATTCTGCAGAGCAAGATGAAAAGCAAAACAGAGCAGAGAATTTTACAAAGCTGAAGATTGGAACAACCTTAGAGTGACTATTATAGTTTTCTCTTAATCTTTTCTTAATTTTTAGTTACTGTAATTCTCGAATATGAGCTTTAATAATAATCTGATGTATTTTTCTCAACGTTATGAACTAAATTATATTTAAGATTACAATGGAACCTGGCGGGTAGTTTAATGCAGCACTCTCTCTTAATAGTTAATTAATTACGTATGGACCATTTATCATATTATGTGCTTTAATTATTAATTGCCTGATCAACAATTACTGTGATAATTTATACGAAATTGGAAGATGGAGTATCAATTTAGATTTGAGTATGATAACATCTGTTCATAAAACTTGTAAAGGTTAATATGATTAGTGTATAGCATAGGAATATACCTATATGTCTTTCGCAACCATAGAAAAGAATCTGAGATTGAAATCCTAATTAATCTAGTTTATATAGGAATATAGTAAATTAATTAATTATGGTGTTCCTTGTTAATTCTGTTGCTTTACAGTTAGATTTAGGAGGATTTGTTTATATGACTTGCGGATGCAGCATATAAATATTATAAAGAATTCTTGGTTAGCGGTCTAATTTAAGTAATCAACTGCAAAGAGGGAGTAGGGTGATTATATGAAATGCTAGGGGAAGTTGTAATCTTAATCTATCATATCTGCAATGTAACAATCCAAATTTTAAAAGAATATTTGAGAAATTAAAATAGAATTATATATATATAATATAATATAATATAAGAAAATATTTTTGTACTTGATATCGTGAATAATTACATTTTGTAATTAATTTTGTGTGTTGTTATATATTAACAAACGAAATAAAACATTCTAAAATTAAATTGTTGAAACATAATTTAATTACCCTAAACTTAATTAGAAAACCCTAATCCAAAATGAAGAAACCCTAATCCTAATTAGGAAACCCTAATTAAGATTAAGAAACCCTAACCCTAAAGTGATTAATTAAACCTAGATAATTAAACCAACTTATGAATGGACTATTGTACCCTAAAAATATATTGAGTAATTACCAAAACACCCCTCAAATCTCAGCCACATGAAGAGGAGAAAAAAAAAATTGGCTTTTGCTTCCTTAAACCAAAAATGAGACCAAATTATGTCCACATGCATTTAGAAATGAATGAGTCACCAATTGCAATGATTCATATCATTAAATGATCAATATCTGGCCACTCTAAGCCCTGCAAACTAACCATAGCTTCATCATTTTAGAATCAAACTTAGCAACCAAGAAAAGTGGCTTAAAGACCATAAAACCCTAAGCTTTGGCCTTCTATAACTAGCAAGTACTCCTCATAATAAATCCTACGAAAAATACATCATATATCAGTCATAAACCAAGTCTCATAAGCCTCTGATCATCAGTTAGTCAGAATCAAGGAGGAGTTTTAGTTTTAAGGTATAAACCCTAATTCATAGTAGATCTTTGATCTTCTGTTAAAAATTTTATTTTGTTGTTTAGAAATGTTTGTTATGTTGTTATTAAGTGATCTGGGTTGTTTAATTGAGGTTCCATAACATTTAGATACATAAAATAATAGATTTAAGCTCTCTGTCCAAAACTGCCAAGAACCCTAAAAATCTGTCTAACAGGGTACTTGTCAAGCTAGTAGATCCTATTGTGTTGTTATTTTGATCCATGTTAGTGTTTATAGTTGTAGTATGACATGGGATTAACAATATGAAACTTTAATCACCCCAATCGGAGCACTTTACTGTTAGATATTGAAGGTCAAACATGGTTGACTGATCATGGTTTTTGTTTCTGGGTAAACCAGAAAAAAACTGAAGAACAGTCTGACAAGCCTCCTTATCAGACGGTTTAATCTGATCCTGTTAGTTATATGTTAAGTTTTAATGTTTTGGTTATACCTTGTCATGTATGGTATACATAGAAACAAACCACACACCAGTATTATCATTATTGTGTAAGATATTCACGGTCAAAGTAGGGTTGACCATCATAAATTGAGTTTTTGGAATTTCTAGAAAACTTAAGAACACGAAGAACAACTCTGACAGTGAACGTCAGAGATAGTTAATCTGTTCTTGTTGCTAGTTAAATCTTGTTATTTACTTTGCGATGTAGCTTGACATGTTTAGTTTTACCAGAATCAAACTATGTCTCAATCGGATAAAAACACATATAGTTATGAGCCTTGGAAAGTGCCTTCCCGGAATGAAAACCCAGATTTCTGGGCTGCCCAGAAATCGTAAGAACCGTAAGTCAACGTGATTTTGACCTTTAATTCCTAGCAATCCTGTAGTTTAAAAATTGAAATAAAAATATATAATTGTACCCTGACATGTGGTCTATAATAATTTGTAAATAACACACATAAAAATTAAAAAAATAAATCTTTAGAAAATTGAGAAAGTACACTATAGCACTGCCTGTCAGTGTTCTTGGTGTTCATACCTTTAGCGACGATATTCATCCGAAAACCCAGAAGCTGGCTGGAAGGATTTAGCGACGGTTTTCGTCTGTCGCTAAAGGCCTGCCCGAAAAATAGTATAAAATAAAATAAATAGAAATAAAATAAGAAAAAATATAATAAAATAATAAAAATACTTAATAAATATTTTTAAAATATAATAAATGTTAGAAAAATTAAATTACATAAATTTTAATATTCTGATTATATTATTTAATTATTATTATTATTATTATTATTATTATTATTATTATTATTATTATTAATTAATTAAATGTTTTATACTTTTAAATTAAGAAATAAATAGTAAATAGTTCTTAATAATTAACAATAAATTATTAAAATTCATTTTAAGTTATAATAAATAACTTTCAATACTTAGAAATTATTTTCGTTAATAATTTAAATTATTTAGATTAATTATTAATGATAATAAATCATTTAAAATGATATTATATATTTCTAAAAATATACTAAGCTTTTAAAAATTATAATAAGTGGTAATAAATCTTTTTAAAATAATTCTAAGTTTCTAAAAATATTATGAATGATAATTTAATTATCTAACATAATATTCAAGCTTTTAAAAATAGTTTTGATAGTAATTAAACTACATCACTTATCCAGAGTCTAGTTAAGTTTAATTAGAATGTTGTTTTGATTTCGAAATGCTATTGTGGGTTGTAAATTGTATGTTTACATGTTCTAACTAGTATTATCAATATATTTAAACATATTTAGGCATTAATACAAGTCTAAATTCATCGTGCAACCACCATGCAAGTTTTCTATCTTAAACTTCTTATTATTGAGCAAGTTTCCTAACTCAAACTCATTTCATTGAGCAATTTTATTATCTGTTATACACCGTGCAACATCATACTTTTAACCGTTGAATTTCATTTGACTTATGAAATTTTTAATTGTGTGAAATACTTATTGTGATAATTCTTTTTTGACCTTGTTTATTGTTAAACAAGTATTCTATTCCTTGTACATTTATGTACAAACTTATTATTCCGTTTTTGAATTCATTTAATTATATTGTTCGTGTTATCTGTTATTGAGAAGTTATTGCTTATCGTTCAAGCATAACTTAAAGAGTTGAACTATTTATTTGTGTAACTTTGACTTGATACGTTATCAAAGTACAAAGTGTTGAGTGGAAATCTATATTGTTTGGTCCCAAATGTATATAATGATACTTTTCCTCTTTATATAAAGAGTGGTTTCCGGGCAGTTGCACACTGACCCATGGTTTAGGCAGTCAAATAGACTGGCCTCAGTGTGTCTAGAGCACTGGTAGGATGATATGCATACTCCTAGGTTATAAACAGGTTGATCTCCTGTTAAATAACCAAATCAATGATTCCTAAGTCTACATGAACTCTTGGAATGATTATTAAGTTTGGTTGAACAGATCAACCTATGGTTTCTAAGTCATTTGACTAACAGAAACCGTAATGTGCTAGTTTGACAGATCAAACCTCAGTATATATAAATGGAATTTTTTTGAACTAAAGGTTCTTTTGAATTCAAACGCAGTGTAAGTAGTCTATTCATTTTATTTGAAACTTGCTGAGCATTTGTAGCTCATCCTTGCAAATATTATTTTATTTGCAGTATTGAAAGATAATCCAAGTCGTTCGATTATGAAGTCCGAGTAAAAGAGACGTTGTTAGATTAGGTTTATTGCTTTTACTTGTACTAATTAAGTCTTTTAAGACTTTGATGTAATAACAATATGTTGTTGAAAATCTATGTAATCGAAATCAAAGTAATGAAATATATTATCATCTTTTAATACATCTATTGCGTTGTGCCTATATTGTTAGAATGTTGTACTGATTTAGTACTATATTTATATGAACTATACATCTGAATGAGGGTGTAAAATGATTTAAGGAGTTCCGTAAGAACAAAGAGTTGCTCCTCTGTTCTAGGAACAAACTTATCATCTAATACTATGAATTTCATATAGATAGGAATTATTGATATCAAAGAGATATTCATGAGACATGAATCTATTCATCCAAGTGAGGGTATCCAAACACAGTAATTGTTCTGACGAGAACTACTATCTGTTATGGGATACTGTGAACCTGGGATTAATAGAAGTTATGTATTATGGAATATTTATGGTTTGTTAGTCAGCGTGAGCACCATAATCTTCTATAGGAGGTGTAGAGATTTTGGGGCGTCACATGCAATCTATCTCGTGGTCATTTAATTCCATAGTTTATTGATATTTACTAAAGATTTAGTTAAAATTGAAATATTTGAAGTGAGAGTTTAAATCGGATTAATTGAGTTTAATATTAATTTAGATAGTTATTATTATATTTCCTCGTGGGAATGATACCTTGCTTTCTGAGTATTACAATTGAACGCGTATACTTGCGTGTTATATTGCTAGGAGAAAAAAAACAGCAAGTTTTTGGCGCCGTTGCCAGGGAATTATTGTAATAAGTTGTCTTTATTAATTTTAGTTACGTTAATCTTAGTTTAAACGCTATTTCTTGTCTTTTACTTTTCAGGTACTCTTGATTTTTGCATGCAAACACGCTCTAAAGGTCAGGAATCACTTGAGTTCGACGACGAGATAGAAAGAAGATTCCGAAGACTAAAGAGGTATATTCAAGAGACAATTCAAAATCAAGAGAAAATGGCGGACGAGGAATAAAAGTCATTGCGCGATTATGCTATACCACAAGTGACTGAATTGCAGTTTAGTATCATAGACCTGCAATTAATGCAACGAACTTCGAGATCAAACCAGGCACAATACAGATGATTCAAAACTCAGTGCAATTTGGAGGCTTGCCAAACGAAGATCCGAATGATCATATAGTCGGTTTCTTAGAAATTTGTGACACTTTCAAATACCACGAGGTAACGGAAGAAGCGATAAGTCTTAGGTTGTTTCCATTTACACTAAGAGATGGCAAAAATTTGGCTTCATTCACTGCCACCTGGCTCAATCACGACATGGAATGACTTAGCACAAAAATTTCTAGCAAAATTCTTCCCACCAGCAAAGACAGCGAAGATGCGGAATGATATCACTTCTTTCGTTCAGCACGATGAAGAATCACTCTATGAAGCATGGGAACGGTTTAAAGATTTGTTGAGAAGATGCCCTCATCACGGGGTTCCTAAATGGCTTCAAGTGCAGACTTTTTATAACGGACTATTTAGTACAATAAGGACTAGCATAGATGCTGCTGCGGGAGGAGCCCTCATGGCTAAGAACTGTGATGAAGCATACACGTTGTTAGAAACAATGGCGGCCAATAATTACCAATGGCCAACTGCTAGGATCAATCAACCAAAGGTAGCCGGGATTATAGAAGTGGATGCCGTGACAGCTTTATCAGCTAAATTGGATGCTCAATATTCTTCACTTTCAAGGAAGATAGATACAATTGGGGGTCAAACTGTTCAGAAAGTGGATCTGATTTGTGAGTTATGTGCGGGGAATCATTCTAGTGAGCAATGCGCAATCCATGCTGAATCTGTGCAATATGTGTCCAATTTTAATTGTCACTAAGGCGGAACATCAAATAATTACAATTCAGGATGGGGGAACCATCCAAACTTTGCTTGGAGAAATAACCAATCGCAACCTCAAGCTCAAGTTCCTAGGCCAACCAACCCACCCGGATTTCATCAGCAACCTTAACAACAGGATAATAAGATGTCTCAATTGGAGCAGATGATAGCTAGTTTGGCAAGTCTGATTGACATAAACGCAAAGAATCAAAATGCTATGATAAGGAATCTTGAGAGTCAGATAGGACAATTGTCAAGTGAGATAAATAATCGGCCTCAAGGCAATCTACCGAGTGATACTGAGAAGAATCCAAAAGGAGGTGGTAATGAACATTGCAAGGCGGTCACCCTTAGAAGCGGCAAAGAGTTGAATGCAGATGTTGATGAGCAAAAAACTGCTGAAAATTCAATGATAGCTGTTAATAAAGCAGAAAATTCAGAAAATAAGGCTGAGGATAAGTCTATGGATGCTAAAAAGGGAGACAAACAGAATGCAATGATACCTTCCATGCCTTTTCCACAGCGGTTTCAAAAGCAGAAAATCGTCAGGCAATTTTCTAAGTTTCTAGAGGTGTTCAAGAAATTACAGATTAATATTTCATTTGCGGATGCTTTAGAACAGATGCCTAGTTACGCCAAGTTCATGAAGGACATTTTTTTCAAGAAAAAGGAAGCTAGGGGAGTTGGAAACAGTAGCGTTAACAGAAGAATGTAGTGTAATTCTCCAAAAGAAATTACCACCAAAGTTGAAGGATCCGGGTAGCTTCACCATTCCGTGCACTATAGGGGCTCAATTTTTTAATCGGTGCTTATGTGACTTAGGAGCAAGTATTAACCTTATGCCTCTTTCGGTCTATCAACAACTTGGATTAAAGGAAGTTACACCTACAAACGTGACTTTGCAGCTGGCAGATAGATCCCTCACTTATCCAAAGGGAATTGTGGAAGATGTGCTTGTAAAAGTGGATAAGTTTATATTCCCCGCAGATTTCATAGTACTTGATTTTGAGGAGGACAGCAACATACCAATCATTCTTGGACGCCTGTTTCTAGCTACGGGTAGAACGTTGATCGATGTGCAAAAATGAGAGTTAACAATGAGGGTCCACGAACAAGAGGTAACTTTTAACGTCTTCAAGGCTATGAAATTCCCCAAGGAAGATGAAGAGTGCTACCGAGTTGATATACTTGAAAAAGTAGTTAGAGATGTATTTTTGGAAACTGAAACTGAAGATTCTCTTGAAGTTATAATGGTAAACAAGGAGATTTTGGATGATCCAGCTTCACTAGAATTGGCCCAAGTCTTAGATACAACGCCAAAATTTGAGCGAAGTTATATAAAGTTCGAAACATTGGATTATTTAGGGGAGCCATCGGAAAGGGTAAAGTCATCTTTAGAAGAACCACCTGTTCTAGAACTCAAACCGCTACCTAATCATCTACGGTATTCTTATCTTGGTGCTTCTTCTACATTACCAGTAATAATTTATGCATCTCTCGATGGAAGTCAAGAGGATAAGTTGTTGAGGGTGTTAAGGGAGTATAAGACAGCCTTTGGATGGATTCTTACTGATATAAAAGGAATTAGCCCATCATTTTGTATGCATAAAATTCTGCTTGAAGATGAGGCAAAACATACCATTGAGCAATAACGACGACTTAATCCCATTATGAAAGAAGTGGTCAAAAAGGAGATCATCAAATGGTTGGATGCAAGTATCATTTACCCCATTTCAGATAGTTCATGGGTGAGTCCGGTCCAATGCGTGCCAAAGAAAGGAGGAATGATAGTAGTTGCGAATGAAAACAACGAATTGATCCCTACAAGGACAGTTATGGGTTGGCGGGTATGTATGGACTACAAAAAGTTGAACAAGGCCACTCGCAAAGACCATTTTCCACTACCATTCATCGATCAGATGTTAGACAGACTCGCGGGACATGAGTACTACTGCCTTTTGGATGGATACTCGGGGCTACAACCAGATTTCTATTGCACCTGAGGATCAAGAGAAAACTACTTTCATATGCCCATACGAAACATTTGCTTTCAGAAGAATGTCTTTCAGATAGTGTAATGTACCAACAACGTTTCAACGATATATGATGGCTATTTTCTCAGATATGGTCGAACGTAATTTAGAAGTCTTTATGGATGACTTTTCAGTTTTTGGAGATACATTCGATTCATGTTTGGAGAATCTCACACTTGTTCTTAAACGATGTATGGAGACAAATTTAGTCTTAAATTGGGAAAAATGCCATTTCATGGTCCACGAAGGAATAATTTTGGGACATTGTGTTTCTATTAAAGGTATTGAGATTGATAAAGCAAAGATAGAAACTATTAAGCACCTTCCTCCACCAACTTCAGTGAAGAGTATTCGAAGTTTCTTAGGACATGTAGGGTTCTATAGAAGGTTCATCAAAAACTTCTCGAAGATCACAAAGCCATTATGTAGTTTATTAGAGAAGGATGTTCCATTTTGTTTTGATAAAGCATGTCTTGAAGCATTTGAAATTTTGAAAAAGAAGTTAATCACAGCACGAGTGATAGTGGCTCCAGATTGGGATCTTCCGTTTGAATTAATGTGCGATACGAGCGATTTTACAATTGGAACCGTATTGGGTCAATGTAAAGAGAAGGTCTTTCATGCCATATATTACGCTAGCAAGACGTTGTCTGATGCTCAATTGAACTACACTACTACGAAGAAAGAGTTACTTGCTATGGTCTACGCGTTTGATAAGTTCCGTTCCTATCTTCTAGGAACCAAAGTGATCATTTTCACAGACCATTCGGCAATTAAATACCTGATTGCCAAGAAAGATGCCAAGCCAAGATTGATAAGATGGATACTTTTGCTACAGGAATTTGACTTGGAGATCCAAGATAGAAAAGGGAATGAGAATCAGGTAGCAGATCATTTGTCGAGATTGGAAAATTTAGATCAAAATAAGGGGGATAAGATGGTGATCAATGACTCCTTTCCAGATGAATAGCTTTTCTCAGTAAATCATGAAACACCATGGTACGCAGATTTTTTGAACTTTATTATGGGTAAAGTGTTTCCTCCAGATTTAACAAGTCAACAGAAAAAGAAGTTTTTTCGTGATGTTAAGTATTATATGTGGGACGAGCCTTTCTTATTCAAACAATGTGCTGATCAAATGGTAAGAAGGTGTGTGCCTCAAGAGGAGATGGAAAGCATACTTCAACATTATCATGCTTCAGATTATAGAGGTCATTTTGGAGGAGACAGAACAACGGCCAATGTTTTACAATCAGGATTTTATTGGCCGTCTCTCTTTAAGGATTCCCACTTCTTTGTGTTGAGATGTGACAGATGCCAAAGAGTTGGTAATATTTCAAAACGTCAAGAGATGCCTCTAAACATTATTTTAGAAGTCGAACTATTTGATGTTTGGGGTATCGATTTTATGGGCCCGTTTCCTTCCTCTTTTGGTAAATCTTAGGTACTAGTCGCAGTGGACTATGTTTCAAAGTGGGTGGAAGCTGTTGCATTACCCACTAATGATGCCAAGGTAGTGGTTCGAATCCTCCGCAAGAATATATTCTCTAGATTTGGCACACCTCGTGCTATTATCAGCGATGAGGGTTCACATTTCTGCAATAAACAATTTGCAGCCATTCTCGCAAAGTACGGGGTCACTCTCAAAATAGCAACTGCATATCATCCGCAGACAAGTGGCCAAGTCGAGGTGTCCAACCGAGAAATTAAGCGAATCCTCGAGAATATAGTGAATCCTAATCGAAAAGATTGGTCAAGAAAGTTAGATGATGCTTTATGGGCCTATCGAACAGCTTACAAAACACCGATAGGAATGTCACCATATCGACTAGTGTATGGGAAAGCATGCCACCTTCCGGTAGAATTGGAACATAATGCTTATTGGGCAATCCGAAAGATGAATTTTGACTTGTCTGCTATGAGAGAAAAGTGTCTCTTGCAACTCAATCATTTGGAGAAATTCAGATTTCAATCGTACGAAAATGCCAAATTATACAAGGAAAGAATCAAGAGGTGGTATGACCAAAAAAACATAACAAAAAAGCTTGAGCCGGGTCAATTTGTCTTATTATGCAATTCTAGGCTTAAACTATTCCTAAGAAAGCTGAAATTGAGGTGGTCAGGTCCGTTTGTTATCATAAAGGTGTACCCTCACAAAGCGGTCGAAGTTGAGGATCCTCAATCAAAAAGAATTTTCAAAGTAAATGGTCAACGTTTGAAACATTACTTTGGAGAAGCAATTGATCGTGCAGAGACTTTTTACTTTGCTATTTATTTCATCTATTCATTAAACTTGAGAAGTAAGACATCGGGCTGAGGACATTAAACTAAGCGATAACTGGGAGGCAACCCAGGCTCTAACACTTTTTACTTTCCTATTTATTTCATCTATTCATTAAGATTAGTTACCTTATAGTAGTTTCATTCAGTAGTTTACCAAGTTTTTAGTGTTAGGTGAATTGTCATCTCAAGCACATCTCACTTACATATGTTAATTTATTAGGTATCAAAATTGCAGCTTGAATGGAAATTAATGCAGAAAAATTCAAAGCAAAGCTGACTGTTCTACCGCAGTTGTGTCCGCTTCAACCGCAGATGCGCCCACAACCGCATGTGAACCTAAAACGACCGCAGCTGCGCCCCAATAATCTGTTATTGAAAGAGGCAACAGCTGCAGCTGCGCCCATTTAAACCGCAGTTGCGCCCATTAAATCTGCTAACTACTTAACACCAACTGCAGCTACTCCCACTACGACCGTAGCTGCGCTCAACCCCGGAGTTAAAATAACAACCTTTCACCAGCTATTTCTCTCTTAGCCCTCCCGTTCCTTCTCAGCATACGTCTTCCACACGCATCATCGAAGATTCCTTATCGAGGTCTCCCAACCACCGCGACCGTTCAACAAAGAGCTATCATTGTTCAAGCAATTTTAACCTAGGCAAGTCTCTATTAAAGCATTACTTGAGTATTAGCAATCGAATTCATCTCTTGTGGTAATATTCCATTAATGTGGTGATTGAGTATTGTTTATCTGGTGTGAAACATTGGTTGCCCAATTGAGTTTGTGTTGGCTCAATTGGGAATTGGGTTTGCTTTGTGTTAATTGGTGTGGAGAACCTTTGTGTATCCAAACCTGCGAGATTGCAAGAGAGACTAGTGGAGAAGGGCACACAATAAAAGGGTTTTTAAGTTCTACCTGCAAGGTGATCGAGGAATTGCATAAACCAACTTGGAACCTCATTTACCACCATTTTAATAAATAAAATAAAAAATTGATTGGGAATTAATTAGTTATGGCTCCTAAGAGACAGAAAGGGGAAGGCTCGTCTTCTACTCGTTCTTATGATAAAAAGAGGTTTTTCAGTGAAGAAGTGTCTGACCATTTCCATGAGATAGTGGTTAACAAGAAGTTGATTCCCGAACGAGGCCTTAGACCTGGTGCATTGGATATTCATTTGTACCGCATGATACAAGGGCGGAAGTGGTATGAATTTACTGAACAGCCGGAACCTGCTGTAATCGCAGTAGTTTCGGGAATTCTATGTTAATGTTAAGTTCGTGAAGCATAATGTAGTGCGCATAAGGGGGAAAGAAATTTCATTTTTTGAGGACGCGGTTAACACATACTACACACTTGATCCCATGACCGAGAGGAATGATTACCTCAAGTATAAGGATGAATCCCTGAATTTGGATAACATCATTCAGAGTTTATGCCAGCCGGATGCTACCTGGAAAATCCAAGATGGTAAACTGATCCATTTTTCTTACAGTTATTTGAGCAGATACGGAAAAACGTGGTATTATTTCATCTGTGCAAAACTAATGCCTTCTACTCACGTCACGGAAGTAATCAGAGACAGGGCTATTCTTTTGTACTGCATGATCACAGGAAAGAGCATTAACATCGAAAAGGTAATAAATACTTTAATCAAACACGCAGCTAACGACGACGTGTCGAGGGGTTTGCCATATCCAATATTGATCTGTGGATTATGTGCACAAGCGGGCGTTCAATGGACCGCCAAGGAGCCCTTCCAAGAGCCACTAGTAGTGATTGATTCCAGGGTCATCAAGACTTTGAAATAGTGGGACGGTGCTCAGGCCAACCCAACGGGTGAGGGGTTCATCCTAGAACCTCAATCGCCCGATACAGATGAACTTTTCACTGCATCACCATCTCTAGATTATGCTACTACTTCTCCACCTGAGGTGGGACCATCAACCTCAATACCGACTCCCTCCGATAATGCGTCAGTGCGTCAAGTTCGCATGAATTTAAGATGACTACATAAACGGTTGGACAAACAGAACCAACGGATAGCTCAACGCCAAGAGGCCATGCATGCTTTTAATGTGGAGGTGGCGCAAGCGTTGTCGCAAGCATTCTCATCCATCCAATTTCCCGTTCCTCCATCAATCCCGCCTTATCCACCATCAGACGTGGAGCCTGATGTCGACGACAACACTGACTGATCTTATGTTTCATCATATTACCTTGAGGACAATGTGTATTTCAAGTTTGGGGGTATTTGTCTTTATTTCTGGTAAATGGCATAATAGGATAGGATGGATGCATGTTTAATAAAAAAAATAAAAAAAAATTAGGTTTTATTAAAATGTTGAAAATTTTGTGGGTATATTTACTGTAAACCCTCATGAGACACAACTCGTCTACATAGGTAATTATAGGGTTCAAAGGCTTGCTGCATGTGCTAAGTGTAACCGTGATACCTACGAAAATGGTTAATTAAGTTATGTTTTGTTTTGTTTTGTTTTATTATGTTTGCAATAATAGTAAGTATTCGAGCAGTTAATCATGTGAATGAGGATTAGGCCAATGATAAGAAGTTGATTGTTCGTTGCTATTTAACGGAAGTTGAGTACATGCGAAATTTATATTTTTACATTTGAGCTATGTTAGCAATATCCTTGATTCTTTTCCATATTGTAGCACATACCTTGCTGTTTGGTTAGTTTTTATTTAGAGAACTTAATAAGTTAAATGTTTGACATGATTTCTGTGGAAAAAAATGTAAGTTTATTTGGAACATTTGTTTCGTGCTAAGTAGGCTTTCATATAAGTTTGGGGGTATGTTGGATAATATTAAAATAACTCGACTTAGTTAAAATTTTGTGACCTTTGTTACTCGAACAAGTAAACCCTTAGGGATGTTTCTACATCTAATGCCTTAAAGCCATTTGGGTTAGGAGTCATTGGTCGAAAGTTCGTTCACGAGTAACTCTGAAAAGCCTAATAAAATTAGACATTGCACAAGTCGAAAATGAAAAAAATGAGGATGAAATGGAGCGTAAAACGCATTCATCCATGATCACGTATATAAGACGAGATGAAAAGTGAAAATTATATGAACTCACTTAAAAGAAATGGAAATGTGAATCTTTGTGATCTGGAATTGATATGAAGGTTTAGCCTAGTCGACTGTAATGTGAAAAATGGAACTTTAACTTTGAAATAGAATCATGTGGTGAATATTTGATTTGATGAGTTTATCTAGATTTTAACTACCTGAACAAGAGCGGGGTGGGGGGGGGGGGGGGGGGGGGGGGAACACACACACACGTTAAGGAATCTTGTATATTGTTGAAATTGGTGATTGTGTTGGAATTTTAAATTTTGTTATGTGTTGAATTTCTTTTGAGTCCTATTATATAATCTTTGAGGCCATGAAACCGATTCGAATTGATTTCTTGCTCGAGTATTCTATATGTTAGGTTTAGTCGTGATTGTGGTATTTTGCTTGAGGGCAAGCAACTAGTTAAGTTTGGGGGTATTTGATGAGTGGGTTTTATACTTGCGAATTGCGTATGTTTAGCTTGATTATTTATAAGTTTTCATGACATTTTATATTATGTTATACTCGTTTCTGTGTTTGTCTATGCTCTTGCAGTAGATGGGACTTAAGTGGCAAAAGCGTAATTTTGGAATGGGACCGCAGCTGCGCTTGGAATGGCTGCAGCTGCGCTGAAGTAGAACAATCGAAGGCTGGAAATCATAAAATTTGGCCGCAGCTGCGCTGGTTTCGACCGCAACTGCACTGGATAAAATTTCATGGACCGCAGCTACGCCCAACATGACTGCAACTACGGTGGTGCTCGTTTCCAGTTTGTATCAGGATTCTCTTGTAGGTCCCGAACGCGATTTTGAGCTGTTTTTAGAGTCTTGTGCATGAGGAGTTTGATGTGAATTCGGATAGCACTTGAAAGCTATAAAAGAGATGAGTCAAAATTAAGAGACAGAGAGGGGATAGAGAAAAAAGGTGAAGGATTCTGCAGAGCAAGATGAAAAGCAAAACAGAGCAGAGAATTTTATAGAGCTAAAGATTGGAACAACCTTAGAGTGGCTATTATAGTTTCCTCTTAATCTTTTCTTAATTTTTAGTTATTGTAATTCTCGAATATGAGCTTTAATAATAATCTGATGTTATTTTTCTTCAACGTTATAAACTAAATTTTATTTAAGATTACAATGGAACCTAACGGGTAGTTTAATGCAACACTCTCTCTTAACAATTAATTAATTACGTATGGATCGTTTATCATATTATGTGCTTTAATTATTAATTGCCTGATCAACAATTACCGTGATAATTTATACGAAATTGGAAAATTGAGTATCAATTTAGATCTGAGTATGATAGCATCTGTTCATAAAACTTATAAAGGTTTATATGATTAGTGTATAGGATATGAATATACCTATATGTCTTTTGCAACCATAGAAAAGAATCTGAGATTGAAACCCTAATTAATCTAGTTTACATAGGAATATAGTAAATTAATTAATTAGGGTGTTCCTTTTTAATTCTATTGCTTTACAGTCAGATTTAGGAGGATTTGTTTATATGACTTGCGGACGCAGCATATAAATATTATAAAGAATTCTTGGTTAGCGGTCTAATTTAAGTAATCAACTGCAAAGAGGGGGTAGCGTGATTATATGAAACGCTAGGGGAAGTTATAATCTTAATCTATCATGTCTGCAATCTATCTCATGGTCGTTTAATTCCATAGTTTATTGATATTTACTTAAGATTTAGTGAAAATTGAAATATTTGAAGTGAGAGTTTAAATCGGATTAATTAAGTTTAATATTAATTTAGATAGTTATTATTATATTTCCTCGTGGGAACAATACCTTGCTTGTTGAGTATTACAATTGAACGTGTATACTTGCGTGTTATATTACAAGGAGAAAAAAAAGAGCAACAATGCCACAAGCATTATTTTACTAGACCATTATGTTTTATGACTCTATAATATTGTAATGCATAACTTACATCTTGAAAATGGTTTATGCCCTTGAGTTTTGTAGTTTTAGAAAATCATTATAGCATATAGATTTTTTTATCTTCAAAAATCATCCATCAAAATATATTTTACCAAATCACAACATTTCCAAAACCTTAGATCTATGTTAAAATTCATAGATCTAAGCATTTTCAAACATACAAAGTGATTCCTTTTGCAACAGAAGATTCAAACTAGGATCTTTAACAAAACATATCATAGTTTGAATCAAAATTCATATGAGCTCATATAGACTCCATTTTTATTTATATCAAAATAGTTCATTTACAAAACTTGTAGATCTAGGGTATACACCCATGTATCTATAAAATACACCAACAAAATAAATTGTTCACTTGACAACCTATAAATCAAAACTAGGGTTTTAAAACTTTTAACGACCAACTGTTGATTTCTTAACCATACATGATTAAAATGTGATCTACCAACATTTTTACCTCCTACATCACCTTATAACATCGGAACCGCCATGTTCCACCATTTAGATCATAGATGTTCCATCATAACCATAGATCTAACAATATTAACAAAACATAATTAAAGTTCTAGGTCTTAGAAAAACTTTTAACCTTTATTTGATGATTTTTCATCTTCCTCTTGATGGATGCTAGACATTTATTGCTAGACTCCTCCTTCTTCTTTCTTGATCCGAAAATGGACCCTCTCTATTCTTCTCTAGAACTGTTGTTCTTTAACTCTCAACACTTAGTGTTTTATCTTATAAATGCTTACAAGCTCTAACTCTCTCTAGTTTTGTTTAGACAACAAATGACAAACCCTTTGCAAAGGAGCTAATGAGGCTTTATTTATAAATGACACCTATCATCCAAAATTTATACTTACATGATACGTATCTCTACAATATCACCAATACACAATACACATGTAGTCACTACCAACAAGATCCAATTCTTTGGGGAATTGACATTTGCATTGGGGATTTAATAATATTTTAATCACTTATTAATATGATTAACTATTTAATAATATTTTACTTACTTACTAATGTTGTTAATTATTTAATAACTTTTTAATCCTTTACTAATGTTATTAATTATTTAATAACCTTTTAATCGCATACTAATATTATTAATTATTTTAATAATATTTTAAAAATCTTTAAACCATACAAATAGTTAACTTTTTAATTGTATTAACCTTAGTCTTTATTTTAAATATCTAGCTACCAATTAGTCACAAATAGACTCTACATATATTGGTTTATTATACAAACACATTTATTTTATACTTAATTCAACTTAAATTTTCAAAGAAATCCCGACCCGAACTGACCTGACCCAAACAGCAAAAACATGTTATGGGAAATGTGTTTGACCGCTGCGGCGGTGGTTTCCACCGCTGCGGCAATAGGCTAAAAATCAAAAACCCTAATTTATGGACTGCACGACCCTTAGTCACTCTGACATTTATACCTTTCTCATTTCTTAACCGTTTTGAGTGATTCAAGTGCTCACGAGTTCGTAACTTTTTCCTCTACAACTTCTCTTTAAATCACATTACCAAATTACAATCAAAATTGGACTAAAATTTGCTCATAAGGACAAAGTGAAAACTAGTTTTATAAATTCTTGATTCGATTATTTTAAGCTTAATACCACAAGCATTATTTTGTTAAATCATCATGTTTTATGACTCTATAACATTATAATACATAACTTACATCTTGAAAATGGTTTATACCATTGAGTTTCATAGAGTTAGAAAATCATTATAGTATCTAGATTTTCTTATCTTTAAAAATCATGCATCAAAACATATTTTACCAAAACACAACATTACCAAAACCTTAGATCTATGTTAAAATTCATAGATCTTCGCATTTTTAACCATAAAAAGTGATTCCTTTTGAAATACAAGATTCAAACTAGGATCTTTAACAAAAGATATCATAGTTTGAATCAAAATCCATATGAGTTCATCTAGGCTCCATTTTTGTTTATATCAAAATAGTTCATTTACAAAACTTGTAGATCTAGGGTATACACCCATGGATCTATAAAATATAACAACAAAATAACTTTTATTTGTTTAATTCTTTCTTACTTTATATAAAAAAAATTATTTATTATTTTATTTGTTTAATCATATCATTTACTATTTTACTTGTTTAATTCTTCCTTGTTCTACAAATAAAATAATATTATTTATTATTTTATTTGTTTAAGTATTTCTTAATTTACAAATAAAATAATATTAACCATTATTTTATTTGTTTAATCTTTTATTCTTTTATTCTTTATTTATTTATTATTATTATTATTATTATTATCTTTTCTTTCTCTTTTTTTTTATTCAAGTCGGGTCAATCCCGTTGGACCCAACTTGGGTTGACCCGGTCAACTAGTGAAAAGGGCCACGGCCCCGACCGTTGATTTGACTTGGAAACTACTGTCCCAGTCGTGGTCAGCAGAATGCTCTTAAGCCATTTTCAGCCTTTTGATTTCAACTTTCATATCTTATTCATTTTATATCTAAATCAGTTCAAACAAAGTTCATTGGTTTGTAAACTCATATTTCTATAGTATTCAAGTTTTTAATTATTGTTCAAAAAAATTTTAATAGCCAAAATTTTGGCTCAACCAAGCTAGGCTTTACATAGGACATGTTTCACAAGAAAAATCACTATAAATTCATTTTAGCTCCGATTTAGTTCATTCCACTTAGATTGATTTTGTATTTCATAGATCTATCATATTCAAGTCCTAGATCTTCAATATCTACATGTTTTACTCAAGTCATTTTTATCAAGGTCATGGTTACCACTTAGGGTTTTGTACAAGCTTAACATATATACATGTTTTATATATCAAAACACATTGTAAGCATAAAATCTCCATCACAAGCCATCTAGTACCTCCGGAACCCATCATGGTTCCCTAACATAACATCACTACCATAACCAAGCATGATTCAAACCATAGATGCTAAATATATATACAAGAACTTAAGGATTTGCTAGGGTTAGGATATTATACCTTCTTTGTGCCTTTCTTCTTCTTGCTAAGAACTTGTTGAGCTCCTCTACCTTGATTCCTTTTCTCCTTGCTCTCAAGCTCTCTTAAATATTCAAGAGTTTCACTCTAGATTTCTGTTTCTCTCTATTTTTTCTCTTTTTGCTCATTCTCTTCTCTATACTTAGCCAAAATGTCCAACTTGTAAAATGTTAGAGAAGGGCTATATTTATAGGCCACAACTAAATCATGCTTAGCTCCCACCTAATCTCCCAACAATTTAATTAACCATACTTAAGTTTAATTTCTCCCAACATGCTCCCATAAATGAGGAAAAGAGTAGACATATTAGATAAATTCATGCAACTTTTCACAAGGCTCAAAATGTTCCTAGGCTCAAGGAATTAAATAATTTAATTTGACCAATACCATGCTCAATGCTCCACTCCCCTAAGCTTGACCGACCATGGCTATAATTATATACATATTATTATTGTTATTATTATTATTATTATTATTATTATTATTATTATTATTATTATTATTATTATTATTATTATTATTATTATTATTATTATTATTATTATTATTATTATTATTATTACTGTTGTTGTTGTTGTTGTTGTTGTTGTTGTTGTTGTTGTTATTATGGAGTACTCTAGAATTTGGTCTCCCAATTTTTGGTCAAAAGTTTGGACTATGTATTGGACCTCTTTTAATTAAAGTTGGGCTAGACCTTGGGCTAAATTAATACTCCACATGTCTCACCAATTAGTTAAGAAATGGGCCCTTAGAATTTTCCCACCATGCACAACATATTGGCTAACCCAAATTAATTCCTTACTAGGTTAAATTACCTAACACTTGAATTCTATTGTTCCTTATCATGAAACCAATTTATAAATTATTTCATCATTACCTTGGATTTATTTAATCCTTATCTATGAATTAATTCAACACTTGACTAATTCCTCATCGCAATTATTCATCATGCCACACAAGGCTTAATATCCCAAGCTTAGTTAATTTATAACTTAAGCTTGTAACATAAACTCATAATTTAATTATTAACCTTCACCTCTTCATAATTAATTCAATTTATTATATTTTCACCTTAAATCATAATTAATTCAATTCGTCGCATTAACTAACTCTACAATCTTTCTAACACATAATTACATATATACACATAAGTGCACACAAAATTTCAAATACCTCCTTCTTTTATTAATTTAATATTCCTTACAATTTTCTTGTTTATTACAACATGATGCCTTTTACATAGATACTGTGTTGCGTGATTTTCGCATACCTTAGTTTACATAAATTAAATTGTATAAGTAAATACTAGCTACACATTTAGTTCATTTTTTCTAATAATTTATCAAAAAATTTTATAGGTTTATTTTATATATGATGAGGGAATCTCTCAGCTAGTCGGTGACAGTATTATTATTGTACATTTCGTGAAGAATTACTCTAGCTGATTGTATGAAATGAGACGTAGGGCCGCTGGGCAGTTGTAGACCAGCCCGGGACCACGATTTGAGACCATCTGCCCGCTATTGTCTCAGATGCAGGATGAGAGGTCATGTGTACTCACTGGAATGATGAGAACTTCAAGAGGAAATCAAAATAAATGAAGAAAAAATAGTAGTGTAGTACATATTATTGGCTCATAACCATTTAAGGAAGTTAAATCAGTATGAACTTAAACTTTAGTTTTTTAGTATAATATTGTCATAAGCATACTTATTAAATATTATTTCTATATGTATTTATTAGGCCTTGAGATAGAGCTTGGGTCGACCTTGTCACGCCACCAAATCCCGGTACCTTTACCCTCAGATTCAATGCTATCTAGCCAATACATTCGAACATCTATATTACCCAATATTCTAGATAACATTCATCATTTCACTATTTTCTTACAAAACTTGCATAACAAATCTCAGGTTAACTAACCTTAACTTTTACATCATACATAATTAAATATTTAAAATGATTAACTTACAAACAGTTCAAAACAAAAGAGTTAGACTAACTATACGTCTACTCATGAACTTTCTCATTACCTTTGTCTGTATTATTCCCTTCGGACTTCTCGATTTTAGCTGAAAATATTTAGTTACGCAAGAGTGAGCGATTACATTGCCCTGCAAGTATAAAACAGTTTTAAAATAGTATGTTTCGTATAAGAAATAAATATTTACTGAAAACATTCAACAATTGAATAATAACTGTGAAATAATTTGAATAATCAATTCTCAAAATATTTTGATTGACTTTTGAAATCATAATCATTACCGAGGGTCACAAGACCTTGAACTAATTCACAAGTTAGCAAGTATCTCTGCTGCAACCTTTAACAGTCATAAAGACTATAAACATCTTTTAATCGTAACCTAGGGGATCAACCTATTATACTTATGTATTATGCACAAACATATTAACGCATAAGCGTAAGTCGGAATTATAGGATCCGATAAAAATTTTCCCTTTATTAGGGTTGTTCATCTCAATTTTCATCATTTGAATCCACACCAAAATAATTTGGTTTAATTTAGCTTTTAAAAGAAAAATAGATTTCATAAGCATACATCAACATCTGTCTAGCCGAATTAAGTAGTATAGACTTACAATAATAGGTCGCAATTGAACAGAACTTTAAAACATTAACTCAACTTGATATTTTGAATCATATTTTTCAAAAATGCATAAGTATGAATACATCATGTTTTAACAAAATCATTTGCAGACATAGTTAAAATACTTGCCTTATCATTGTTTACACTAATGCTTAGCTTTATCAATCGACGTACAGCCTATGTATATTAAGTCGGGCTTATTAGATTGTTGAACACACAACACATTTACTAATTACAATCGAAACTTCATAATCTTCTTGATTAATGTTCAAACTTTAATTCATTAACCAAATTGGGTTGATCATACCAAATATAAGTTAATTTATACACCTAAATACATTCTAAGTTGGATGACATAACCTAGATACACAACCCTTAGAAGAAAAAAGATTTATTTATTTCCCCAGACTAGCGATGGGGTGCTAGAATTCTAGAAATGAACTGCACTTTAGTGCTGGGGTGCTGAATAGTAGAGAGCTCAGCGCTGGGGCTTTGAACTCAGCGTCAGGGCACTACGCTAGATTTCCAAAAAAAAAAAAAATCAAATTATTCTTCAACATGCTATATTCCAACATTGATATCTTACTCATCTTACGTCTAAATAACTTAAACTTTGAACATGAACTAGACCATACTACAATGTCCAACATTCATCACAGCTTGGTCTTTAAAAGCATCATTACAATATAAAATGAAAAACTCAAAAATACACGTTTAGCATAATTTTTGGTTTTACACTAGTTTGTTAGAAAATCTTAAAAACCATTTTGGACATGCTTTCAGTCACTCATACCACTTAAGTTAACCTCTAGCTCATGTATGCACAACAAATTTACATAGAATACCAACAATGACCAACTAATTCTCATGTTTTAGCAAAATAACTTCATTGGGAACTTTAATCAAGAATGTTATATGCATGCTTAATAACCTATCATAATCATGTTTTTAAAACATAACACATAACTCCAATTATACTCCATCCTTATAGTATGAATCCACCATGATTCTTAATTCAATTTACACTCCCACAACCAATCATGCATCAACTAGAAACTAAGAAATGAAACTAATTTCTTTAAACTAGTATTTAAGGTACTTTTAAACCTTAATTTGAAGTTTGGTTGATGGAATTCATGATCCTATCTTGATTAAGGTTGGACTAGACTTCCACCTTGACGCAATTTGCTCATAACCTTCTTTAATTCTAGCTTAAAACAACAATTTATATAGTAATTGTTCTAGTTTTGGCGAAGGCTTGTGTGTGGAACTATGAACTCTTGAATATGAACTTAGGAATGAAAGGAATGAAATGAACTCAAGTGGAAGGCTAAAGTGCACTAAAATTTCTACTGGAGTAACCCACTCACCATGCTTATTCACCATCCACTCAAAATATAAGGCTAGGTGTCACTTAACAAGGCTAACAAGCTTACTCATGCTTCTACTAATAACAAATCAGCATTATACTCATAATATATATACATATATATATCCACTAATGTAAGTAAGCAAATCAATTACATCATTCATGAATTTTAATTGATGATCAACTCATTACCACACAAGGCTTATCAAGTTATATTAATTCATAATATCAACTATATTACCATGATCGAGTTTTGGGATAGAGCTCACACGCCAAAAGACTCTACTATGTCTCAAGTAGCTTTAGTTATATGGGTAAAAGTTGTTATAATTTTTAGTAATTATTAATATCATGTACTTAATAAAATGATTTAATTAACTGCTATATACATAATAAATTATAGGACCGATTTAAAAGCTCAGGGACCAGCGTGTAGCTGAGTTGTGGGCTGCTATAGAAGATTCTGAGCAGTCAGATTCCTCCATCTCTCCGCCCAAGATTAGCTTATCTCGGGATGAGGAGATATCTCTTCGAGTCTCATTTCAGGATCCCCCCCAGTAGCACTATCGGTACCGAGTGTTCGACCTGCCAAGGGTACCAGTTTATACACTACCTAGATGTATTTTTTTAGTATATTTCTTGTTATTTCATAATTTATAAAATAATATAAATTATTAATAATGTTATATTTATTTTCCTAAGCTCTAACTAGTGCCAGCGTCCAATAGCACTTATTAGAACATCATATATAGGCTCTAGCTTGGATGATGAGCTGTTCTAAAGGGATATGACGGCGGTGTCGTAGACGTTTGGTATTGATTCGATATTTCATCGCCAGGACTTGCCTGGCCGAACTCGTCTTCACCAGCTTGCTCAGGAAATTACATCAGGGGCCGTCATCGAGGAGTACGAGTATCCCTTCGAAGCAGTTCACCGCAATACGCAACAAGGTGGTACGGATGGTGGTGACCCTACTTTCGGAGGCTTTTGGGTTGATGCTGAGTCAACCCTTGACTACTCAGGTATTCTATTCATTTTCAGTTGTATATTCTGCATATTATTTAATTTTTATTTAGCTGTCTCTTTAATTCTCATTTACGGACTAATAACTTATATTTTTAATTGTATCAACAAGGTGGCGATCCTAAACAGGTTGGTGATGCCAAGTAGTCTGGGGATGCCGATCTCGAGCGTGGCAATTATGACGACAATTTTCATACACCAGAGTAACCACGTTGAACCCCCTCCCCTGCCGATGATTTTCCGCATGGTGGTGGTACTACTAGTTTAGGTTGATTGATTGTATACCATTTACTTAGATGTTTTGTAAAACATTTGTAGTTGTTTGATTTTATGTAAATCATTGTAGCTTAGACTAACTATTTATAAATCAATGTATTTTAGTTTAGTTTTGTAAATCATTGAAGTTAATTTGATTCTTTGTAGTTTGTAACTTATTCGGAATTGGTTTATATATGTTATTGTTTGGAACAATGTATTTTGTTGGTATAGTAGTTATATATACACGTTAAAATGTGTATATATGTTAGAATAAAGTAGTTACGTTGTATGTGCTATAATGTATAGATTATTGTATATGTTGTTGGGATAAAGCAGGTTGCAGATGCAAAAATGTGGTTTAAAAACCTGAAAACTGAACAAGCAAACAAATCTTTTTTTAAAAAAAAATTGTTATTTCCGACGAAATAGTCTAATTCCGATGGAATTTCTGTCGAAATAATTAAATTTTAATTTATTATAAAATATTAAATTCCGACGGAATTTATATTATGTCAATCGATTTTTTGCCAAAACTAGTAATTTTCAATTTATTATAAAATAGTTAATACCAACGGATGGTTTCTTAATCCCGACGGAAATTCCGTCAGCATTCCAAAAATCTGGATGATTCAAAGAAAGACACGTGGTCGTGTTATTCTTGATGGAATATAATTCCAAGGGGTTATATATATTCCGTTGAGAATATGTTATTTTCGACGGATTTTGTGTCGTTTATTAATCCGTCAAAATTAATTAATCTCAACAGAATTATCGACGGAATTATTTTCGACGTGATTACTTACGATTGAATTTTTGACAGAATTTTTCGTCTGGAGTAAGTTAATTCCGACGGAATAAGCTTATTCCCATCGGAATTAACGTTTTTTCTTATAGTGACATAAGTTCAAAGAAACCCTAAAAAGCATATCTATAGCCCAAAACTATTCTACAATAGCAAGTAGGAGAAAAGAAAATAAATTATACAAATTAAAAAATTATTAAACTTTCATCAAAATTTTGACTGACGATAAGATAACTTAAAACAGTTTTTGAACAATATTTCATATGAATTTTTAGTAAAACTTATGGAACATTTCATTAAAGATACCACAGTTTTGAACCATATTAAAAGTAAATTTCAGAAATGCTTAAAATCATTATTTATAAAATAATGCACTCTTCTTTTATACTTGTGTTTATGATAACGTTGACGATGTAAATTTAATGAGAAATGGAGGGCCAAATTCCTGCAAGTTTGGATTACCTGTTTTAGAATGTATGCACAGACCAAACACGCCTTTATTCTAAAAAGGGTATTTCATGGATCAAATACTAATTATTTAGGCAAGAAGGGCCCAAACTTTAGCCATCGTATCAAAAATCAACAGCTTAGCAAAGCCAATAAAGAGGGACAAAAACATAGTGACAATTAAAAAATTGATGTCCGATAATATTTTATCCCTTAGAATTTGGTAAGATTTTGTGGGACAATTCATTTAATTTTAATATAATTTATTAGCTAACTCGTTTCTAACTTCTTTCACTTAAATATTTTTATTTAAAAAAATAATATATCTTATAATTTTATATATTAATTTATTATTATTTGTGAATAAATATTAGTGATAACTCTTTTAAGGATATATCTAGTATAATAACTTATGTTTATAATTTTATCTAATTTCATACATTAATATTCTTCACAATTGTAATTTGATATAAAAATTTTAAAATATTTAACTGGACTCTTTTATTTTTGTGCAATTGAGAACAAATAATTTGGTGATTGTTTATGTTTTTAAATAACTGATAGCAAAAGCACGTTTTTTTTTAGCAAAAAATGTAAAAATAGAAAGTTGTATTTTCAAATTGATAAACTTTCTTGACCGTAAAATGATAATAACACCCATTTGAGTTGACTTAAAAAATTACAGTCTCACTTCTCTTTTTGAACTTTTTTCTCTCTTCCCTACTCATTTTTCTTTTTTCTTAGGAAGTATATATATATATATATATATATATATATCAAAGCACTATTGATAAACTAAAAGCTATTATCAAATGAACTTAAATTACACTATTCCTTAATTTTGTGTACCCACTTTTAGATTCACCGCAAGTAGTACTTTGAACTTAAATTAAAGTGTACTCTGAAACGCATGGCGTGTTGTACTTTGAACCTCTCGGGTGATGTGAGAATTATTTGGGATGTCCTTGTCATGCATGACAATCTGGTTGTATCCAGAGAAAACGTCAAGCAAGCTGAGTATCGTATGCCCAGATGTAGAATCGATGAGCTGATCGATGCTAGGCGGGGGATATTAATCTTTCGAACATGCTTTTGTTGGCTTGATCATATTGCAACCTAATGTTTTGATAATGACTTTGTTAGTATACTAAACCTTGTAGTTTTGTATCTATAGATGTCATGCAGCATGACAAAAACAGTGACACGGCATCCTGGATATCAAACTGAATAGCTGCAGTAGCCATCAGAATTGATACAGGATTAATACAGCAGACTGGATATCAAATTGGATAGCTGCAGTTATAACGTCCCCGAAATCCCTACATTTGCTATAGGCGATCTCGTGCATTAATACATACCTTTTTTCTTTAAAACTATATCATTAAAACAGAGTACCGTTCATAAACCTATTTATTTACTTACATTCACCACCTGTCTCAGAATCATAACATTCACATTCTATACATTAGAACTCAGATCATAACTTACATGAATAATAACATAATCTATTACATTTCAAAATCATATAACTTGTGATTTAACTTAACTTAACCTGTGAATACAATCACCATTCATAACTATCCATACATAACTTTGCTTACATACATCTGTTCCATACATGCGAGTTTATTACATATAATACTCAATTTACAATAATATATTAATCTTATCTCATTACAACATTTCTCTAAATAAAACTTACATACAATCCTATTCCAATGGATTTACAAAATATACATCTCTTTATTAACGAATAAGTTTATAATTAAAACCAAGACGTTAATTAACTTATACTTGTACAAATTTACATTCAATTATTGACTTGTCATATTACACAAAGTAAAAATAACAAATTCTTCATGCGCTTTTTGCATTTACTATTCCTTAACCTTTAGCTTCACCGGAACCTCTGGTCTTCTCGTACTTAGCTAAATATGTCAATTTAAAGCAAGAATAAGCACGAGGACTCAACAAGTTTAATAGTTAACACCTTTCATGCTCGCAACTTATATACATGCATCATAAATTTCACAGTATGCATATTATCTATGCATCATATCTATCATGATGTGCATTTCAAAACATAACTTCACATATTACATTTAAACAGTTAATTCAAATTGTTGCACCAAGTGCACATTTCAAACATAATCACGTTACATAGTATGTCAAGTAGTTCACATAGAACACTTATTACATTCTACAAGTTTTGAAAAACTTGCCTATTATACGTAACCATTATAAACCTTTATGTTTCTCGAATGTCTTTCATATTTCATCTTGTCGGTTTGCTAATCTGAACTCTATCTGTCAACATATAACCTATAAATCATAATAGGGTCATAACACTTCACTATCTCTTTTGAGACTTAAAACATCAATAATAGACCACTAGTCTTCATTCGTTATATGTTTGATGTATTATACCTTACATAGGTTAATAACATATCATAACTCATTATCGACCATTTACATAAACATAAATATGTTTTTACATAGTTTTAGGTATGTTACATTATACCGCTCATCATTCCATTATACCTTAACACCCACCATATTGACCGTTTTTATCAATCTAGGGTTTACATAACATATCTTTATTGTATCGCATCAAAACATAATTTTTGGAACACTTTAAAAGAAAAAAATTCTAGCTAAGGGCATTACGCCCCAACGCAGTGCTCAGTACAAAATTTTCGAGTTGGGGGTGAGATGTTCTCAATTAACTGCGCCCCACAAGCTCTGAAGCCAACCCCAACCAATTCTTCTCAGTTGACTGCGCCTCAAAGCAGTGTTCAGTACAAAACACTGCACCCAGGTGCAGTCTGCAGAAACCAAAATCTTAATTTTTGCAGTCATTTTGCTGATTTTTAACTACTTTATTTTACATTCAATTATGCTCAAATTTAAAACATAGCTAGGTCTTACTACATATTATTTTACAAAAATACAACTTGACTCATTCGACTTCATTAAATTTTTGAAGCATTAACCCCTAAAATAGTGTTTAAACACGTTTCCACACTTTACCATCATTTAGTGATTTTTGGTCATTCACTTCTAAAGTTTATTTCAACACTTGATTACGCTTATATATATATATATATATATATATATATATATATATATATATATATATATATATATATATCATATAATACTTGTCTAGACTTTTAAAACAACTTAGGGTTGCACAAAGCGGGATTTGACCGTAAATATTCATTTTAACTTAAAACGATCGATTCTGATGATCGCCCGAAACACATTTTCTCTCTAACTTTCATTTGTTGACTACAAAATCAACGTAGACACGTGTAATTTCATAAAACTAAATTATTTGACTTCATTTCACCATTAAATACTCAAAATTGTCAAAAATTACCTTTAGGTTGAATTTTCATCCACTTAATATATATTTTTATAAAATTCATTTTCAAATTCTTAAACTCCATTTTCCATACACTCGTAAAAGAGTTTATTTTTAATCTTTGTAGACGTATACTACACATATATGAATTGTTCCAAATTCATTTACATTCAATATATGTTTACTAGAGCATATTACTACCATAACTTGATTTACCCTTCAAAATCATAATTTATATACATTAAAGTATTTATCATGCTATATAACATGTAAATACACTTCATACCCTCATGTTCAACCTTATATTTTAAGGTTTCACCATAAACTTCTAACTCTAGACTCATAATCTTTCATAACTTGTACTATTAACCACACATACATGCATAAACATACATAAATCAAAGTTATAAGCTAAGAAAACTTTTAAACCTTAATGGATGATCAACTTCCTTACATAGGAAGATTCACCATGACAAGACATTCATCTTTACTTCTTGCTCCATGATCATCCAAGCGTCCAAGCTCCAAAAGCTCAAGCTTTTCTCTTTTTCTTCAATGACTTCTTCTCTCTTTCTCTCTCTTAAGGTTTGATTCACTAGCTCAAAAATAATGAGCACTCTTGCTTCTTTTGCTAGCTTTTATGAGATTAAACTCAAGGTGGTTAAGTTAACTTAACCATAGTTAATCCCAACCAAGGGCATTTTGATCATTTCACATAATTAGTCAAGAGCATTTTTGTTATTTCACCTCTTAAGCAAAAAGGTCATTAATTCAATTGTCAATGATATTTTAGTCTTTTGTCCAAAAGTCTAGACTTGCCATTTTTGGAAAGTTTTCAATTAAGGAAGGTTTTCGTTTATAGAAATTTTCTAACTTTTCATTTAAGAATTTTTTTATACTTTCTTCTTATTAATTCATTTCATGTTCATTTAAATTAATTTTTCTTTCAATCAACTAACTAGGTCATTCACTTCCCATTGTGCTACCTTCATGTGATTTCATTTAACTACTTAATTAGTTATTTAATCGTAAATCGAATAACTTTTTCTTAACTAGAATTACATTTCTAGTTCTTTATTATCCTTCCCTTTTTACACACTTGGTCAATTCCAATTCCCGTCATTTCAAATAGTAGAAACACTCACATTCTTCATAAAAATGCTTTCTCCAAAAATGAACCCTACTCAAATTTCAAAAATCCACTTCTTTTATCATTTAAACTCATATTAGCATATTAGCATTTTACAAGTTTTAGGTCATTACCTTCATTTACATCATACTCATCTGTTAATTTGTATCATACACCTTTCTAACTCGTTCTACTCCTAATCGGGAGTATTATCTTCTATATTTATACGCTGTATAAATACTAAGCTTAATTCCATCAATTCATGTTTATTCATTAAATAAATTTTAAATTTTAAATTTTATAACTCCTAATACACAATAAATTCCTAATATACAAATTATGCTAAACTATTCTATCCTTTTTGCAAATTCTGACATATCTTGCCTTACCATCTCATAACCTAGCCTCTTAAAACATATTCATTAAGGTAATTATTAATGTTCATAACTAAAGCTTAATTTACACTTTCTTTCATCTTGTATCACTTTTATCTAACTTTTACCTTTCTTTTCACATATTAGATTAAATATATTTAGATATACACATACATTTAATTTATCACATTTTGACACAATACAGTGTCTTACAATAATCTTTTTCTAACTATCTAATCATAAGTATTACATACTATCCTTTTCACATCCATAGTCTTTCTATATCGATTTAAACCACGTTAATTAAATAACAATTTAATCACTTTATTTACACTTTCTATCATTCTAAAGTAGGTTTTAACTTTCAACCTTTACTTAATTAACCAAGATCCTTATTTAAAAATCTTTTCAAAAACTTGGGATGTCACAACAATAGCCATCAGAATTGATACAGGATTAATATAGTAGACTTGATTGCAAACTGGATTACATTGCATGTTGAAAATAAAAAAGCTTCTAGACTTTTAATGAAGATTCATCTTGGACTTTTAGGATTTCAATGTAAGATCCTAACTCTAATTATATCTCAATCAAGGCTCTAGGATTGCATTGCATTGCATTGATCATGGTAATAATTATAGAAATAATTAATTGAGCTTTCAAAATTAACGTGGACTAAAAGAAAGTAATAACTTATTTTGTAAAGCTAATTATTAATCATTCCCATAATTAAATAAGCTAAATTAAATTGACTGAATATATATATATATATATATATATATATATATATATATATCAAATCAATTTTGAAAAGTTGGTTATTAGTTCTTCCCATAATTAAATGGATAGATTTTTGGAAAGATCTTCTATAAAATCTATCACCTAGTTACTTGGGTTTGAGTAATTGAACTTTCCTTGATTATGATATAAATTTGTTTATCGAGACTAAATCAAAGAAATGTTCTTTATTAAATTGAGTTTTTCATAAATTCATAATTGATTGGGCTAATTAATACATATCTATTAAATCAATTTTGAAAAGCTAATTATTTAGTACTTCCCATAATAAGAGTAGTTAATTTGAAAATATATTTTAATATATACATTCTAAATAAAATCTATTTTTATAATTTTTGGAATTGGGATTTGTATTGATAATTGTCTTGATTAATTAAGCTAATTTATTTTCATATCATTATATTAATCTTGCTAATTAGATTTTCTATAAATGAATAAATTTGTTACAGTAACATTACAATAAATTATGACAGTGGTTAATTACTTATGGAATAAATTATTGGGGCCTCTAAAATTAATAAGGAAATGTTTTAAATATTGAAATTTTAATTTTCCTAATTTAAATGAGCTGCCATCCGTTTGATAAAAGGTGAATTCATTAGTTATTTGAAAGCTTCCAAATTACTTAATTGAGTCACCTTCCATATTGAAGTTATTCATAGTATCTTAAAATGGTGGACCTACTTTATCTTTAGCAACATGATTCCTAATTAGTGGCTACCTATTGGTTACGACCATAAACATTAGTGGGTTTAGTATTTCTTAATTACCAATATTGGTAATTGATTCATTGCCATACATATTGAAGATATCTTAATGGTCCTACCTTTCTAAAAGCAACATGATTACTTTTTTCATAATTGGCTAGGAATCAATGACAATATAATGAGAATCAATTAGCTTACCAAGAATCATGGCTTATCCACTCTTCCTGATTTCCAATGGATACATTATCCTTTAGCAAGTCAATTGTGCAATATGTTTTTAAAAATGTTCCTTCCTAATTAATTTCAACAACTATAATATTCCTCTCTTATATAATAAGTCCAGCTATGGGTCACAAAAACATACAGGAAGCAAAGCGAAAAATATACTCTGATAATTTTTTTGTCTTCATAAATAATTTTAAAAGGTTCCTTAATTTTTTATTTTGAAGAATATATAAAGTTGTTGTGCTACATCAAGCCTTTATTAATTTGAGCTTCTATAAATCGCGCTTAAACCAATTATATCTTTATATTTCTCACTGATCATTGCATATTAGTTGGGCCTTGATTTGTTGATATAATTATTGTTTTGATTGTAATTCATATTTTATTAATTATCTTGTTGTTTTAAGGTTATTTGATAGACTAGGATGTTTAGTATATTAGTTTCTAATCCGGGATGGATTAGATTTTTACAAACAAGTTCCAAGTGAGCATAGGTGCTCGAGGAGGATAAATCCTCAAGGTAAGCAAAAGTGTTTGGGGTGCATAGGTGCACAAGTTGAATAAAAGTATTCGGGGAGTATAAGCACTCAAAGGTTGTGGAAATTTATTTTGTAAAAGAGGTTTAATTGTAAACCAAGTTGATCAATAGAAGTGTCTTCAATACTAGTTGGTATTATACGTGAATTAGGTCACAGGAGTAAAGGTTAGGGGCCGAATCATGTAAAAATTCATTGTGTTCATGTGATTGATTGCGTAACTTTAATTTTTTCATTGCATGCTTCTATTTTGAATTATAAAACTCATTTTGAATACTTTGAAATATATATTTCATGAGAAAATTATTTATTTCAACTTAGGTCTTCATTTAATACAAGTAAAATAATTTTCCAAATATTTACAATAAACAGCTTTCTATCAGAGTAATATAACATGCTGAATTGGTTCATGCAGTAGACTGTATTCGTAACAGATTTTTAAAACTGCAAAAATTGGATATTATTTGTTCCTACACTTATTTAACCCCCCCCCCCCCCCCTCTTTCTAAGTGTGCCTACTTAAATTTTAACTTTGTTGATATCAGTATAATCAACGCACACCTCCATTTTCCGTTGTATTACTTGACCTACATTGGCGAGCCATTTGAGGTAGTCTATTTCAAAACTAAAACCCGCTACCAAAAGTTTGCCAATTTCTTCGTTAATCATCGTTTGTCATTCGGGAGCTATATTCTGACGTTTTGGCTTTACCAGTTTAGCACTAGGATTGACACGAAGCATATAAATGGCTACACTTTTATCAATCCCATGCATATCTGTTGGAGTCTAGGAGAAGATATCAGAATACTCCCTTAAAAGGTTTATACGACGAGCTCTAATGTCTGCTTGAAGAATTCACCCAATATGCACAATCTTCTCGTTATTTCCAAGGAATAACTCTATTTCCTCAATTTCTTCGACGGGCGTTGTTATCGGCTTTATGCCTCCTTCCGTAAATGGTTCCAACTCGATCTTCATGGTTGCCATTTGTTTACTAACCCCAACGGAAGTCACCTCAAAAGTCTGAAGATAACATCTTCGAGAGAGGTCTTGGTCTCCAATAACTTCAATGATGTCATTTTTCGTGGGAAATTTTATCTTTAAATGAGAAATGAAACTAACTACTTTAAGTGCTGATAGGGTGGTTCTTCTAAAGATAGCGTTGTAATTACTTTCCACTTGGACCACATATAACTTAATTATAATAAAGGCATGTTTTGGGGATGTGCTGAAGATTACCGTCAACTGTATTATTCCTGCAATGCGAACGGGGTTGTTGCCAAAATCATACAGTGGTGACTCATTACATATCTCTAACTTTCAGCCCCCCAAGTCTAGTCGATTATATGCATGACTTTAGAGTACATCGACTAAACTTCCACTTTTGTTTGCCTAATTTTTATTAGGAATTTACATGAAGTATACACGGCTAACAAGTAATATAGTAATTAAGTCGAGTTTCGAACCCACAGGAAATTAAAAATAATTATTACCAAATACTAATTTTATATCAAATTAATTTTATTTAAAAAATTGTAATTAATTAATAAAATAAAACTAATTAAAATTATTAACTAAATTAATTTAATGACAAGGATTAAATTAGATTAAAAATACTTAAGATCGCAATTTTTTTTAATGCTTCTTTTAAATCTCTTCACTTTCTTTTTAATTAATAATTTATATAACATTGTTAACTGAGAATGCCTAATTATTTATTAACCTTTATCAAAAATTAATAAAAAGATCTATTCCAATTAAGTTGTTATATTGCTATGCAGAATAACTTAAAATAAACTCATTAAGATCTAATTCTCAAAAAGTTACATGTGGCATATAGATATATTCATCCTATACATTATCATATTACTTTTCCTAAAAAGAATATACAAATTCATATGTTATCATATCTGAATCTAATCCTAAACTTGCTCTTACAATTCTATCTAAGATATCACAATTAATTGCGATAGTTAATTAATTACATGAACGCGTAAAATATAATAAATAATCCATATATAATCAAGAATAATTAAAAATAAGTTAATTTAAACTACATATTGAGTTCAATTGCAATCTCAATTAAAGATTAGCCCATCACTAAATAATAAATTATCCGCAAATAATTCAATATCTAAAAAAATAAAAAGAAAAGAAAAGAAATCAAATCTATGTTTTGATATCCGTATGTCACTCGCATCACAATCATCAATTCTCAAGCTCCGCCTTTAATTCTCAAATTCTTCGCTTTGAATATGTTTCTACGCTAATAAAATTAATCTACTATATTCTAATTCTATGTTAATAATATGTTAATATTTTGAAAATAAGACTCTAATAGGGTATTTATAGGAGTACATTAATAATTCTAAGCAAAAGTAGAAAAGAAATTCAATTTGGAATCAACTTAAAGCAAAAATAACGAATAATGCCATTTTCAGAATTTCTATGTTGCCCAAATGCTGCCCAGTCGCCCCAACTTTGACCGATAAACTATGCTCCTTCTGATCTACGCACATGGCACACATGGTTCTGTCCCACGTTAAAATGCCAAATGGCGTCATCCCATTCCTGTTCCATGCCAAAGATCTTGCCCATTACATGGTTGCTAATACTCTATATCCACACGTGCACACGACGTCATTTCTTCGCCTACTGGTCCAACTACCTACGTGCCATGCGTTTGGTGTGTTAACTTCCATTTAATTACAATATTTTCACTAGACTTGTTGAAATTACAATTTTCCCACTAAGTTTATTTTTTCATCAATTTTACATTACTCATGATCCTTTGTATGTGTATGAATCCAAATGTATCAAACTAATTTAAAACTCAAATAAATTCATATAATTTAAATGTCGTATAAAATATATTTAATACTCTATACACTCAATTTCAACATCCCTCAAAGCTTAATATAAGGAAAATAAAATTTAAAAGATCAAAAGTTATTTTTATATTTTTTTAATTTTTTAGATTTTTTTCTTTAATTTTATTTTTTCAAGTGAGTGCATTTTATGCTCCATCTCACATTAATTTGTATTTTTGACATGTGCAATGTCTAACTTTCTTAGATTTTTCAGAGTTACCCATATAACCAGCGTTTGACCAATGACTTCCAAACTAGTTGGGTTTAGGGTACTAAGTGTAAAGAGACCCCTAAGAATCTAATAACTTGAGTACAAAGTCCACAAAATTAGACTAGCCAAGCTACTTATTCAAATATAATTTTTTTTCCCTTTTAAATCCCCCAAATTAAAGTTCACCTATATCACACTTTAAAATATAATTAAAACAAGTTATAGAGAGAATTAATATCCTTCATAAGCATCTAACCACATAAAACTTTCTCGAAGTTAAAAATAGATCAACATAAATGGACACGTACTTAAAAATTTAAAGGATTACTAGCAACATAATAATCAACAAAAAGTTAAAATTCAAACAAAGCAAAAATTCATCAATTTTACTAAAAGTTATTAAATAAAAACTAAAATCTTCATCATTGGCCATAGATTTAATTCAATTAATTCCTTGTTCAAGTGATTCATCCTAAAAAATAAGTTATCCCATTTTTATAGGAAATACAATTGCACTTAGCATGTGCAACAAACCTTTAAACCCCATACTTACCCCAAGTGAACGAGTTGTGTCTGATGAGGGTTTGTATTAAATTTATACATAAAATTCTAAAATTTAAAACTAAAATAAAACCTAATTTTTTTTAAATTTTTCCAAAATTTACCTACACCCTCAAACTTAAAACAAACATTGTTCTTAACTTTCCCTTCAGAGTATGGCACTGCACTCCTACGTAAGAATTCGAATTTATGCTTGATGAATCTCCTTGGAAGCCATGCCTTGATCATTCGCTTAACTTTCCCTTCAGAGTTGAGACCCCCAAACTTGTGTTCCCCCAAACTTATGTTCATCCTTTTTCTTCCAATAAAACTAACATTTCAATCCCACAGTACCAACCCGAAAGCATTTGTGACGCCCCCAAATCTGGGCCCACACAGCCCAAACTTGAGTCGTCAAAATACTACAACAAAATTACTACAACAAAGCACAACGTACAACAATACAGTGTATAATAATACACAACTAAGTCTTCACTATTATTGTCACACTATTTTACAAAACGTGAAGACTATGATAACTATTCCTCGGACCCTCACTCCATTCCCCGGCTAGACCCTGTTATGTTTTCATCTCCTGTTGAAAAACAATGGAACAAAAGAAAGGGTGAGCTCAAATAGCCCAGTAAAGAATATCATGACTAAGATAATGACGAATAAATTATCATTAGTCTTCAACAGTTGAGTTCTTGATAGAATACAATAGACTACAAGGTTTATATCAAAAACTGCAGTTAAATTCTTAAACAACGTTCAGATCAATAATAGCAGCGGAATGAGTAATCTATTAGAAGAATAATGCAGACTATAATGTCCACTCGGTTCTCTTTTTAGGAAAAACATCATCAACTTTTATCATCTGAAATATCATTAGTCAAGATAATACAAATTCACAGTTCCTGATCATAATCATGCACATCAACAGTTCATCTTTGTACTACGGGCCAAAGATATTCAATATAGCACCAACGGTCATGATTATACCAGATTCAGCCTTTGGTCATAATCATACCAAACAACAGTTCATCTTTGCACTACGGGCCAAAGAGAACATTTACCACGTGCCATAAAAGACACCGAACAGATGTATCGCCTTTAACCTATTATATCGCCTTTAACCTATCATCTGTTCAACAAATATATCACATCTGTGCCCCCGGCCACAGATATTCACAACAGCTTGATTTTTGGATGATTAGAATGATATAAATGATGAACAGAAGAAATAGGATAACAATAAGTATCGGAAGTTTACTTTGTACAGATTCAAATAATGTCCAAATTGTCAACATGATGTGGAGTGAAATTTAAAAATGATATTCAAGATCCACAGTTCAGAATAACGGTTACAATTCAATAGAAAGGTTCACGTAAATAGGAAGGTTCAGTTGAAATAATGAAGTTTAACTATTATGGAACATATAATATTTTCAGGAATTATAGAAGCAATAGTTCCATAATAAATTTCGATTTAGGAGTATGAAAGAAAATAATATCCCTTACCGTAGCAGGTTTGATTAACAAAAGGTGAAGGAAATTAATACAAAGGGTTATTCACCAACAGGCGGCAATCCGCTCCGTAAGGTTATTCCCACAATTTAATAGAATTTGAGTACAAAGAGTTATTCACCAAACAGGCGGCAATCCGCTCCGTAAGGTTATTCTCAGAGATTAATAATGAATGAATACGAAAGGTTATTCACCAACAGGCGGCAATCCGCTCCGTAAGGTTATTCCCACAATTTAATACATGGAAATAAAAGGCACGTCTTATGAGTAAGGAAGAAACAATATTATTATCGAGAATCAAATAATGATAATCCCTTACCATAGTATGTTTGAATAATGGAAGATGAAAAAGATGGTATCCCTTACCTCAACACGTGACTGGATATTGATTTAAATGAGGTTGATTAACTTGAACAGTACACGTATACTTATAGATCTTCACAAATACTCAAGATGACTTAAGCACACTTAGAGAGAACTTTCACAAGAAGTATTTAGAGAGAGAAAGAAAGAACAAGTAAGGAAGTTTATGAAAAATCCTTAAGTTAAGGCTTCTATTTATAGCCAAAAATCTTATCATTCATTTAATCTAAACCATTCATTTAAAGATCATCTTTTAATCTACACCATCCATTTCAAATATTATATTATCTTTAATCTACACCATTCATTTCATATCACCTAATAATCACCTAACTTTATATTATAAACAATCAATTTAATTATTCAACAATAATTCACACTTTAATCTACACCATTCATTTCATATCACTTAATAATCACCTAACTTTATATTATAAACAAATCAATTCAATTATTCAACAATAATTCACACTTTAATCTACACCATTCATTTCATATCACCTAATAATCACCTAACTTTATATTATAAACAAATAACTTTATCAATTCAATTATTATGACTAATTGTTATAAATACAGTATAGTTAGCTCTTAGATATCAAGTCAATAAATTAATGAAATACAACTGTTTAAATAACATCATAATAGAGATAACAATAAAGTAAAATAAAGCATACGTTACTGTGTAATGACAATTATTGATTCAATAATGTGAATTACTGTGCATATGTTACTATGACAATTATTAGGTTCAATAATTTTAAAAACAGTGCAACAACAATTATTGACTCAATGATATAAAATACAGTGTAATGACAATTATTAAATCAATAATGCAAAATACTGTGTAACAACAATTATTGAATTGATAATATAAAATATTACGCAGTGACAATTATCGATGAAATGATGCGTAACAGTTACGGTGTCAATTATCAGACCAAAAATATGAGACACTATGCAATACCGTGTGTTACTGTAGAGTACCGAGTGCTACAGAAAATACCAATAACTATCGTATGCTACTATTCTTTTATCACCGGTATTTTAACAGTTCCGTTGACTATTTTTATTTAAAAAGGTTATTTCTGTCGTTTTCTATATCCGACAAATATTCCGATGTGGGGTCCACCAATAATTTGTTATTTCGGCGCCGTCGGACCAAACGAATATTCCCCGACCAAACGAATATTCCCCGACAAAGCGAATATTGTCCGACAAAATAAAATTTGCACATAACATCCTTAACTTTTAACTTTATCGATTTAACCACTTACTGTTTCAAAAAAAATATATATATGAAGAAAAATTAAATTTTGTATTTCATAAAATTCGGGGTCTTACAACCTCCCCTCCTTATGAAATTTCGTCCCCGAAATTGACGTACCTGACATATCGAAGAGGTAAGGATACTTAGATTTCATCTCAGATTCTAGCTCCCAGGTCATTTCCTCAGTATCTTGGTTCCTCCATAAAACCTTAACTTGAAGTATAACCTTTGAGCGTAGGATCTGCTCCTTCTTATCCAGGATCTTAACAGGTACTTCCTCGTATGTTAAATCCTCTGCTATAACGTCTGGTTCTAACTCAATGACGTGGTTTGGGTCCTTCACATATTTACGTAACATAGATATGTGAAAAACGTTATGGATGCGAGACATACTTGGTGGTAGGGCTAGTCTGTAGGCTACGGTTCCTATTCGATCGAGGATTTCAAATGGGCCAATAAATCGAGGGTTGAGCTTTCCTCTCTTTCCGAATCTCGTAACCCCTTTCCATGGAGAAACACGTAAGAATACATGATCTCCGACGTTGAAACTTTCGTCTCTCCGATGAAGATCAGCATAACTCTTTTATCGTTCTTGTGCGGTCTGTATTCGTTGTCGGATCATTTAGATCTTTTCGGTCGTCAAGCGTACCAACTCGGGTCCCAACAATTTTGCTTCTCCTACCTCATTCCAACATATTGGAGAACGACACTTCCTTCCATACAATGCCTCGAATGGAGCCATGCCTATGCTTGCTTGGTAACTGTTGTTGTAAGAAAATTCCACCAACGGCAAGTACTTATCCCAACTTCCTTTGAAGTCTAATACACAAAGTCTCAAAAGATCTTCGAGGGTCTGGATCGTCCTTTCTGATTGTCCGTCCGTTTGAGGATGGTATGCAGAACTAAAACGTAGTTCAGTGCCCATAGCTTTTTGTAGACTGATCCAAAAGCGTGAAGTGAATCTAGGATCTCGATCAGAAACTATGGAAACTGGCATGCCATGCAATCTCACGATCTCATTTATGTACATACCGACAAGACGTTCAAGTGAAAAGTTTTCTCGTATAGGCAAGAAATGAGCAGATTTGGTCAATCTATCTACGATCACCCAAATTGCATCTAAGCCTTGAGAAACTTTTGGAAGACCCGTCACGAAGTCCATATTGATGTGTTCTCACTTCCATTCGGGAACTTCAAGTGATTGTAATGGACCTTTAGGAACTTGATGTTCTGCCTTGACACGTTGACAAGTTAGGCACCTTGAGATAAACTCCGCAATCTCTCTTTTCATATTGTTCCACCAAAATGTATGTCGAAGATCTCGATACATCTTGGTACCTCCTGGGTGGATTGCAAACGGCGTGTTGTGTGCCTCCATCATGATTTTATGCTTTAATTCAGGATCGTTAGGAACACAGAGTCGAGAGTTGACTCGAAGTATTCCTTTCTCGTCGATTCTTGCTTCGGGAATGGCACCTTCTTGTACTTTCTTTATCATGTTTATCAGTTCCGGATCGGTAGCTTGAGCAGCTTTAATTTTATCGATTAAAGTTGGTTCTACTCGCACGTGAGCAATCTTCGAGTGGGTCCCTGGTGTCTTTAGCTCTATCTCCATCTTTTGTAAGTCGTACAAAATACACTTTTGTGTTGTCAGCAGTGCACTTGTACTTGCATAAGATTTTCTGCTCAAAGCGTCAGCTACAACGTTCGCCTTTCCCGGGTGATACTGGATTGTGTGGTCATAATCCTTTAACAGTTCAAGCCAACGTCGTTGTCGCATGTTGAGTTCCTTCTGGGTGAAGAAATACTTGAGACTTTTATGATCCGTATAGATATCCACTTTTTCTCCGTACAAGTAGTGTCTCCAGATCTTCAACGCGAAAACGACTGCTGCCAACTCTAGATCATGAGTAGGATAATTTTTCTCATAATCTTTGAGTTGTCGAGAGGCGTAGGCTATAACCTTTCCATGTTGCATAAGGACACAGCCTAGACCTTTGCCAGAAGCATCGCTGTAGATAACAAATTCTCCTGATCCTGATGGTATGGTCAGAACAGGAGCTGAAACAAGTCTCCTCTTGAGTTCTTGAAAACTCTTCTCGCATTCCTCGCTCCATATGAATTTTGTGCTTTTCCGAGTAAGCTGCGTTAATGGAGTGGCGATTCGAGAAAATCCTTCTACGAATCTCCGATAATAACCAGCTAGACCCAGAAAACTTCGGACTTCGGTTACTGTTTTGGGTTGTTCCCAATTTAGTACCGTTTCAATCTTCGCAGGATCGACTGATATTCCTTGACTAGAAATCACATGCCCAAGAAACGCGACCTCCTCAAGCCAGAACTCACATTTCTTCAACTTGGCATATAATTTGTTTTCACGGAGCTTTTGTAGTATCAATCTCAGGTGTTGTTCATGATCCTTGCGACTCTTGGAGTATATGAGGATGTCATCAATAAAGACAACCACAAAATGATCCAAATGTTCCTTGAATATCCGGTTCATCATGTCCATGAAAGCTGCAGGAGCATTAGTTAGTCCAAAAGGCATGACTAAGAACTCATAATCCCCATAACGAGTTCTGAAAGCAGTCTTTGGAATGTCCTCAGCTTTAACCTTTAACTGATGATATCCAGAACGGAGATCAATCTTTGAGAAATGTTGAGCGCCTTGCAATTGATCAAACATGTCATCAATCCGAGGTAACGGGTACCTGTTCTTGATGGTGACATGGTTCAATTCTCGGTAGTCAATGCACAATCTCATACTCCCGTCTTTCTTCTTCACAAATAGAACAGGAGCACCCCAAGGTGATGCACTCGGACGAATGAAACCGGTATCCAACAATTCCTGTAGTTGGACTTTTAACTCTTGAAGTTCAATGGGAGCCATTCGGTAGGGAGCTTTGGAAATGGGCTTGGTACCGGGTTCAAGATCAATATAAAAATCAATTTCACGGTTTGGGGGTAAGCCAGGAAGTTCTTCAGGAAAAACGTCAGGAAACTCATTAACAATGGGAATATCATTCAAGTTTGACGTATTTTTGTTCAAATCAGTGACATGAGCTAAAAAGGCTTGACATCCGTTTTTCAATAAACGAATGGCTTTATGGCTAGAAATAACAGTTATAGATTTCAATGGTTTAGTTGCTTGAATTTGCATGACAGGTTGATTAGGAATATGAAAACTAATAATCTTATGAAAACAATCAATTTTAGCATGATGGGTAGTCAACCAATCAATTCCTAAAATCACATCAAATTCATGCATCTCCAAAGAAATAAGGTCAACAGGTAATGTGAGGTTGTTGATTTGAACTAGGCAAGATTTATAGACAGTAGATGTAATGGTCATTTCTCCTAATGGGGTTTCAACTGATAAGTCAAAGTCCAAGTTTTCAGGAGTTAAGTTTAAACGCTGAGCACATGCAGGTGAGATAAAAGAATGGGTAGAGCCAGTATCTAACAAAGCGTAGACTTCACGAGAATTTATGAATAGCTTACCGGTTATCACCTCGTTCGAGTTTCGCGCCATTTGGGATGTCACAACAAAAGCTCTCCCTTGAACTACAGATTTTCCCTTATCCGCGCTAGCTTTTGGTATCATCATTGCAGCTGGACTTGATTTTGTGGTAGGACAAAACCGCGCAAGATGACCCTCTTTCCCATAACTGTAGCACTTTTTGGACTGCAGTGTACAGTTTGGGCTGATGTGACCTTCCTGACCACACCTATAGCATCTCACTGGTGGTCGATCTTCTCCCCTTGAAACTGGGGTCGGTGCTGGTGTTGGTACTGGTGCTGGTACCCTTCCATAATTATTATGGAATCTCTTTCTTTTGAAATTGTTCCCACTAGATTCTCCTCTTCTGTTATTTGGTATGGAATTACCACCGAAGTGTTGGTTACCTCCTCGATGGTTCTCGTTCCTGTGGTTGTTGTCACTCCTTTCTCTATGCTGATCATTAACTCTTGGCTGCAATGTTTCATCTGTTTGCTCCACCCTTTGAGCCCTATCTACAACATCTGAATACAAACTAAATTTATGAGAGCTAAGTTGTTGACGAATTTTGAATCTCAAACCTCTTAGGAACATCCGACTCATTCGTGCTTCGTCATCCACAAGATGGGTGGCAAAGCGAGATAACTCGGCAAACTTGGCTTCATATTGGGAGACTGTCATGTTTCCCTGCTCCAGCTTAATGAATTCCACCTCTTTCATATGGCGGATGCTTTCTGGGAAATACTTCTCGTTAAACAGTTCTTCGAATTCTGTCCAAGACATTTCGAGTGCTGAAGGTTGGATACGTTTTACCGCTTCCCACCAATGGTCCGCCTCACCTCGTAACATAAAAGTGGCAAATGGCACCTTCTGATCATCAGCGCATTGTAAGACATCAAGTATTTTTGTCGTCTGCTTTAGCCATGCCTCCGCTTTGAGTGGGTCAGGCTTCCCGTGGAATTCAGGTGGTCCTAATTCTTTAAATTTCTTAACAGTGACCATCCTCAAATTGCCAGCGTTTCTACCGTTATTATTGACTGGATTTCCTCTTCCTTGATTCTGTATGAACTGCATGAAATTCCTAAAGAATCCATCGTTCATCATGTTATCAGGAACATTATTTCCTGAGTTGGCAGGAGGATTGTTTGGGGCCTCTTGATTCTCGGCTACATTTGCTTCGGGTATTCCATAGTTAACCTCTTGATTTTCAGATGCCATACTTAACTGTGGTCACAAAATAAGTGTTAGTTCAAATAAACTGACTCATCACTTCATGTTCCTACATTCAAATCGACTCATTAGATAATAAAATCTATTTTAGGTAGGACACACTAGTGACTGATTCTATTCGTCTCTCCCCTCCTAGTTCTACCCCAGATCTCCATTAAAGACCATATCCCTAAGCTCTAATGCTAACTGTGACGCCCCCAAATCTGGGCCCACACAGCCCAAACTTGAGTCGTCAAAATACTACAACAAAATTATTACAACAAAGCACAACGTACAACAATACAGTGTATAATAATACACAACTAAGTCTTCACTATTATTGTCACACTATTTTACAAAACGTGAAGACTATGATAACTATTCCTCGGACCCTCACTCCATTCCCCGGCTAGACCCTGTTATGTTTTCATCTCCTGTTGAAAAACAATGGAACAAAAGAAAGGGTGAGCTCAAATAGCCCAGTAAAGAATATCATGACTAAGATAATGACGAATAAATTATCATTAGTCTTCAACAGTTGAGTTCTTGATAGAATACAATAGACTACAAGGTTTATATCAAAAACTGCAGTTAAATTCTTAAACAACGTTCAGATCAATAATAGCAGCGGAATGAGTAATCTATTAGAAGAATAATGCAGACTATAATGTCCACTCGGTTCTCTTTTTAGGAAAAACATCATCAACTTTTATCATCTGAAATATCATTAGTCAAGATAATACAAACTCACAGTTCCTGATCATAATCATGCACATCAACAGTTCATCTTTATACTACGGGCCAAAGATATTCAATATAGCACCAACGGTCATGATTATACCAGATTCAGCCTTTGGTCATAATCATACCAAACAACAGTTCATCTTTGCACTACGGGCCAAAGAGAACATTCACCACGTGCCATAAAAGACACCGAACAGATGTATCGCCTTTAACCTATTATATCGCCTTTAACCTATCATCTGTTCAACAAATATATCACATCTGTGCCCCCGGCCACAGATATTCACAACAGCTTGATTTTTGGATGATTAGAATGATATAAATGATGAACAGAAGAAATAGGATAACAATAAGTATCGGAAGTTTACTTTGTACAGATTCAAATAATGTCCAAATTGTCAACATGATGTGGAGTGAAATTTAAAAATGATATTCAAGATCCACAGTTCAGAATAACGGTTACAATTCAATAGAAAGGTTCACGTAAATAGGAAGGTTCAGTTGAAATAATGAAGTTCAACTATTATGGAACATATAATATTTTCAGGAATTATAGAAGCAATAGTTCCATAATAAATTTCGATTTAGGAGTATGAAAGAAAATAATATCCCTTACCGTAGCAGGTTTGATTAACAAAAGGTGAAGGAAATTAATACAAAGGGTTATTCACCAACAGGCGGCAATCCGCTCCGTAAGGTTATTCCCACAATTTAATAGAATTTGAGTACAAAGAGTTATTCACCAAACAGGCGGCAATCCGCTCCGTAAGGTTATTCTCAGAGATTAATAATGAATGAATACGAAAGGTTATTCACCAACAGGCGGCAATCCGCTCCGTAAGGTTATTCCCACAATTTAATACATGGAAATAAAAGGCACGTCTTATGAGTAAGGAAGAAACAATATTATTATCGAGAATCAAATAATGATAATCCCTTACCATAGTATGTTTGAATAATGGAAGATGAAAAAGATGGTATCCCTTACCTCAACACGTGACTGGATATTGATTTAAATGAGGTTGATTAACTTGAACAGTACACGTATACTTATAGATCTTCACAAATACTCAAGATGACTTAAGCACACTTAAAGAGAACTTTCACAAGAAGTATTTAGAGAGAGAAAGAAAGAACAAGTAAGGAAGTTTATGAAAAATCCTTAAGTTAAGGCTTCTATTTATAGCCAAAAATCTTATCATTCATTTAATCTAAACCATTCATTTAAAGATCATCTTTTAATCTACACCATCCATTTCAAATATTATATTATCTTTAATCTACACCATTCATTTCATATCACCTAATAATCACCTAACTTTATATTATAAACAATCAATTTAATTATTCAACAATAATTCACACTTTAATCTACACCATTCATTTCATATCACCTAATAATCACCTAACTTTATATTATAAACAAATCAATTCAATTATTCAACAATAATTCACACTTTAATCTACACCATTCATTTCATATCACCTAATAATCACCTAACTTTATATTATAAACAAATAACTTTATCAATTCAATTATTATGACTAATTGTTATAAATACAGTATAGTTAGCTCTTAGATATCAAGTCAATAAATTAATGAAATACAACTGTTTAAATAACATCATAATAGAGATAACAATAATGTAAAATAAAGCATACGTTACTGTGTAATGACAATTATTGATTCAATAATGTGAATTACTGTGCATATGTTACTGTGACAATTATTAGGTTCAATAATTTTAAAAACAGTGCAACAACAATTATTGACTCAATGATATAAAATACAGTGTAATGACAATTATTAAATCAATAATGCAAAATACTGTGTAACAACAATTATTGAATTGATAATATAAAATATTACGCAGTGACAATTATCGATGAAATGATGCGTAACAGTTACGGTGTCAATTATCAGACCAAAAATATGAGACACTATGCAATACCGTGTGTTACTGTAGAGTACCGAGTGCTACAGAAAATACCAATAACTATCGTATGCTACTATTCTTTTATCACCGGTATTTTAACAGTTCCGTTGACTATTTTTATTTAAAAAGGTTATTTCTGTCGTTTTCTATATCCGACAAATATTCCGATGTGGGGTCCACCAATAATTTGTTATTTCGGCGCCGTCGGACCAAACGAATATTCCCCGACCAAACGAATATTCCTCGACAAAGCGAATATTGTCCGACAAAATAAAATTTGCACATAACATCCTTAACTTTTAACTTTATCGATTTAACCACTTACTGTTTCAAAAAAAAATATATATGAAGAAAAATTAAATTTTGTATTTCATAAAATTCGGGGTCTTACAGCATTCCTCTTGACCACTTGAAAATTTTATTGCATTGAACACCTTGAAGGTCATCTCTTTATCTTGAACTCTCATAGTTAGCTCGCATTTTTGCACATCAATCATTTCTCCCCCTGTAGCTAAAAACGAACGCCTAATAATAATAGGTATATTTTTATACTCCTCAAAATTAAGCACATTGAAATCTACGGGGAAGATAAACTTATCCATTTTCATAAGAATATCTTCAACAATCCCCTTTGGATAAGTAAACGACCGATCCGTTAACTATATTATGACATGTGTATGTTTTGATTCCTTCAAACCAAGCTTCTTATAGACTGATAGAGGTATCAAATTAATGCTCGCCCACAAATCACACAAGCATCAATTAAAGAACTGGCTCCCAATGGTGCATGAAATGGTGAAACTACCCGGATCTTTCAACTTTGGTGACACCTTCTTTTGCAATATGTCACTGCACTCCTACGTAAGAATCAATGTCTCGTAGTTGTAATGACCATGAATTCTATTACACATTGTAATTATAATTATTATATAATTATCAATGAATTAAAATTTTTGTACTAATTAATTGTGCATTAGATAATTGAATAAATATACTTGTATATATGTATATTTATTTAAAACAATGAAGCAAGATGTTATAATTAATTAAAAAAAATCTAATTGAATTATATTTTAAATCCAAATGAGTTGTTAAACTAGGCCAATTAAATTTACCTAGTAGCCCAAGTAATTAAATTAAATCTTAGTCCATGTAATTTATTAAACAAGCCCAATGCTTATTTTAATTAAAGGTAGTATAGTTTATTAAAAGCTAGCCCAATGTGTTAAATAAATTGAGCCCAAACAATTTAATTGAATGAGCCTAATAGAATGTATTTCCAAGTTCAATGTGGAGCCCAAGTAAAGTAAAAACTTTGGTCAATATATATATATATGCATGATTTAACATTAAAATTTAAAGCAAAATTTGGCCATAAATAGGCCAAATGGCCGGTAAAGGGAGGGCCCACTTGGGTGGTGTGTTGCTACAATGTTGCTTCTAATGTACACAATGACATAACCCTAGTCATTCCACTTATCCATCACATTGTCAATTAAGTAAATAGTAATCCTAATTAGCACTAAATTCACCAACACTAGTGGATTAAGAGAATTGATGATGGATTAGTGATGTCCTATAAATAGAGTACTTCACATACTTGCTATGTTTGTTAGTTAATTTGCTTGAGTTCAAGAGAGAAAAATAGAGAGCATTTCCTAGAGAGAAAGAAAAAAAACACTTGTGAGCTTAAGGAAATAGCTAGAGGTTTAGCTTGGTGGATGACACAAAGCTTCACCACATACTTTGGTAGGAGAAGAAGAAGAGCATTCAAGACCACAAGATTTAAAAGTGCTCTAAACTTCCTATATTTCATTTTTGTAGTCTAAATATGATTTGAACGGTTAAAATATATTTTTAACCGATCAAAAGTTGTTTCAATGGTCTAGAAGTATTTAACTATGTAATATATGTACATTCATAGTTTGATGTGTTTATATCATGATTTGGTATGTGTATTTTGCTTTAAAATGGTAGAAATGTTCATATCGAACTTTATCGGTAAAACCCTAACTAAGCATGTGATAATTGATGTTGTAATTTGAAATGTACAAGTTGAAAAATAAATTTCTATTGCTAAAAGGTTATATATATAAGTTTTAAAGAAAATGCAACTTGAATCTTTCAAAAATACGTAAAAATAAAGGAGTTATGGCTTTTACCGCAAAGTAGGTCATTTTGAAACCTTAAGTGGTTCGATCTTTAATTTTGTGTGCAAACATTTTCAAAAATGTAATCGAACCATGAAATATTGTAAAACAAGAAGTTAAGAACACATCAACACTGATTTTGTGTCATTTGGATGTATAGATTTCATTTAGTACAAGTTTTAATCAAAATAACTCAAGTTGAAATTTATGAAAATCTGGACACGAAATACCCGAGCACCGGTGGCGCTACCTCAGTTCAAAACTGAGCACCGATAGTGCTCAAACATTTTGTTTCTAGCGCTGGAATCAGTCAATTCCAAGCGTCGACGACGCTAGGCCGGATTCCAAGTTTGCTGGGTCGTGTCGGGTCGGTCCGGGTCAGAAAATGAAAAAATGTTCCAAAAAATATTTTATTATTTTTTGACTCAATAAGTGTAATTTAAAAATTAAGGATAGTTGAATTAATAAGTAAAAGAGGATAAATAATATTATTAAATTAAGTTAATAAAATATTATTAAATAAATAATAATATTAAAAAATTATTAAAATATTATTAAAAGTATAATAATATCATAAGGTCAATAAAATATTATTAAATGAATAATAATATTAATAAGTGAATAAAATATTATTAAATGATTAATAATACTATGTAATTAATTAAATATTATTAAATGATTAATAATATTAGACAACTAATAAAATATTATTAAGTGATTAATAATATTAGATAAGTAATAAAATATTATTAAATGATTAATAATATTAGATAACTAATAAAATATTATTAAATGATTAATAATATTAGATAATGAATAAAATATTATTAAATGATTAATAATATTAGTTAATCTTAGAAGATTTATAAGGTATTATTAAAGGATGAATAATACCACAAGGCTAATAAAATATTATTAAATTGTTAATAATATTATATAATTGTTTGAACTATATTAAATAGTTAATATAGGTTCTTTGTGTTTGAAATATTATCAAGTAGTGATAATATTTCCTAAGTGTTTATGTACCCGTAATTATTCAATTATATGGTTCGCAAGAGTAATAAAGGTCATTATACTTACAGGTATATGATACTAATTTAAGATCAAATTGATTTAATTATTAGGTCCATACGAGGATTATTAGATTAAGTTGGTTAGCAGTAGACAACGCACGAGGCAAGTTCCTCAAAACCCTAACTTGTATTTATTGTTGCAAGTTTTCTTCAACTGTAATTACATTGAGCAATTCAATTATTATTGAGCAAGTATCTACACTCGTAATTATTTGACAGAGCTTAAAGTGAATTAATTATCTAAAATTATTCCACATCATTACTTGTTATTGTATTCGCACATAGTGCTTTTGCAAACGTTATTGTTCATTAATTCAAGAACTGTTTAAGAATGTCTAAGCTAATTGTTTCGGCTAGACAATGCATGTTTAAATTCATCAAATTGAATATTTTAAAAGCTTATCCAAACTAATTATTGGTGCAGATTCATATAGTAAGACTGAGAATGAAGAACCCTAGTTAAAGGAGATTTTTATTTGTCGGGAAACCGAATTTGCGTAAGAAATCTAAATGTTCTGCATATACATAGGACATAAGAGGACTGATCCCCTCAAGTGTCCTGCTTTTTTTCGAGGTGTCAGATATATATATGTCTGTTCTACTTTAGTAGCAGTTCATGGTCATTAAAGACCACTCAGCAATAAAGTGTCAATCCATTCTTATATTGAAACATTGATTCTTGATTTCTTTCACAACTGTTATTCATTGTTGAAAGCCCTAATGATTATTTCCTTTTTTATCATGTTATATCTTATGCTGTTGTTTATAAACTTGCTGAGCCATTTAGTTGCTCATTCTTATTATATCATAACTTTTTTTCAGTTAAACCTGAATGTTCTAAACAAGACAAAGGCAACGGGAAAGCAAATGCTTAGATTAGTAGATGCATGCTAGATTTAAATTACTGTTATGTAATTTCCTTGTAAATTTTTTGTATTCCCTTAAGATATGTAATGTTTATGTTAAGGTTAATTGACCTTGGGAAGTGTAGCCTTTTTTATAAGGAACCTTTTGTATTATTCCGTAAAGTTTAAATGCAATTTATGTATTTAATTGTTAGTAAGTATTGTACAGTGGAGAACTAAACCCGAGGTTATGGAACCCGGATTTGGGGTCGTCACAGGTTGGTATCAGAGTTGTAGGTTAAAAATGTTAGGATTGCGAAACCTAAGTCATAACATTAGTACTAAACTCATATCGAGTGCGTTAGGAGATGAATTAGGGAGATTCATCATGTTGTGTATTTTTGGAGGTGGATTGAGGAAAACCATCGAGCCGAGACGTACATGATAAAATATCATTTCATTTCATCAATGAATATATTTTATTTCTGTACTAACGTGTGTTATTTGTATGATTGTAGGATGCCTGAGGTTGGACAGTCTAGTAATGTTGTGGAAGAGGTGATCTACACAGATATCCATATGGATACCGCACAGCCACTGGTGGTTGCACCTATCGAGGAGCTTGAGTCAGATCCCGATGAGGGAGACCATGAGGAGCCAGTCAGGGACGGAGTAATGAGGCCCTATAGCGACGAAGATGACAAGTCGAAAGAGGAGGGGGATGAGGAGCCAACAGAGTACGCTGATGGAATGGGCACTACTGCCAGTGACATCATTGATACATTGACTATGACAAACGATAAGTTAGAGGATAGGGTTCAGCACCTGGAGGAGCAGAAACAGATTCATCACCAGACAGAGGACCAGTATAGGGACACAACTTACATGTTCTCTGACGAGAACATGGAGCTGAAGGCGAGGATGACCGAGATGGAGGTTAGATTAGCAGCAGCTGAGCTAAAGATTCAGTAGTCACAGGCAGAGAAGGAGGCCATGAAAGGCCAGTTACAGTAGGCAGTGGATGCGAGGGTTGATATGGAGATCTAGAGGGATGCAGCTCACAGGCAGATGCTAGGGCTGGAGGATGAGGTTAGAGAGAAGAGGGTGAAGATAGACAGACTCAGTTATGTCTATCGCTTATCATTCGGTAGATTCCAGAGTATGGTGTACTATTACCCAGCTGAGGAGGGTCAGACCATGCACACCATCAACATGAGCGTGGTGAGGGTTATTGGAGATGAGGAGTACGACGATGCGGTTCGTCGAGGGATGCGCTGTTAGTTGTATTAATTTGATTTATGTTGTATGAACATAGATGAAGTAGAAACCCAACTTTTGTTTTGATATAGGGTTAGTATGTTGTAAATCCCAACTCTATGAAGTTGTGGGATATGTTTATGTTAGATCCCGTCTTTTGTAGTATTTCAGGGATAGTAGCATTTATAGCAGTATGCTTATGATGTAAAAGTGCTATGCACTGTGATTTTAACATATGAATATAAATACAACTCTATTTATGTTTATATGTGTAGAGCTGATTAATTGTACTTTAGTTTAAATTGCTTAAGCTACAAAACAAAAGTGAAAAGAGGAAACAACTTTAATAATTAAAGTTTCTTTATACAGAAAATGTCGCCACCTAGAAGAAATCAACGACTACCCCCACCAGCACCAGAAGAGTCGGTTAATGCAGGAGGGGTACCGCCAAACCCAGTACAAGAGTTTGTGGAAATTCTTATGGGAGTGTTCCACGGACGAAATGCTAATGCCACTGGAGCCACAAACTCTGTCGCTCCACTAGCAAGCTTTAAAGACTTTAAACTGATAGGACCACCCAAATTATGAGGAACCACAGATCCTATAGAAGCACAGACCTGGATAGAGGAGTGGGAAAGGTCTTCGAGGTCGCACGAGTAGCAGAGGAGCAAATGACATCATTTGCTACCTTTATGATGAAGAGGGAGGTGAATTATTGGTGGAAAGCCAACAAAAACAGAGCAGGAGAGGGAACGATCGCGTGGGCGCAATTTAAGGAAGTATTCTTGGAGAATTACTTTTCAGAAAGCACACAAGCCAGGATGGAGGTCAAATTCCTGGAACTCAAGCAGGGTAATATGTCAGTATTCGACTATGCCGCCAAGTTCAATTAATTGGCAAGATTCGCTCCACATCAGGTGGACACTGAAGCAAGGCGCGCAAGGAGATTCGAACAGGGACTGAAGCCATGGGTTTACAATCGGGTAGCCGTTCTCCAGATTACCAACTTCGCAACCTTGCTGGAGAAAGCTGTCATAGCTGAAGGGGGAAATGAAGCCCTAAACAAGCATAACTAGGAACGGAACAAGAAGAGGACGATGGAGGAAATAGAGAAGGTAGCAGTGGGGACAGTAACTCGAACAAATGCAAATGGAACAATAACAACAACAACAGTTCGGGGACACCTCAAGGGAGTGAATCGAGGAGAGCAAATAAATGCAGTCAGTGTGGGAAGAACCATACAAGGGAGTGCATGAGGGGAAAGAACGTCTGCTACAATTGTGGGCAAGAAGGGCACATCGCTCCTAATTGTCCCACACCTACGAGGAAGGATTGTTTCTCATGCGGAGCCGTGGACCATCAGTTCAAGGATTGTCCGAAGAGGAAGAATAGCGGAGGAAGTTCTAGCTTTAAGGGAAACAACAACAAGCTCACCATTGGAGGCCCGGTGCAACAGAACAAACCAGTAACATGAACTTTCAACATGACGGTGCAAGACGCCGTAGAATCAAAAGACGTGGTGTCAGGTATTATTCCGATCAATGATATAATGCATATGTATTGTTTGATTCGGGTGCTACCTGTTCATTTGTGCCTGATGATTTCACTAGACAGTTAGAATTGCCTAGAGAAAAACTAGAAAACCCAATGAACATATAAGTTGCTAATAAAGAAGTGATTCCTTTAGAGTATATACATAGAAATTGTTGTGCTGAAATCAGGGGTCAGAAGTTGAATGTAAGCTTAATTCCGATACATTTGGGGGAGTTTGACGTTATACTTGGAATGGATTGGTTGTTTAACCACAGAGCGGTAATTGATTGCCAGAAGAAGTGTATACACCTTACGACACTAAACAAGTCTAAGGTAGTATTTTATGGCAGCAAGTCGTCAAGACAATCTTCTTGTTTGACGATGATGCAACCAAGAAACTGTTAAAGAATGGTTGTGTAGGGTATTTGGCTCATGTAGTGGATACAAAAATGGTGAATCCTGAGATGGAACAAATACCAGTAGTTAAGGAGTTCATGGATGTTTTTCCAGATGAACTGTCAAGTTTACCGCCGGATAGGGAGATAGAATTTGTGATTGATTTAGTACCGAGGACAGCACCGATATCAAAGGCACCATATAGGATAGCTCCGGTAGAAATGAAGGAGTTGATGGTTCAGTTGCAGGAGTTATTGGATAGGAAGTACATTCAGCCGAGTGTTTCTCCATGGGGAGCACCTGTGCTGTTTGTAAAGAAGAAGGATGGATCGATGAGGCTTTGTATGGATTATAGGGAGCTGAACAAAGTGACGATTAAGAACAAGTACCCGTTACCACGAATTAACGATCTTTTTGATCAGTTGAAAGGGATGAAATACTTTTCAAAGATTGACTTAAGGATTAGTTATCATCAGTTGAAAGTCAGAAAGGAGGATGTACCCAAGACGGCATTCAGAACTCGATATGGGCATTATGAGTTTCTAGTGATGTCGTTTGGACTAACGAATGTGCCAGCCGCATTTATGGACATGATGAACAGAATATTCAAGCAATACTTGGATAAATTTGTAGTTGTGCTCATTTACGATATTTTGGTGTATTCCAATACGGAGGAGGAACATGCCGAACATTTAAGATTGGTGTTGGAGATATTACGGAAGGAGCAGTTGTATGCTAAATTATCTAAGTGTGAATTCTGGTTGGACAGAGTTCAATTTTTAGGTCACGTTATTAACAAGGAGGGAGTTTCAGTAGATCCAGCAAAAGTAGAAGCGGTGATAAATTGGGAACAACCAAGGACGCCGATAGAGGTCAAAAGTTTCTTAGGTTTAGCGGGTTACTATCGGAGATTCATCAAAGATTTTTTGAAGATAGAAATGCCGTTAACCAATTTGACAAGGAAGATAATGAAATATATATGGATGAAGAAGTGCGAAGAAATTTTTCAAGAGCTAAAGAAAAGACTTAGTGAAGCACCTGTATTGACGTTACCAGATGATACGGGAGGTTTTACGGTTTACAATGAGCTTATGGAGAACGGCAAGGTCGTTGCATATGCATCAAGACAATTGAAGGACTATGGGAAATGATACCCTACCCACGACTTGGAGCTGGCAACGGTAGTGTTTACCCTTAAGATTTGGAGACATTATTAGATAATATTATTAAATGCTAATAATATTAGATACTTAATAAGATATTATTAAATAATTAATAATATTAGATAATGAATAAAATATTATTAAATGATTAATAATATTAGATAATCTTAGAAGATTTATAAGGTATTATTAAAGGATGAATAATACCACAAGGCTAATAAAATATTATTAAATTGTTAATAATATTAGATAATTGTTTGAACTATATTAAATAGTTAATATAGGTTCTTTGTGTTTGAAATATTATCAAGTAGTGATAATATTTCCTAAGTGTTTATGTACCCGTAATTATTCAATTATATGGTTCACAAGAGTTATAAAGGTCATTATACTTACATGTATATGATACTAATTTAAAATCAAACTGATTTAATTATTAGGTCCGTACAAGGATTGTTAAATTAAGTTGGTTAGCAGTAGACAACGCACGAGGCAAGTTCTTCTTAATCCTAACTTGTATTTATTGTTGCAAGTTTTCTTCAACTGTAATTACATTGAGCAATTTAATTATTATTGAGCAAGTATCTACACTCGTAATTATTTGACAAAGCTTAAAGTGGATTAATTATCTAAAATTATTCCACATCATTACTTGTTATGGTATTCGCACATAGTGCTTTTGCAAATGTTATAGTTCATTAATTCAAGAACTGTTTAAGAATGTCTAAACTAATTGTTTCGGCTAGATAATGCATATTTAAATTCATCAAATTGAATATTTTAAAAGTTTATCCAAACCAATTGTTGGTGCAGATTCTTATAGTAAGACTGAGAATGAACAACCCTAGTTAAAGGGGATTTTTATTTGTCGGGAAACCGAATTTGCGCAAGAAATCTAAATGTTATGCATATACATAGGACATAAGAGGATTGATCCCCTCAAGTGTCCCATTTTTTTTCGAGGTGTCAGATATATATATATGTCTGTTCTACCTTAGTTGCAGTTCATAGTCATTAAAGACCACTCAGCAGTAAAGAGTCAATCCATTCTTATATTGAAACATTGATTCTTGATTTCTTTCACAACTGTTATTCATTGTTGAAAGCCCTAATGATTATTTCCCTTTTTATCATGATATATCTTATGTTGTTGTTTATAAACTTGCTGAGCCATTTAGTTGTTTATTCTTACTATATCATGACTTATTTTCAGCGAAACCTGAATGTTCTAAACAAGACAAAGGAAAGGGGAAAGCAAACGCTTAGATTAGTATATGCATGCTAGATTTAAATTACTATTATGTAATTTCCTTGTAAATCTTTTGTATTCCCTTAAGATATGTAATGTCTATGTTAAGGTTAATCGACTTTAGGAAGTGTAGCCTTTTTATAAGGAACATTTTATATTATTCTGTAAAGTTTAAATGCAATTTATGTATTTAATTGTTAGTAAGTATTGTACAGTGGAGAACCAAACCCGAGGTTACGGAACCCGAATTTGGGGTCGTCACAGTAGTCCCCTAGCTTCTTCTTCTTTGATAAGATCTATTTCATGAACCTCAAGTTGCTAAGCATCTACTCTTATGCATCTGCGAATGAGATATTAATGTCTAATTTCTTGAATACCTCCAAAAACTTCGAAAATTGCTTGTAAAGCTTGTTCTTTTGAAGTATTTGTGGGAATGGCACATGTGGCATGTCGACGCCGGGATTTTAGTCGTTTCGTTTTTTAATATTAAAAGCCCTTTCCAATTTTAGCCTTTTGAATTAAATGTGATTTTGAAAAGGGTCGGCTTAATGTCGACGGGTTTTGAAAGATCGATTTCTTTATGAGCCAATTGACCAGAGCCGCCAGTTGGTATATTTGAAATGGATGTACCAACTCATCTGAATTTTGTTTTCGTAATCGCTGGCTCATATGTGACTCCGAGTTAATTGGTCCGCAAACCGAGATTCATAGAGTTCGGGGGCTTGCTTAAGCGAGGGGAAGGTGTTAGGCACCCCCCGACTTCCGTGAAACACGGTTACCGCAATCTTGATGTATTCCTATCCTTTTTAAATCCTAAAATGTGTGTGTGCGCGTGTGTGTGTGCGTGTGCGTGTGTGCCTAAATGAATGTCGTTGGAATGTTTTATTTTTGCAAGTGCTTCAGAAATCCCGTTGACCCTATGCACGAAGGATTTTGACTTAATCGAAGAGTTCATCTTTTATTGTTTTTGTTTCGATAATAAAACCGATGATATTTTGTAAAACATATTTTTCAAATCCTTCGACAAATAGGAATAGAGCTCATCCGACACTTACAATTTTATTTTAGCCTACGGATGATCTAATATCCTAGTTTGATTGATTTTATGAAAATCTTCATCTTTTCATTCCAAAATTCTTTTTCCGTGTCGAAAAGGAAAAATCAAGCATTAAAAATAACGTTGGAGCTATTCATGGGCATGTGAGCCATCCAAATAACCCCAAACGCCCACAATCGCACATTTCACTATCATGGGGCCTTAAACCCGATTTTCGATCCGACATCGCTTTAAGGCCCAAAAATTACATATTTACAATACAAATGCATCGCCATCGCTACATACGTAAAAGCTAGAAAATAAACTGAAAGGATATCATCGGGAGGTTAGGAGGAGATTACATCCGCAAAAAATCCTCTCTAACCGTCCCTAATCCATAGATCTACAATATATTGACTACATTGGATCCAACTTTAAAATACACCGAATCAAACTATTTAAATAGCAATGCACTAAATATTTTCGGATCTACAGTAGATCCACCCAACAAATGCACAAATAAACGAATATTTACCGATTAAACTACTAAAGCAAAATAACCGAATTAAATCTAATAGATCTACAAAATCAAGAAATCACAAGAAAAAAAGTAAGATAAAACTTCAATAAAAGCTCCTTTTCACCTTGCAACACTTCAAAAATCGTTATATATTCCACTATCAAGCAAATAACAAGAGATTGATCAAGTGTTTGAGCAAAGAAAGTTGAACTTCTCACTATTTTGGGCCAACCCGTGGCTTTCTCTCTCTATTTCTCGCCTTTTCTCTCACTAAAATTCTTATTTTCTTCCTCCCTTTTTTTGCTCTCGGATGAAAATGGCCGCTGTATGGAGCTCCGCAGGCAGCCGCAGGTGCATCTGCGGCTGCCTGCTGTGGCCGTCCGTGCCGAAACCTCGGCTGCCGTGCGTTTTCTCGAGCCACAAAAAATGCCACGTGTCGTCGGCCGCAGATGCATCCGCGGCTGCCCAGCTTCCTTTTCTCGATTTTCGTGTCACGCAGTCTTAATCATCATTTTTTGTTGCATTATTTCGGAAGACTGTTACCTGATGTATAAATCGCTCTTTGTAAGCGTAGTGGTCATTAGTCGTCTTTTGTGATCAAATCAGGTTCTTCTGGATCAGCTGTTTTGCCTCGCCTTAAGTAACCTGATGCTCATTGTTTATTATGACAACTTTGACCGTAAGTCGTTGGGGTGGCTTCGGGTTGAGGTCCACCTTCCTTTTCGCATGTCGGGTCAAGTGACGACTTTGCCCTCCTGCCAGGGTTAGTACAAAAGTGCAAAATTTGGATGTCTACATGGCACAAACTGATTCTACTTAGGATTCTCCACTGCCTTCTTTCTCCTTGCCTCATGCATCCTAATTTTCTTTTCACCTTCACTATCATCTTGCATATCCAGATATACTATAATGTCCCAGAATTTTCACGTCATTAGTAATTAAATTATTAATTTAATTTCTAACTAGTTTTACGAGATTATTTAAATATTTTTATGTGATTAATTAATTAGAATTAATTAAAGGGGGGTCACTAATATGTTAATTAAATTAGTGAACAAACCCTAAAGTTTTAATATCAAAATAATTGATAAGTTTCTTTTTAATTAAATATTCAATTAAATTGAATATAATGAGTTAATTAAATATAATAAATTAATTAATATGATTATTAATTAATGTAAATAGTGTGAAATATTAATAATAATATTTATTAGTCCATTTAGTAATTTAATATTAATGGGTTAGAGTATTTAATTATTTAGTTAATCTAATTAATTATTTAATCATAAACTTGGATAATTAATGTGTAAACCTATTAAATTAGCCCAACATGGATCAATTAATAGCCCAAGTGTAGAATAACAAAACTTGGGAAACTAGAGGCCCAAACAATATAAAAGTGAGCCCAAATTAATTTCAAAAGATGTCCAAAGTTTGAGCCCACTTGGAATTTAATAATTAGTTTGTTAATAATTATTAAAGTAATGCATGTGACACCATTTTGAGACAAAAAAATCTGCATCAGCCGTGTGAGGAGGGAGAGAGTGCAAAGTGATTGGTTATTTTATTTTAATTTTCATTTATTTAATAAATGGTTGTTTGTGTAACGACCCCAAAATTTGACCCATTTTATTACCTTAAATTTCGTATTTATTAAACGTTATTTCCTTAACATTCGAATTTCGATTCGTTAATAATCTTTAATCACCTTAATTCATCCATTAATTGATTTTAAAATCATCAATTACCAAATTTTCGATATAAATTTTTTTCTTTTTCTCAATTCAATCAATGTATTAAAATCTTTGGATATTTAAAATCTTTATGTCTCGATCCTAGTCCCTGGATCTCAACCTTAACATTTTTCTTTTCTTTTACTAGTGTCATACATCTCAACATTCATAATTTAATATTGTTCATATCCATACAATTTTCTTTGTTTCATAATTCATAATTCATAATAATTTCTATCCTGACCATCATCATGAACAATCACAATTCATAATTTAACACTATTCGCTCTATCCAGATCCAACATATATGTACATACAAAATATTAATGTAACCTTGAGAAATTATCCACATTGAATTATAACATCAACATTTCATATTAATGTTCACAACCTTTTAGGAAAATCCGTCTCTATATAATCTGATATTCCTGAAATTCATTTCTTTCCTGCAAAAATGTTTATTAAGCAAGTAATGAGCACAATGGCTCAGCAAGTTCAACAGTTATACTTCACGTAACACATATCTTATCATGCTCGGTGTGTGTCATACATCATGTGCTTGTGCTTTTACTATAACAATATATCTCATATATATTCATATCGTTACAAAAAGTACACATTGTGGTCATATTAATCACGTATCACATAGCATATAATTTGTATGCATTTAAAACAAAATTACATATCATAACAGACAACATTTAACATTAAAGGACTGAAGAACTTGCCTGGATTGTAGAATTAATTAACAAATACCCTTCTATCGTGCTTCTCGTATGACCTATGATCATAAAATAATCAAATAATAATTATTTATCCTCTTATGATATTAATTTAATTAATTAATATCATCTCTAGACCAATTATTAAATAATATGGTTAATTAAATTAACCATGTTCCCTAATATATTCATTTAACTTAATATCCAACACCTTTAATACGGACAACCCGACTCATCGGATAAAATTTAGCATATCTGATTGTCTGAATTTTCATTTAATCATTTTCTAACTTTTAAACTTAATAGATTAATATTTAAAATATTTAAATATTAATCTCCAAAATTTAATATTTTTACAAAAATATTAAATTTAAATGCCCAAATATCATTTCTATATTTTTAGTATTTTTCTATAATTTTCTATGATTTTTAAACAATTTTTAAAAATTTATTTCATTAAAAACTAATTTTAGGGGCATTTTAGTAAATTTCGTGCCCTTAGGGACAAAATCGGAATATTCAGAAAAGCCCAGGGGCATTTTAGTAATTACCGCGCTCTGGGGACACGCTTGGTATTATCTGAAAAGGTCAGGGGCAAAATCGTCATTTCGCCCCTAAACCGCGACCGCGCATGGCGCGGAACTTCTTCCTCCGACTTTCTAGAAAACGGCGTTGTTTGGGCCACTGTAGAGATAGCCGCGCATTACGCGGCCGACCAGACTTTACGCCCAAAACGGAACCGTTTTATGTCCGGCTTCCGCAAAAAAATTGCCGCCGCGCATTGCGCGGGCGGCCTTTTTCATTTTAATGCGCGGCGGCCTTTTGCATTTTTCTTCTTTTTTTTCCTTCTGCAACAATTTTCTTTACCATTAAAACCAAATTTTTCCCCAACTTTTCACAATATAATAATTCTAAACATCATATAATACATATACATACATCCAAAAATTATCTAACATAATTATTCTAATTATTTACCAATTTTTTCACAAAATTATTTTATCATCATAAATATAAAAATAAACCAAATAAATTCATTTTATACCTTCTAATGCTTTGAAAATCTTCCTTGGAGGCTTGCTCTACTCCTTGATGACCCCAAATATTTTTTTCTTTTAGTAGTGGTGTTTTCCGGTGGTGGTGGTAGAGAGAGAAGAAATAAAGAGAGCTATGTTTGTTTGTTTTTGTTTTTGTTTTTTTCTTTTTCTTTTTCTTTTCTTTCTTTTGTTCTTCTTCTCACCATATATAAATCATAGTTGTATTAATTAGTTTTAAAACTTGTTCCCAGTCCACTGACTTTCCCTTTCTCGAAAATTCCCAAAAATCAAGCATGCAATTTTAATTTATTACATTACGTAATTATATCGTGTAATAAATATTTTATATAACATAAATAAAATATTTATTTTAATTCTCTAAAAAACATCATTTGATTTATAAATAATATTAATAGCTCTTTTGGGTAATTTACTTGACAAATTTTGTACACGCATAATGACATGCATATAGTTATCTGAGGTAATTTATACCTCCAAAAATTATAAAATAATTCATATAACATATAAAAATTATTTTTCATAATTTTTCACTTCATTACTTGGACAACATGTTACACTAACATGTTCACGTTTTTAAAATATTATCCTTCATAAAAGTCATAATAATTCCATTATACATAACCATAATTTTTAATAACTTAAAACATTTATTTTTCTCATTTATTTTCATTTCTTTACAATTTTCACTAACTTTCCTTATATAAATTATATAATTTATTATTATATAATTTATATAATTACCTTATCCTTATATAATTTTCATTTTACACAAAACACAATTTAATCTTCTTATATAAATTATATAATTATTCCTATATAATTTATATAATTATTATTTTCCTCATATTTCACTTTAATTTCCTTATATAAATTATGTAATTTATTATTATATAATTTATATAATTACATTTCTTCTCAATTAATTTCTACACTTCCTTCATAATTCTTAATTAAATCTAAAATCAACAATTATAATTTCACTAACTTCCTCCTTAACTTTTCATAAATTTTTCGGATTAATTTAATTATTAATCGCTTGATTTTCAAAATTAATGAAATTTATAATTATCAATTAAACATGCACATTTATATACAAATATATCTATATACATATCTATTTTCAGATTCCTCACATTTCCACACACCACCATTTACAAAATAAATTTCGTACTTCCATAATAATTTTATTGTACAATTTATTGTACCTTTACATATAATTTCTTTTATTTTTCATAAATTGTTTTTAAACAATTTATTTACTTTTCAATTAATTTAAATCAACATCAATTATCACCATCTCCATACCGATTTAATTTATCAATTAAATCCCTTCACATACTTTAAATCACATATAATTCACCAATACTTTAACAAACTTGATAATTCTGTTAATTAATTTCTTATTTAATTTTATTAAGGAAATCCGAAAATTCGGGTCTTCACATTCTTCCCCCCTTAACTGGATTCCGTCCTCGGAATCATAATTGTCGTAATAGTAATACTTATTTTATTTATAGCGCTTTGTTATACCTTTATATTGATAGATAACCACTAAATCCATAATAATCATATTTTATCTTCTTAATATCCATAACTTACACGAATAACTCCAATAAAATCATAATTGTCAGAATATTCAATTCTTAAATCACATTCACAATTTCTTTGTGACTATAAAGCTTTAGCTTTTTCCTTGATGTATTTATCAAGATATATTCTCATTTTTCGAAAACTTTCTTTTCTCTAATCGTACTTAACCAACTTATTTCATACCTTCTATTATACCTCATTTATACTCTGTACATTCATCTTTTTCTTCTTAATTCACATTCATAATCTTCTTCACATTTCATAATTCATTCTTTAATACTTCCATTATTCAACATTAGGTTTTAAATACTAACCTTTACTTGATTCATCATAATCCTTATTTGAAATTATTCTAAAATTCCTGGGGTATCACATTAATCCCTCTTTCATAAAATTTCGTCCTCGAAATTTCTATATACTCGTACTTCATAATTTCTTTACATTTATTCCACATATCTTTATTTCCTTCCTTTCTCGTAGTCATTGCACATTACAATTTTCTAATCCATTACATTTCATACTTTCTTTACTTCACAATTATTGCTTTCATTATCACTCACATTTAAATAATACTACCCCATCCTACCATCCAATCTTCATAAGAGTAGAGGACTTCAAAAATTTTGTTTTGGAAGCTTTCACGCTTTGTTGAATGAACACTTATCCCGGTTAACAGTATTTCACTCCCAGAGTACCTTATACTGCAACCCACTAAAATAATGAACTTTCATAATAGTCTGAACATGATCCCGGTTTACAGTACTTCCCTCCCCGAGTACCTCATACTACAAACCCTGACAGTGGATCAGTTTGCCATTAAAATGATGGATGTTTCACCATACTGTGTTTCTTATACCAGGTGATCATTCGATCAACCTACAACATTCTTAATCTTTTTGTTCATCTCAGCCTTAGAATTCATTCAAAAAAAATTTGTTTAGTTATAACTTTCAAAGAATACGAATTCAATAATTATAATTTAAAATTTGTCTAGCTGAATCAATAGCTCAGACTTATATTTCTTCAACGCGTGTCTAGCTAAATCAATTAGCATAGACTTACTTAAAACACTTTACAACTCGCATAAATTTTTAAAACATTCATCATGTCAAAACTTTTTAAAACGTCTAGCCGAGTCAAATGGCAATGACTTATAGCTTTGACATACCTTCATAAATCAAAATCATTTATGACTTCATGTTACCGCATCATTTTGACAGTACGTTGAGAATTCTGTCGTTAATAATTCCTACACCATACTTTATGGTGTTGAATCATCTTATAACAAAATAGTACCGCACCGTCTCAACAACACGTTGAGCATTCCGTCATTCATCACATTTACACCGGGCTAAAAGGTGCATAGATGATTATTTTGAAATACATTTTGATATTAAAAATATTTTTGTCTAGCCGAAACAAGTAGCATAAACACTTTTTAAATCGCTTTAAAATTTCTTTTGTACTTTTCAAAACACATTCGTGCCAAATTAGCTTGAGGCCAAAAATTTCGAAGTCTAGCAAAGCTAGAAGAATGGGAATATCCTAAATTCCCTAACATTCATCTTCAGTTTCTTCACTTAAAATTTTAATTTATTGCTAGGACTATTTTCATTTATCATATTGAAATTTCTATCTACTCCACTTTTCTATACCCCCGTATAGTTCATCAAACTTGCCACACGTTATGAGTCCAGGAACTTACCACAAGAATATGAGTTTAAAAGCTTGTCCTAGCAATACATAGTCTAAGAACAAGTCAAAGACTATCCATATGCTGAGGGGCTCAAAACATATCATACAATTATGAGTCATGGACTTACCATATGCATGAGTTTTAAGAACTCGTGCCTAACTAATATTATCTATCTATCAAAATCGCTAGCGCGACTCTAACATTTCAATGATTATCACATAGTAACTGAGTAAACACAAATCCTCCAACCCATACAAAGGATTGTGTAATTCAATCACCACGTGAGTCTTCAATTGAAATTTCGTACCCAAACTTTCTGTCCCCTTATCATAACATTTCTGTCATTCAAGCTTTATCATTCTCTGAATTCTTCTTGTACTATTTCATAGTACCATATTTCTTTATAGCATCAAGCTATACTTTTTTGGATCATTAACAGGTCTTTCTGTTATTTCACATTCTCACTTGACCTCATCATAACCTTGATTTACAATCCATTCCTTACTCGTTTGCCTTATCTCGTGATCATATCGTTGTACGATCCTCTTACCATTCCTTATCATGTTATTATGATCTCTTTCTGTACGTTTTAGATTACCTTGTCATCCTTATTACTTAAATCATGTGTCCCCTAATTTTCTTTGAGATTCATCTTTGAATCGTTTCTAATATTCTTTCAGATATGTTTTTAATTCAACTTATAAATTTTCTCAATTCGTTTCATTCAAATTTTTCTTAACATCTTTATCTCTTCCTTATAATCTTATATTTTTTTCATATTTCCTTTACTTTAGCCAATATCTGAGATCCGTATTTCTTAACTTACATCTTTCTATCTTATTTCCCCCATGTTCATCAAACTTATCACGTATTTGGACTCAGAAACTTACCATAATCATATGGTTGAGGAGCTTGTCCTAGTCAGGCCATAGTCGCCCATTCGCTAAAGGGGCTCCACCATATAATCATGAGTCACGAGTTTACCATACGCTTGAGTTTTCAGAACACTCAACTAACCGTACTCTTTCTTACTCTAGGTTATAGCCTAAGGTATCATTTACCTAAGGTTTATAACCTCTAGCTCTGATACCAACTGTAGCGTCCCCGAAATTCGACCAACTTTATTCCTTTAAATTTTGTATTTATGATACATTATCTCCCTATCGTCCAAATTTCGGCCCGTTAACAAATCTTTCATCACCTAAATTGATCCATTATTTAATATCAATATCATCAATTACCAAATTTTCGGTATAAATTTTTCTTTTTCTTTTAATCATTGCATTAAAATATTTGGATATTTAAAATCCTTACATTTTGATCCTAGTCCCATGGATCGCAACCTTAACTTATTCTTTCTTTTACATGCATCATAAAGCTCAAAATTCAAAACTTAATATTGTTCGTATCCATACAAATTATTTTTGATTTCATAATCCATAATTAAGCCATTTAATAATTTCTATCATAACATCTATCTAGTACAATCACAGTTCAAAATTTAACTTGACTTATCCTGTCTGGATTCAACATATATGTACATACAAAATAGCACTATAAACTTAACAATAGTATTCACATTATGTTATTGAAATATAACAATAATGTTCACAACCTTTTGTGATTATCCGTCTTTAATCATCTGATATTTTTGAAATTCATTTCTTTCCTGCAAAAATGTTTATTAAGCAAGTAATGAGCACAACGGCTCAGCAAGTTCAACAGTTATGCTTCACATAGCACATACCTTATCATGCTTGGTGTGTGTCATACATCATGTGCTTGTGCTTTTACTATTGCTATACATCTCATATCGTTGCACAAAGAACACATTGTGGTCATATTAAACACATATCACATAGCACATAATTTGTATGTATTTAAAACAAGAATTATATATCATACAGTCCAACATTTAACATAAAAAGGGACTGAAGAACTTGCCTGGCGTCCAGTTATTTAATTGCTGGCTCAAAACCCTCTGTCGATGAGCCTATGATCATAAAATAACCAAATACTAATTATTCATCTCTTTATGATATTAATTTATTTAATTAATATCATTTTCGGACTAATTTTTAACTTATATGGTTAACTACATTAAACTCTTCCCTTAATATATTCATTTAACTTAATATAAGACATCCTCCATACGGACAACCCGGCTCATCGGATAAATTTTAGCATATCTGGTTGTCCAAAAATTTTATTTAAACATTTTTCTAAATTGTAACCATGCTAGATTAATATTTAAAGTATTTAAATATTAATCCTTAATATTTAATATTTATGCAAAAATATTAAATTTAATGCCCAAATATCATTTCTATATTTTTAGTATTTTTCTATAATTTTCTGGAATTTTTAAACAATTTTTAAACATTTATTTCATTAAAAACTAATTCTGGGGGCAATTTGGTAATTTCCGCAGCTAAAGGGACATATCCGGAATTTTTCGGAAAGGCTAGGGGCATTTTTTCTGTAATTTCCGCGTGTCATGGGACACGCTGGTCATTTTTCGGAAAGCTCAAGGGTATTTCTGTAATTTTGGTAGCTTTAGGGACTCAACCGGCATTAAAGGAAAAGGTCAGGGGCATTTCCGTAACTTCCGGAAAATGATCGGCCGCGCATTGCGCGGACAGACCTCCGGTCGACTCAAAACGACGTCGTTTCCTTCCTTTTTCCAGAATCTTCGTCCGCGCAAGGCGCGGCCGGACCTTCTTGGCGCAAAACGACGTCGTTTTGTTGCCCGCCTCAGACAAAACACGCCCGCGCAATGCGCGGGCCACTGTTCTTTTCTTCTCCCTGGTTTCCCGCACAGTGTACCACCTTACCAAAAATTATCATTTTACACCCAATTTTTCACAACCAAACTACTCTAAAAATCACATAATTCATACATCAATATCCAGAAATTATTTGAAATCATTATTCTAATTATTTATAATTTTTCCATAATAATAATTTATCACTAAAATTACATGAATAATTCAAATAATTGAATTATTTTACCTTCCTTAAAGCTTTACTTCTTCCTTTGATAGTCTCAAAACTTTCCTTTCTTGATGGTGGCTATGGAGCTTGCCGGCATGGTGGTGGTGATATTGGTGAGGGTGGCGGTAGGAGAGAAAAGAGAGAAGTTTGTGTTTGTTGCCTCTTTTCCTTTTTTTTTTCTTCTCATATTAGTTGCTTTTCCTTTCCTTTTATAATTAAAGGCATCAACTATTTTTAAAAATTTTGAGAAGTCCACCGACTTAGCCACTTGAAACTTTCGGACTCTAGCAAATTTTAAGCATAAAAAAATGTTTTAAACACATTACGTAATTATTTCGTGTAATAAATATTTTATATAATATATAAAATATTTATTTTAATTTTCCAAAAATCATAACATGATTTATAAATAATTTTAATACCTCTTTTGGTTACTTTACTTGACAAATTTTGTACACGCATAATGTCATGCATGTAATTATATGAGGTAATTTATATCTCCAAAAATCATAAAATAATTCATAGAACATTTAAAAATTATTTTTCGTAATTTTTTCACTTCGTTACTTGGACAACATGTTACATTAACATGTTCACGTTTCCGAAATATTATCTTTCATAAAAGTCATAATAATTCCATTATACATAATTATAATTTTTAATAACTTAAAACATTCCTTTTTCTTATTTATTATTCAATTTCTTTTATATTCATATTAATTTCTTTATATATAAATTATATAATTTAATATTATATAATTTATATAATTACATTCTCCTTTTAAATAATTTCTTAATTTCCTCCAACTTTATTCCATTTAATCGCCTTATATAAATTACATAATTATTCTTATATAATTTAAATAATTATTATTTTCTTCCTACCTTATTTTAATTTCCTTATATAAATTATATAATTTATTATTATATAATTTATATAATTACCTTTCCTTCTCAATTAATTTCTAAACCTCCTCCAAAATTCTTGATAAGTTCTAAAATCAATACATACAATTTTACCAACTCCCTCATTCACTTTTTATTTAAATTTGGATTAATTTAATTATTAATCCCTTTATTTCCATAATTAATGAAATTTAAGATTATCAATTAAACATTCACATATATAATATACAAATGTATATATATACATATTAAATTCATGCATTTACATTATCACATAACCTTATTTAAAACATAATTTCTGTACTTCCACAATAATTAAATTGTACCATTTATTGTACAATTACCTGAAATTTCTTTTATTCTTCATAAATTGTATTTACACAATTTATTTACTTTTCAATTATTTTAAATTCACATAATTCATCACCATCTTTGTACAAATTTAATTTACTAATTAAATCCCTTCAAACACTTTAAATAATAATTAACTTAAACAACCTTGATATTTTTATCAATTAATTCTTATTTGATATTATTAAAGGAATCCTGAAATTCGGATCCTCACATTCTTCCCCCCTTAACAGGATTCCGTCCTCGGAATCATAATTACCGTAATAATCATACATATATTATTTATAGCGCCTTGTTATACCTTTATATTGCTGAATAAACCCAATCCATAATAATCATAACCTACCTCTTAATATCCATAATTCACAGTTTTAACAAATGGCATCATACTGATCATAACAGTCGGACTATTAAATTCTTAACTTAATTCACAATTTCTTTGTAATACCACATTTCATATTTCTCTAAAAATTTCTTAATAAAACCTTAACTCGTTTCTTGATATACTTATCAAGATAGTTTCTTACTTTCTGAAAAATTTCCTTCCTTTTAATCATTCATCTTCTTACTCTATTATCTTATTTCATACCATCTATCGCACATCATTTATACTCTATACATTCGTCCTTCTTTTCTTAATTCATATAAATCTTCTTCACATTTCATAATTCATTTCTTAATACCTTCTATCATTCAACCCTAGGTTTTAATTGCTAACCTTTACTTAATTTTATCATAATCTTTATTTGGAATTATTTTTAAAATCCTGGGTGTCACATTCACCCCTCCTTCATAAAATTTCGTCCTCGAAATTTCTATGTACTCATACTTCACAATTTCTTTGCATTTATTCCACATATCTTTATTTCATTCTCGTAGTCATTGCACATTACACTTTTCTAATCCATCACATTTCATACTTTCTTTACTTCACAATTATTACCTTCATTATCGTTCATTACCCCATCCTACCATCCAATCTTCATAAGAGTAGAAGAATTCAAAAATTTTATTTTGGAAAAAAACTTTCATGCTATGCTGAATGAACATTTATCCCGATTTACAGTACTTCGCTCCCCGAGTACTTCATACTGCAAACCCTGACAGTGGATCAATCTGTCATTAAAGTGGTAGATGTTTCACCATACATTGGCACGCCAGATGATCAATTTGCAATGCTTGTATCTTGTTATGCCAGGTGACCATTCGATCAACCTGCAATAGTCTTAATCTTTTTGTTCATCTCAGCCATAGAATTCGTTCAAAAGTAATTTGATTGGGTATAATTTTCAAAGAATAGGAATTCAATATATTTCAAAATTTGTCCAGCTGAATCAATAGCTTAGACTTATATTTCTTCAATACTTGTCTAGCTAGGTCAATTAGCATAGACTTTCTTTTAACACTTTATAATCCGCAGAAATTTTTAAAACATTCATCATGTCAAAACTTTTCAAAATATCAAGCCGAGTCAAATGGCATTGACTTATAGTTCTGACATACCTTCATAAATCAAAATCATTTATGACTTCATGTTACCGCATCATCTTGACAGTCCGTTGAGAATTTCATCATTAACAATTCCTACACCATAAACCATATTTTATGGTGTTGAATCATCTTATGACGAAATAGTACCGCACCGTCTCAACAACACGTTGAGCATTCTGTCATTCATCACATCTACACCGGGCTAAACGATGCATGGATGATTATTTTAAAATACATTTTGATGTAAAATATTTTTGTCTAGCCGAAACAAATAGCATTGACACTTTGGAAATCGCTTAAAATTCATTTGTATTTTTCAAAGCACACTCGTGCCAAATCAACTTGAGGCCAAAATTTTCGAAATCTAGCAAAGCTAGAAGAGTGGGAATATCTTAATTTCCTAACATTCACCTTCAATTTCCTCACTTAATTATTAACTTTATTGTTAGGACTATTATTAATTATCATATTAAAATTTTTATCTACTCCACCTTTTCTTTACCCCCGTATAGTTCATCAAACTTGCCACACATTATGAGTCCAGGAACTTACCAAAAGAATATGAGTTTAGAAGCTTGTCCTAGCAATATGTAGTCTAAGAACAAATCAAAGACTATCCATATGCTGAGGGGCTCAAAACGTACCATACGATTATGAGTCATGGACTTACCATATGCATGAGTTTTAAGAACTCGTGCCTATACTGAATATTATTTACCTATCAGAAACTCTTAGCGCGACTCTAACATTTCAATGATTATCACATAGTAATTAAGTAAACACAAATCCCCCGCCCATACAAAGGATTGTGCAACTCAGTCACCATATGAGTCCTCAATTGAAATTTCGTACCCAAGATTCCTGCCCCCATATCATAACATTTCTGTCATTCATGTCTTATCACTCTCTGAATTCTTCTTGTACTATTTCATAGTACCATATCTCTTTATAGCATCAAGCTATACCTTGTTGGTCGTGAACAGGTCTTTCTATTATTTCACATTCCCACTTGATCCCATCATGACCTTGCTTTCAATCCATTCCTTTCTCGCTTCTCTTATCTTGTGATCGTATCGTAGTACGATCCTCTCGCTGTTCTTGATCATATTATTATGATCTCTTCCTATACGTTTTGGATTACCTTGTCTTATTTATTGCTTAAATCAGGTGTCCCCTGGTTTTATTTGAGATTCATCTTTGAATCATTTCAACTATTCTTTCAGATATGTTCTTAATTGGACTTATAAATTTTCTCAATTCGTTTCATTCAAATCTTTCTTAACATCTTTATCTCTTTCTTGTAATCTTATATTTTTTTCATATTTCCTTTACTTTAGCCAATATCTGAGATCCGTATTTCTTAACTTACATCTTTCTATCTTATTTCCCCCATGTTCATCAAACTTATCACGTATTTGGACTCAGGAACTTACCATAATCATATGGTTGAGGAGCTTGTCCTAGTCAGGCCATAGTCGCCCATTCGCTAAAGGGGCTCCACCATATAATCATGAGTCACGAGTTTACCATACGCTTGAGTTTTCAGAACACTCAACTAACCGTACTCTTTCTTACTCTAGGTTATAGCCTAAGATATCATTTACCTAAGGTTTATAACCTCTAGCTCTGATACCAACTGTAGCGTCCCCGAAATTCGACCAACTTTATTCCTTTAAATTTTGTATTTATGATACATTATCTCCCTATCGTCCAAATTTCGGCCCGTTAACAAATCTTTCATCACCTAAATTGATCCATTATTTAATATCAATATCATCAATTACCAAATTTTCGGTATAAATTTTTCTTTTTCTTTTAATCATTGCATTAAAATATTTGGATATTTAAAATTCTTACATTTCGATCCTAGTCCCATGGATCGCAACCTTAACTTATTCTTTCTTTTACATGCATCATAAAGCTCAAAATTCAAAACTTAATATTGTTCGTATCCATACAAATTATTTTTGATTTCATAATCCATAATTAAGCCATTTAATAATTTCTATCATAACATCTATCTAGTACAATCACAGTTCAAAATTTAACTTGACTTATCCTGTCTGGATTCAACATATATGTACATACAAAATAGCACTATAAACTTAACAATAGTATTCACATTATGTTATTGAAATATAACAATAATGTTCACAACCTTTTGTGATTATCCGTCTTTAATCATCTGATATTTTTGATATTCATTTCTTTCCTACAAAAATATTTATTAAGCAAGTAATGAGCACAACGGCTCAGCAAGTTCAACAGTTATGCTTCACATAGCACATACCTTATCATGCTTGGTGTGTGTCATACATCATGTGCTTGTGCTTTTACTATTGCTATACATCTCATATCGTTGCACAAAGAACACATTGTGGTCATATTAAACACGTATCACATAGCACATAATTTGTATGTATTTAAAACAAGAATTATATATCATACAGTCCAACATTTAACATAAAAAGGGACTGAAGAACTTGCCTGGCGTCCAGTTATTTAATTGCTAGCTCAAAACCCTCTGTCGATCAACCTATGATCATAAAATAACCAAATACTAATTATGCATCTCTTTATGATATTAATTTATTTAATTAATATCATTTCCGGACTAATTTTTAACTTATATGGTTAACTACATTAAACTCTTCCCTTAATATATTCATTTAACTTAATATAAGGCATCCTCCATACGGACAACCCGGCTCATCGGATAAATTTTAGCATATCTGGTTGTCCAAAAATTTTATTTAAACATTTTTCTAAATTGTAACCATGCTAGATTAATATTTAAAGTATTTAAATATTAATCCTTAATATTTAATATTTATGCAAAAATATTAAATTTAATGCCCAAATATCATTTCTATATTTTTAGTATTTTTCTATAATTTTCTGGAATTTTTAAACAATTTTTAAACATTTATTTCATTAAAAACTAATTCTGGGGGCAATTTGGTAATTTTCGCAGCTAAAGGGACATATCCGGAATTTTCCGGAAAGGCTAGGGGCATTTCTGTAATTTCCGCGCGTCATGGGACACGCTGGTCATTTTTCGGAATGCTCAGGGGTATTTCTGTAATTTTGGTAGCTTTAGGGACTCAACCGGCATTAAAGGAAAAGGTTAGGGGCATTTCCGTAACTTCCGGAAAATGATCGGCCGCGCATTGCGCAGACAGACCTCCGGTCGACTCAAAACGACGTCGTTTCCTTCCCTTTTTCAGAATCTTCGTCCGCGCAAGGCGCGGCCGGACCTTCTTGGCGCAAAACGACGCCGTTTTGTTGCCCGCCTCAGACAAAACACGCCCGCGCAATGCGCGGGCCACTGTTCTTTTGTTCTCCCTGGTTTCGCGCACAATGTACCACCTTACCAAAAATTATCATTTTACACCCAATTTTTCACAACCAAACTACTCTAAAAATCACATAATTCATACATCAATATCCAGAAATTATTTGAAATCATTATTCTAATTATTTATAATTTTTCCATAATAATAATTTATCACTAAAATTACATGAATAATTCAAATAATTGAATTATTTTACCTTCCTTAAAGCTTTACTTCTTCCTTTGATAGTCTCAAAACTTTCCTTTCTTGATGGTGGCTATGGAGCTTGCCAGCATGGTGGTGATGATATTGGTGAGGGTGGCGGTAGGAGAGAAAAGAGAGAAGTTTGTGTTTGTTGCCTCTTTTCCTTTTTTTTTTTCTTCTCATATTAGTTGCTTCTCCTTTCCTTTTATAATTAAAGGCATCAACTATTTTTAAAAATTTTGAGAAGTCCACCGACTTAGCCACTTGAAACTTTCGGACTCAAATAAATTTTAAGCATAAAAAAATATTTTAAACACATTACGTAATTATTTCGTGTAATAAATATTTTATATAATATATAAAATATTTATTTTAATTTTCCAAAAATCATAACATGATTTATAAATAATTTTAATACCTCTTTTGGGTACTTTACTTGACAAATTTTGTACACGCATAATGCCATGCATGTAATTATATGAGGTAATTTATACCTCCAAAAATCATAAAATAATTCATAGAACATTTAAAAATTATTTTTCGTAATTTTTTCACTTCGTTACTTGGACAACATGTTACATTAACATGTTCACGTTTCCAAAATATTATCTTTCATAAAAGTCATAATAATTCCATTATACATAATTATAATTTTTAATAACTTAAAACATTCCTTTTTCTTATTTATTATTCAATTTCTTTTATATTCATATTAATTTCTTTATATATAAATTATATAATTTAATATTATTTAATTTATATAATTACATTCTCTTTTTAAATAATTTCTTAATTTCCTCCAACTTTATTCCATTTAATCGCCTTATATAAATTACATAATTATTCTTATATAATTTATATAATTATTATTTTCTTCATACCTTATTTTAATTTCCTTATATAAATTATATAATTTATTATTATATAATTTATATAATTACCTTTCCTTCTCAATTAATTTCTAAACCTCCTCCAAAATTCTTGATAAGTTCTAAAATCAATACATACAATTTTACCAACTCCCTCATTCACTTTTTATTTAAATTTGGATTAATTTAATTATTAATCCCTTTATTTCCATAATTAATGAAATTTAAGATTATCAATTAAACATTCACATATATAATATACAAATGTATATATATACATATTAAATTCATGCATTTACATTATCACATAACCTTATTTAAAACATAATTTCTGTACTTCCACAATAATTAAATTGTACCATTTATTGTACAATTACCTGAAATTTCTTTTATTCTTCATAAATTGTATTTACACAATTTATTTACTTTTCAATTATTTTAAATTCACATAATTCATCACCATCTTTGTACAAATTTAATTTACTAATTAAATCCCTTCAAACACTTTAAATAATAATTAACTTAAACAACCTTGATATTTTTATCAATTAATTCTTATTTGATATTATTAAAGGAATCCTGAAATTCGGATCCTCACAGATACCAACTGTAACGACCCTGAAATTCGACCCATTTTATTACCTTAAATTTCATATTTATTAAAAATTATTTCCTTAACGTTCGAATTTCGGTTCGTTAATAATCTTTAATCACCTTAATTCATCTATTAATTAATTTTAAAATCATCAATTACCAAATTTTCGGTATAAATTTTTTTCTTTTTCTCAATTCAATCAATGTATTAAAATCTTTGGATATTTAAAATCTTTACGTCTCGATCCTAGTCCCTGGATCGCAACCTTAACCTTTTTCTTTTCTTTTACTAGTGTCATACAGCTCAACATTCACAATTTAATATTGTTCATATCCATACAATTTTCTTTGTTTCATAATTCATAATAATTTCTATCCTGACCATCATCATGAGCAATCACAATTCATAATTTAACTCTATTCGCTCTATCCAGATCCAACATATATGTACATACAAAATATTAATGTAACCTTGAGAAATTATCCACATTGAATTATAACATCAACATTTCATATTAATGTTCACAACCTTTTAGGAAAATTCGTCTCTATATAATCTGATATTCCTGAAATTCATTTCTTTCCAGCAAAAATGTTTATTAAGCAAGTAATGAGCACAATGGCTCAGCAAGTTCAACAGTTATACTTCACGTAGCACATATCTTATCATGCTCGGTGTGTGTCATACATCATGTGCTTGTGCTTTTACTATAGCAATATATCTCATATATATTCATATCGTTGCACAAAGTACACATTGTGGTCATATTAATCACGTATCACATAGCACATAATTTGTATGCATTTAAAACAAAATTACATATCATAACAGACAACATTTAACATTAAAGGACTGAAAAACATGCGTGGATTGTAGAATTAATTAACAAATACCCTTCTATCGTGCTTCTCGTATGACCTATGATCATAAAATAATCAAATAATAATTATTTATCCTCTTATGATATTAATTTAATTAATTAATATCATCTCTGGACCAATTATTAAATAATATGGTTAATTAAATTAACTATGTTCCCTAATATATTCATTTAACTTAATATCCAACACCTTTAATACGGACAACCCGGCTCATCGAATAAAATTTAGCATATCTGGTTGTCCGAATTTTGATCTAATCATTTTCTAACTTTTAAACTTAATAGATTAATATTTAAAATATTTAAACATTAATTTCCAAAATTTAATATTTTTACAAAAATATTAAATTTAATGCCCAAATATCATTTCTATATTTTTAGTATTTTTCTATAATTTTCTATGATTTTTAAACAATTTTTAAGCATTTATTTCATTAAAAACTAATTTTGGGGGCATTTTAGTAAATTCTGCGCCCTTAGGGACAAAATCAGAATTTCTGGAAAAGCCCAGGGGCATTTTAATAATTACCTTTACATATAATTTCTTTTATTTTTCATAAATTATTTTTAAACAATTTATTTATTTTTCGATTAATTTAAATCAACATCAATTATCACCATCTCCATACCGATTTAATTTATCAATTAAATCCCTTCACATACTTTAACAAACTTGATAATTCTGTTAATTAATTTCTTATTTAATTTTATTAAGGAAATTCAAAAATTCGGGTCCTCACAGCTTGTTTGGTTTTTGTAGTACATAGACACCATCCCTCTTTTCACCTAATGTGTTTAGTTTGTGTAAGTATCCAATAGCTAGCATATGATGGTCTAGATTATTAGATATATTATGTGTATCTATTATTTTCAAGTATATTTGCATTAGTAAGACATTGCACTTCATTTTATTTTTCTAAGTCCAAAAGAGAGAGTAGAGAGAAAATTGTGGTGAGAGCAAAATATTTGAGAGAGCAATGATAAAGAAGGAGGAGGAGTTCATTTTTTTCATGCCTTCAAACCTCACCACGTATTTTGGAAGAAAAATAAAACCATTAAATCAAGGTAATGGTTATTTTAAATGTAGGTTTGTTTTTAAATTAAATAAATCATCATGTTAGTATAAACATGTTAATATAGTTAGTAATGTGTATTAGTAATATTTATGTCATGCTTGAGTTTAATATGCTTTGTTTGTATTTTGTATATTTTGTATGCTAAAAACATGTGTTTGGTAGTGTGTAAACAAGTCTCAAAATAATGACCAAAAATATTTTTTATAAAATTTAGAGTTAATATTCTAATATTATAGAACATTAAATCATGAGAAAAACATAATTTGAATCACTCAAAATGGAGTTATACACAAAAAGTTATGATTTATAGTAGTTTATTTGGTATAATAATTTTTATGAAATAAATGGAATTAAATCATGGGAAATTAAATTTTCATGTTATAAATTAATATTAAGTGATTGGTAATTTTTTTGAATTTTTATTGAGGAGTTAAAGCTTACTTGATGGTATAATTTTTATTAAAGTGTGTATTACCGGAACACTGTGAACAATCTGCTAAAGGGGAAAAAAACCAACTGGTCGCGCATTGCGCGCAAGGATTTAAGTGGCAGGACGCAAAGCCAAACGACCTCATTTGGCGTAAAAAATTTCCACTCCACACGTTATGCGCGGAAGCCGCCTCCGGGCTCTTCAAAACGACACCGTTTTGGAGCCCGATTTGAGTTAGGCTCGTGCAATGTGCGAGAGCTAATTTCGACGAAATTACAATTTTGCCCCTCCGTTCGTTTTTCTGCATAATTACTAATTTGCCCTCGGATCAGTTTTCAGTTTATTTACAAGTTTGCCATTCTGAAATTTTTTAATTAATTTAAACATTTAAAAATTAATTTAAAATTATAACAAAAATAATAATATTACAAAAATGATATTTGGGATTATATTTTCCATTTTGATTAATATTTAAATATTTTAAATATTAATCTAGTTAGCTAAATTATGGTTAAATTAAATAAATAAATAATTCATTAATTATTATTTAAAATGTTAATAATAAATAAAGGTGATAAATTAGCAATTATTATTTAATTCCTATTAAATAATAATTGAAGAGAGATAAAAATTTATAAATTAATTATTTATTATTTAAATATTATTAAATAATAAATATGGATAATTAAGTGTTGAAGGTTGTTTGATTTGATGATGATGACTGTTGTGCAAAAATGATTGTGGTAAAGGTGCTTACATAGTTGATTGTCAATGTGTATCTGACAAAGTGCTTATGTGTTAATGTGCTTATGTGCTTACTTGATTATGTGCGTAGATGTTCTAAAAGTGCTTATGTGGTTAATTGACAAAATGATTATATGTTAATCAAATTATGTGCCTACATGATCATGTGTGTATGATATATATTACCTATTTCATATACTATGATTTACACACTTGTATAACACAAATATGATCTTGTTGAAAACTATCTGATGCTTATAAAAGAGAATGAAAGTTATCTGGTTCAAAAGTTGTTAAGTCCTTTTAAAAAGATATATATGTACAAAGGACTTAGTTTTTTTTTAAAAGATCAGAAATGTTAAGTTGATCTTTCTATAGGAGTCACTCTGCATAAAAGATGCATGATATGAGCAGAGTAGCATTAGAATGAATCATTGTTGTATTTGTGTATGACAGAGTCTGTAAAGTCCTTTCAATATATATAATGATGTAATAATGTATGAAATGACTTAGTTAGAAAAGATCAAATCTGTTAGGTTGATCTTATGTTAGATCTGATCAGTTTATATGATCGTAGAATGGACTATATGATTCCAAACAAAGAAGACTCAACGATTCAGTATGATTCGTAGAGTGAAACATATGACTCCTTACCAGGATTACTCTACGATCATCAAAGAGAGACACATGTGCAAAAGGTCTACAGAATATAGAAGCTAAATTAAAGAACTGATCAAGTACAAATCGTAGAGCAAAACTCTACGATCGTCGAACAGATAGCTAAGCAAGCCAGCAGTTAACGCAGAACCAGAAAAGAAATGTACTCCACGATATACTCAAACTAGCAAGATCGTAGAGTAAACTTGAAGAACAAGCACATACGAGAACTATAGGATTTACACAGTTAGAAGAAATCATAGAGTGAAATAAGATGACAAAACAATGCAGAAAATTGTTCTACGCATGGAATAATCGTGGAGTAGAAATAAAGGATGTGTCAACGAAGACAATAACTCAATGATTCCACTGAAAAGCACTGCAGTCAGCAACTTCACAACTTTCACAGAAAGACAAGCTCGTAGAACGAAATCATAAAGCTAAGCACTGCAGACAAACTCTGCGAGCTGAATAGAATAGCAACATCGCAAAGTAAGTGAAAAGATCGCTCTAACTCAACGTTTTACTTGAGATACCTCAAGTAAAACTCATGGAGCTGAATTCGCAAAATTCAGAATGAATAGCCTATCACTCGACGAATTCACTGAGCAGTTCAGAACTAGTAAAAGAACAGAACGATAATATAGAGCAAGAGAAAAGAGAATAATCCTCGCCCAAATTCAAGAAAGATTAAGTGTTATCGAGAGTACAGATGCATGTCAGAGTCACAGAAGACTTTGTGCCTAAACGACTAAGTTAGGACCCACTGCTCAGGAAAATGGTGAATAAAGTCAGACGAATGGGACATCTCTGAATACATCAGAACAACTGGTTCTAAAAGTCAAGAAAAGTATTTATTGATGGATCAGAAGATTAATTAGCAAAGAATATAATAATCTTTGCTGAACAACTCTGGGAGTGCAACGACTATAAATTCAGAGAAAAGTTGAGCTACAGTTTGATATATCAGAACATGTCAGAAAAGGGAAAAAGAACTAACACAAGCTGCAAGAAGTCAACAACAAAGATATTGAGGATCTGCACAAAGCCAAATGAAAGCAACGGCATTTGTTTCAACGGTAAAGTATGCACAAAGATATAAAGGCTTTGATAATTCATAGATAAAGGAGTTGTTCGAAATACAAGAACGGATGGTGGACAACAACAGATCGTAGAGTGAAATAGAAAATGAATATGCTGAAGAACTCCACGATCCATCAGAACACTAATACTAAATTGAGAGAGACATAGAGTGAAATAACTCTATTACAAGAGAAGTGTTTAGAGCTGCTAGGCACGTGGTAGAGAGAAGCTTAAACTCCAACTTGATACAGACATGGAAGCAACTGAGTACCAAAAGGAAGGTGCATTATAGTCATCTCAGAAGCCCATCTCAAGAAGCTATAAACGGTCTATGATAAGAAAGAACAACTGAGTACCGAAAGGAAGGAGCTTCACAGTCATCTTAGGAGTTCGTCTCGAGAAGTTATCAAGTACCACAGGAGCTAAAGTACAAAAGCTTAGCAGCACAATGGGTGATCACAAGAAGATATTGAGCAAATAAAGAAGCCAAGCATCATTGCCAAACTCAATATCATTTCAAGAATGATCACATCCTCCTACTGAGTATTTAATGACAATGTACAACTCAGTAGCAACTCCAACATTTATCAACAAGCAAGGAGCCAAGTCTGTTGGACTTGAAGAGGGCAGTTATGTCCTTGTCTTAGTGACTAAAGGAGCCAAGTCTGCTGGACTTGAAGAGGGCAGTTATGTCCTTGTCTTAGTGACTAAACTAGCCAAACCTGCTAGGTTTGAAGGGTTCTTAGTGAACCAGAGTTTCCAGACCTGATGGGCTTGAAGGGTTCTGCATGAACCATTCTTAGTGGATTTCCTACTCGTCGTAATAGAAGAGTGGAGTAGGAGTTATTCAATCTCCGAAGCACTTTAAACTCTCTGGTGTCATTTACATTTTGTCATATATATATATATATATATATATATATATATATATATAACTGCTAAAAATGGTTTACTTGACAAGTGACTATCTTAAATACAGTCTTAACTCAACGGAGAAGCTTTACAAATCTTTAAGGGGAGTTTTCAAACTAATATTCCGTCGTGCAAACAAATCTTGATTAAATGAATTAATTGGTAATAAACTTTTCAAGTTAAGTAAAAAGTTTTTAAGAGATCTATTCACCCCCCCCCCCCCCCTCTCTTTCTAGATCATTTGTGTGCCTCTGGAACTAACATTAAGTAATTAATTATTATTTAATTAGCATTAAATAATGATTAATGGAAATTAAGTTATTAGATTAATAATTTATTATTTAGTGTAAATAATAAATAAGGATAAATAAATTGATTATTATTTAACCTTAAATAATAATTAAAATTAATTAAATAATTAATTATTATTTAATTGACATTAAATAATAATTTGAGAGGATTAAAATTTGTAAACTATTATTTAATTTCCTTAAATTAAATAATAAGTGATGTTAGTTACTTAGTTAATTATTAGTTGATTAATATTAAATTAAAGAATGTTAAAATTAAATCAATAATTATTTATTATTTAATTAATATTAAATAATAAGTATGTACAATTAGTTATTATTTATTCTAAGTAATAACTAAAGATAATTAATTAATTTCTATTTAATCAAGGTTAAATAGTAATTAAATAGAGATTGAGTTAATAAAATAATTTGAATCTAATTATGCTTTAATTAAACAATTGTAATAAGTTGTTTAAGGGTTTAATAAGTGTCCAACACTTAAAAAAAATATTTTCTAACTTATTAAATTATTAACCTAATTTGATCGAGGGTCTATAAGGTCAATAATATTGTTTTGACTGATGTAAATTATGTGTTAGTGCTTATGCGTGGTAGATAAGTTCCTTAGTGAGCGTATAGTTGTACATATACGCCGTACTAATTATTAGACCAACTTTATTAATGTTAGGTCTTTCAAAGCCAGTTAGTTAAAGCTAGACATTAATTGTAGCTGAGCAGACAGACAAGTTCTTTATCTCTAAACTCATTTTATTGAGTAAATTATTTATTTAAGCTTGAACTATAATTCCAAGCATGCTTTGAGTGGTTTAATTACTTTACAATTATTCCACATCAATATTGTTGTTATTCGCACTTGGTTTGTACAGTTCTTGACTTGTACTTATTTATTGTTCTATTGTTTAAAAAACTGTTCAAAGTAGGTCTAAGTCATTGTTCAACTAGACATTTATGTTAAAGATTTTAAAAGCTATCTAAATCATTGAAGATACGGATTCTTAGACTATTATGAACACCCCTCTATTATAGGGGAGTACCCTGTATCTAATATCAGGTACAAAATACGAAAATTAAATGTTATGCATACACATATTGTACTGAGGCTGATCCCCTCGGGTACATATTTCTGGTAGTAACCATTGGGTCAACCTGTTATTAACTCCAGTGGATATTTATGGTTCATAGTCTATTTGACTATCTTGATTCTAAAAGCAAATCATTATTCTTGCTTATTTTATTCATATTATTAAATTGTTCAACTATTCCTTTTGATTCTTGATATGTTCTTTCTTGTTGTTGAGCAAACTAGTTGCTCACCCTTGCTATGTCATGAAATCTTATTGCAGTGCAACCCGAGACTTCTGGGAAGAACAAGGGTAAGGGAAAGATGAAGTGATAGACTTCAGGATACATCCTTTTAGTTAACTAAATTACTTGTTATGTAATATAAACCCTAAATACTTTCTTAAGGGCATTTGTATACTTTTGGTATAAGGTTATCTTATCTTGGGACTAGTAACACCTTTTGAATGAACAACATATGTTTATTATTCCGCAATTAGTTATTGTATATTGTTTAGAAGTGGATGTTTGTATTGGATCGTGATGACCGGATCCGGGTATTTGAGACCCGAATTTTGGGGCGTCACAGGTTGGTATCAGAACTGTTGGTTAGAAACGTTAGAATTGCGAAACCTAAGTTATAACCTTAGTAGTAAACTCGTATTGAGTGTTACGAGATAAATCAGGGAGATTTGTCATATGTTGTTTTGATGAATTGGGGAATTCATCGAGTTGAGTCGTACCCAATGAAATATAATTTCATTTCTTCAATGAATATATTTTATTGTTGTACTGATGTTAGTTTTTCTGTTGTGTTGTAGGATGGCTATAGGCGAGATGAGCGGAGCTCGAGAGGACGTGGTATTCATTGATATACCAGTGGATATGCAGCAGTTGGTAGGGTATGCACCTGTTGCACCTATATCCCCGTTAGGAGAGTCCGATCTGGAGGAAGACGATGGTAGGGATGCCGCGGAGCCTGTAAGACCCCTAATTTTATGAAATATAAAATTTAATTTTTTCTTCATATATATTTTCATGAAACAGTAAATGGTTAAATTGATAAAGTTAAAAGCTAAGAATGTTATGTGCAAATTATATTAGGTCGGACAATATTCGTTTGGTCGGGGAACATTCGTTCTGTCGGGGAATATTCGCACGACGGTGCCGTACGAACCAATCATTGGTAGACCCCACAAACAATAATTGTCGGATATAGAAAATGACATAAACACTTTTTAAATGGTCAATGGTATTATCACTTTTAATTGTTAAAATATCTGGTGGTAAAAGAATAGTAATATACGGTATTACAAGTAACATACGATATTGCACAGTAGCACACGGTATTGCACAGTAGCACACGGCATTGCACAGTGTTTCGTATTATTAAACTGATAAAGTGGCTATCGTACAATATTTGACTTTATTGTCACATGCACAATAATTCATATTATTAAACTGATAATTGTCACAGTAGCATATGCACAGTAATTCACATTATTGAATCAATAATTGTCATGACACGGTAACGTATTCTTTCTTTTACATACTTTCTGCATTATTGTTATCTCTATTATAGTGTTAGTTAAACAGTTGTATTTCATTAATTAATTGACTTGATATCTAACTCAGAGAGCCAACTACACTGTATTTATAACAATTACTCATAATAATGAATAAGTGTGAATTATTGTTGAATAATTGAATTGATAAAGTTATTTATTTATAATATAAAGTTATGTGATATAAAATGAATGGTATAGATTAAAGATAATATAGAATTTGAAAAGGATGGTGTAGATTAAAAGATGATCTTTAAATGAATGATTTAGATTAAGAAAATCTTAAAAGATGAATGGTATAGATTAAAGATAATATAGAATTTGAAATGGATGATGTAGATTAAAAGATGATCTTTAAATGAATGGTTTAGATTAAAGAAATCTTAAAAGATGAAATGAATGGTATAGATTAAACATTATCTTGAAATGAACGGTTTGGATTAAATTAGGAAATCTTGGTTATGATAAGATTTTTGGCTATAAATAGAGGCATTAAGTTAAGGATTTTTCATAAACTTCCTTGTTCTTTCTTTCTCTCTCTAAATACTTCTTGTGTAAGTTCTCTCTAAGTGTGCTTAAGTCATCTTGAGTATTTGTGAGGATCTATAAGTGTACGTGTACTGTTCAAGTTAATCAACCTCATTTAAATCAATATCCAGTCACGTGTTAAGGTAAGGGACTATCATTCTTTGATTCACGAAAATAATATCGTTTATCTCTTACTCATAAGATGTGTCATTTATTTTCATGTATTAAATTGTGTGAATAACCTTACGGCGCAAATTACAGCATGTTGGTGAATAACCTTTCGTATTCATTCCTTATTAATCTCTGAGAATAACCTTACTGAGCGGATTACCGCTTATTTGGTGAATAACTCTTCGTACTCAATTTTTATTAAATTGTGGGAATAACCTTACGGCGCGGATTACCGCCTGTTAGTGAATAACCTTTCGTATTCATTCCTTATTAATCTCTGAGAATAACCTGACTACGCGGATTACCGCATGTTTGGTGAATTACTCTTTGTATTCATTTCTTATTTGTCTCTTGTGGAAATAATTTATTTACACGAATTATCACATGATACTTTTATTCCATATTCGTTTGTCATATCATTTTCTTTCATATTCGTAAGTGATATTATTTTTCGTTATACTCATAAGGGATACCATCTTTTTCATCTTCCATTATTCAAACTTACTATGGTAAGGGATATTAATTTCCTTCTCTTTTTGTTAATCAAACTTGCTACAGTAAGGGATATTATTTTCTTTCATACACCTACATCGAAACTTATTATCGAACTATTGCTTCTATAATTCCTGAAAATATTATATGTTCCATAATAGTTGCACTCCATCATTTCAATTGAATGATCCTATTTACGTGAACCTTTCTATTAAACTGTTGTTTGGTATAATTATGACCAAATGCTGAATCTGGTATAATCATGACCGTTGGTGTTATATTGAATGTCTTTGGCCCGTAGTACAAAGATGAACTGTTGATCTGCATGATTATGATCAGGAACTGTGAATTGTATTATCTTGACTAATGGTATTTCAGATAATAAAAGTTGATGATATTTTTCCTAAAAAGAGAACTGAGTGGACATTATAGTCTGCATTATTCTTCTAATAGATTGCTCATTCCGCTGCTATTATTGATCTGAACATTGTTCAAGAATTTAACTGTAGTTTTTGATATAAACCTTGTAGTCTTTTGTATTCTATCAAGAACTCAACTGTTGAAGGCTAATGATAATTTATTCGTCATTATCTTAGTCATGATATTCTTTACTGAGCTATTTGAGCCCACCCTTTCTTTTGGTCCATTGTTTTCAACAGAAGATGGGAACGTAGATGGGTCTAGCCAGGGAATGGAGTGAGAGTCTGAGGGATAGCTATTGTAGTCTTCACATGTTGTAAAATAGTGTGACAATAATCGTGAAAAACTTAGTTATGTATTATTATATACTGTATTGTTGTATGTTGTACTACTTGTAATAATTTTGTTGTAGTCTTTTGACAACTCAAGTGTGGGCTGTGTGGGCACAGATTTGGGGGTGTCACAGTTTGTATCAGAGCTTAGGGATATGATCTTTAATGGAGATCTGGGGTTAAAACTAGGAGGGGAGAGACGAATAGAATCAGTCACTAGTGTGTCCTACCTAAATTAGATTCTGTTATCTAATGAGTTGATTTGAATATAGGGACAGGAAGTGATAAGTCGATTTGTTTAACTAACATTTATTTTGTGACTACAGTTGAATATGGCATATGAAAATCAGGAAGTTAACAATGGAGTGCCCGAAACAAGTGTACCTGCGAATCAAGAGGCGACGAATAATCTTCCTACAAACTCAGAGTTGAATATTTTGCCTAAGGCAAAATTTATGCGTGTTTTATCCAGTAAGGATGAAGGTGAAAACTCTACTGCAGTCATTCCAGATCATTTCTTAGAAGCAATTAAAGGATGTAATGAACTTGCAGAAATTATTGCCTTTAATCTGCTCACTAATTGGAAGGATTATATCACTTGGTTATGCTCGATAACAAAGGATAAGAATATATGGACTTTTCATATCAGTCTTTGGGATTTATGGTGTTCCAGCTATGATTTTCAAGATTATTTAAAAATGATGTTTCTATATTTTTGGGCATTACAATTTAGAGGAATTCAGGTTAAGTTAGTCACTATCGTGAAAACTGCAATCTATCGAAAATACTATTTTAATGAAAATCATTAGTACGTTACTACTAATGAAGTTGATTAATCCGAGAAACAATTGGCTAGAAAATTATTCAATGGTATTCCCATGGTTGAAATACGTGAAGATCCAGATGAATTATTCAGAATTCGATTTGATGATAACAGTCAAGAATCGAATGAAGTGATAACCGGTGAGTTATTCACAAATTCTCGTGAAGTTTACGCTTTGTTAGATACTGGCTCTACCCATTCTTTTATCTCACCGGCATGTGCTCAGAGTTTAAACTTAACTCCTAAAAATTTGGACTTTGACATATCAGTTGAAACCCCATTAGGAGAAGTGACCATTACATCTACTGTTTATAAATCTTGCCTAGTTCAAATCAACAACTTCACATTACCTGTTGACCTTATTTCTTTGGAGATGCATGAATTTGATGTGATTTTAGGAATTGATTGGTTGACTACCCATCATGCTAAAATTGATTGTTTTCATACGATTTTTAGTTTTCATATTCCTAATCAACCTGTCATGCAAATTCAAGCAACTAAACCATTGAAATCTATAACTGTTATTTCTAGTCATAAAGCCATTCGTTTATTGAAAAATGGATGTCAAGCCTTTTTAGCTCATGTCACTGATTTGAACAAAAATACGTCAAACTTGAATGAAATTCCCATTGTTAATGAGTTTCCTGACGTTTTTCCTAAGGAACTTCCTGGCTTACCCTCAAACCGTGAAATTGAATTTTGTATTGATCTTGAACCCGGTACCAAGCCCATTTCCAAAGCTCCATACCGAATGGCACCCATTGAACTTCAAGAGTTAAAAGTTCAACTACAGGAATTGTTGGATACCGGTTTCATTCGTCTGAGTGCATCACCTCGGGGTGCTCCTGTTCTATTTATGAAGAAGAAAGACGTGAGTATGAGATTGTGCATTGACTACCGAGAATTAAACCATGTCACCATCAAAAATAAGTACCCGTTACCTCGGATTGATGACATGTTTGATCAATTGCAAGGTGCTCAACATTTCTCAAAGTTTGATCTCCGTTCTGGATATCATCAGTTAAAGGTTAAAGCTGAGGACATTCCAAAGACTGCTTTCAGAACTCGTTATGGGCATTATGAGTTCTTAGTCATGCCTTTTGGACTAACTAATGCTCCTGCAGCTTTCATGGACATGATGAACCGGATATTCAAGGAACATTTGGATCATTTTGTAGTTGTCTTTATTGATGACATTCTCATATACTCCAAGAGTCGTGAGGATCATGAACAACACCTGAGTTTAATACTCCAAAAGCTACGTGAGAACAAATTGTATGCCAAGCTGAAGAAGTGTGAGTTTTGGCTTGAGGAAGTCACGTTCCTTGGGCATGTGATTTCCAGTAAGGGAATATCAGTTGATCCTGCAAAGATCGAAGCGATATTAAATTGGGAGCAACCTCGGTCAGTAACTGAAGTCCGAAGTTTTTTGGGCTTAGCTGGTTATTATCGGAGATTCGTAGAAGGATTTTCTCGAATCGCCACTCCATTAACTCAGCTGACTCGGAAAAGTATAAAATTCGTATGGAACGAGGAATGCGAGAAAAGTTTTCAAGAACTCAAGAAGAGACTTATTTCAGCTCCTGTTCTGACCATACCATCAGGATCAGGAGAATTTGTTATCTACAGCGATGATTCAGGTAAAGGTCTAGGCTATGTCCCTATGCAACATGGAAAGGTTATAGCCTATGCCTCTCGACAACTCAAAGATTATGAGAAAAATTATCCTATTCATGATCTAGAGTTGGCAGCAGTCATTTTCGCGTTGAAGATCTGGAGACACTACTTGTACGGAGAAAAAGTGGATATCTATACGGATCATAAAAGTCTCAAGTATTTCTTCACCCAGAAGGAACTTAACATGCGACAACGACGTTGGCTTGAGCTGTTGAAGGATTATGACCACACAATCCAGTATCACCCGAGAAAGGCGAATGTTGTAGCTGACGCATTGAGCAGAAGATCTTATGCGAGTACAAGTGCACTGCTGACAACACAAAAAAGTATTTTGTACGACTTGCAAAAGATGGGGATAGAGCTAAAAACACCAATGACCCACTTGAAGATTGCGCACGTACGAGTAGAACCAGCCTTAATCGATAAAATTAAAGTTGCTCAAGCTACTGATCTAGAGCTGATGAATATGATGAAGAAAGTACAAGAAGGTGCTATTCCTGAGGCAAGAATCGACGAGAAAGGAATACTTCGAGTTAACTCTTGACTCTGTGTTCCTAACGATCCTGAATTAAAGCATGAAATCATGATGGGGGCACACAACACGCCGTTTGCAATCCACCCAGGGAGTACCAAGATGTATCGAGATCTTCGACATACATTTTGGTGGAACAATATGAAAAGGGAGATTGCAGAGTTTATCTCAAGGTGCCTAACTTGTCAATGTGTCAAGACAGAGCATCAAGTGCCTAAGGGTCCATTACAACCACTTGAGGTTCCCGAATGGAAGTGGGAACACATCAATATGGATTTCGTGACGGGTCTTCCCAAAGTTTCTCAAGGTTTAGATGCAATTTGGGTTATCGTAGATAGATTGACCAAATCCGCTCATTTCTTGCCTATACGAGAAAACTTTTCACTTGAACGTCTTGTCGGTATGTACATAAATGAGATTATGAGATTGCATGGCATGCCAATTTCCATAGTTTTTGATCGAGATCCTAGATTCACTTCACGCTTTTAGATCAGTTTACAAAAAGCTATGGGCATTGAACTATGTTTTAGTTCTGCATACCATCCTCAAACGGACGGACAATTGGAAAGGACGATCCACACCCTCGAAGATCTTGTGAGACTTTGTGTACTAGACTTCAAAGGAAGTTGGGATAAGTACTTGCCATTGTTGGAATTTTCTTACAACAACAGTTACCAAACAAGCATAGGCATGGCTCCATTTGAGGCTTTATATGGAAAAACAGAAAAGATCCAAATGATTCGACAATGAATACAGACCGCACAAGAACGACAAAAGAGTGATGCTGATCTTCATCGGAGAGACGAAAGTTTCAACGTCGGAGATCATGTATTCTTACGTGTTTCTCCATGGAAAGGGGTTACGAGATTCGGAAAGGGAGGAAAGCTCAACCCTCAATTTATTGGCCCATTTGAAATCCTCGATCGAATAGGAACCGTAACCTACAGACTAGCCCTACCACCAAGTATGTCTCGTATCCATAACGTTTTTCACATATCTATGTTACGTAAATATATGAAGGACCCAAACCACGTCATTGAGTTTGAACCAGACGTTATAGTAGAGGATTTAACATACGAGGAGGTATCTGTTAAGATCCCAGATAAGAAGGAGCAAATCCCACGCTCAAAGGTTATACCTCAAGTTAAGGTTTTATGGAAGAACCAAGATACTAAGGAAATGACTTGGGAGCTAGAATCTGAGATGAAATCTAAGTATCCTTACCTCTTCGATATGACAAGTACGTCAATTTCGGGGACGAAATTTCATAAGGATGAAAGGTTGTAAGACCCCGAATTTTATGAAATATAAAATTTAATTTTCTCTTCATATATATTTTCATGAAACAGTAAATGGTTAAATTGATAAAGTTAAAAGTTAAGGATGTTATGTGTAAATTATATTATGTTGGACAATATTCGTTTGGTCGGGGAATATTCATTCTGTCAGGGAATATCCGTACGACGGCGTCGTACGAACCAATCATTGGTGGACCCCACAAAGAATAATTGTCGGATATAGAAAATGACATAAACAATTTTTAAATGGTCAATGGTACTATCACTTTTACTTGTTAAAATATCCGGTGGTAAAAGAATAGTAATATACGGTATTATAAGTAACATACGGTATTGCATAGTAGCACACGGCATTGCACAGTGTTTCTTATTATTAAACTGATAAAGTGGTTATCGTACAATATTTGACTTTATTGTCACATGCACAATAATTCATATTATTAAACTGATAATTGTCACAGTAGCATATGCACAGTAATTCACATTATTGAATCAATAATTGTCATGACACGGTAACGTATTCTTTCTTTTACATATTTTCTGCATTATTGTTATCTCTATTATGGTGTTAGTTAAACAATTGTATTTCATTAATTAATTGACTTGATATCTAACTCAGAGAGCCAACTACACTGTATTTATAACAATTAGTCATAATAATGAATAAGTGTGAATTATTGTTGAATAATTGAATTGATAAAGTTATTTATTTATAATATAAAGTTATGTGATATAAAATGAATGGTATAGATTAAAGATAATATAGAATTTGAAAAGGATGGTGTAGATTAAAAGATGATCTTTAAATGAATGATTTAGATTAAGAAAATCTTAAAAGATGAATGGTATAGATTAAAGATAATATAGAATTTGAAATAGATGATGTAGATTAAAAGATGATCTTTAAATGAATGGTTTAGATTAAAGAAATCTTAAAAGATGAAATGAATGGTATAGATTAAACATTATCTTGAAATGAACGGTTTGGATTAAATTAGGAAATCTTGGTTATGATAAGATTTTTGGCTATAAATAGAGGCATTAACTTAAAGATTTTTCATAAACTTCCTTGTTCTTTCTTTCTCTCTCTAAATACTTCTTGTGTAAGTTCTCTCTAAGTGTGCTTAAGTCATCTTGAGTATTTATGAGGATCTATAAGTGTACGTGTACTGTTCAAGTTAATTAACCTCATTTAAATCAATATCCAGTCACGTGTTAAGGTAAGGGACTATCATTCTTTGATTTACGAAAATAATATCGTTTATCTCTTACTCATAAGATGTGTCATTTATTTTCATGTATTAAATTGTGGGAATAACCTTACAGTGTGGATTACCGCATGTTGGTGAATAACCTTTCATATTCATTCCTTATTAATCTCTGAGAATAACCTTACTGAGCGGATTACCGCCTGTTTGGTGAATAACTCTTCGTACTCAATTTTTATTAAATTGTGGAAATAGCCTTACGGCGCGGATTACCGCCTGTTAGTGAATAATCTTTCGTATTCATTCCTTATTAATCTCTGAGATTAACCTGACTACGCGGATTACCGCATGTTTGGTGAATTATTATTTGTATTCATTTCTTATTTCTCTCTTGTAAAAATAACTTGTTTACACGAATTATCACATGACACTTTTATTCCATATTCGTTTGTAATATCATTTTCTTTCATATTCGTAAGTGATATCATTTTCCGTTATACTCATAAGGGATACCATCCTTTTCATCTTCTATTATTCAAACTTACTATGGTAAGGGATATTAATTTCATTCATTTTTTGTTAATCAAACCTGCTACGGTAAGGGATATTATTTTCTTTCATACTCCTACGTCGAAACTTATTATGAAACTATTGCTTCTATAATTCCTGAAAATATTATATGTTCCATAATAGTTGCACTCCATCATTTCAATTGAATCATCCTATTTACGTGAACCTTTCTATTGAACTGTTGTTTGGTATAATTATGACCAAAGGCTGAATCTGGTATAATCATGACCGTTGGTGTTATATTGAATGTCTTTGGCCCGTAGTGCAAAGATGAACTGTTGATCTGCATGATTATGATCAGGAACTGTGAATTGTATTATCTTGACTAATGGTATTTCAGATGATAAAAGTTGATGATGTTTTTCCTAAAAAGGGAACCGAGTGGACATTATAGTCTGCATTATTCTTCTAATAGATTGTTCATTCCGCTGGTATTATTGATCTGAACATTGTTCAAGAATTTAACTGCAGTTTTTAATATAAACCTTGTAGTCTATTGTATTCTATCAAGAACTCAATAGTCCATAATCAATCTCATTTATTATCATATATATCAACATATATATCAATAAATAATATTCATCGCATGAATTAAATAAAACATTCCATATATGTATTGGTATCATTTAATGGGCAATTAAAGTTGCATGAAATCCAATTTCATGCTTAAAATAAACTTTTTATATTAATTATAAAATTATTTATAAAAATAAACTATTTATTTTTATCATTTTAAAATTACCCAAAATAAACTCTTTTATTTTGAAACTTTAAAATCTTCACAAAATTACCAAACTGTTTGGCTAATTAATATATATTGTTAATATATCATATATATTAATAATATATATATTAATGGTAGTTTATATATATATATATATATATATATATATATATATATATATATATATATATCTTACCCGAAATCTTGCTGCTACGGATACCCGAAATCTTGCTGCTATATATATATATATATATATATATATATATATATATATATCCCCAAAATCCGCGGGTGCTTCACATATATATATATATATACTAAAACAGCCCAAAACCGAGCATGCCAACGTTTTCGGGACAAACCAATTCGGTAGTAGCCAGGGGTGGCTCAAGACAATATGAGGCCTAAAGCGATATTTATTTATTTTTGGATAATGCTAAAGCGATATTTTTAATGAGGCCTTCTATGTTTGGTACATTTTTTATTGACTTTTATGGTCAAATTGATCATTTTTTGAATAAATATAGCTTATTATTATTTAATATATATGTAAAAAGCCTATAAACATTATAAATTATATAAAATTTAGTACTAATCTCAATGTTTACTTTTTTAAAAATCTAAATATATATGTTTAATTGTTAATTTTAAAAATGGTCAAGTTGACTACAAAAATCAATGGAGAACTTTTATTTTGGGACGGAAGGAGTATTAATAATTTTTATTTAAATGAGGCTTTTTTTTATACTGTTAATTTTTTTTTACTTATTTAATATTTGAATTGGATTATGGGCCCTAAAAAATTATTTAGCTTATATTTTATAAGACCTTTTTATATGAATTATTTATGATGTTTAAAAAATTTGGGGCCTTCTTTGAAATGGGGCCTAAAGCGCAGGCTTTTTTATTTATTAAGTTGGGCCGGCCCTGGTAGTAGCAGCACTTTACCGAAACCTGCTTGTTACTTTATCAATATATCATATATATATATTTTATAGTAATCAATTCCAAAAAAGTAGGGGACAAGCCACATTACCAAAAAAAAAAAAGGGATGTTCCTTTGTTGTTATATATATATATATATATATATATATATATATATATATATATATATATATATAGATATATAGATTTATATTCCGAAAAAGACAAAACAAACTACTTTGTTTTAAAATCCGGGACAACCAATGGCTTCGGGTGATATATAGATATATATATATATATATATATATATATATATATATATATTATAGCACAAAGCCGCCGCAGCCTTTTGTATCCGAAACAGCAGCCATGCTTTTACCGAAACAGTGAATAAAAAAAAAACTTTTCATATTCGGTAATTAAACAATTTCGGTATATAAAAAATAATTTTATACAACAAATTATACCCAATAAATTATTCTAAATATATACCCATACATATATGAGATCAAAACAATTAATAATTCGCATAAAGTTTGGCTTTTGATGCCACTGTTGGTTTGCAATATTCATAGACGCAATCAAATTGCATAAAATAACGGAAGCATGGTAAAATCAAATTTCAAAAATTTACAAACCATAATCCAGGATCGACCTTTATGGGCAATTATTAATTAACAAAGAAGAAGTTAGAGATATACCATAGTAGAACTCAAAGTTTCAACGGGTACAAGTTCACCTCCAAATCCTTCGCGTTCTCCTTGAATTTCACCGATTGGTTTCCAATGATCAATGTAAGCCACCCAAGTGTTTGGCCTCTAGAGGTGATCCACCAAGGAATAATAATAATTCAAGAAGTAAGTTATGGCAAACCCTAGTTTTCTCTCTCTAGAGAATATGCGAGTACTCTCCCAAAAACTTATGGAAGTGTATGTGTGTAATCTTAATCCATAATAAGACTTCTCTTATTTATAGATTTAGTAAACCCTCCTAACACCTTTAGAAATATGGTTTTTAATTAAACTCCTAATCTAATTAGGAACTTAATTGATTTAATATAATAATTATAATTCCTAAACTATTTAGGAACTTAATTATTAATTATGAGAGTACTCTTATTAATTAATTCCTAAACCATTTAGGAACTAAATAATAATAATAATAGTAATAATAATAATAAGACTCATCTTATTAATTTATAATTAGTATTTCCAAAATACTAAATAATAAATATTAAGCTATTTAATTTATTCTATCCACACAGTATAAATTTAATATACTTAATTCATTATTACAATTATGTCATTTACTTCTTAAATAATTATTTTCCTTTTGCGGTGTGACCCTTTAGGTTCTCCATATTAAACCGGTTATAGAATAAATTAATTAGAACTATTCTAATCTTATTTATATAAATAAATTAAACTATTTAATTTATTTAAATAAATAATATTTATTCCATAATAAGGGTAAGCCCCTTTAGCGATCAACGACTTTTCAAATAATATAGATTTCAACATTTAATCACAAAAGAACCCATTCAGCGAATAGTTACCGTACAATTCAATCATTCTACCTCACAATGTCCCAATCAAATATAAGACATGGTATTACTGTCAAGTCTTATTTTATTTGATTATATGTGTTTCGATCCTTAAATGAATAACTCTAATTAATGTAAATTAGAAATTACTTTCTAATTTTCATTCTGCCTTGACCAAGGACTATTGAGTTGTCATTTATCGAATCGCATAGGATATTCTCTTCTTTTACTAGAAGTGGTAGATTCTTTGTTGATCATTCACCTATCTCCATGTATGACTTATTATATTCAATCATACCCTTTGATACACCCTAAAAGTTTTAAGGAATATGTCAAAATATAATTCATCATACACAAGATACTATGATGATCTCAAGTCCAAGGATCACTTGTACTACTATCACAAAAGGAACTCCTATTGACATGCAAGTAAGACTCCATTAGGTGTTCCTCGAGCGAGTCACGTTCAGTGAACTTATTCTCTAATAAGCACCTACATACTTGCTTTAGTGTCTCTACGCAAATGATTATGAGATCAATCATCCTCTTCATAAGAGCAAGCATAGTATGTACTAATCTATCCGGATTCACTAATCCCCATTTTAGTGATCCAACGATTAGGAACAATTTTAGTTTTGAGCTATCTTGAATTTAGATCTCATTAGCATGATCTTCATCATGGTTCTAAAAGCATTGCTCGAAAACTATGGGTTTATCCATTTGATTAATTCTAGTAATTAATCATAAATAAAGAAATGCCTTGATACTTTTATTAATAAATAAACAAGATTACAAAGTATGTATGCTTATCACATCAAATGTGATTGGCTTGAGGGCATACTACTTTCAAGCACCTGGAGGAGCAGAACCAGATTCATCAGCAGACCGAGGACCAGTAGAGGGACACAACTTACATATTCTCTGGTGAGAACATGGAGCTAAAGGAGAGGATAGCCAATTTGTAGGCCAAAATTCAGCAGTTGGAGAGCGTTGCACCTTCATTGGGTCCTACTGTGCAGCAGCTTATGATCTAGAATAGTCAGCTGAGGCAGACGGTAGAGAAGTTAGATGCTAGGGAGATGGCGAGTTAGACAATTCTCTAGACCATCAGGGCTGAGCTTGATAGGGAGAGAGCCGCTAGGATCAACACCTTGGAGTATGCCCTTGGTACTTCGTTTGATCGACTGAGGCATCGAGTTACGAGACACCCTAGGGAGGCGGGTAACAACAGACGCTCGATTCGTCGCCGTATAGTGGAGGTGTGAGGATCCGAATTTTCAGGATTTTCTTAATAATATTAACTGAGAATTTAATTGATAAAATTATCAAGTTTGTTTAAATTAATTATTATTTTATGTGATTTAAGGTATGTGATGAGATTTAATTAGTAAATTAAATCTATACATAGATCATGACGAATTGTATTAATTTAAAATAATTGGAAAGTAAATAAATTGTTTAAAAACAATTTATGAAGAATAAGAGAAATTTCTTGTAAATGCACAACAAAATTATTATGAAAATACGAAAATTATAGTTAAATGGTATTATGTGGTAATGTGAAATATATGATTTAGATATGTGTGTGTGTGTATGTGTGTGTGTGTGTGTGTGTATATATATATATATATATATATATATATATATATATATATATATATATAAATGTGCATGTTTAATTGATAATTATAAATTTTATTAATTATGGAAATTAAGGAATTAATAATTAAATTAATCCAGAAAATTTATGAAAAGTTAATGAGGAAGTTAGTAAAATTAGAAATATTGATTATATAATTAATCAATAATTATGGTGGAAGTTTGGAATTAATAAAGAAGAAAAATAATTATATAAATTATATAATAATAAATTATATAATTTATATAAGGAAATTAAAGTGAAATATGAGAAAAATAATAATTATATAAATTATATAGGATTAATTATATAATTTATATAAGAAGATTAAATTGAATAAGGTTGGAAGAAATTTTTTATAAATTGTATTGGTGTAAAATGGAAATTATGTAATGAGAAAGTAATTATATAAATTATATAATAAATTATATAATTTATATAATAAAAGTTAGTGTAAATTGTAAAGAAATGAAAATAAATGAGAAAAATGAATGTTTTAATTTATTAAAAATTATGTTTAGGTATAATTGAATTTTCATGATTTTTATGAGGAATAATATGTCGAAATCGTGAACATGTTAGTGTAACATGTTGTCCAAGTAACAAAGTGAAAAATTATGAAAAATAATTTTTATAAGTGGTATTAATTATTTTATGAATTTTGGAGGTATAAATTACCTCATATAATTACATGCATGCTATTATGCGTGTACAAAATTTGTCAGGTAAAGTACCCAAAAAAAAGGGTCTAAATATTAATTATAAATCATATTATGATTTTTAGTGAATTAAAATAAATATTTTATATACATTATATAAAATATTTATTACACGAAATAACTACGTAATGTATTAAATTATTTAATTTTGTATGTTTGTTGCTTATCTGAATTGGCCAAAGTCGGTGGAAGTGTCAAGTTTTTCCAAATTGCTTAAGTGTTTGTAATATAAAAGAAAAAGAAGAAACAAGGAAACAAAAAGAAAATGAAAAGCCAACAACCAAATAAAACCATTTCTTTCTCCATCTTCTCCCGCCACCACGCCATCGAACATCACCACCACAAGAGAGAGAAATATTTGATGCCACGAAGTGAAGAAAAAGCTTCAATGGAAAGGATTTTCAAAGCTTTGAAAGGTATAAATCCTTGTTTTTAATTTATTTTGTGAAATTATGGTGATAAAATAATTATGTGGAAAATTAGAAAATAATTAGAATAAATTCTAAATAAATTAAGGATGTATATTTATGAATTATATGATATTTGGAGTAGTGTTGTTGTGAGCCAAAAAAAATTCGGATGCGGGTGTTAAACGACGCCGTTTTGGGGCGTGCGGACGAGAGGGTCGCGCAATGCGCGAAGGATCGAGAAACAGCTGCGAAACGACGCCATTTGGCATCGGAAGTGGGGGGCCGCGAGCCATGGGTGGCCGACGGCAAGTGGGAAAATTACGGACGTGCCCCTGGCCTTTTACGGTAATTACCAGCATGTCTCTTGGCCACGAAAATTACAACCGTGCCCTTTAGCTTTTCTAGAAATAGCGATCGTGTCCTGATTGCACCAAAATTACGAAAATGCCCCTGTGCTTTTCGAAAAATTCCTGTTGTGTCTCTAAGGGCGCGGAAATAACCAAAATGCCCCCAGAAGTTATTTTTAATTGAAATAAATTTTTAAAATTGCTTAAAAAATTATAGAAAAATACTAAAAATATAAAAATGATGTTTGGGCATTAAATTTAATATTTTTGTAAGAATATTAAATATTGGAGATTAATATTTAAATATTTTAAATATTAATCTATTAAGCTTAAAAGTTAGAAAATGAATAAATGAAAATTCGGACAACCGAATATGCTAAAAATTTATCCGATGAGCCGGGTTGTCCGTATTAAAGTTGTTTGATATTAAGTTAAATAAATATATTAAGGAATGAGGTTAAAATAGTTAACCATACTAGTTAATAATTAACCAAGTACCCTAAAATAAATCGACGGGTAGGGTTAATTATACTATAGATGATATTAATTAAGGAAATTAATATCATAAAGAGATGATTAATTATTATTTGATTATTTTATGATTGCAGGTTGTACGAGAAGCATTATAGAATGGGTAATCATTAGTTCTTCAATACAGACAAGTTCTTCAGTACTTGTATATTAAATGTTTGTCTGATATGATATATAATTCTTATTCAAATGCATATAAATTATGTGTTATGTGATATATGTCGATAATATGACAACTATGTGTACTTTGTGCAATGATGTGAGACATATTGCTATAGTAGAAGCACATCACATGATGTATGACACACACCGAGTATGTTAAGGTATGTGCTACGTGAAGCATGAAATGTGTTAACCATTGAACTTGCTGAGCCGTTGTGCTCATTCCTTGCATAAAATAAACTTTTGCAGGTAAAGAAACAATGTTCTGGAATAACGGATTATGTTAGAGAGATTACCATAGAAGGTTGTAAATGTCATTGTTATAATTTCAATATCATAATTTAATGTAAATACAGTTGCTAAGTTTAAATTGATGTTTTGTATATGTTTACTTATATGTTGGATCCAGTTATGATGAATAGAGTTAAAATGTGAAATGTAATCGTTCAAGATCATTGTTACGATAAAGGGTATTATATATTCAATTATGAAACAGAGAAAATTTGTATGGATATGAACAATATTAAATTGTGAATGTTGAGCTTTATGACACTGGTAATAGAAAGAAAAAGTAAAGGTTGCGATCCAGGGACTAGGATCGAAATGTAAGAATTTTTAAATGTTAAATATTTTCATACAATGATTGAGAAAAAGAAAAAGAAAAAAAAAATATACGAGAATTTTGATAATTGATGATTTTAAAATCAATTAATGGATCAATTAAAGTGATTAAAGATTTATTAACGGACCGAAATTTGGACATAAGGAAAATAATGTTTAATTAATATGGAATTTAAGGTAATAAAGTTGATCAAATTTCGGGGTCGTTACAGGAGGAGTTGACCAAGCAGGCTTTACGCAAGGCTATTCGTAGGACTGTTCACCGCAGTAGACGGTGATTTATTGTTGTTATGTTATTTGTACCTAGTAGTAGTAAGTCTCACCTTTTGTTTCTATTAGGGATGTTTCAACTGTTGTAAGCCCTTATGTTTTGATGTATGCATAAGATGTCAGTTAGACCCCAACTTTTGTTCTGCTAGAGGGGTTGATGGTAGTGAATCCTTACTTTTGTTCGTTAGAGGATAGTCGTTGTTAGGCAACTTGTGCCTTAAGCATTTATAGAAGTATGCCACTTGTTGAGTTTGTACGAAAACATTGGTATATGAATATAAATGCAGTTATTTCCTTGTTTAAATCAAATGTGCTTGATATATAGTTTTGAATTTAAATGTTAATTTGGCTAACATAATGCGTAGAACTATAAGAGTAAGTCTAAGATTTGCTCTTTAGCAGATCATGCCAAGAGGTAGACCATGCAATCAACGTATCCCAAAGTTAGAGAGTGAGGTTGGCGATTAACCCAATCCTATGAGGATGTTTGCGGAGATGCTGGTGAAAGCCATGCAAGCTAGACCGCCACCAGTGGTACTACAACCAACACCGCAGCCAGCGCCGCAGTTGGCAAATTTCAAATATTTCAAACTGGTTGGACCACCAGAGTTCAAGGGAACTCTAAACCAGATCGAGGCACAGACTTGGATCGAGAAAATGGAGAAGGTATTTGAGGTCGCTAGGGTGGCCGAAGAACAGAAGACTAGTTTCGCTACCTTCGTGATGAAGGGGGAGGCGAACTACTGGTGGAAGGCCAACAAGGGCCGTGCGGGAGAAGGTGTCATTACTTGGGAACACTTTAAAGAAATGTTTCTGGAAAACTACTTTCCAAAAAACATGTAGCAAGAAATGGAGGTGAAATTCCTCGAGTTAAAACAGAGAAGCATCTCTGTGGCCGAGTATGCGGCCAAGTTTAATGAGTTGGCAAGGTTCGCAACTCATCAAGTTGATACTGAGGCTAGGAAGGCTCAGAGGTTTGAGCTGGGACTGAAGCCGTGGGTATATTGTTCTGTGGCAGTATTGAGGATTAAGAGTTTTTCAGAACTGTTGGAAAGGGAAATCATTGCAGAGGGTGACAGTGAGGATCTGGCTAAATTCAATCAAGAGTGGAAGAAAAGTTATGAATGGCAGAAGGCGGGGAGCAGTGGAAGCAACAACCCCAATAAAAGGAAGTGGAATGAGAGCCAATCGTCTAAAGGCAACAAATTCGGAGGAGAGGCTAAGAAAGTTGGCAGATGCAACAATTGTGGTAAGAACAACACAGGCGAATGCTTGAAAGGCAAGAGTGTTTGCTATAGTTGCGGGCAGCCTGGACATATGGCTCCACAATGCTCAAAAAAGATGAAAGGAGTCTAGTTTTCCTGTGGAGCAACCGATCACCATGCTAAGGACTGCCCGAAGAGGAAGGGAGACGTTGTGAGTGACAAAAGAGGCAACAACAACAACAGCAGTAGGCTGAACATTGGAAGGCCAACCAGCTAGGCTAACTGACCCACAGCGCGCACCTTCAACATGACTGTGCAGGATGCAGTCGACTCCAAGGACTTGGTGTCAGGTATCATCCCGATCAATAGTATTAATGCATATGTATTGTTTGATTCGAGTGCTACCTGCTCATTTGTTTCTGAAGATTTTGCTAAGAGATTAGATTTACCTCAAGAAAAGCTAGAACACCCTATGAACGTAGAAGTATCAACCAAAGAAATCATTCCCGTAGACTACATTTATAGAAACTGTTGTGCTGAACTGTGAGGGTTTAGACTTAACGTGGATTTAATACCAATTCATCTGGGGGAGTTTGACGTAATCCTAGGGATGGATTGACTATCGAGTCACGGAGCGGTTATTGACTGTAAGAAGAAGTGTGTACACCTAAAGACTCCGAATAAGTCAAAAGTTATATTAGACCAAGCATGTCACCATGGGGAGCACCGGTTCTGTTTGTAAAGAAGAAGGATGGTTCGATGAGGCTTTGTATGGATTACCGGGAGTTGAACAAGGTCACCATTAAGAACAGGTATCTGCTGCCTAGAATTAATGATCTGTTTGATCAACTTAAGGGAGCAAAATACTTTTCGAAGATAGATTTGAGGACGAGTTATCATCAACTGAAGGTGAGGGAGGAGGATATCCCAAAAATGGCATTCAGAACTCGTTATGATCATTTCGAGTTTCTAGTGACGTTATTTGGACTGACGAATGCATCAGCGGCATTCATGAATATGATGAACAGAGTGTTCAAGCAGTACTTGGATAAGTTTGTGGTCGTATTCATTGATGACATATTGGTGTATTCGAAGACGGAGGAAGAACATGCAGAACATTTACGGATCGCATTGGAGGCTTTGAGAAGGGAGAAGTTGTACGCCAAGCTTTTTAAGTGTGAATTTTGGTTACAGATGGTGCAATTTCTAGGTCATGTTATTGACAAGGACGGTGTTTCTGTGACACCCCAGGATTTTACAGGATTTATAAATGAAGATTTTAATTAATTAAGTAAAGGTTATGAGATAAAAAAAACATAGTTTGAATGACAGAGTTTATTAAGGAATGAGTTATTATGTGATCAATGTGCTTATATGACCTATATGGTAGGTTGAATTTATGAATATTTGATTTTGATAAAGAAGGAAGGAATTAATGTATTGAATATATGGAAATGAGAAGGAATGATATATGAGTATTTGAAATGATTTAAGGAATTAATATTGGAGGATTTAATTAAGATAATCATTTGTTGGATGTGTAGATACAAAATGTAATACCCCGATAATGAATAGAAAGAATGTGATACGCAAGTATGATTTAAGTGGCATGTATGTATGAAGTAAATATGTAAAGAGATGTAAAGTTGTAATAAGGGTATTGTGAGATTAAACGATAATGCTGATGAATTTTGGTAATTCAGTTGAGGTTCGTTTTTTGATGAAGCGGTTTAAGAAAAGATGAGCAAATTGAATGTATTGGGATGTTGGAAATTAAATTTGATTGAATGTGGAACCGAAAGGGTGGTTCGTAGGAATTTAAGAATGAATATTATGCAAATTAATAATTTATTGTGATTTATTATGATTAATTGATGAAATGCAGTTTTGAAGCATGACAAAAGATATGGGATAATTAATGATGAAATAAAATTCGAGTATGATGAAACAAGTTTGGAGCAAAATGGACTTGAATTGGTGCAAAATTAAGTAAGTTATGATTTATTGAGAATTTAATTCTCTAGGAAATTGGATAAATGACCATGTTGCCCTTATTAAATTATGAAATAACAATTGTGTCCTATGTTGGCTTAATGACTAATATACCCTTAGAGAGCTATGTGAAATGACATAAAAGACCCCAACCATGCATGAGTTAAGTTTAACTAACTATGGTTAGTTGTTGGAGTAATAAATATATGTATATGTGTATGTATTAAGCAAGCAAAACTGATTTTATTACCAAGTTTCCAGCAACTTCGAAAGGTAAGAGAGAAAAGAGAGAGTGGAGAAAGGGTTTTGAAGGAAAACTTAAGAAATTCTCAAGAAGAAGTGATCAAGAGGAGCAAAGTAGCCATCAAAGTGAAGAATAAAGCTCTAACAAGCTTTAAAGCTAGAAGAAAGTTAACTTCATGAAGGTATAATCATGTTTTTATTATAAGAGTTGGTATTTATGAGTTTAAATGAAAGTTTGTGTATGGCTATGCATGAATCCTTGAAAAATAAGGGTTGATTATGGAGTTTGTGTGAGTTATATGCTATATGTTTAGTGAGTCATGAAACCTTAGGCTTAAAAGTTGGTTGAATAAAGTTGATGGACTATTCATGTATATTTTGAAGCTTGAAGTCATGATTTATGGAGAATCATGTGTAATATGTTGCTAAATTGATGAAAACCTAGATAAAAAGGTTGAACATGTTTGATTCACGTGAGATTTCATGTTAGCAAGCATAAAAAGTTCATGAAGGGTTGAAAACTATGAATTATTAAGGAAACGTTAGAATATTAGACTATACTTTGTGTATAGACTACGTAATAATCTTTAAAGTGACTTGGAAGATGCGGATAGGAGTTTTGTGATTACCTAAAGTTGTTGTATGTGTAAGTGATTATGCATGTTAAGTATAAAGTTTAAAGATTTGTAATTGGTTTAAAGATGTAAATAAGTAAAGTTGATAAAGTGCTATCAATGTGTAATTTTGGCCATTTTGTGTAATTGGTGATCAAATGAGGCCAAAAGGCTAAGTTTGATATTAATATATGTGTTTGAAATGATTTGAAAGTCATCTGGTTCGTATGGCGACAATTGTGAATTTTAAACGTTTTAAAACGTTCACCGACGTCCAAAACGAACCATTTAGAAAAATGTAGTCAAATGAAAAGTTATAAATGTTTTGAAGGCTCGTACAAGTTATATATGTGCTATGTGTGTTAAATGAAGTGTTGGAAGTAAGTTGAGCCAATAAGGAGTTAAGGACTGAAATTGAGTTTAAGCTTTTGAAATGAAAAGTTTTGAAATTTGATGAAAATGCAACCTAAAGTGTGATTTTTGGCAATTTTGTTGAATTAAAGGTGAAATAAAGTCAAATGACTTAGTTTTATGTAAATACACGTGTTAGGGTGGATTTGGTAATCAACGGATAGTAAATTGAATGAAAATGAGTTTCGAATGATCGAAATCGATTGTTTCGACTTGAAACGGATTTTTACGGACAAAACTCACCTCAAGTATAATTTAATGGTTTGAAAGTCTTAGACATGTCATATATGACCTATGTGAACTGTGTCAAGTGTTAGAATGGAGTTTTAAAGCATATGGCCAAAAATCACAAAGTTGGAAAATTTGAGTTTAAAAGTCAAAAATTTTCGAAGTGTTGAAAATGTTTTGAACATCCCTTCTAGGGGCTAATGTATCAATGATTTTAAAGATCCAAATGAGGCAAGTAGTATTTTTTAAAAATACTAGGTAGTAAGGTCTAGATGTGGTCCAAATTTGAGCTCAATTGGATGTAAGACGAAGGAGTTAAAAATCGACAAAGGTAGGGCAAAATCAGAAATTTCTGAACATTTGGCTGGGGCTAGATGTTTTGTACTAAATATCTAGCCAGGGCGCCATGTTACTGTTCACAACTGAGAACACTTCGCGGCCAGCGAAGTTTGACGGCATCGGGGCGAAATTTCTGTGCATTTGAAATTTTTTTAAGCTTCCAAAAAGCTATATTTTGATATGGAATGATAGAAATGGGTTATATAAACCCTAGAATTGATAATAATGGTTAAGTTAAAGGATGTTATGGTATAATGATATGATGAATGGCATAATATAGTATGCCTAAAGCTAAGCCAAACCATGTTAGGGGTTTTGTAAAAGGTCGGGAACGAGCTTGGATGTATTATTAACCTATGTAAGGTATAATACATCACGTGTGGAATAAATAGAGACTAATGATCTAATATTTATGGATTGAGTTTGACGAGTTATAGAATGTTTATGATCTTATAATGACATGTAAGTTGTATATTGACAGACAAGGTTCGGATTGAGCAAACCGACGCATTGAAGGATAGAAGGGCTAAGTGAGGCGGTACAGGTTAAATGTATATAAAGCGTAACAAGCAAGTTCTTCAGACTTAAACGTACTAATTGTACTACGTGGACTATGTGTTAATTGAAATAGGCACTCCGTGCCATTATGTGATCTAACTGTTAAATGCAATATGTGACATTAAATATAGCATGATAAGTAAAGGATGTATGATGCATTGATATAAACTGCAAGCATGTAAGGTGTTAACTGATTAACTTGTTGAGCTTTATGCTCATTCTTGCTATGAACTAACGTTTCAGGTACAGTACAAGAAGGCCGGAGGTTCCGGTGCAGCTAAGGTAAAGAACATGAATAAATGGATAAGCGGAAAGCAAGTTGGTTATATGCAAATTTGTGTAGATGCAAGATGTGTAATAGCTTAGTTTAAATGTTAAACCTAGACGATAAAAGCAGATGTATGGTCTGTAAATTCATATAGTTAGATTTGAATGAATGTATTATTTGTAATTATAGAAGGTAATGAGGCATGAGGATTGTATTATGGTGATAAGTCGAGTATGGATATAATGAAACTCGCATGTATGTTATAAATGTATATTTATAGGTATATGTGAACGGGATCAGATACAAATCAGGTATAATTTAACAGGGCCATACAAATGAATACATAATGGCGAAATTTTATTACTATCCTTACGTAAATCATAAATATATATATGTATGATCATAATAGGTCACAAATTAGTAATGTTTGACCTAAGTTTAATAAAAGGTAAAATGAACGTTGCGATCCTGAGACAGGTATTGAAAGTTGGTTTTAAAATGAAAAAAAAATGGACCACATTACGGTCAACTAAAGGTTATAAAGGTTAAAGATTAAGTTTTAACGCACGTGATTCCGGTTAATATGGATGTAAAGTTAATGGTTATGTTATCTAGAGATAATCGGATATAATTAAGGAAGGTTGGGATCTCGGGGCGTTACAGTTTCGGTGGATCCAGCGAAGGTGGAGGCAGTTATCAATTGGTAACAACCGAAGACGCCAACTGAGATTAGGAGTTTCTTAGGGTTAACGGGATATTATCGGAGATTCATTCAGGATTTTTCGAAGATAGCATCACTGTTGACCAATCTTACCCGAAAGGGTGTGAAGTTTGTTTGGTCGGAGAAGTGCGAGGAAGGTTTTATGGAGCTGAAGAAGAGGTTGAGTCAGGCACCAGTGTTGGCTTTACCGGACAACACGGGAGGTTTCGTAGTGTACAGTGATGCGTCACACAAGGGACTTGGTTGTGTACTAATGCAAAACGTCAAGGTCATTGCGTATGCGTCACGTCAGCTAAAGGATTATGAGAAGGGTTACCCGACTCATGACCTGGAGTTAGCAGCGGTAGTTTTCGCCCTAAAGATTTGGAGGCACTACCTGTATGGCGAGAACTGTGAGATATATACAGATCACAAAAGTCTGAAATATATATTCACTTAGAAGGAGTTGAATATGAGGCAACGCCAATGGTTAGAATTGATCAAAGACTACGACTGTGAGATTTTGTACCATCCGAGTAAGGCCAATGTAGTAGCAGATGCCTTGAACAGAAAAGGCAGGGAGAAGTTACTGAAGCTAACAAATCAGGAAGAGTTGGTGAGAGATTTCGAACGTTCGGAGTTGGATATCAAATATCCGATGGAGACAGACGAGAAGTTATTTACAGTAACAGCAAGCCCGACTTTATTAAACAAGATTAAAGAGGCTCAGGAAAAGGATGAAGACTGTGATAGTATTAAGAAGCGAATTGTTGAAGGCGAGGAGCTTAAGTACAAGATTGATAGCACAGGGTTGCTAAGGTTCGAAGGGAGAGTCTGGTACCGTTGGTTCCGGGGTTGCGGGAAGAGATTCTTTAGGAAGCTCACAGTACGAGATACTCAGTACATCCCGGAAGCAGGAAGATGTATCAGGATTTACGACAATACTTTTGGTGGCCGAATATGAAGAGGGAAGTGGCAGAATGCGTCAGTCGATGTCTGACATGCCAGCGGGTTAAAGCAAAGCATCAACGGCCGAGCGGACTGCTTCAACCACTAAAGATTTCAGAGCGGAAGTGGGAGCACATCACGATGGACTTTGTGGTGGGTTTGCCATCGACACATAAAGGTTTAGACGTCATCTGGGTAATAGTGGATCGTATGACCAAGTCAGCCCATTTTCTACCCATCAGAATACGGTATAATCTGGAGCAGTTAGTGAATCTCTATGTGAAGGAGATAGTGTCACGACATGGAGTGCCGGTACCGATTGTGTCCGACAGAGATCCGTGCTTCACGTCAAATTTTTGGAGAAGTCTACAAGTAAGGATGGAAACACAGTTGAGGTTAAGCACAGCGAACCATCATCAAACTGATGGCCAGAGCGAGCGAATAATTCAAACCCTAGAGGATTCGTAATGCATTTAAACGGCAGTTGGGACAACCATTTGCCACTAGTGGAGTTCGCCTACAACAACAGCTATCACACTAGTATCGGTATGCCACCGTACGAAGCGCTTTATGGAAGAAAGTGTCGAACACCGTGGTGTTGGGATGAGGTTGGTGAGCGAAGACTACTTGGACCTGAAATGGTGCAGCAGATTGCAGACATAGTACAACTTATCAAAAATCGAATGATAGCAACTCAAGATCATCAAAAGAAGTACGCGGATTTGCATCGCCAAAAGCGGGACTTCAACGTGGGCAGTTTCGTATTTCTGAAGGTATCTCCCTGGAAGGGGAAGATCCGTTTTGGCAAGAAAGGCAAGCTAAGCCCTAGGTTCATAGGACCGTTCGAAATCTTGAGGCGAGTCGGTGAAGTGGCGTACGAGGTAGCATTACCTCCTGAACTTGAGCACATTCACAATGTGTTTCATGTGTCAGTGTTGCGGCCGTATAAACCAGACTACAAGCACGTTATATCTTATGAACCAATTCAAGTTGAGAAGGACTTGTCATACGAAGAAGTTCCTGTTCAGATACTCGATAGGAAGGAACAAAAGCTTAGGAATAAGATAATTCATTCTGTCAAAGTACTTTGGAGGAATCACGCAATTGAAGAAGCTATGTGGGAACTAGAGGAGGAAATGAGGGCGAATTACCCGTTTTTATTTGAGTAACTTTATTTTACAATTCCGAGGACGGAATTTTTATAAGGGGGGGAAAATGTAATGTCCTAGAATTTCCACGTCATTATTAATTTAATTTCTAACGAGTTAGTTTTACGAGATTATTTAAATCTTTTTATGTGATTAATTAACTATGTGATTAAATGATTATGTGATTAATTGCTAGAATTAATTAAAGGGGGGTCACTAATATGTTAATTAAATTAGTGAACAAAACCCTAAAGTTTTAATATCAAAATAATTGATAAGTTTCCTATTAATTAAATATTTAATTAAATTGAATATAATGAGTTAATTAAATATAATAAATTAATTAATATGATTATTAATTAATGTAAATAATGTGAAATATTAATAATAATATTTATTAGTCCATTTAGTAATTTAATATTAATGGGTTAGAGTATTTAATTATTTAGTTAATCTAATTAATTATTTAATCATAAACTTTGATAATTAATGTGTAAACCTATTAAATTAGCCCAACATGGATCAATTAGTAGCACAAGTGTAGAATAATAAAACTTGGGAAACTAGAGGCCCAAACAATATAAAAGTGAGCCCAAATTAATTTCAAAAGATGTCTAAAGTTTGAGCCCACTTGGAATTTAATAATTAGTTTGTTAATAATTATTAAAGTAATGCATGTGACACCATTTTGGGACAAAAAAATCTGCATCAGCCATGTGAGGAGGGAGAGTGTGCAAAGTGATTGGTTATTTTATTTTATTTTTCATTTATTTAATAAATGGTTGTTTGTTTGGTTTTTGTAGTACATAGACACCATCTCTCTTTTCACCTAATGTGTTTAGCTTGTGTAAGTATCCAATAACTAGCATATGATGGTCTAGATTATTAGATATATTATGTGTATCTATTATTTTTCAAGTATACTTGCATTAGTAAGACATTGCACTTCATTTTATTTTTCTAAATCTAAAAGAGAGAGTGGAGAGAAAATTGTAGTGAGAGCAAAATATTTGAGAGAACAAGGATAAAGAAGGAAAAGGAGTTCATTTTGTTCATGCCTTCAAACCTCACCACCTATTTTTGAAGAAAAATAAAAATAGCTATTAAATCAAGGTAATGATTATTTTAAATGTAGCTTTGTTTTTAAATTAAATAAATCATCATATTAGTATAGTTAGTAATGTGTATTAGTAATATTTATGTCATACTTGAGTTTAATATGCTTTGTTTGTATTTTGGTATATTTTGTATGCTAAAAACATGTGTTTGGAAGTGTGTAAACAAGTCTCAAAATAATGACCAAAAATATTTTTTATAAAATTTAGAGTTAATGTTCTAATATTATAGAACATTAATTCATGAGAAAAATAAAGTTTGAATCACTCAAAATGGAGTTATACACAAAAAGTTATGATTTATAGTAATTTATTTGATATAATAATTTTTATGAAAAAAATGGAATTAAATCATGGGAAATTAAATTTTCATGTTATAAATTGATATTAAGTGATTGATAATTTTTTTGGATTTTTATTGAGGATTTAAAGCTTACTTGATGGTATAATTTTTATTAAAGTGTGTATTGCCGGAACACTGTGGACAATCTGCTAAAGGGAAAAAAAACTGGTTGGCCGCGCATTGCGCGCAAGGGTTTAGGTGGCAGGACACGGAGCCAAATGACATCGTTTGGCGTAGAAAAATTTCACTCCACGCGTTATGCGTGGAAGCAGCCTCCGGGCTCTTCAAAACGGCACCGTTTTGGAGCCCGGTTTGAGTTAAGCTCGTGCAATGTGCGGGAGCTAATTTTGACGATATTACAATTTTTCCTTCCGTTCGTTTTTCTGCATAATTACTAATTTGCCCTCGAATAAGTTTTCAGTTTATTTACAAGTTTGTCATTCTGTAAAATTTTAATTAATTTAAATATTTAAAAATTAATTTAAAATTATAACAAAAATAATAATATTACAAAAATGATATTTGGGATTATATTTTCCATTTTGATTAATATTTAAATATTTTAAATATTAATCTAGTTAGCTAAATTATGGTTAAGTTAAATAAATAAAAATTTCATTAATTATTATTTAAAATGTTAATAATAAATAAAGGTGATAAATTAACAATTATTATTTAATTCCAATTAAATAATAATTGAAGAGAGATAAAAATTTATAAATTAATTATTTATTATTTAAATATTATTAAATAATAAATAAGGATAATTAAGTAATTAATTATTATTTAAATAACATTAAATAATGATTAATGGAAATTAAGTTATTAGATTAACAATTTATTATTTAATGTAAATAATAAATAAGGATAAATAAATTGATTATTATTTAACCTTAAATAATAATTAAAATTAATTAAATAATTAATTATTATTTAATTGACATTAAATAATAATTACAGAGGATTAAAATTTGTAAACTATTATTTAATTTCCTTAAATTAAATAATAAGTGAGGTTAGTTATTTAGTTAATTATTAGTTGATTAATATTAAATTAAAGAAGATTAAAATTAAATCAATAATTATTTATTATTTAATTATTATTAAATAATAAGTATGTACAATTAGTTATTATTTATTCTAAGTAATAACTAAAGATAATTAATTAATTTCTATTTAATCAAGGTTAAATAGTAATTAAATAGAGATTGAGCTAATAAAATAATTTGAATCTAATTATGCTTTAATTAGACAATTGTAATAAGTTGTTTAAAGTTTTAATAAGTGTCCAACACTTAATAAAAAAATTTCTAACTTATTAAATTGTTAACCTAATTTGATTGAGGGTCTATAAGGTTAATAATATTGTTTTGACTGATGTAAATTATATGTTAGTGCTTATGCGTGATAGATAAGTTCCTTAATGAGCGTATAGTTGTACAAATACGTCGTACTAATTATTAGACCAACTTTATTAATGTTAGGTCTTTCAAAGCCAGTTAGTTAAAGCTAGACATTAATTGTAGCTGAGCAGACAGACAAGTTCCTTATCTCTAAACTCATTTCATTGAGCAAATTATTTATTTAAGCTTGAACTGTAATTCCAAGCATGCTTTGAGTGGTTTAATTACTTTACAATTATTCCACATGAATATTGTTGTTATTCGCACTTGGTGCACTTGATCTTGTACAGTTCTTGACTTGTACTTATTTATTGTTCTATTGTTTAAAGAACTGTTCAAAGTAGGTCTAAGCCATTGTTCAGCTAGACATTTATGTTGAAGATTTTAAAAGCTATCCAAATTATTGAAGATACGGATTCTTAGACTATTATGAACACCCCTCTATTATAGGGGAGTACCCTGTATCTAGTATTAGGTACAAAACACGGAAATTAAATGTTGTGCATACACATATTGTACTGAGGCTGATCCCCCCGGGTACATATTTCTGGTAGTAACACTACTACAAAATAGTAAAAAGATAACACTTAAACAACAAGGTTTTTATAAAAAATGTTGTAGTGTTTTTTTTCATAACGTTTTTTCAAAAAACGTTATAGATACATATGCAAAAACGTTATGTATTTATAAGGAGTAATATTTGGTTTTAAAGTTATAACTTTTTCTTAAAAAAAAGTTATCTATTTAAAAAACACGGAGCTTAAAAAAATAGCGCGGAAGTCAAAACTTAAAATTAAAACACGGAACTCACTCATCCTCACAAGTGAAATAGCTCTCTCTCATTTTTCATCGAAGTCATCTATCTCACTCTTCCTTGACTTAGCTCTCCCCCTTTCTCGCTCAATCTAGATATCCTCGCTCAAAAGCCATCTATGGTAACTATCCTCCTCCTCTGACGTCTGTTTCTCTCTCTATACGTCTCTATGGCTACCACTGATCAATCACTAGACGATACTGTATATTTGTTTGTGTATATTGTTTGTTTGGTGTAGATCTGGTCAAATCTGATGAAAATTTGTTGTTTGATGTGCAGATCATTAATGATAGCGAAACTGGAAGATCTAGGGGATTCGGATTCGTCACCTTCAGGGATGAGAAGGCGAGGCGCAGTCTCGCGGAAGCGGTGGACACCGTGAGGGTGGATATGGCGGAGGTGGTGGCAGCTACGGAGGAGGTGGTTGTCGTGAAGGTGGAGGTGGTGGTTACGGAGGAGGTTTTATTAAATTATCATTTCAGTTCTGCTTGTTAGAGTTTAATAAAATACTAAGTTCAGGTAGCAGTTTAGTATTGTTTGCCCTGAAGGTAATGTAGCACAATGTCATATGGTTCATTTTTATGGATTTTCTGTTAGAATATATCGTCTCTATGCTTTTTGTTGCTTTCCACGTGTATTTTTCTGGTTTCAATTTTTTCCCCAATGCTGTTGTTCCGATGTCCTTTTATATAATCCGTTTCTGGATAGATGATGTGCCAAAGAAACTATACTCATGGTTCTACATTTTGGTTCCAGGTGTGCGAGGAATATAAGTTGGTGCCAGACACGCTTTATCTGACAGTGTATCTCATTGATTTGTTTCTTTCTCAATACTACATTGAAAGACAAAGACTTCAACTGCTAGGCATCACTTGCATGTTAATTGCTTCGTAAGCTCTCTTACTGGTAGATCAATCAAGTGAATGTTTTTATTCATCAAAACTATTGTATTTATGATGTAGAGATGTATGTATACTTACATTCACTGGCTAAGATAAGATGCGATTCAGATTTTATAAAGTAAAAAAATCTAGGCATTAGGATACAAAGATGAAAAAATACTTTACTTTCAGCAACAAAACAAAACAAAACAAAAAAACCTTAGCTGACCTGGTTGTTGTAAAGTTAAAACTTCACGCAAAAGATGATAAGGCAAATTTTGCAAATTGTTTCTTATGTGCTATTAAATTTATTATGATGACTATTGAATTAAGTTATTACTTATTATTCTTGCCAACTAGAGTCAGCTGGCAGTTGAACTGTTTTGGTGTGAGTGCAATTAACGAGTGCAATTAACGAGTGTAAAGGGTAAGTTTTTCTGTAGCACATTGATTTTTATAATTAATTCTCTGCGCGAATCTTCAAGATGGTGAAACATGGTGATGGGCTACTGACTTTTGTGAGGCTGAATTTTGTTTTGCATTAAAAAAATTACTTAAAATTTTCTATTTTAATAATTGAATTTTTAATGTTTTATCTACTTAATCTATTACTATGCTGACCCAAATCCTCCCTTCACTTATGTCCTTTTTATCATCTATAGCACTCCTACATCATTTTGTCCCTACATCAATATTATGCGTGACAAAATGATGAATGTTTCAGGGGAGACTGGAAGGATGTATGAAGCTAATGTTGATGATGTGGACTACAGGCTGGTAGCAATATATACTCCTGTAAGAGAGGACTTAGTTGAGGGACAAAACCTGTTTCTACATCAACAGAGTCAATTGCAATTGGTAAATTTGAACATCTCATCTTTTTTAATCTTAATATCTCATTTTGCTTTTTATTATACCATATATTTTATGTCATGTTGTGATCAGTTGCATATTTACCATATGGTGAACTATTGTGGCAATTATATGCTTTTATATTTTCCATTGAACAATGATCTAATTCTCTTGAAATTTGCAAACTTTTTAGACTTTTCCATGCTTTTAATTACAGATATGATATCTCTTAAATTTAATGTTGCTTTATTTCTGGATCATTATTTCTATTCACTATTGTGATCTTGTTATCAATATTACAAAATGCTCTAGTTTCCTTACTCTTTGTTGCATTATCTTCTTGCAGTGGGTTGTTCTGACCAGAAAGCATGCAGAAATGGAAGTTAGAGGTGACTATGTCTTTTCCTACGTATCAGTCTCATTGCATTGCGAGGCAAGTTCTCTCATACATGAATTGGGGAGTATTGCCTATTTGGTTTCGTTCCTTTTATTTAGTGCTTTCTTTTGGTCTTTCCTGGTTGTTATTTAAGGATCAAGATGGAAACTTAAAACCGAGGAGTGGGGATTTCTGAAAGGAGGAAGAACAAGTGAAAGAAGATATTTATTTGTAGGATTATTTGAATCCTTATTAAAGATTTTTTTCATGTATATATAAACTACATTTTGTTTCAAACATAATAAGAAAACTGATGGCAGACCATCTCTTGCAGGAGGAAACCATTCGAAGGAAATGTAGCAGACTTGGAGACTTTAGCAGCCTTGAGAATTTCACTAGTACTTGAAATCTAGCTACAGGATGTGTAGTAGCTACAAAATGATATAATTAGTTTATAGGATGTTTTATCCTTTGCCCTGCTACTGCTTTATATATTTTTGTGGATAGTTGTATATTTTGTGGATGTAGTAATTTGAAACTGTAAACGTATGCTATTATTAGATGTATTTTGAAATTGAGAATGGTTGATACATTTTAGCTTTAAATGAGAATTTAGAGTATTTTTACCTATATGTCATTGCATTAATATTAGCAGTTCTACAAGTACAACGTTGTCTAAACGTACTACAATAGATGACATCTTATAAACGTTGTATAAATTAGTCTAAAGGTTGTGTGATGTATTAAACTATAACGTTTTATACCAGAAAATGTTATGGAATGATACCATCTACAACGTTTTCAAGCATCTTAGTATTTATTTAAAGACAATGTACAACGTTTTTTAGTAAAAAAAAACGTTGTATTATGAGCCAACTACAATGTTTTAAAAACGTTGTATAAAATGTGTCAAATAGATGACACTCTTAACCTCGACGTTTTTGGGAGAAAATTACAACGTTTTTTAGGTGTTATCTTTTTACTGTTTTGTAGTAGTGTAACCATTGGGTCAACCTGCTATTGACTTCAGTGGATATTTATAGTTCATAGTCTATTTGACTATCTTGATTCTAAAAGCAAATCATTATTCCTGCTTATGTTATTCATATTATTGAATTGTTCAACTATTCCCTTTGATTCATGATATGTTGTTTCTTGTTGTTATTTAAACTTGTTGAGCAAACTAGTTGCTCACCTTTGCTATATCATGAAACCTTATTGCAGTGCAACTCGAGACTTCTGGGAAGAACAAGGGTAAGGGAAAGATGAAGTGATAAACTTCAGGATGCAGCCTTTTAGTTAATTAAATTACTTGTTATGTAATATAAACCCTAAATACTTTATTAAGGGCATTTGTGTACTTTTGGTGTAAGGTTATCGTATCTTGGGACTAGTAACACCTTTTGAATGAACAATATATGTTTATTATTCTGCAATTAGTTATTGTATGTTGTTTAGAGGTGGATGTTTGTATTGGATCGTGATGACCGAATCCGGGTATTTGAGACCCGAATTTGGGGGCGTCACATGTACCTTCTTCGAATTTCCTCCATCAACCTCATATAACTCCTTACCACTCCTTAGGGTCACAACATTGCATTGCTCATTGCCTTCCCTTCTCGGATTTGTCATTATATCACTTGGCAAAGCACCTTGGGATCGACTATTTATGTCACTCGTAAGCTGCCCCATATGGTTGTCGGGTTATCCCATTTGATTCTTGAGATTACGAATGACAACTTTATGACTTTTCTTTGATAACGCATTTTCCTCTAAGACCTTAGAAAGAAGTTCCTTCAAATTCGAATCCCTTACTTGTCATGGTGGAGGTTGATTCAGAAGTCCAAGTTGATATGATTATTTTGGAGCATAGGATTGAGCTTGATTATTGCTCCATGACTTATTGGAAGGACTGCTTACCCTCGGATGATAGTAATTTGAATTATTAGGCTGCTGCTGATGATTGTAATTCCCATTATACTGAATCGATTCTTAGTTGATAGGACATTGATTAATTGAATGTTTCCTAGCACATAGATCACAAACTACTGTCACGACCTGAATATTTGGAACTTCAAGAGTGTCAAGTCTTCCTTGTAATTAACGCCATTTGCAAAGTCATTGCAGAAATTGCATCATTCTCAATTCTCCCAACCGCCCTTGGTTGATTCACCCTTGTAGAAGGCCACTGGTAATCATTCGCTGCCATAGTTTCCAACAAGTCGTTGGTCTCATCAAAATTCTTTGCCATCAAAGCCCCACCCGCAGCTGCATCAATAATAGTCCTTGTTTTCTGAATAACCCAGTGTAAAACGTTTAAACTTAAAGTCACTTGGGTATCCCATGGTGTAGACATCTCCACAATAACTCCTTGAAGTGCTCCCATGCCTCGTTCAACAACTCTAAATCATGTTGCATGAATGAAGTGATGTAGTTCCTCATTTTTGTTGTCTTTGCTGGTGGAAAGAATTTTGCTAAGAACTTTTGAGCCAAATCATTCGAAATAGTGATGGACACTGGTGGAAGTGAATGTAACCAACTCTTCGTCTTGTCCCTATATGTGAAAGGGAACAAGCGAAGTCTTACAGGGTCATCCGAAACTTCATTATATTTGAAGGTATCACATATCTCCAAAAAGTTTATGAGATGATTATTCGGATCGTCGTTGGGCAAACACCTAAAATACACTGAATTTTGGATCATCTGTATTGTGCTTGGCTTGATTTTAAAACTTGTAGCATTTATGGCTAGCCTATGGATGGTCGATTGAATTTCATAACTTGCGGCATCGCATAGTCTCGCAGTAATTTTTGATCCTCGTCCATCATTTAACATGAAAAGAAGTAAAAATAAATTTATTAACTAGAAATAAAATAAATGTTTAATTTAAAACAAATTTGACTAAAATTAAAATTGACGACAATTATTAATTTAATTCCCCGGTAACGGCGCTAAAAACTTATTTGCCTAATTTTTATTAGGAATTTATACGTAAGTATACGCGATCAACAAGTAATATAGTAATTAAGTCGAGTGTTGAACCCCCAAATAATTAAAGATAATTATTACCAAATACTAATTTTATATTAAATTAACTTTATTTAAACAATTGCAATTAATTAATAAAATAAAATTAATTAAAATTATTAACTAAATTAATTTAATGACAAGGATTAAATCAAATTAAAAATACTTAAGACCATAATTTTCTCTAATGCATCATATAAATCTTTTCACTTTCTTTTTAATTGATTAATTATATAGCATTATTAACCGAGAACGCCTAATTATTTATTAACCTTTATAAAAAATTAATAAAAAGATCTATTCCAATTAAGTTGTTATATTGTTATGCAAAATAACGTGAAATAAATTCATTAAGATCCAACTATCAAAAAGTTACATGTGGCATATAGATATATTCATCCTATACACTATCAACCTACTCTTCCTAAAAATAAAAAAATAAAAATTCATAAGTTATCATATGTGAATCTAATCCTAGACTTCCTCTTACAATTCCTCTTATAATTTCATCTAAGTTATCACAATTAATTACTGTAGTTAATTAATTACATGAACACACAAAATATTATAAATAATTTGTAAGACCCCGAATTTTATGAAATATAAAATTTAATTTTTCTTCACACACACACACACACACACACACACACACACACACACACACACACACACACATATATATATATATATATATATATATTCATGAAACAATAAGTGGTTAAATTGACAAAATTGAAAGTTAAGAATGTTATATGCAAATTTTATTTTGTCGGACAATATTCGTTTTGTCAGGGAATATTTGTTTTGTCGGGAAATATTTGGGCCGTACAATGGCGCCTAAATAACTAATTATTGGTGGACCCCACAACGGAATATTTGTTGGTTATAGAAAACGAAAGAAGTAACCTTTTTAAATAAAAATAATCAACGGTGTTATCACTTTTAACTGTTAAAATACCAGTGATAAAAGAATAGTAGCATACGATAATTTATGGTATTTCACTGTAACACACGGTATTCTATAGTAGCACATGGTATTGCACAGTATCTCATATTATTGATCTGATAACGTGGTCATTGCATAGTATTCATCAATAATTATTGTTGCACAGTATTTTGCATTATTGATTTAATAATTGTCATTACACTGTATTTCATATCATTGACTCAATAATTGTTGGTGCACTGTAATTAAAATTATTGAACCTAATAATTGTCACAGTAGCAAATACACTATAATTTATATTATTAAATTAATAATAATATGTAACGTGTTTATTACATTATTATTGAATTATTGTTGTAGCATTATTTTATTTTATATGCAGGACCCACATGAAGAAAAATCAAATAAATAAATAAAATAAAATAAAAAAATTAATTATTATTTTATGTGAATAGTAACATGAATAGTATGTAGACCCACTGTGGGGCCCACTTGAAGTATGAAAATCGTGAAATTGCTGAATGGTTGGTGGGCTGCGTGTTGAAATTTTTTTCAGCACTGGCGTGCAGCACGCCAGTGCTTCACCTACCGCGCATAGTACCATTTTTTCTCCTATAAATAACATGCTCAGCTGAATAGAAAAATCACCTAAAACATAAAATTTTTCTATAAGAATTTTATGAGTTTTTCCTGAGAATAGAAAGGTTATCTTGAGTGTTTGAAAGCTAAAAGGAGTACAAACTTTTTTCAAGTAAGTCTTTTATTAAAGAGTAGTAATTTCATAAATTCCTATTTTTCACGGTATTCACAAATCTTCCTTTAGAAGACTCTTCTTTAAGAAGATTCATTTTTAAAAGCTTTCTTTGGAATATTTATTTTGAAATATTTTTTAGAAACTATTTTAAAGTTGTTATATTATGCTACAAAAATTATGTTAAATATATATAATTTTGATAGTTCATATTATACGAATTATCATACACTTTGAAATTTATATGTGGTAATTACTAATTTTATTATAAATATATAGGTTGATCAAACTCATTTAAATCAATATCCAATCACGTGTTAAGGTAAGGAATATCATTCTTTTCACACTCTTAAATTTATTACGGTAAGGGGTATCATTCTTTTCATCATCATAAATGGTATTATTTTCTTACTTGTAAGGAATATCATTCTTTTCACACTCTTAAATTTATGACGGTAAGGGGTATCATTCTTTTCATCATCATAAATGGTATTATTTTCTTACTTGTAAGGAATATCATCTTCTTTCATATTCTATTATTTAAACTTACTAAGGCAAGGGGTATCATTCTTTTCATCATCATAAATGGTATTATTTTCTTACTTGTAAGGGATGTCATTTTATTTCATACTCTTAAACTTACTACTGTAAAGGATTATCATTCTTTGATTCTCGAAAATAATATCGTCTCTTTCTTACTTATAAGATGTGTCATTCATTTCCATGTATTAAATTATGGGAATAACCTTACGACTTGGATTATCACATATTGGTGAATAACCTTTCTTATTCATTCCTTATTAATCTCTAAAATTAACCTTACGGCGTGGATTATCGCATGTTTGGTGAATAACTCTTTGTATTCAAATTTTATTAAAGTATGGGATTAACCTTACTGCGCGAACTACCGCTTGTTGGTGAATAACCCTTTGTATTTATTTCTTATTTGTCTCTTGTGGAAATAATTTGTCTACACAAATTATCACATGACACTTTTATTCTATATTCGTTTGTAATATCATTTTCTTTCATATTCGTAAGTTGTATTATTTTCCTTTATACTCATAAGGGATACCATCTTTTTCATCTTCCATTATTCAAACTTATTATGGTAAGGGATATTAATTTCCTTCACTTTTTGTTAATCAAACCTGCTATGGCAAGGGATATTATTTTCTTTCATACTCCTAAATCGAAACTTATTATGGAACTATTGCTTCTATAATTCCTGAAAATATTATATGTTCCATAATAGTTGAACTTCATCATTTCAACTGAACATTCCTATTTTCTGAACCTTTCTATTGAACTGTAACCGTTATTCTGAACTATGGATCTTGAATATCATTTTTAAATTTCACTCCACATCATGTTGACAATTTGGACATTATTTTAATCTGCACAAAGTAAATTTTCGATACTTATTGTTTATCCTGTTTCTTCTATCCATCATTTGTATCACTGTTATTTATAATAATCATCAAGAATCAAACTGTTGTGAATATCTGTGGTCGGGGGCACAGATGCGATATAATTGTTGAACATATGATAGGTTAAAGGCGATATAATAGGTTAAAGGCGATACATCTGTTCGGTGTCTTTTATGACACGTGGTGAATGTTCTCTTTGGCCCGTAGTGCAAAGATGAACTGTTGTTTGTTATGATAATGACCAAAGGCTGAATCTGGTATAATCATGACCGTTGGTGTTATATTGAATATCTTTGGCCCGTAGTGCAAAGATGAACTGTTGTTTGGTATGATTATGACCAAAGGCTGAATCTGGTATAATCATGATCGTTGGTGTTATATTGAATATCTTTGGCCCGTAGTGCAAAGGTGAACTGTTGATATGCAAGATTATGACCAGGAACTGTGAATTTGTATTATCTTGACTAATGGTATTTCAGATGATAAAAGTTGATGATGTTCTTCCTAAAAAGATAAGCGAATGGACATTATAGTCTGCATTATTCTTCTAATAGATTGTTCATTCCGCTGTTATTATTGATCTGAATATTGTTCAAGAATTTAACTGCAGTTTTTGATATAAACCTTGTAGTCTATTGTATTATATCAGGAACTCAACTGTTGAAGGCTAATGATAATTTATTTGTCATTATCTTAGTCATGATATTTCTTACTGGTTATTTGAGCTCATCCTTTTTTTTTTGTTCCATTATTTTTCAATAAGAGATGAGAACGTAGCTGGGTCTAGCCGGGGAATGGAGTGAGAGTACGAGGGATAGCTATCGTAGTCTTCACGTGTTATAAAATAGTGTGGCAATAATAGTGAAGACTTAGTTGTGTATTATTATACACTGTATTGGTAAACATTGTAATAATTTTGTTGTAGTCTTTTGACAACTCAAGTTTGGGCTGTGTGGGCCCAAATTTGGGGTGTCACAGTTGGCATCAGAGCTTAGGGATATGGTCTTTAATAGAGATCTGGGGTTAGAACAAGGAGGGGAGAGACGAATAGAATCAATCACTAGTTTGTCCTACCTAAATGAGATTTTGTTATCTAATGAGTCGATAAATCCATATTGGGGGTGTCACATAATCCATATATAATCAATAATAATTATATAAAAATAATAATTTAAACTACATAGTGGGTTCAATTACAATCTCAATTAAAGATTAACCCATAACTAAATAATAAATTATCCACATATAATTCAATATCTCAAAATTAGAAAAAAAAAAATCAAAATCAAAATCAAATCTTTGTTTTGATATCTGTCTGTCACTCGGAGCACAGTCTTCAATTCTCAAGCTTCGCCTTTAATTCTCGAATCTTTCGCATTGAATATTTGCTTCTAAACTAATAAAATTAAGCTATTGTATTCTAATTCTATGTTAATGATCTGTTAATATTCTAAAAATAAGACTCTAATAATGTATTTATAGGAGTACATTAATAATCCTAAGCAAAAGTGAAAAAGAAATCCAATTCAGAATCAAATTAAAGTAATAATCATGAATAATGTCGTTTACAGAATTTCTGTGATGCTCAAGTGCTACCCTGTCGCCCCAGCTTTGACCGGTCAACTCTGCTCCTTCTGATCCACGCGCATGGTTTAGTCCCACGTTAACACGTCAAACGGAGTCGTCCCACCCCGTTCTATGCCAAAGATCTCGCGTAATGCATGGTTACTAATACTCCATCTCCACACATGCACACAACGTCGTTGCTTCTCCTGCTGGTCCAACTGCCTACACGTCATGTGCCTGCCTTGTCATCTTCAATTTAATTACGATATTGCCACTAGACTTGTTGAAATTACAAGTTTGCCACCAAGCTTATTTTTCCTACAAAATAAAATATAAAAATAAATAAAAATTATAATAATGCATAAAATTAAATAAATTACCTAAAATAAATTAAAATGCTTAAAAACTAACAAATACTTAAGCCTAAAAATATGTAATAAATAAGAATAAAGTCCAATTATCAATTATCCTCGAGCATTCGTTTCAAATCCATGGTGACGACTTATGCTGTTATGACCAAGGCTTACCAGCCCTGATAAATAGTCTTCGTATGAAAACATGATAAGATTCGTCTTCATATTCCCTGATTGTCCAGATACGCAGTGAACTTCTCTGACGAAGGCTTTAGGTTTCTTGTTAAACATGATCGATGTTGATCCACCGGATATTACATCCATGACTCCCTTTGGGGCAGAGGAAAGGGATGGCAGTGCTATTCGATCAAAGGGTGACTATCTGTATCTCTCAGCAATGTAGCATTCTAGATTCTTGTTCTACACATGTGCTTCCAAGAAGTCCTTTATCTGGTAATAATCTTCGATATCGTGACCTTTTGCTTCGTGGTAGGTGAAGTAATTTTCTACATTCTTTTTTCTAGTGATGACTCTGATCTTTGGGGGCTTCTGGTATAAAGGTTGATTCTTGATGTCATTAATAATATTATCTCTACTGGTATTAAGAGGAGTGTAATCTTTATTACTGTTCCTGTCTAGTAGATCTTTAAGACCACCATTCTTCTGTTGCCGATCTTTTTTAGAAATTTTTTCCCATTCTCCTTCTTGTCTTCTTTCTTATCGGTTCTCTTGCCTTTAGGGTCTCTCTGGTGATAATTACATATACTTTTTGAAGTACCCCGAAGATTGGCAAAGACCTCTTTCAGCTCTATGTATTTATCAACCTTTTCCATAGGCCTCTGACAGAGTCTGGGGAACTTTTAAGACAATTTCTTCAATCAATCTACTGTATTCGTTGACACTCAGGCCTATAGTTAAGAATTGAATCACCTGTTTCGGTTCTATAGTTGGAATTTCGGACACTGCATCTCTAAATCTCTTGATGTGTTGTCGAAGTGTCTCATTCGACCTCTGTTTCACCTGTAGTAAATATGCAATCATCCTAACACATCTCTTATTACTGTTGAAGCGTGCATGTAATTGATCTTGTAGTTATTCCCAAGAATCGATGAAAGTGCATGGCCTTCTCGAAAGTGCATGACCTTCAAGGTAGAGATAAATATGTGACACATTACCCATGATTTATGACTATGAAAGTGCATGGCCTTATCGAAAGATAAAGTGTGATCATTGGGGTCATCTACCCCGTCGTATATCTCCAAAATTGGGACTTTCAGACTCCGGTCGATTCTGGCCTTTTCCAACTCCTTCGTGAATACAGATTCACGTGATTTTCCTGGGCTTGTGCCATTTTTTCAAAATTTCTTTTGGTGATGACTCTCTAGTGTGACTTCCTTCCCAATCCTTTCTATCTTGATCCTCCATGTTTCGACGTGTGGGGGATCTCAATCGCTTACGACGATCTTTGGAGTTGACCAAATGGGAGCTCACAGTTACCCGATCTTGATGGCGATCATAATGTCCCCTTGGACAGTGATCGCGACGATCCGAGCAGGAGGCCGAGCCTTTCTAGCTCAACAAGGCGTTTTCGTCTTTCTCCAATTGTTCATATTGCTTGTCAAGCTCTTCTTGCTAGATATCAAGAGCCTTTTTTTGATCAAGAACTTCCTAGAGACGACGTTATTTTTCAGCTTCTATTGTATGGTGAGACTGCAATCGTGCCTGCCTCTGAGAGTTGTTTTGGGTCTTTGGGGGTGGTGAGTTCGTCATGTTAGATTTTTTGGGGTGAAAAAGATCACTACTAAACACTAGAAGACCCTCCTTCTAGTCTCAATGTTAACGCTCGAATTTGTCTTCACGTTCAATCACCGGCTGGGACGTTGACCTGTATAGAAAGAACCACCAAAAGTCCATGATGACATGGACCACCGAGGGACACCTTCGGTGTGAGAGTAAGTATATGTTTCGAAAGGTGTTAACAATTGAAGCAAAAATTATTCAGTAAGAAAAAGTATTGTGAAAGCTCTCTCTCTTACCTCAATTGTTCACCTAGTATTTACAGTATTTACTCAGCTCCTTAAGGTTAGGACTCCTTTTGGAGTCTGTATCTTGGAGATACAGTTAGAGAAGGTAACCGCCTTCCTAACCATAATCAAATAGATAACTCTCATACCTATCCTAATTAGGTATGGTAAGTCGTTAACTATCTAAAAATGACTAGGAAGCTAGCCCAAGTGTATCGGACCTAAAGGATCCTCTTATGTGCGCACTAGGCCTGGTATGCGATAAGAGCCGAGTCCAATACAAACGGCCCGCCAATGCTAGCAAATACACAGTCCAACAGTAACTTATAAAAGAAATCCTAAAAAGCAAATCTATAGCCCAAAACTATTCTGCAACAGCAAGTAAGAGAAAAGAAAATAAATTATACAAATTAAAAAATTATTAAACTTCAATCAAACTTTGACCTACGATGAGATAACTTAAAATAGGTTTTGAACAATAGGTCACAAGAATTTTTAGTAAAACTTATGGAACATTTCATTAAAGATAACATAGTTTTGAACCATACTAAAAGTAAATTTAGGAAATGCTTAAAATTATTATTTGTAAAATAACGCACTCCCGTTTTATATTTGTGTTTATGATAATGCTGACAATGTAAATTTAAGGAGAAATGGAGGACCACATTCCAGCAAGTTTGGAATACCTGTTGTAGAATGTATTCGCAAACCAAACAAACCTTTAATCTAAAAAAGGGTATTTCAACTTGCAAGGATCAAACACTAATTATTTAGGCAAAAAAGGCCCAAACTTTAGCCAACGTATCAAAATTCGACAGCTAAGCCAATAAAGAGAGACAAAAATATAGGGACACAATCAAAAAAATATATATATATATGTATAAATGTATAACATTTAAATATAACACTATATTTATTTTAATTATTAAAAAATAAGATAAAATATTAAAATTTATATTATATTTTATCTTTTAATGATTAAAATAAATATAATATTGAGTGTTATGTTTAAATATTGTATATATAAACTTATCTATCAAAAAATTGAGCTCCAATAATATTTTATCCCTTAGAATTTGGTAAGATTTTGTAGGACAATTCATTTAATTTTAATATACTTTGTTAGCTTACTCGCTCAGTAACTTCTTTCACTTAAATATTTTATTTTAAAAAATAATATATTTTACAATTTAATATATTAATTTTTATTATCATTGAATAAATATGAGTGATAACTCTTTTAAGGATATATCTAGTATAATAAGTTTCACTTCTAATTTTATCTAATTTTATATATTAATATCTTTTACAATTATAATTTAATATAAAACTTTTAAAATATTTAACTGGAGTCTTTTATTTTTGTGCAATTGAGAACAAATAATTTGGTGATTGTTTATGTTTCTAAATAACTGAAAGCAAAAGCACGTTTTTTTTTAGCAAAAAATGTCAAAATAGAAAGTTGTATTTTAAAATTGATAAACTTTCTTGACCGTAATATGATAATAGCACCCATTTGACTTGACTCAAAAAATTACAGTCTCACATCTCTTTTTAAACTCTTTCTCTCTTCCCAACGCATTTTTCTTTTTTCTTAGGAAGTACAAATAAATATAAATATATAAATATATATATATATGTGTGTGTGTGTGTGTGTGTGTGTGTCTATAATATAAAATAGAATGACTCAAATTCTAAGACTTCAACATCCAACAATTTCAAATTAGGCTTCAACATCTAAGCATCTAAAATCATTTGAGTCTTCAACATCCTACGGTTACTAATTTATCTCTCATTTTTTCTCCCTATTCAACATCTTTTTTTAAAAAATCTATTCACTCATATTTCCCATCCAAATTAAATTCACCACTACCTAATAATAATAATAATAATAATAATAATAATAATAATAATAATAATTATTATTATTATTATTATTATTATTATTATAGAAATAATAATAATAAAAATAATAGTAGTAGTAATAGTAGTAATAATAATAATAATAATAATAATAATAATAATAATAATTATTATTATAATAATAACAATAATAATAATAATAATAATAATAATAATAATAATGATAATAATAATAATAATAATAATAATAATAATAATAATAATAATAATAATAAAATAAAAATAAAAAATAATATTAGTAATAGTAATAGTAATAATATAGTAATAATAATAATTATTATAATAATAATAATAATAATAATAATTATAATAATAATAATAATAATAATAATAATAATAATAATAATAATAATAATAATAATAAATAAATAAATAAATAAATAAATTTACACGTAAATAACATGGGTCACCCTTTTAGTATTAACGGCATTTTTCTATTTTTCGGGTATTGCGGTCATTATGTTTCCATATTCAAAAATATTTGAGCGAAAAATCACATGGACTGTTCAGATTCATTTTAATTTAACTGTAAGTTATTTTAGGTTGCAAAGAGTCTTTAGATAATATAGTATTTTTAAAATTTTAATCTACGCCATACTTTTAGGCACGGACAATTACGTGTCATCTTTTCGGTAGGCTCTGACTCATGGTATGAGAATCTGTTATCCAATTTCAACAAAAAATATAGAGAAAAAAATGTTATGGTGATGCAATTTAGTTAGTTTTATAACAATACTTTTTTATTTGAACTTAAATAACTCATTTTATACTTTTGGGTATATATGCAAAAGTATTTCTTTTGAATTTTTATATCTTTTTTTTTCTCAATGGATTTCACCAAATGACTTACAGTACTATCATTTTTTCACAAAAAATACTGTTTCATGGATCATATTGATCGATGGTTAGAGATACTAGAGACAAATAAATGTTGTCAAACTTCTCATTCCGTTTTGTCAGTAAAGAAAATGTGTATGGGATACCCGAAAATACTATATTACACAAATTTGAGCCCACTATCATCAATTAATTAATTGCTCAAACCTGTTAAGAACTAATTTTAAGTTAGAAATGAGTAGCACACTAATGTTTGTCTAAAAAAGAAACTATGACTGAATTAAGTATCTGTAAGACCCAGAATTTTATGAAATATAAAATTTAATTTTTCTTCGTATATATTTTTCCTGAAACAGTAAGTGGTTAAATTAACAAAATTGAAAGTTAAAGATGTTATGTGCAAATTTTATTTTGTCGGACAATATTCGCTTTGTCGGGGAATATTCGTGCCGTACGACGGCGCCGAAATAACAAAATTATTGGTGGACCCCACAACGGAATATTTGTCGGATATAGAAAACGACAGAAGTAACCTTTTTAAATAAAAATAGTCGACGGTGTTAACTGTTAAAATACCGGTAATAAAAGAATAGTAGCATACGGTAATTTATGGTATTTTACTGTAGCACGCGGTATTCTACAGTAGCACAAGGTATTGTGCAGCGTTTATATTATTGAATTGATAAATTGGTTATTACACAGTATTTGCATTATTGATCTGATAATTGAAACCGTAACTGTTGCACATCATTTCATCAATAATTGTCACTGCATAATATTTTATGTTATTAATTCAATAATTGTTGTTACACAGTATTTTGCATTATTGATTCAATAATTGTTATTAAACTGTAATTTATATTATTAAATTAATAATGATTTGTAACGTGTTTCTTACATTATTGTTGAATTATTGTCATCACTTTTGCGACATTAAATATTGATATTTTATATATTAGTCTAATAAGGTGAGAAGAAAATTATGGCAGGTGGGGGTAATATATCTGATTTATTATAAAATATTATTATAATATATTATAATATGATACATAAGTTTTTGTTGTTATTTGAATCATTCATTCAGCAAAAATGAATTTCAAGGATGGTGTGTCATCATTTTATAATTCTAGCACGTTTTATTACTTTTAAAATGAATGGCCCATCATTACCAAATTTTCTAAAAGGTTGTTCTCCCACTTATTCCTTTAGTAAACCATGTATGCTTTATCAAAATTGGTGGGTTGTCATCAGCCACCTACCGCACACCATCCCACTTTTTGTCAAACTAAGTGTGCTCCTCCAGCACACTCTGTCAAAATTCACATGCTCCTTTGCACTATAAATAGATTGCTCTGATGAGCAATAAAGGTACGCTAAAAACTCAAAATCCTCCTACCATAATATTGGGTATTTTATTTGGGTATAGTAATATTATTTTGAGTGTTTGAAAGCCAAAAGGAGTGCAGAAATTTTTCAAGTAAGTCTTTTATTAAAATTTCATAAATTTATATATTTCACGGTATTCACAAATCTTCCTTTAGAAGACTCTTTCTTTAAAAGATTTATGTTGAAAAACTTCATTTGGAAGACTTTATTTTGAAAAATTATATTTTTATACTGTGAATAGTAACCCCGTGAGTGAATAGTAACCTCGGGATGAATAGTAACTCTGGGATGAATAGTAACCCGTGAGTGAATAGTAACCCGTGAATAGTAACTTCGGGAATAGTAATTTAATTTTAAGTTTTTATTATTTTATTATTATATTATATTATTTGATCAAATTACTTTTAACCAATTTATAATATACGAGTTTGTATACACCATGAATATTTATATGTGGTAATTACTAATTTTATTATATATATATATAGGTTGATCAACCTCATTTAAATCAATATCCAGTCACGTGTTAAGGTAAGGAGTGTCATTTTTTTTTTTCTCTTCTTACTTGTAAGGAATACCATTCATTTCAAACTCTTAAATTTACTGTGGTAAGGAATATTATTCTTTTCACACTCTTAAATTTATTACGGTAAGGGATACTATCTTTTTCATCTTCCACTATTCAAACTTACTATGGTAAGGGATTATCATTACTTGATTCTCGAAAATAATATTGTTTCTTCCTTACTCATAAGATGTGCCTTTTATTTCCATGTATTAATTTGTGGGAATAACCTTACGGCGCGGATTACCGCCTGTTGGTGAATAACTCTTTGTGTTAATTTCCTTCACCTTTTGTTAATCAAACCTGCTACGGTAAGGGATATTATTTTCTTTCATACTCCTAAATCGAAACTTATTATGGAATTATTGCTTCTATAATTCCTGAAAATATTATATGTTCCATAATAGTTCAACTTCATTATTTCAACTGAACCTTCCTATTTTCTGAACCTTTCTATTGAACTGTAACCGTTATTCTGAACTGTGGATCTTGAATATCATTTTTAAATTTCACTCCACATCATGTTGACAATTTGGACATTATTTGAATCTGCACAAAGTAAACTTCTGATACTTATTGTTTATCCTGTTTCTTCTGTTCATCATTTGTATCACTGTTAATTATGTTAATCATCAAGAATCAAGCTGTTGTGAATATCTGTGGTCGGGGGCACAGATGTGATATAATTGTTGAACAGATGATAGGTTAAAGGCGATATACTAGGTTAAAGGCGATACATCTGTTCGGTGTCTTTTATGGCACGTGGTGAAAGTTTTCTTTGGCCCGTAGTGCATAGATGAACTGTTGTTTGGTGTGATTATGACCAAAGGCTGAATCTGGTATAATCATGACCGCTGGTACTATATTGAATATCTTTGGCCCGTAGTGCAAAGATGAACTGTTGATTTGCATGATTATGACCAGGAACTGTGAATTTTTATTATCATGACTAATGGTATTTCAGATGATAAAAGTTGATGATGTTTTTACTAAAAAGAGAAGCGAGTGGACATTATAGTCTGCATTATTCTTCTAACAGATTGCTCATTCCACTGCTATTATTGATCTGAACATTGTTCAAGAATTTAACTACAGTTTTTGATATAAACCTTGTAGTCTATTGTATTCTATCAAGAACTCAACTGTTGAAGGCTAATGATAAATTATTCGTCATTATCTTAGTCATGATATTTCTTACTGGGCTATTTGAGCTCACCCTTTCTTTTGTTCCATTGTTTTTTAACAGGAGATGAAAACGTAACAGGGTCTAGCCGGGGGATGGAGTAAGAGTCCGAGGAATAGCTGTCGTAGTCTTCACGTGTTGTAAAATAGTGTGGCAATAATAGTGAAGACTTAGTTGTGTATTATTATACACTGTTTTGTTATACGTTGTGCTTTGTTGTAAAAAATTTGTTGTAGTCTTTTGACAACTCAAGTTTGGGCTGTGTGGGCCTAGATTTGGGGGCGTCACAGTTGGCATCAGAGCTTAGGGATATGGTCTTTAATGGAGATCTGGGGTTAGAACTAGGAGGGGAGAGACGAATATAATCAGTCATTAGCGTATCCCACCTAAATGAGATTTTGTTATCTAACGAATCGATTTGAAGTGATGAGTCAGTTTTTTTAAACTAACAATTATTTTGTGACCACAGTTTAGTATGACATCTGGAAACCAGGAGGTTAACTGCGGAGTACCCGAAGCAAATGTAGAGGCCACAAACAATTCTTCTACAAACTCAGAGTTGAATAATTTGCCTAAAGCAAAAATTATTTGTGTCCGATCTAAAGAAGAAGAAGGTGAAAGTTCTACCGTCGTTCTTCCAAATTCGTTCTTTAAAGGATATCCGGAACTTGCGGAAATTGTTGCCTTTAATTTACTCACTAATTGGGAGAGTCATATCACCTGGTTATGCTCTATAACAAAGGATCAGAATATATGGACTTTTCATATTAGTCTTTGGGATTTATGGTGTTCCAGCTATGATTTCCAAGATTATTTAAAAATGATGTTTCTATACTTTTGGGCGTTACAATTTAGAGGAATTCAGGTTAAGTTAGTCACTATCATGGAAACTGTAGTCTATCGAAAATACTATTCTTATAGAAATCATTGGTACGTTACTACTGATGAAATTGATGAATCCGAGAAACAGTTTGTTAGAAAATTATTTAGCGATATCCCCACGGTTGAAATACGTGAAGATCCGGATGAAGTATACGGGACTCGATTTGATGATGACAGCCTTGATGATCAAGAAACCGAATGAGGTGATGACCGGTAAGCTATTCATAAATTCTCGTGAAGTCTACGCTTTGTTAGATACTGGCTCTACCCATTCTTTTATCTCACCTGCATGTGCTCAGCGTTTAAACTTAACTCCTGAAAATTTGGACTTTGACTTATCAGTTGAAACCCCATTAGGAGAAATGACCATTACATCTACTGTCTATAAATCTTGTTTAGTTCAAATCAACAACCTCACATTACCTATTGGCCTTATTTCTTTGGAGATGCATGAATTTGATGTGATTTTTGGAATTGATTGGTTGACTACCCATCATGCTAAAATTGATTGTTTTCATAAGATTATTAGTTTTCATATTCCTAATCAACCTGTCATGCAAATTCAAGCAACTAAACCATTGAAATCTATAACTGTTATTTCTAGCTATAAAGCCATTCATTTATTGAAAAACGGATGTCAAGCCTTTTTAGCTCATGTCACTGATTTGAACAAAAATACGTCAAACTTGAATGATATTCCCATTGATAATGAGTTTCCTGACGTTTTTCCTGAAGAACTTCCTGGCTTACCCCCAAACCGTGAAATTGAATTTTGTATTGATCTTGAACCCGATACCAAGCCCATTTCCAAAACTCCGTACCGAATGGCTCCATTCGAGGCTTTGTATGGAAGGAAGTGTCGCTCTCCAATATGTTGGAATGAGGTAGGAGAAGCAAAATTGTTGGGACCCGAGTTGGTACGCTTGACGACCGAAAAGATCCAAATGATTCGACAACGAATACAGACAGCGCAAGAACGACAAAAGAGTTATGCTGATCTTCATCGGAGAGACGAAAGTTTCAACGTCGGAGATCATGTATTCTTACGTGTTTCTCCGTGGAAAGGGGTTACGAAATTCGGAAAGAGAGGAAAGCTCAACCCTCGATTTATTGGCCCATTTGAAATCCTCGATCGAGTAGGTACCGTAGCCTACAGACTAGCTCCACCACCAAGTATGTCTCGTATCCATAACGTTTTTCACATATCTATGTTACGTAAATATGTGAAGGACCCAAACCACGTCATTGAATTAGAACCGGACGTTATAGCAGATGATTTAACGTACGAGGAGGTACCTGTTAAGATCCTAGATAAGAAGGAGCAGATTCTACGCTCAAAGGTTATACCTCAAGTTAAGGTTTTATGGAGGAACCAAGATATTGAAGAAATGACCTGGGAGCTAGAATTTGAGATGAAATCTAAATATCCTTACCTCTTCAAAATGTCAGGTACGTCAATTTCGGGGACGAAATTTCATAAGGAGGGGAGGCAGTAAGACCCCGAATTTTATGAAATATAAAATTTAATTTTTCTTCGTATATATTTTTCCTGAAACAGTAAGTGGTTAAATTAACAAAATTGAAAGTTAAAGATGTTATGTGCAAATTTTATTTTGTCGGACAATATTCGCTTTGTCGGGAAATATTCGTGCCGTACGACGGCGCCGAAATAACAAAATTATTGGTGGACCCCACAACGGAATATTTGTCGGATATAGAAAATGTAATGTCCTAGAATTTTCACATCTTTATTAATTAAATTATTAATTTAATTTCCAACGAGTTAGTTTTATGAGATTATTTAAATCTTTTTATGTGATTAATTAATTATGTGATTAAATAATTATGTAATTAATTACTAAAATTAATTAAAGGGGGTCACTAATATGTTATTAAATTAGTGAACAAACCCTAAAGTTTTAATATCAAAATAATTGATAAGTTTTCTATTAATTAAATATTCAATTAAATTGAATATAATGAGTGAATTAAATATAATAAATTAATTAATATGATTATTAATTAATGTAAATAATGTGAAATATTAATAATAATATTTATTAGTCCATTTAGTAATTTAATACTTATGGGTTAAAATATTTAATTATTTATTCAATTTAATTATTTATTTAATCATGGATTGAATAATTAATGTATAAATTATTAAATTAGCCCAACATGGGTCAATTAGTAGCCCAAGTGTAGAATAATAAAATTTGACAATTTAGTAGCCCAAACAATTTAATAGAAGCCCAATTGGTATTTTAAATTAAAGCCCAATAATTGGCCCACTTGGAAAATACTTAAATTAACTATTAATTGTTTAAAAAATGAAAAGTGTCATTGAATTTGGGACAAAGATGAAGCTATCAGCCGACCATGTGCAAGAAGGAGGAGAGAGAATGTGATGTTTTATTATTATTATTATTATTATTTGATTTTCCATTTATTTAATTAAAAAGGGTTGCTTGTTTTCTTTTTGTAGTACATGTACCATGCTTCTTTTCACCTAATGTGGCTAACTTGTGTAAGTATCCAATAGGTGCATGATGGGCTAAAATTATTAGATATATTATGTATCTATCAAAATTGCTAGTATACTTACCATTTTGGAGCTTAAGTGAGCCATTTCTTCTTCTTCCATTTTCCAAGCTGTAGAGCATTTGAGAGTGTAGAAAAATTATAGTTGAGAGCAAAAATACCAAGAGAAGGAGTTCTTGGTTCATGCCTTCAAACCTCATCACCTACTTTGGAAGAAAAAGAAAGATAGCCATTAAATCAAGGTAATGGTTATTTTAAATAAAGTTTTGTTTTTAAATTAAATAAATCATCATGTTAGTATAAACATGTTAATATAGTTATTAATGTGTAGAGGTAATATTTATGCCATGTTTGAGTTTAATATGCTTGGTTTGTATTTTGGTATATTTTATATGCTAAAATATGTATTTAATAGTGTGTAAACAAGTTTTGGAATTTATGTCCAAAAATATTTTTATAAAACTTAGGTTTGATGTTCTAATATTATAGAACATTAAATCATGAGAAAAACAAAGTTTGAATCACTCAAAATGGAGTATTATTCAAACTCTTAAATTTACTGTGGTAAGGAATATTATTCTTTTCACACTCTTAAATTTATTACGGTAAGGGATACCTGTGACGCCCCCAAATCTGGGCCCACACAGCCCAAACTTGAGTCGTCAAAAGACTACAACAAAATTATTACAACAAAGCACAACGTACTACAATACAGTGTATAATAATACACAACTAAGTCTTCACTAATATTGCCACACTATTTTACAAAACGTGAAGACTATGATAACTATTCCTCGGACCCTCACTCCATTCCCTGGCTAGACCCTGTTATGTTTTCATTTCCTGTTGAAAAACAATGGAACAAAAGAAAGGGTGAGCTCAAATAGCCCAGTAAGAAATATCATGACTAAGATAATGACGAATAAATTATCATTAGCCTTCAACAGTTGAGTTCTTGATAGAATACAATAGAATACAAGGTTTATATCAAAAACTGCAGTTAAATTCTTAAACAATGTTCAGATCAATAATAGCAGCGGAATGAGCAACCTATTAGAAGAATAATGCAGACTATAATGTCTACTCGCTTCTCTTTTTCATAAAAACATCATCAACTTTTATCATCTGAAATATCATTAGTCAAGATAATACAAATTCACAGTTCCTGATCATAATCATGCACATCAACAGTTCATCTTTGTACTACGGGTCAAAGATATTCAATATAGCACCAACGGTCATGATTATACCAGATTCAGCCTTTGGTCATAATCATACCAAACAACAGTTCATCTTTGCACTACGGGCCAAAGAGAACATTCACCACGTGCCATAAAAGACACTGAACAGATGTATCGCCTTTAACCTATTATATCGCCTTTAACCTATCATCTGTTCAACAAATATATCACATCTGTGCCCCCGGCTACAGATATTCACAACAGCTTGATTTTTGGATGATTAGAATGATATAAATGATGAACAGAAGAAATAGGATAACAATAAGTATCGGAAGTTTACTTTGTACAGATTCAAATAATGTCCAAATTGTCAACATGATGTGGAGTGAAATTTAAAAATGATATTCAAGATCCACAGTTCAGAATAACGGTTACAATTCAATAGAAAGGTTCACGTAAATGGAAGGTTCAGTTGAAATAATGAAGTTCAACTATTATGGAACATATAATATTTTCAGGAATTATAGAAGCAATAGTTCCATAATAAATTTCGATTTAGGAGTATGAAAGAAAATAATATCCCTTACCGTAGCAGGTTTGATTAACAAAAGGTGAAGGAAATTAATACAAAGGGTTATTCACCAACAGGCGGCAATCCGCTCCGTAAGGTTATTCCCACAATTTAATAGAATTTGAGTACAAAGAGTTATTCACCAAACAGGCGGCAATCCGCTCCGTAAGGTTATTCCCACAATTTAATAGAATTTGAGTACAAAGAGTTATTCACCAAACAGGCGGCAATCCGCTCCGTAAGGTTATTCTCAGAGATTAATAATGAATGAATACGAAAGGTTATTCACCAACAGGCGGCAATCCGCTCCGTAAGGTTATTCCCACAATTTAATACATGGAAATAAAAGGCACGTCTTATGAGTAAGGAAGAAACAATATTATTATCGAGAATCAAATAATGATAATCCCTTACCATAGTATGTTTGAATAATGGAAGATGAAAAAGATGGTATCCCTTACCGTAACACGTGACTGGATATTGATTTAAATGAGGTTGATTAACTTGAACAGTACACGTATACTTATAGATCTTCACAAATACTCAAGATGACTTAAGCACACTTAGAGAGAACTTTCACAAGAAGTATTTAGAGAGAGAAAGAAAGAACAAGTAAGGAAGTTTTTGAAAAATCCTTAAGTTAAGGCTTCTATTTATAGCCAAAAATCTTATCATTCATTTAATCTAAACCATTCATTTAAAGATCATCTTTTAATCTACACCATCCATTTCAAATATTATATTATCTTTAATCTACACCATTCATTTCATATTACCTAATAATCACCTAACTTTATATTATAAACAAATCAATTCAATTATTCAACAATAATTCACACTTTAATCTACACCATTCATTTCATATCACCTAATAATCATCTAACTTTATATTATAAACAAATAACTTTATTTATTCAACAATAATTCACACTTTAATCTACACCATTCATTTCATATCACCTAACTTTATATTATAAACAAATAACTTTATCAATTCAATTATTATGACTAATTGTTATAAATACAGTATAGTTAGCTCTTAGATATCAAGTCAATTAATTAATGAAATACAACTGTTTAAATAACATCATAATAGAGATAACAATAATATAAAATAAAGCATACGTTACTGTGTAATGACAATTATTGATTCAATAATGTGAATTACTGTGCATATGTTACTGTGACAATTATTAGGTTCAATAATTTTAAAAACAGTGCAACAACAATTATTGACTCAATGATATAAAATACAGTGTAATGACAATTATTAAATCAATAATGCAAAATACTGTGTAACAACAATTATTGAATTGATAATATAAAATATTATGCAGTGACAATTATCGATGAAATGATGCGTAACAGTTACGGTGTCAATTATCAGACCAATAATATGAGACACTATGCAATACCGTGTGTTACTATAGAGTACCGAGTGCTACAGAAAATACCAATAACTACCGTATGCTACTATTCTTTTATCACCGGTATTTTAACAGTTCTGTTGACTATTTTTATTTAAAAAAGGTTACTTATGTCGTTTTCTATATCCGACAAATATTCCGTTGTGGGGTCCACCAATAATTTATTATTTCGGCGCCGTCGTACGGCACGAATATTCCCCGACCAAACGAATATTCCTCGACAAAGCGAATATTGTCCGACAAAATAAAATTTGCACATAACATCCTTAACTTTCAATTTTGTTAATTTAACCACTTACTGTTTCAGAAAAAAAATATATATGAAGAAAAATTAAATTTTATATTTCATAAAATTCGGGGTCTTACAACCTCCCCTCCTTATGAAATTTCGTCCCCGAAATTGACGTACCGGGCATTTCATAGTTATCCTCCTGATTTTCAGATGCCATACTAAACTGTGGTCACAAAATAAATGTTAGTTCAAACAAACTGACTCATCACTTCCTGTTCCTACATTCAAATCGATTCATTAGATAAAAAAAAAAAAAAAAAATCTAATTTAGGTTGGACAAACTAGTGATTGATTCTATTCGTCTCTCCCCTCCTAGTTCTAACCCCAGATCTCCATTAAAGACCATATCCCTAAGCTCTGATGCCAACTGTGACTCTCATCCCACCATAGGGACAGCACCTCACAATGGTACCTATCAGTTTGCCACCTGTACTATAGGCGTCCCCTACGGAGAGTCTGGCTTCAGTGCATCCCCTTTCCCTAGGAAGTCACCAGCGAGAGGCTCGGGGCTCTTCGTTATATGGCTCTGATACCAACTGTGACGCCCCCAAATCCGGGCCCACACAGCCCAAACTTGAGTCGTCAAAAGACTACAACAAAATTATTACAACAAAGCACAACGTACTACAATACAGTGTATAATAATACACAACTAAGTCTTCACTAATATTGCCACACTATTTTACAAAACGTGAAGACTATGATAACTATTCCTCGGACCCTCACTCCATTCCCTGGCTAGACCCTGTTATGTTTTCATTTCCTGTTGAAAAACAATGGAACAAAAGAAAGGGTGAGCTCAAATAGCCCAGTAAGAAATATCATGACTAAGATAATGACGAATAAATTATCATTAGCCTTCAACAGTTGAGTTCTTGATAGAATACAATAGAATACAAGGTTTATATCAAAAACTGCAGTTAAATTCTTAAACAATGTTCAGATCAATAATAGCAGCGGAATGAGCAACCTATTAGAAGAATAATGCAGACTATAATGTCTACTCGCTTCTCTTTTTCATAAAAACATCATCAACTTTTATCATCTGAAATATCATTAGTCAAGATAATACAAATTCACAGTTCCTGATCATAATCATGCACATCAACAGTTCATCTTTGTACTACGGGTCAAAGATATTCAATATAGCACCAACGGTCATGATTATACCAGATTCAGCCTTTGGTCATAATCATACCAAACAACAGTTCATCTTTGCACTACGGGCCAAAGAGAACATTCACCACGTGCCATAAAAGACACCGAACAGATGTATCGCCTTTAACCTATTATATCGCCTTTAACCTATCATCTGTTCAACAAATATATCACATCTGTGCCCCCGGCCACAGATATTCACAACAGCTTGATTTTTGGATGATTAGAATGATATAAATGATGAACAGAAGAAATAGGATAACAATAAGTATCGGAAGTTTACTTTGTACAGATTCAAATAATGTCCAAATTGTCAACATGATGTGGAGTGAAATTTAAAAATGATATTCAAGATCCACAGTTCAGAATAACGGTTACAATTCAATAGAAAGGTTCACGTAAATAGGAAGGTTCAGTTGAAATAATGAAGTTCAACTATTATGGAACATATAATATTTTCAGGAATTATAGAAGCAATAGTTCCATAATAAATTTCGATTTAGGAGTATGAAAGAAAATAATATCCCTTACCGTAGCAGGTTTGATTAACAAAAGGTGAAGGAAATTAATACAAAGGGTTATTAACCAACAGGCGGCAATCCGCTCCGTAAGGTTATTCCCACAATTTAATAGAATTTGAGTACAAAGAGTTATTCACCAAACAGGCGGCAATCCGCTCCGTAAGGTTATTCCCACAATTTAATAGAATTTGAGTACAAAGAGTTATTCACCAAACAGGCGGCAATCCGCTCCGTAAGGTTATTCTCAGAGATTAATAATGAATGAATACGAAAGGTTATTCACCAACAGGCGGCAATCCGCTCCGTAAGGTTATTCCCACAATTTAATACATGGAAATAAAAGGCACGTCTTATGAGTAAGGAAGAAACAATATTATTATCGAGAATCAAATAATGATAATCCCTTACCATAGTATGTTTGAATAATGGAAGATGAAAAAGATGGTATCCCTTACCGTAACACGTGACTGGATATTGATTTAAATGAGGTTGATTAACTTGAACAGTACACGTATACTTATAGATCTTCACAAATACTCAAGATGACTTAAGCACACTTAGAGAGAACTTTCACAAGAAGTATTTAGAGAGAGAAAGAAAGAACAAGTAAGGAAGTTTTTGAAAAATCCTTAAGTTAAGGCTTCTATTTATAGCCAAAAATCTTATCATTCATTTAATCTAAACCATTCATTTAAAGATCATCTTTTAATCTACACCATCCATTTCAAATATTATATTATCTTTAATCTACACCATTCATTTCATATTACCTAATAATCACCTAACTTTATATTATAAACAAATCAATTCAATTATTCAACAATAATTCACACTTTAATCTACACCATTCATTTCATATCACCTAATAATCATCTAACTTTATATTATAAACAAATAACTTTATTTATTCAACAATAATTCACACTTTAATCTACACCATTCATTTCATATCACCTAACTTTATATTATAAACAAATAACTTTATCAATTCAATTATTATGACTAATTGTTATAAATACAGTATAGTTAGCTCTTAGATATCAAGTCAATTAATTAATGAAATACAACTGTTTAAATAACATCATAATAGAGATAACAATAATATAAAATAAAGCATACGTTACTGTGTAATGACAATTATTGATTCAATAATGTGAATTACTGTGCATATGTTACTGTGACAATTATTAGGTTCAATAATTTTAAAAACAGTGCAACAACAATTATTGACTCAATGATATAAAATACAGTGTAATGACAATTATTAAATCAATAATGCAAAATACTGTGTAACAACAATTATTGAATTGATAATATAAAATATTATGCAGTGACAATTATCGATGAAATGATGCGTAACAGTTACGGTGTCAATTATCAGACCAATAATATGAGACACTATGCAATACCGTGTGTTACTATAGAGTACCGAGTGCTACAGAAAATACCAATAACTACCGTATGCTACTATTCTTTTATCACCGGTATTTTAACAGTTCCGTTGACTATTTTTATTTAAAAAAGGTTACTTATGTCGTTTTCTATATCCGACAAATATTCCGTTGTGGGGTCCACCAATAATTTATTATTTCGGCGCCGTCGTACGGCACGAATATTCCCCGACCAAACGAATATTCCTCGACAAAGCGAATATTGTCCGACAAAATAAAATTTGCACATAACATCCTTAACTTTCAATTTTGTTAATTTAACCACTTACTGTTTCAGAAAAAAAATATATATGAAGAAAAATTAAATTTTATATTTCATAAAATTCGGGGTCTTACAATACCATCTTTTTCATCTTCCATTATTCAAACTTACTATGGTAAGGGATTATCATTACTTGATTCTCGAAAATAATATTGTTTCTTCCTTACTCATAAGATGTGCCTTTTATTTCCATGTATTAATTTGTGGGAATAACCTTACGGCGCGGATTACCGCCTGTTGGTGAATAACTCTTTGTGTTAATTTCCTTCACCTTTTGTTAATCAAACCTGCTACGGTAAGGGATATTATTTTCTTTCATACTCCTAAATCGAAACTTATTATGGAATTATTGCTTCTATAATTCCTGAAAATATTATATGTTCCATAATAGTTGAACTTCATTATTTCAACTGAACCTTCCTATTTACGTGAACCTTTCTATTGAATTTAACTACAGTTTTTGATATAAACCTTGTAGTCTATTGTATTCTATCAAGAACTCAACTGTTGAAGGCTAATGATAAATTATTCGTCATTATCTTAGTCATGATATTTCTTACTGGGCTATTTGAGCTCACCCTTTCTTTTGTTCCATTGTTTTTTAACAGGAGATGAAAACGTAACAGGGTCTAGCCGGGGGATGGAGTAAGAGTCCGAGGAATAGCTGTCGTAGTCTTCACGTGTTGTAAAATAGTGTGGCAATAATAGTGAAGACTTAGTTGTGTATTATTATACACTGTTTTGTTATACGTTGTGCTTTGTTGTAAAAATTTTGTTGTACTCTTTTGAAAACTCAAGTTTGGGTTGTGTGGGCCTAGATTTGGGGGCGTCACAGTATCAATCTTTTTGTATTAATGGTTGGACTTTCAATTCTATTATGGAATTGAAAATCCACAACAGTTTTAAAATTTTCAATCTAGAAATATTGAATATAGTATTCAACTGTTATATTAATTGTACTGTGCCTTCAGGCACAAATTATCTTTAGTATATATATAAAACGACGTCGTTTCGATAAATATATATTATTTAAAGAATTATACTATTGACCCGTCACACACACACACAGATATATATATATATATATATATATATATATATATATATATACATGGTTTGTGGATTACCTGTAACAAAAAGTCCATGCTTTTCTATAACCATGCATATAGCGACGGTTTTGGGGCCTATGACGATAGTATGTACTGTCGTCATAGCTCTATTTTTTTGTAGGGCTATGATGACGGTACATACCGTCATCATAAGTCTTAAAATTATCTTCAAAGACTTGATTACAGAGAAACAGAAAAATTTTCGTTACGAGTGATCTGCAGTCATATATATATATATATATATCAAAGCACCGTTGATAAACTGAAAGCAGTTACCAAATGAACTTAAATTACACTATTCCTTAATTTTGTGTACCTTTTTTAGATTCACCGCAAGTTGTTCGCTTTTTTTATTTTTATAGTACAAGAAAACAAAAAAGGAATGTATTAAATAGTTAAATGCTCTCAATTATTAGTTGCAAAATTGTCTGTATCATTTTTATTAATAATATTTTAGACAATTTATATTTTCAATGCCAAAAATTACGTTTTTTTAGGTATGATTTAAAGGCTACAGACAAACTTAATTGTGACGAGATATGCATTTCTCTTTCTTATATTTATATTATTAAAAGAGAGCAAGATATTAATTATTTTATACTATTGATTTCCACTCGTGATGTGCCACGTAACTTGTATAAGACAAAAGGGGTTATATTAATTTTTTTTCTAATAAATTGGAGTTTAATTTACATTTATATTATTTAACTTATATTTTTACAATCAATTTATTAAACTGTAAATTATTTTTGAAAAATTAAAAATTCGTCTACATTGTTAAATGACAAACAGAATAATGATGTGATAGTGGTGACATGACACTCATTTATGAGGTGACCACTTAAATGAAAATTGAACGGAATGTAGTAATAATAAAATAAACATAAAAGAAATTTTTAAAAAGATGGCAGAAATTTTTAAAAATAAAATAAAACAACAAAATTTAATGAAAAGGAGAAAAAAATAAAAGAAAAAAAAAACTCTCAAATTCATAGCTTCTTAGCCACAATTCGCAGACCTGATCGTGATACACATCAAGAATCAAATACTCACCACACTCACAATCAATCAACTGCCCAAATCACGTTGGATTCACCATTAATTTACCACCCCAACAACGCCAGCCCCAAAAAACAGGAACATCAATCACCGGAAATGAAACCAATTTGAGTGGGATAATAGTGGTGGGTGGCTGAGATATGAAGGATAAGGACATGGATGAGAGAGGATGCATAACTTGTATTTTGCTTTGAATATTTAGTTTTTCTTTCATTTTCTTTTTCACCTTGGCAAGTCACTTCGACAAATATACGACGTAAATGCATCCTCCCAAGTCATGTCACGTTATTCGGCTAGAAGTTATTTTAGAATGTAAACATTTATATTTCAATAAGTCTTTGTAAAAAATATAATTTTAATGATATGAATGTAAATTTAACTTTACTTTAGTGTAAAAAAATGATTTAACCGAATACAAAAGCAATTATCAAATGGACGCGAATTACACTATTTCTAGATCATGTTTTTCTTCATGCTCCTTGTCGACTTTCTTTTCTGATTGACCGCAGGATTCTTATTAGTAGTGGAGCTACACGGAGGCTACATGCAACATATGATGAAATGGATATATATATATATATATATATATATATATATGTGTGTGTGTGTGTGTGTGTGTGTGTGTGTGTGTGTGTGAAATGATCATATGGATATTTGGTCTAGTGGTAAGATTCTTGCTTAGCAGGGCGCAAGCTAATACATGTTTTTTTACTATTTAAATTCATTGTTTTTTTACTAATAAATTTATAACTCGTAGTTATGACCATATGGGCATTTGGTCTAGTGGGATGATTTTTGCTTAGTGTGCGAGAGGTCTCGAGTACAATTCTTAGAAATATTTATTTTTTTACCATTTAATTCATTATTTTTTTGTTAATAATCGACCATACCAAAATTTATAAGTTGAGTGGTATTTAAGTTTTGAACATATATATACACTTATTATTAATTCATGCACACTCGTTAATTATTATGTCAATAATAAAATACATAAACCATATACCATATATAGGTCATCAACTCCTCCAATGCATATTATAGCTCAAATGCCTCTTAAGACTATTTAGGATTTTAAAATATATTTTGAAAAATAATTAGGATCGAATTAAATATGTTAGCGTAAGAGATTTATTAAGACTCGCAAGATACAATTGTCTTTTTTCAGTCGTACAACCGAAAGAAATACTTCAAGCGTCTATAAATAATTTTTTTTAATAATGTATTTTGACCCCCCTTAAATTTTTTTTAGCTCCGCCACTGATTGGAGGTGGCTTTATTTAATCATAATCTTTTCCAAAATTTAAAGGAGAGAAAAGGAGGGAATGGCATGGGATGGAATTGAAGGGGAATTTCCTTTTGATTGATTGAAAAATTATAATAAAGAAAAAGGGAAGAATCTAGGAGAGGAGATGAACTTTCTTTACCAAACCCAAAATTTGTTCACCAAATTTTTAGGAAAAGGAAAGGGGGGAGAATTGAAGGAAGAGTGGGAGGAAAAAAAAATTAAAATTAATACTCCTTCCGTCCAATTTTACTTGTTTTAATTAACTTTTTATAATCAAGTTAATTAATTTTAAGATTAATAATTAAAAAAATGTATTAAATTTTTGAAATCAAATAAGTTGACCTAACAATATATTCTATATACTTTCTTATAATAATAATTTGTGCCTATATACATCTAATAAACTTAAAAATAAATTTTGATTTTAAATATAGTCAACTAAGGATAAGCTGTGCCTGAAGGTACAGTGTAATAAATATAACAGTTGAATGTTATATTCAATATTTCTAGATTGAAAATTTTAAAACTGTTGTGGACTCGTAGTTCCATAATAGAACTGAGAGTCCAACCATTAATACAAAACGATTGATACTTAATCTAGTCATAGTTTTTTTTTAGACAAACATTAGTATGTTACTCATTCCCGACTTAAAATTAGTTATTAGCAGGTTTGAATAATTAATTGATTGACGATAGCGGACTCAAATTTGTGTAATATAGTATTTTCAGGTATCTCATACACATTTCATTTATTGACAAAACGGAATGAAAAGTTTGACTGCATTTATTTGTCTCCAGTATCTTTAACTATCGATTAATATGATTCATGAACAGTATTTCTTGTGAAAAAAGAGTAGTACTGAAAGCCATTTGGTGGGATCCAATGAGGGGAAAAAAAGATGTAAAAATTTAAAAGAAAGGCTTTTGCATATATACCCAAAAATATAAAATGAGTTATCTAAGTCCAAACAAAAAAGTATTGTCATAACACTAACTAAATTGCATTACCAAAACATTTTTCCTCTATATTTTTTTCTTGAAATTGGACACAAGATTCTCATACTATGAGTCAGAGCCTACTACAATAGTTGCTCTCAATATAGCCCGCAAAAATACCAAAGAGATAACACGTAATTGCCCCTGCCTGAAGGCACGACTTAAATTAAAATTTCAAAAATACTCTATTATCTAAAGACTATTTGTAACCGAAAATAACTTACAAATCAATTAAAATGAATTTGAATCGTCCGTGTGATTTCCCGCCCAAATTAATTTGCATGTGGAAACATAATGATCGCAATACTCGAAAATAGAAAAAGGGCGTCAATGCTAAAAGGGTGACCCATGTTGTTTACGTGCAAATTTATTTATTTATTTATTATTATTATTATTATTATTATTATTATTATTATTATTATTATTATTATTATTATTACTATTATTATTATTATTATTATTATTATTAACATGTGCCCTAAGGGCACATGCTAAGCACAGAAAACAAGAGATGAGTTCAACTAAATATTATTTGTTTATGTATTTGCACTGAATTCAATGCATAAAAAAATAGTATGTTAGTAGACCTCATGTATTGAATTCGGTGCAAATATATAAATAAATAATATTTAGTGGGTCACATCTCTTATTTTTCGTGCTTAGAATGTGCCCTTAGAGCACATGTTAAGAGGACCCAATAATTATTAAATAATAATAATAATAATAATAATAATAATAATAATAATAATAATAATAATAATAATAATAATAACAATAATAATAACAATAATAATAATAATAACAATAATAATAATAATAATAGTAATTACAATTTTGCCATAAGTTATTCTCTAAGCTAATTACAATTTTGCCATTTTTATTTTTAAGTAGACTCTCGCTTTCTTTTATTTTTAAATAAAACTTTTCTCCTGTACATTACTAGTTTAGATTTTGTGCTTTTTATATACAATTATTATATGACATTGTAATAATATTTCTCAACATTGTTGTTTAACATATTTGCTTTATTACATTGCTATATTTTACTTTTTCTTCACCAAATTTGTCTTCTATTTTTTTAATTTTTAATATTTATGTAATTAAAAAAATTGAGCTAATTTTGAATTTATAAAAATACAGAAAATTAATATAGAAACATAAAAAAAATGGTATTTACTTTGTAACAAAGTGAATAGCTCTCTCTCCGGTTCACCACTTTGAACTTTTAATTAGTTACAAGTATTATATTTAATTTTTTTCTTTGCCTTATAATTTATTCTTCTTTAAGTATTTATTATTTTCAAAATTAAATGATTCATATTAATTTTGAAATTTTAGTAATATAGCAAATTGATTGAAAAACAAAAGATGTTATTGATTGTGTAACTAAGGGAATAGTTTTAAATAAGATTTTATTTATTTGACAAAAATTCCATTTATAGATTTGTAAATATTTATAATGTATTTTTTGTTAATAATAACTTGTTAATTTAATACTACTGGCATGCGATGGAGCTATGATGAAAGATTTTGTTATTCCCATAAGGCACATAAATGATCTAGAGCGGGGTGGGGGGGGGGGGGGTGATAGGTAATTTTAACTATTTAAATTTAATTTTTAAATCATTTACTTTTGAAATTGCAGCGGAATAGTTGATTTGATTAAATACCCTTTCTTGATTTGATTTAGCAATAATTATAGTTCTGATTTTAATTGGTGCTACTGAAATGTAATATCAAAACAATGATACAGTTAAAGTAGTTAAATCAGTTATATCAGTTATGACAGCTATGATGATTATGATAAAAGTAGTAAAGAGATAAGATGAGATACCGAAATTTTAAGTGGTTTAGAGTACAAATATCTCTTAGTTCACTCTTCTGCATTTCTGATAGGAAATCCACTAATGGTATTGATCACCACAATCACAACACAAAGATCTGTTATATCATTAAATCACAAAGATTCCTTTGAGTCACTAAGTCTCGGCAAAAAACCAATTTGGACACCAAGTTCATTCCCCTCAGGGACCGATTCCCTCAAAATCAGGCGAATCACCAAGTTTCGACTTTTGTTGTTGTTGTTGATAAAGGTGTTTGAGGCGTTGCTAAGTTGACATTGAACTCTTCTTGCTAATAGAACTTAGCAGCTGAACAATTTCTTTTTGATTTTGATCTCGGGAGCCACTAGATAAGCTTTCTTACTTCTGCTCAGATTTTAAGGAAATTGCTTTATTAATTGATCCTCCAAAGTGTATGTTAACTTTGGGTTGATGATATAACCATTTAGTAGTTCAATCTTTTTCTCTTTTCTTTTCTTTCCTTTTGAACTTTACAATTTTGACAAGTTCAACTCTCTTTATATTGACAGTCTCATCTTGCTCTCACTACTCCACTATTGCCTTCTTCTTCTTGTTTTTTTTTTTTGATTTCAAATAAGTCTTCTATTTATTGAGAGATGTCTGACGATTTATTCGTTGTAAAATATCCATTACTTCATTTAACGTTCCAATCACAGAAGAACTTTAATGAAAATATTATGTCTGATTGCTTTTAGACATGTCTTCATCATTTTACAAAAAATAGAAACCTCGTGTCTAGTGTTGTTTTGAATAGATAGCCGTTAGGTACAACTTTGTCTGATTCTTTATATTAGCTTTGGATGACTAGTAATTGTCTTGTCATTTCCATCTTTCAGATCATCTTGATGTCATTCTATTATCAATCCTGTTACAAGTTCATTACTTGTAGAATTCCTCGGGTCCTTCAATTTGACTTACGCCTTATTGCTAAATGATTAGCTTTACGATCCATCTTTTTTGTTTTCAGCTTTGCGTTCTGTTGTCCTTATGATTTGCTCTACGATTTATATTTCTCCTAATAAGCTTGAAGGGGTTTTGCAACTTTGTAATTTTCTTAGTACACTTTGAGAGTGCTCTGCGATCTTGATCTTGAATGGCTTTGAGATCCTTATTCAATGTATCATTCTACGATTTGCATACTTTCTAATTGGCCATACGATTCTTCTGCTCGGTTATTAGCTTTACGATCTTATGAATACCGCAATCAACTTTATGATTCTTCTTCATTCTCCTTTTTACCTTACTTCTTTCTTTCAGCATCATCATTTTTCATCTTTATATTTTAGGATCTGACTTGCCTACTCTTCTGGCTTTTTAATCTGAAGCTTTAGCTCTACGGACTATTGCTTTGTATTCTAAAGCTTTACGATATGCTCTTCTGAATACTGCTTTATATGTTCTGGAGTCTTACGATCTTCGACTTTTCTTTCCACATCTTTTCTTTTACGATCTTCAGCTTTACGTTCTGTCATGAGTTTTTTGGTAACTTGTACTCTACGACTTCTTGAGTCATCATGTCATAGAGTATACTTTCAGACTTATTTTTCTTAACAATATCTCTTGGCATGCTTATTCTTTGTTTAGTGCTATTTTTTTATCTTCATTGCATACTTAGTTTACTTCCTAAGAATTGAGATTTCTCCTTGATTTAGGCTCTTATCTTTTTCACTTTCTTCTTGAAGGTCAACTCTCCCTTACTTTGTCAATTTCTGCCATTTTGATTGTAATAACTGAAAGTAGTATGCACACAAGCCAATCATATTCGATATGATGCAGCATGTACTTTGTAATCTTATTCATTTATTAATACAAGTTTATTTATACAAAGATATTTTCTTTATCCATATTTAATCGATGACATTAATTGTGATAAACCCATAGTTCTTGAGCAATGCTTTTAGTATCATCATGATGATCATACTAATGAGATCTAAATTCAAGATAGCTCAAAACTAAAATTGTTTCTAATTGTGGGATTACTAAAATGGGGATTAGTGAATTCGGATAGATTAATACATACTATGCTTGCTCTTATGAAGACGATGACTAATCTCATAATCATTTGTGTAGAGACAGTAAATCAAGTATATGTAGGTGCTTATTAGAGAATAAGTTCACTGAACGTGATTCACTCAAGGAATACCTAATGGAGTCTTACTTACCTATCAATGTGAGTTCCTTTTGTGATTGTAGTACAAGTGATTCTTGGACTTGAGATCATCATAGTATCTTGCGAATGATTTATTATATTTTGGCATATTCCTTAAAACTTTTAGGGTATATCAAATGATATGTTTGGGTATAATAAGTTATACACGAAGATAAGGTGAATGATCAACAAAGAATCAACCACTTATAGTAAAAGAAAAGAATGTCTTATGTAATTCGATAAATGACAACTCAGCAGTCATTGTCCAAGGTAGAATGGAAATTAGAAAGTAATTTTTAATTTACATTAATTAGAGTTATTCATTTGAGAATCGAAATGCATATAATCAAATAAAATAAGACTTAACAATAATACCATATCTTATATTTGATTGAGATATTGTAAGGTGGAAGAATTAAATTGTACAGTAACTATTCACTGAATAGGTTATTCTGTGATTAAATGTTGAAATCTATATTATCTGAAAAGTAGTTGATCGCTAAGGGGTTTACCCTTATTATGGAATAAATATTATTTATTTAAATAAATTAAATAGTTTAATTTATTTATATAAATAAGATAAGAATTGTTCTAATTAATTTATTCTATAACCGATATAATATGAAGAACCTAGAAGGTCACACTGTAAAAGAAAAATAATTATTTAAGAAGTAAATGACATAATCGTAATAATAGATTAAGTATATTTAATTTATACTATGGTGATAGATTAAATTAAATAGCTTAATATTTATTATTTAGTATTTTAGAACTATTAATTAAAAATTAATAAGAGGAGTCTTATTATTATTATTATTATTATTATTATTATTATTATTATTATTATTATTATTATTATTATTATTATTATTATTATTATTATTATTTAGTTCCTAAATGATTTAGGAATTAATTAATAAAAATACTCTCATATTAGTTCCTAATAAGATTAAGAGTTTAATTAAAACTCATATTCCTAAAGGAAAGGTGTTTGGAGGGTTTATTATATTTATAAATAAAAGGAGTCTTATTATAGATTAAGGTTATATACACTTTCATAAGTTTTTGGGAGAGTACTCACAAGTTCTCTTGATCTAAGAGATTAGAAGAGAGAGAAAATTAGGGTTTGCCATCACCCACTTCTTGAATCCTTATTCCTCCCTAGTGGATCACCTCTAGAGGCTAAACACTTGGGTGACTAACGTTGATCAAAGGAATCTAATCGGTGGAATTCAAGGAGAACACGAAAGAATTAGAGTTGAACACGTACCAATGGAAAAGCTAGTGTCTACAAGATAATAATTCATTTATCATTCCTCAATTAATAATAGTCGCATAAGAAATATCCTGGTTATTGGTTTATAGAAAAATTTTAAAATTTGATTTTGCTTGCTTCCGTTGCGCTTAGATAATTTGATTATATGTATGTCTTGTTTTTATAAACCAACAGAACTGAGAAAATTATGAACCTAATTTTTTTATTTATTTAAATATATTAATAAGAAAATATGATGTGTGAAGTTACGTTACACATGTGTTTATGTTATACGATAAGAAATAGTGAGTTAATTAATTTAATTTATTCAAATTAACTAAAGAAGGAAAAAAAAATGCAAGAGGAGCTTATGTGAGGAGTTCACAAAGCTTGAATGTTGGACATGAATGACAAATACAAAGATTAATAATCACCAAGTGAATTATTTGGATGCTTAAGAAGAAATAAATGAATTATTAAAGTTAAATCAATTGAGAATATGCGTTGATATTGTGGGTAATTATTTTATAAACCCAAGTCGATGAGATGTGGTAGATTATTAAGTCATCTAATCAAGTTAAAGTACTTGTATACATGTGTGTCAGTGTTTAATAAACAAGCCAAATAAATAGTAAGTGTTGGTGTTTTGTAAACTAACTTAATCTAGTAGCACAATTGACTTTTAAATAGTAAGTCTAATTGGATTAGGTAATTAATCCAATATTATTATATAGGTAGCCCAAGTGTAAATTAAATAAAGAGCCCAATGTGGTAAATTTATATAATTTAATTAGTGAACCATGTATGAAATACATGGTGAGTCCAAATTGATTAAACTAGTCTAGGTGTTAATGTTATACACTAGTCCAATATTTGTTTTTATTTCAAGTATCATAAGTTAGCCCAATTGATTTAAATTGTCGGGAGCCTATGTTGGTAAACTAAATGAATTAAACTAGTAGCCCAATTGGAATAAATGGTTGAGCCCAAACAAATTAAAATAGAAGTCCAAATAGAATTAATTCTAAAGTCTAATGTGAAGCCCAAAAGAAAGCAAGTATTAATGTTTTATATATATGTATTGGTGTATATATATATATATATATATATAAACAATTAAAATAAAGCAAAAATGGTGTATAAAGAGGGCCATTTGACTAGGTATAAGGGCCCCATTTGGGGTGTTGTATGATTTTTGTGTTGTTTTTAATTTACTCCATGTCATAGTAGTTGAATTACTCCATCAATTCCTCACCTACCCTAGTCAATCAATCAAGTCAATCACCTAGTCATTCTATACAATAGTAAATTCAATTAAGCTCTTAATTGACTAGTGCTAGTTGATTAGTAGATGTTAAGCAAAGTTAGAAAAGTTCCATAAATAAGGTGCTCCACCAATACTAGTAAAAGTTAGCCATTTCAAGTATTCACTTTGTGGAAAGGAGAGAGAGTTTCCTAGAGAGAAAAGAGAAAGAGGCTTGAGAGATCTTGAGAGTTTGTGTAAAATACTTTTAAGTGTTGGTAGTGTAGATAACTTTCGATTCATACAAGAAGGAGTCTTGACCTTCTATAGTCATTTTCCTAGCAAAAAAAGATTATCTAAGAAATCTAGAAGGTTCAAAAGTTCTCTAACCTTAAACTAGTTCTTATTTTCGTTGTATAAGTCTTATATATGCTTGGTTGGGGGAGAAATCTATGTGAGGAGGTTCTATGGTAAGATCCGAAGATATAAGGGTGGATTTATGAATGAGTATATGTAAATGTATGCGATTTATATATATGTATATGATTTTTATGGATAAAAAGTTAGTTTAATGTACAATGTGTTCTATGTTTTAAAACCTATTTTTATAAGCTCTATGATGTTAGATTTAGTCTATATATGAAGATCTATGGTCAAAGATTCATGATGTGTGTATTGGTATGTTTGATATGTGAAAAGAATGGAAGAGTTTGCATATAAACTCATTTTCAAGAAAAATCCTAGTTTAATGTTTGGGGTGATGATTTATGATTTGAGATGTGTAAGCTATTTTTATGATATATGAGTTTTGAATGATAGATCTATGTGTTATGAAGATAACCTAACTTGAACAATTGAAAAAGATGTTAAAACGGATTTATAATAGATTTTCTAGTAAATTATGATGTTTTGAAAAACCCTAACGATCGTTGTATGCCCGATCATGATTTTTATGTGTAAAACATTTTTGAAAAAGTGCTGTATATCATGAATATGTTATGTTTGAGAATATAACAAGTTATGGTCCAAATTTAGAGTCAATACAATGTAAAACGAACAAGATATATAAGTTTGAATCAAGAAAATAAAGTTAGAAATTTTAGGATATTAAAATCAAGTTGACTGCTGCAGTGTTAGAGTTCACCACTGTAGAGGTGAACCATTCTGTCCGGGACCACTGAGGCGGTGGTTTATACCGCTGCAACAACGGTCTGATTTTAAAAAAAAATCAATTTACTTAAATGGGGCGGGTCGAGTCGGTTTAGCAGGGTCGGGTCTGTTGAAACCAAAACGAGTCAGAAAATGTATAAATTAATATTATTATTATTGGACCTAAATTAAGTAATTAAAATATTAATAAATGATTAAAATATTATTAAATGGTTAATAATATTAGTAAGTGAATATTACTAAATAAAATATTATTAAATGATTAATAATAATAATAATTAATTAAAATATTATTAAATAGTTAATAATATTAGTAAATAAATAAAATATTATTAAATAGTTAATACTATTAGTAAATGAATAAAATATTATTAAATAATTAATAATATTAGTAAATGATTAAAATATTATTAAATGAGTAATTAAATTAATAAGTGATTAAAATATTATTAAATGGTTAATAATATTAGAAAATAAATAAATATTATTAAATGATTAATAATATTAGTAAAGGATTAAAATATTAATAAATAATTAAAATATTATTAAATAGTTAATAATATTAGTAAATGAATAAAATATTATTAAATGATTAATAATATTAATAAATTATTAAAATATTATTAAATGGTTAATAATATTACTAATTGAATAAAATATTATTAAATAATTAATAATATTCATAAGTGATTAAAATATTATTAAATAATTAATAATATTATTAAGAGATTTAAATATTATTAAATAATTAAAATATTCCTAAATAGTTAAAATATTATTAAATGGTAATAATATTTGTTTGTCGTTAATATATTATTAAAGGTGATAATATTATGTAGTGATTGATATGTTCTTAAATAATAATTATGTGACTAAAATATTATCAAAGGTTGATAATATTATTAAGTGATAAATGTTGTGATTAAGTGTTAGATGATTTAAGTGATATATTGTAAGGTTATTAATGTAAGATAAATCTGTATGTGATATACTGACTTGTAGATCAACATTATTAATGTTAGATCATCAAAAGGAAGTTAATTTAAATTGATTAACAGTAGTCAGCGGAACAAGCAAGTTTTCTAACCTTACTCAAGTATTAATTGAGCGAGTATCTTAAATTGAATTCGTTTGATTATGAATGTTATTGAACTTAAACTATTTTACTGTGTAAGTTGGAATAATTATTGTACATTATTCCGTATCATATGAATTATTATTATTTATATGAATGTGGATTTGTAAGTCATGTTCTAAATAAATACTATTTAAGAAGTAGTTTATGCCAATTGATTCGGCTAGACAGTGGTATGTTAAATTCATTGACTTGAATATTTTTGAAGCCTATTTAAACCAGTAGTTGGTGCAGATTCTTATAATAAGACTAAGTATAACAACTTTTATAATGGAGTATTCTTTATTGGAAACAAAAATCTTTACGCACACTATGACTAAATGTTACACATATACATCGGATATAAGAAGACTAATCCCCTCGAGTGTCCAGTTCAAGTGTTTACAGTTTTATAATTGTTAAATACTCATGAGGTAGTCGGATAAGCCCTTACAAATCCTCCATACTTTTGAGATATTCAGTTTATGAGTTGGAAAGTCTTCATGTATGTTCTTGGTTCTCTTTGACCAACTTAGCAATAAATATGCTACAAATTCTTTTATTGAATATAATACATATATTGCATGCCTTCATAATTATTGAATATTGTTGAAGTTCTAAAAGAGTAATTCTTTTTCTATTCATGATATATCTTCATTGATTGTTTATACCTACTGAGTAAAGTAGTTGCTCACCCTTGCTATATCATGAACTATTTTTCAGCGAACCCGAATGTTCTAAGAAGGATAAAAGCAAAGAAAAGGCAATTGATTAGAATGTGTAAAAGCAAGATTTATTATTATTATTATTATTATTATTATTATTATTATTATTATTATTATTATTATTATTATGTGTCATATGTAACTCTTTCGTGTAATGAGATGGTGTATGTATTAAAGGTTAATAGAACCTAGGATGATGATACGCTTTGTAAAGAATCTAATTACATTTTTTGCAAGTTATTGGAGATTAAGTTTATGTATGTTGGTTAAGTATTGAATCGTGAGCACCGAATCCGAGGTTCAAGGGACTCGAATTTGGGGGCGTCACAGGTTGGTATCAGAGTTGTAGGTTATAAACCTTAGGTGGGGAAAAAACCTTAGAAATATGACCTTAGAGGAGATAAGAAAACTCAAATAGAGTTTTAGGTATTGAATTATATAAATTCATATAAGATAAGATAATAAATTGAAGTACATGTTTATTTAAAAAACATTAGACATGTGATGTAATGAAGGACTAATTAAATTCAATCGTATGGTTTTGTAGGATGCTTGAGATGGGTAAGTTGAGTCAAATAAGAGAAGTGAAGCCAGAGCTAGATTTTAATTTGAATCTTATGGCTAGGAAAAAAGAAATGAAGGATGACAGAGTAAGAGGTCTCCTCGACCAAAACCTAAAATTGGAGAGAGAGGTGCGCAATCTAAAGATACAGAAGCAGAAGTAGAAGTTGCATATATATGATGTCTATATGTTTAGTCCTAGAATGCATGACATGATTACATGTAATTGGAATAGCACTAGTATTATCATAGAATATAGGAACAGACTTGAAATCAAACCCATAGTCAGCTAATAGATTTTTCATCCACAAAATTTGAGCACAGTAGCTACTAGCAGGAATGTACTCAACTTCTACAATTGAAATGGACACAAAATTTTGCTTCTTACTGAACCAAGATACAAGTTTATTTCTTATCATTTGACATGTGCCACTAGTACTTTTCTTGTCAATCTTACATCCTGCAAAATTAATATCTGAATAACTAATTAGATCAAAGGGAGACTCATTGGGATACGACATTCCCAAATATAAAGTACCCTTGAGATATCTGAAAATCCTTTTAACAACAATTAAGTGAGATTTCTTAGGGTCAGATTGAAACCTAGCACAAATACTAGTAGATAATAAGATATCTGGCGTACTAGCAGTTATGTATAGGAGAGATCCAATAATACATTTGTATTAAGTGGCATCAATACTTTTACTTTGTTCATCCTTGTCAAGTTTAGTTACAGAGGTCATCGGAATTTTCATGGGAGTAGATGACTCTAAGCCATACTTCTTAAACAACTCTTTGATGTACGTAGCTTAACTTATGAAGATTCCTTCCTTAGTTTATTTAACTTAAAGTCCAAGGAAGAAACTAAATTCTCCCATCATACTCATCTCAAATTTACTCTGCCTTAACTTGGAAAATCTCTAACATAATTTCATCAGTAGAACCAAAAATAATACCATCTACATAGATTTGAACTAATAAGGTTTTATCTTTATGTTTTCTAAGGAATAGAGTTGTATCAACCCTACTTCTAGTGAATCCATTTTCAGTCAAAAGAGTAGTGAGTTTTTCATACCATGCTTTAGGTGCTTGTTTTAATCCATACAGAGCTTTATCTAACTTGTAAACATGATTAGATAAAGTTGGAATAACAAAACCTAGGGGTTGTGATGAGTGATTTTTATATCTACGAATCATGTAATCTTTACTTGGAAATGTTGTTTATTTTTAAGTATTTTCATACTACTTTTGATGTTTTAATGTTATTTTGTAGGAAAAGCTAAAGGAGGGATAAAAATGGATAACTTGGATAAAAAAAGGGGAGAAAATTTAGTTTCTGTTATATTGGCGCAAGGCGCGCCAAATTAGTACTGAAGTCGCTGCGGGGCGGGTCGGTTGAAACTTAAGAATTTGTCAAGGTGGCACGCCAGTGCAAGACAAAAGATGGTACCCAGTTGTTGTTTTGGCGATTTTTGCAGAGTGTGATTGGGCTTATGAGTTTACTTGTTGGGCTAATTAGGGTTACCTTGTTAGACTATATATACATCTTTTGTAACCTAAGGGAGGGACTTTTTTGCTAGAACAAGGATTGGAGAGAAACTTTGGAGGCTAAAAGGAGTCAAGTGCAACAAGACAAAGAGATTGAAGGAGAAGACTAGAGAATCAAGAGATTGTGGAAACATTTTCTTCTTCTTTTCATTCTTTTATCTCTGGTAATTTATGGTGTTTTGTAACTTAACGAATTTGGTTTTCTATTTCAATATCATGAACTAATTTAATCTTTAAGGCTACGATTGAACCTTTTACTATCATGAATTAATTATTTGTTATTGTCTAATTATTGATTCATATGGTGTTGTTTATCATATTTTGTGCATAATTGTTAATTGTTTGTCCAACAACTAGTGGGATACCCTAGATGAATTCGAAAGATGAAGTTTATCGTTAGATCTGAATGTGATAGCATGTTTTCTTAGTTATTTGGTGAATTGAATAACTAGGGTTGTGTAGAGGAATATATCTGTACATTGCATGTGACTTGTTTAATTTTTGGATTTTAATGAGTTTGTTTCTCTTATTTTGCGTAAGAATATAGAAAAATTAATTGAAATAAATATTTTTATACGATCTTTGGAAAAAGATCTAATAAATAGTTGTGAGTTCCTGTTAACAGCTCTATTGAGTTTGATAATTGAAAATATAAAGAATACGTCATGTGATATAATTGGGGATATTGTAGTCTTAAGCCTTTAAATATATGGTATTCAATCTTTGTTTTAAATTTCAGTTTTAATTTTAATTTAATTTAATCATTCTAAAAAATTGGGATTGTTTAAATAAAATTAAGTTGATATAAAATTAGTAATTGAAATTTATTTGGCATAAATCTTTGTGGGTTCGACTCTCTACATTTACTTTATATCACTTGTTGATCACGTATACTTGCGCGTAATTGTCAGTATCTGAAATCGGACAACAAGTTTTTAGCGCCATTGTCGGGGATTTGTGTTTATTAATTATTTCAATATTAGTTACAATCAATTTGGTTTTAGTTTAAACGCTTTTAATTTTTTGTTTTCTTTGCTTTTGAAGGCTCTCAATCATTCGAGTCTGCATTTGCAAATCATCGATCTTAGACTCAAGTGTGCACCAAGTGTTGGCTTGTCTATCTTGGTTAACACGGATTTCGTAGTCACCGAAGCTACAAATTTCGCTAACGTACGGAAAACTATGCTTTCCTGGAATTAAGGCTAGGTACTCCAACTTTGTGTATGCACACAAGATCTAAAGGTCAGGAACAGTTACCGTACGAGGACGAGATCGAAAAGAGGTTTTGAAATTTGAGACAATTTTGTAAGGAAGCATAGACTCAAGGCATCATGGCTGAAGAAGAGCAAAAATCGCTAAGGGATTATGCACTGCCCTTGGTGACAGAAATTCAATCCAACAAACATAGGCTTGCCATAAATGCTAACAACATTGAAATCAAGTTGGGTACCATTCAAATGTTGCAGAATTTAGTTCAGTTTGGGTGGGCTTCCGAACGACGACCCAAATGAGCACCTCACCAGCTTCTTGGAAATCTGCGATACCTTCAAGTTCCATGGGGTTTTAGAGGAAGCTATCAGATTAAGACTTTTCCCTTTCACACTCTGTGACAAGGAAAAAAATTGGCTACACTCCTTACCGCCTAGTTGGATTATAATATGGGCAGATCTAGCACAAAAGATCTTGACTAAGTTTTTCCCATCAGCTAAGACAATGAGGATGATGAATGACATTACCTTGTTCACCAAATATGACTCAGAGACATTATATGAGGCATGGGAAAGATTTAAGGACTTACTCTGGAAGTTCTCTCATGACAAAATCCTGAAGTGGTTATAGGTGCAAACATTTGACAACGAATTGTTCAATTCCACAAGGACAAGCATTAATGTAACAGTTGGGGGAGCTCTGATGGAAAAGAACTTTGATGAGGCATACCACCTATTAGAAACCATGGCTGCCAATAACTACCAGTGGCCTACCCCAAGAATCAATCAACATAAGGTTGCAAAGTTTTTTGAGTTGGATGCAGTTACAGCCTTAACTGTACAAGTGGTTGTGTTATCTAAGAAGATGGATTTATGGGGACCTCAGTCAAAATAAACGGTGGCAGTCATGTGTGAACTCTGTGTAAGTAATCATGCTTCATTGTGCCATCAGTGCAGAGTCGATACAGTATGTGGGGAGTTATAACAGACAGTAACCGCAAAATAATTAGAACAACTATAACCTAGGGTGGAGGAACCATCCTAATTTCTCTCTAAGCAATAATAAAGCTCAGAATTCAGCTCCAAGGCAAGCTCATCAATTGGGTTTTCAAAATTAAGTCCCTCATCAAGCAAAAAAGCAGCCGAGCTTAGAGGATACATTAGCCAAATTTGTAACCGCAACCGAAAGAAGAATGAGTCATCAAGACAGGTTGTTGAATCAAGTAGATTTGAATGTAAAGAGCTAAGTAGTATCAATCAAAAATTTGGATAATCAGATGGGCCAGTTAGCTCATGCCATAAACAACCGCCCTCAATGAGCGACGCCTAGTGATATAGAAGTCAATCCGAAGAGGGACGGAAAGGAGCACTACAAAGTCATTACTTTACGAATTGTGAAAGAGTTGTCAGTGGTTGGTGATGGAAGTACATATCAAAAAACTTTTGAAGGTAAAGAGGTTGACAAAGAGAAGACCAAGGCCGAGGAAGTTGAAGCGAACAAGTTAAAAGTTGTGAGATCTGACTTAAGAACTGATGGAGGTGAACAAGGAACCATTGTGCCTCCCGTACCATTTCCGCAGAGACTCTAGAAATTAAAGTTAGACAAACAGTTCTCAAAGTTTCTTGAGGTGTTTAAAAAGCTCAACATCAACATACTATTTGCCGATGCTTTGGAGCAAATGTTGAGCTACGTCAAATTTATGAAAGAGATATTGTCTAAGAAGAGGAAGTTGAGAGAATTTGAGATCGTGGCATTGAAAAAAGAATGTAGTGCTATCTTATAGAAAAATCTACCACTTAAGTTAAAAGATCCAAGTAGCTTCACAATCCCACGTACAATTGGAAATCATTTTTTCGGAAGGGCACTTTGTGACTTAGGGGCTAGCATCAATCTGACGCCTCTTTCAGTTTACAAACAGTTGGGGTTAAAAGAGGCCAAGCCCACTAATGTCACATTGCAACTTACGGATAGATCATTAATATATTCGAGGGGCATCATAGAAGACATTTGGGTGAAAGTTGATAAATTCATTTTTTTGGCCAACTTCATAGTATTAGATTTTGAAGAGGATGAGAAGATGCCAATTATACTTGGACGCCCATTCTTAGTCATAGGGAGAACATTAATAAATGTGCAGAATAGTGAACTTATGATGAGGTTTCAAGATCAAAAGGCCACCTCCAGTGTCGTCAAAGTGATGAAGTTCCTTAAGGAAGTTGAGGATTACTAAGGGGTAGAGTTAATCAAGGAGCAGTGGATGAAGTATTGACTGGGAATTGTCTATCGGATCTACTAGAAGTGGCTCTAGTCAACTTGGATGCTATAGGTTTTTTGGATCCTATGGAGTTTGTGAAGCTGTTGGATGCATCACCAGTATTTCAGAAGTTCAAAAAGCAATATGAGATGTTGAACCAGTCATAAAATGCTAAAAGGCGTACAAAATCATCATTGGAGGAGACACCAGTTTTAGAACTCAAACCCTTCCCTAACCATTTGAGATACACCTACTTGGGAGATTCCAACACTTTGCCAATCATTGTTTCTGGTTCACTAGATGAATATTTAGAGGTCAAGTTGTTAAGGGTGCTGCAAGAGTTTAAGATGATAATCAGATGGACCATAGTAGACATCAAGGGGTTAAGTCCATCCATTTACATGCACAAGATATTACTTAAAGAGGGAGCGAAGCCAATCATTAAACAACAAAGAAGATTGAACCCAATAATGAAGGAGGTAGTGAAAAAAATAATTAATTGGTTGGATGTCAACATAATCTACTCAATTTCAGACAATTTATGGGTTAGTCCGGTGCAGTGTGTGTCAAAGAAAGGAGGAATGACAGTGGTTATAAATGAAAATAATGATCTCATTCATACCAGGACAGCGACTGGGTGGCGAGTGTGCAAAGAATACCACAAGTTGAATAAGACAACTCACCATGATCATTTTCCTTTGCCCTTCATCAATCAAATGTTGGATAGGCTAGCAAGTCATTAGTTTTATTGTCTACTTGATGGGTATCGGGCTATAATCAAATTGTTATAGCCCCGGAAGACCAAGAGAATACCACTTTTACATGCCCCGATGGAACCTTTGCGTTTTGAAGGATGTCGTTTGGTCTTTGTAACGCACCAACTACTTTTTAGAGGTGTGTGATAACGATCTTTTTGGACATAGTTGAACAAAATCTTGAAGTTTTTATGGATGATTTCTCGTTTTCGACGACAGTTTCGATTTATGTCTAGACAATTTGATTTTGACATTGAAAAGGTGTGTGGAAACGAACATGGTACTTAATTGGAAGAAGTGCTATTTTATGGTGTGGGAAGGAATAATATTAGGTCATAAGATTTCAGCAATCGGTATTGAGGTGGACAAAGCAAAAATTAAAACGATCAAGAACCTACCTCCACCTACATCAGTGGAAGGAATACGGAGTTTTGTTAGCTATGCGGGATTTTATAGACACTTTATTAAGGATTTATAAAGATTTTAAAACCCTTGTGTACACTCCTTGAGAAAGACGTCCCATTCAAAATGGATCAGGCATGTCTTGATGCCTTTGAAATATTAAAGAAGAAATTAGTAACGACTGTAATATCCCGGATATTGGATAAGGCTTTTAAATAAGATCTTAGATGATGAAATAAAGGTTGAAGTTTAAAATCTAGATTTGGAGAAGTAAAAGGTGTAGAAAATGAGTAAACATTATTTTTTACCCTAATCTTTGTTTTATGATTTAAATGTGTGTAAATATAGGTTTTAAAATTTTAAAACCTAGAATTTTATTATTTTGTATACTTGGAGGTATATTAAGAGTAAAGTAATATAATACCTTTAAAACTCGATAAATTATTTGACAAAAGAGAATTATATAAGTTCAACTAATTAACTTAAATGTCATGATAAATGGTAATGTGACAAGCCCACTGAGGGAAAAATAACAAGTCTAATTAGATTATAAAATTAGTCCAAAGAAGTTATTAAATTAAGTTCAAAGTGAATTAAACCAGTAGCCCAAAGTGACATGTAAATGAGCCCAAGCGTGGATGACTTAAATGGACTATCTAGTAGCCTATTCAATTAATATAATTGAGCCCAAATAAATTGAATGGAATAGTCCAAATGAATAAATTGTTGAGAGCCATAAATGAATTGAATTAGTAGTCCAACTTGGAATAAATTATGAGCCCAAAGAAATGTCTAGGGCCAAATTTGTGCAGTTGGTATTAGTTAGGCCAACCTAAATTAATTAGAAGCTCAATGAAAATGTAGAGAACTAACAATACATTAGTTAATTGGTGGGAGATAAATAATCATGAATTGATTATTTGTGCGACTAAACTAAAGGGGAGTCCAATTAGTTGATTAATTTAAATTAATGAACTAACCAAAGGAATTTAATATCAATAAATTGATAAGTTAGTAAACTAATAAATAATTCTATTAACTTTGTAATTAACAAGTTTAATTGGATTATGTGATTAAATAAAGGTGTTTACTAATTAAGCCCAATATGTTAAGTTTTATGTGAATTAATTAATAGTCCAAGTAAATAAATAAATTACTAGTGGACTAACCCAATTATTTAATTAAACAAGCCAAGTAATTAAATTAATAATGGACTTATTGACAATATTATGTGAATTGTGTGATTTAATTTAACTAACCCAATACTTGTTTTAATTATCAAGTCATGCTAGTAGAATTAGGTAGCCAAATGATTTAATTGGTTGGAGCCCAAAGGAAATTTAACTAGTGGCCTAAACCTTGACACAACTTGGCACATTAAGTGAAAGTCAAATCTTGGTCAATGTTACTGCCAAATTGTAATTCAAAATAAAACAAAAAGTGAGGATAATTGGGGGATAGGGCCATGGGTCCTATGTAATCTCCTAAGTGGCTTAATTGATTGGTCATGAGTTGCTAGAAAATCTCCACGTAAGCTTAGATAAGGACTTGTAAGGATAAAATTGGTGATAGATGTATAGATATAGAAGTTGTAAGTATACATTTTAACTAGTGAATCTTAATACACTCTCATTCTCTCTCTCTCTCCCTCTCTCTCTCTCTCTCTCTCTCTCATTTCTTTTGTTCATCTTGTGTTCTAGGAAGCTAGAGAGAAAATAGAGAGCAAAAGAGAAAGAAGTAAAATACTTAGTGTTCTTGAGAGTTTATGCAAAAGAAACCAAGAGACTTGCAAAGAGGGGATCTTTGTCAAGCTTGGTGTGTTCTTGGATGTCCTCTAGCTCCATCTTCTACTTTGGAAAGCATAGAAAGCAAGCTACTAAGTCCAAGAGGTATAAAAATACCCAAAATCTTAGCTTTGTGTCTTCTATTGTGTTTTATGGTAGAAAACCATTTTCAAAGCTCTTGATGCTTAAATCCATGATAGACTAGTATATATAGGGTTTAATGGGTTTAACATGAGTTTTAATATGCATCTATGTGGGTAAGTTTGACAAAAAACATGAAATCAATTTTTGCCAGAAAACCTAAATTTGAGCAATCCGTTCCCAGATTTACTGTTCTTGTTTTGTAAGTCGTATTCTTGATCCGTCAACTTTGGGTGGTATACCTATAAGATATGAAGATTTCTCAAGTTGAATGACTGAAAAATATTAAACAATCCATTTATGATGAATTTTCTTGTAAAATAGTTCCTGCTGAAAAATACCCAAAAAACTACTGTATAGAATTTTGCAAGGGCTATTTTGGCCACTTAGCTTGCTTTAACAATTCTGTACTTTTTGTAAATGCTATTATATGGCATAAAGAAGACACTGTCCAAAAATGAACTCCATCTGACCCCGGATGAGTGAGTTATGACCCGATGATTCTCTAAGTTTTAAAAGTGTATAACTGCTATAACTTGAGATGTATAATTCAAAAACTTATGCAATATTTACTGGGAGTATTATATGTTATCATGAAGCTACAATATAAATTTCAGAATTTTCTTACAAAAACTCGATTTTTATTAATTTGTGCAATTTTCGGCTAGAAATGGACTATTTAAAAATAGTAAATGAAGTTGAAAAATTAAAAGAAAATTATTTTGTGCATGAAATGAAATATAATATGTATATACAAGAGTTATAAAAATAATAAGTTAATTAAATATTTTTAATAAATACAAAGGACTTAAGAAAAACAAGGATGATAGAATAAAATAATTATGTATTATTCAATTTTAATTAAATAATACATAAAGGTAATTATTTATTATTTAACTAATATGAAATAATAAATAGAGTAATTAAAAAGAATTTAATTAATTATTTATTATTTAAATGCTAAATAATAAATAAAGTAAAGGAGTATATGAATTTAATAAAATAATTATTTATTATTTAATTAATATTAAATAATAAATAATGGTGATTAATTATCTAATTATTATTTAAAGGATATTAAATAATAATTAAAGGAAGATAAAATGAATAAGGTAATTATTTATTATTTAATAAATAAGGATGATTAATTATTTAATTATTATTTAAAGGATGTTAAATAATAAATAAATAGAGGTTAAGTGAATAAAATGATCATTTGTTATTTAATTAATATTAAATAATAAGTGAGATTAATTAATTAAGAAATTATTATTTAAATGATATTCAATAATCATTAAAGGAACTGATGATAATTAATTAATTATTATTTAAATGATATTAAATAATAATTAAAGGGAAATAAGGTTAAGGAAATAATTGTTTATGTAATGTTGTGGTTAGTCGCCCGATGTCATTGTGAGGATTCCCGGGGCGTTACAATGGCACTAGTGATAGTTGTTCCAAATTGGACTTTGCCATTCGAATTGATGTGTGATGCCAATAATTTTGTGATTCAAGTTGTACTTGGCCAACGGAAAGACAATTTTTTCACACCGTCTATTATGCTAGCAAGACACTCTTGGATGTGCAACTTAACTACACCATGACTGAAAAAGAATTATTGGTTATGGTGTTGTTTGCTTAAATCTTACCTAGAAAAATATGCAAGTATACGTGGTTTAACTGTAGTGTAATAGCAAGCAAGATATCGTTTCCCACTAGGACTTTCTATTATTAATACACTAAATTACTAATCCTAAATCACTTCAATCCTAATCAAACAAACACTCAAAATTGTTGAATACAGTTTAGTTGAATAAAATTAAATTGATCGAATTATCATAAACTAATTACCAAGAATTGATATCAAGTTATAAAACATTAAAGTTATAACTTCCCTTAACACTTCATGTGAACCTTTTCATTCTCTATTTAAGTAATCGACCATGTGTAGTTGTTAACCAAAAATTCATAAGTACTCACTAGCCTCTGTCGATAGTCTAGCAAATATCACCTATTTAAATAAATCACAATGTGTCCATGAGATTTAACATTAAATAGGAGCCTTTAAGTTTATATTTTCTTATAGGTTACATATGATATATAAGTATATGTCTATCCTATATACAAATCGAGCAACCCATCACATGTAGAATGACAAGAACATAAGTTGACATACCCAGATCTAAGTTTATATTCTATTTGTTAATTTCATACAAAATATAATGCTAATTACTAGCCAAGTAATTATAATTCAAGCATAAGATATGATAATCAACTCTAACATAATCAATCAACATTAAGAGAAAATGAATTACTTTCAATTTACATGCTAAGTTCCATTACAATCTTAAATTTGAAGTTTAGTTCATCATTAATTTGTAAACCATAGATAAAAATTCAATCAACATACAGATGAATCAAAGTCAAAGATGTAAAGAGAAATAAGAAACTATTAAAAGCCTAGAAACTCTTTATTCAATCTATAACTTTGATCTCCCCTTATTGCGTCCTTGAAACCCTAGCTTCCAATTCCTTGATTTCAATTCTAGCTGTATTTTTTTTCTATCCCGTGCTATCTTGCTATCACCTCATGGTCTCTCCAAAGCTCTATTTTTCGTGACTTCCATAGCAGTTTTAATCCTCCACTAACACCACCATCCGGATCCCACAAAAGAAAATTGAAAAATTGTATTTCCCCGATAGGTGCTGACTGAGCGTTGATTGGCCCTAACCTGCTGATCTCTTCATTTGGCCCAGTGCTGAGTGGGTGTTGACTGAGCGCTTATTGCCAAAAATTACCATTTTACCCTTTTCCATTTCCTTTTCCTACAAAACAAAAGAAAAACACAAAAATGAGTAAAACAATCAAATAAAACATAAAAATTAAATGAAAACATAACAAATTATCAAGCGTAGAGCACTCGATTCACAAGTATGAAACTCACTCATCAAGTGTTCGCATTCGACAAGTTTAGAGCTTATCTAATTGGAACGAAGGTCATAGTCTTTACTGTTCATTCGACGATCAAGTACTTTATTTTGAAGAAGAATGAAAAGCCACGCTTGATCCGATGAGTCCTTCTTCTACAAGAATTTTACCTTAAAATTCGAGACATAAAGGGTATGAAAAATCAGGTAGTTGATCATCACTCACGACTCAAAAACTCAGACAATAATAAAGGAGATGGGTTGTGATGAATGAGTCATTTTTGGAATGAACTACTTTTTTTAATCACTGAGGAAATGCCATGGTACACAGACTTCATCAATTACATTGTAAGCCATATACTTCCTTCAGACTTGAGTTCCTAACAAAGAAAGAAGTTCATTCATGATGTGATGTAGTATCTTTGGGATGAACCATTTTTGTTTAAGAACTATGCATATCAGATGTTAAGAGGGTGTGTTCCAAGGGAAGAAGTGGAAAACATATTGACGCATTGCCATTCATCAGACTATAGGGGTCATTATGGAGGAGATAGAAGAGCAGAAAAGTGTTACAATTAGGTTTCTATTGGCCGACACTATTTAAGGATGCCCATCTTTTCATATAAAGGTGTGATCAATGTTAAAGGGTTAAAAATATTTTGAAACGATATGAGATGCCTCTTAACAGTATCTTAGAAGTGGAAAATTTTGAAGTATGGGACATTGATTTCATGGGCCCATTCCCCTCATCTTTTAACAATTAATACATTTTGGTGGCAATGGATAATGTGTCCAAGTGAGTTGAAGCAGCTGCACTGCCAACGAACGATGCCAAGGTGGTTCTAAACATTCTTTGGAAAAACATATTCACCCGGTTAGGTACCCCGAGGGCAATAATTAGCGATAAAAGAACACATTGTTGGAAAAAACATTTTGCAGCCCTTCTCGCTAAGTATGAGGTCACACACAAGTTCACCATGGCCTATCATCCTCAAACAAGTGGCCAAGTTGAGGTGTCTAACCGAGAAGTAAAACGGATATTAGAGGAAGTGGTCAATCCGTCTCGTAAAGATTGAGCAAAAAAATTAGATGATGTTCTATGGGCATATCAGACGGCGTATAAAAATTCGATCAGGATGTCATCATATAGAATAGTATATGGTAAGGCATGTCATCTATCGATGGTGTTAGAGCATAATGCATATTGGGCCGTTCGTAAGTTAAATTTTTATATGCAAGCATTGGGGGAAAAGAGATTATTGCAACTGAACAAGATGGATGAATTCCATCAGATAAGGTCAAAAGATGGCATGATAAATGGATTCTCAAATGGGATTTTGAACCAGGTCAGGCGGTTTTGTTATTCAATTCCTGACCACAACTATTTCCAAGGAAGCTAAAGTCAAGGTGGTCGGGACCATTTGTGGTTACCACAGTATTTCCACGTGGAGCAATCGAGGTCGAAGAATCTAATTTAAAGAGTACGTTTAAGGTCATGGCCAAAGATTGGATCATTATTGGGGTGTTGATGTCGATCGCCATCGTACCTCGATCAATTTGGCAGATCTATGATTCCATAAAGGGTATTCGGGTTGATGACTATAAACCAAGTGCTATTGAGAGGCAACCCAATTTTTTAGTCATTTTCATTTATTTCAATTACTAAGATATTTAAAGTTTTAGCTTTTAGTTCTTGATTTGGTTAGTATTAATATTCATTAGTAGCTAATCCTTATTCAATTGGCATTTCAGGGCTAAAGAGATTAATTCAAAAAAGGCTATCATGCACAGTGAAAGGAAGAAAAAGAGAAATTATGAATCCAAGCACACTAAAGGAATGGTACGAGGCGTGCCAAGATAAGGTACAAATCAGTGCGGCGCGCATTAAGACTTCAGAGGAAACACTGCATAGGTGGCGCGAGGCGCGCCATATGCATTACAAAAATGGCGCGGTGCGTGCTATTCGTATTTCTCAGAAGAAAAAAAATAAGAGCCTGATTAGACTCCTTGTTCCATTCCTATTCCAATTTAACAAGTGCATCCTTCCTTTCCCTACACTCTCACCAAAGAAAATAATACACTCCTAATTCATTGCAAACCCAAACTCTGATTCCCTTTTCAACTTTAATCCACCATATATTAAGTCGAACAAAGAAGAATAAACCACGGCTGGGAGTTTGACAAAGGAATCATATAGGCCCACAACTTTCTCTTCTTTAAACTGGATTTAACAAGGGTTTAAGTTGGGGAGTTCTTCAAGCAAGTAAGTAATTATTCATAGATTAAAAAACTTTAATGGATTCTGAATTGGGTTATGGGTTTAAAGTATTTGAGTGATTAGTGGTTTTGAGTGGAGGATTTAGGGTGTAATTGAAGTTTGCAAATCATAAGTTTGGGGGAGTAACAAAGACACCCACCGAGTGTTCGATAAATTACCTGAAAGTGGATTTGAGTGCTTATTATGCTTCCATCTAACATTAGGCTTGTAAATTATTTGGATTAATACAGAATGTCTAAATGCCAACGAGGTGAAAGCATTCGCATGTCCGAAGCTTATGATAATAGCAAATTTATAAGTGCAGAAGCATCAGAGTGGCTTCACCAATTACTAAAAAAGAAGACATTCGTGTGTGAAAGATGACTTAGACCCGATGCACAGTTAAATGGTGAAATGGCTGCGATGATTGCGGAGCGTAATTGGTTAAAAGTGATCAGTGTAATTATAATTATTAAATAATTAACAATGAATTAAAAAATTTATACTAATTAATTGTGCATTAAATAATTGAATGAATATACTTGTGTATGTGTATATTTATTTAAAGTAATGAAACAATGTGTTATAATTAATTTAAAACAAATCTAATTGGATTATATTATAAGTCCAAATGAGGTATTAAACTAGGTCAAATAAATTTACCTAGTAGTTCATGTAATTAATTTAAACCTTGATCCATGTAATAATTAAACTAACCCAATACTTGATTTAATTAAATGTAACATATGTTACTTAATGTTAGCCCAATAGAACAATTAAATTGAGCTCAACCAAATTAAATGGATGAGCCCAATATATTAAATCCTAGAGTTCAATGTGGAGCCCAAATCAAAGTCAAAATCCTAGAACAGTACGCATTGTATATATATATATATATATATATATATATATATATATATATATATATATATATATATATATATATAGGTGTATATATGTAATTAAAAGCATTAAAAATAAACCAAAAATGAGGGAATAAATCCCCATTTGGCTGGCACATCTAGGGGACCACCTTGGGTGGCTTGATTGCTTAACATTGCTTCTTTCACATACTAAGATTTGGTGGTTGAACAACTTTAGTTAATCACCTAGTCATTCTTCATGTCAATCCATCAAATAGTAATCCTAATTAGCCTCTTAATTGACCAATGCTAGCAAATTAGAGAGTTAATGAAGGATTATCCAAGTGCTATATATAGAGTGCCTCACCTTTGTGTTATGCTGGTTGGTCATTTGCTAGAGCATTCTAGAGAGAAAAGTGAGAGCTTCCAACAGAGAAAAGAGAGAATACATTTATGTGTTGAGGTTTTATTAAGAAAATTGCTAGAGGAGGAGCTTGGTGGATGTTACATAGCCTCATATCTTACTTTGGAAGGAGAAGAAAAAGATCACACAAGTCCTTAAGGTTCAAAAGTGCTCCTACCCTTCTTTAGTTTATATTTGTAGTCTATATATGTTTTCTATGGTTAAAAAGTATTTTTAACCGATCAAAAGTTATTTTACAGGTAAAGGTACAATAAATTGTACAATTAAATTGTTATGAAAATGTAGAAATTATGATTTGATTGAGGTTATGTGGTAATGTGAAATATATGAAATGAAATATGTATATATATACATTTGTATATATATATGTGTGTATATATATATATATATGTGTGTATATATATATATATATATATATATATATATATATATATATATATATATATTTTAAATGAAAAACGAATGGGGAAATTAATAAAATTGTAATTATTGATTTTAGATTTTATCAAGAATTTTGGAAGAAGTTTAGAAATTAATTGAGAAAGAAAGGTAATTATATAATAATAAATTATATAATTTATATAAGAATAATTATGTAATTTATATAAGGTGATTAAATGGAATAAGGAAATTAAGAAATTATTTAAGAAAGGAGAATGTAAATATATAAATGATATATTATTAAGTTATATATAATTTATTTATATAAAGAAATTATTGTAAATTTTAAAGAAATTGAATAATAAATAAGAAAAATGAATATTTTAAGTTATTAAAAATTATATTTATGTATAATGGAATTACTATGACTTTTATGAAGGATAATATTTTAGAAACGGGAACATGTTAATGTAACATGTTGTCCAAGTAATGAAGTGAAAAATTATGAAAAATAATTTTTATATGTTATATGAATTATTTTATGAATTTTGGAGGTATAAATTACCTCATATAGTTACATGCATGGCATTATGTGTGTACAAAATTTATCAAGAAAAGTACCCGAAAGAGGTATTGAAATTATTTATAACTCATGTTATGATTTTTTGGTGAATTAAAATAAATATTTTATATATATTATATAAAATATTTATTACATATAATAATTACATAATGTATTAAATAAATTGTTTATGCATGATTTGTGGAAATTATTTGGAAATTTCGAGAAAGGGCTAGGTCGGTGGACGTGTGGGAAAAATTAATGCTAAAGCATACATGCAAGCAAGCCTTATATAAAGGAAAAGGAAGAAACAAGAAACAAAAAAGAAAAGAAAAAGCCAACAAACAAATAAAAACCTCTCATTCATTCCTCCCATCCGGTAACACCACCACCACCGAACACCACCCATAACCACCATGGCTACCATCAAGAGGGAGAAGAAGAAAATATTTGAAGCTTCAAGGAAGGAAATTAAAGCCAAAGAAGGTATAATTCAATTTTAATTTGAATTATTTTGGGTATTTATGGTGTTAAATTATTATTGTGAAAAATTAGAAAATAATTAGAATAATTATTTTAAATAATTTTTGGTTGAATATTTATGAATTGTGTGATTTTTTTGGTGTAATTATGTTGTGAAAAAAAATAGCAAAAATGGTGTTTTTGGATTAAATTTGGTTACTGCCGGAAGAGAAAGCTGGAAAAAGAAGAATGAGAGTCGCGCATTGTGCGGCTTGAGTTTTTTTTTCGGCAGAAGGGCTCAAAACGACAGCGTTTTGGAGCACACGGGGCAGGGCCGCGCCATGCGCGGCTGTGGTTCGTCCGCAGCAGACCAAACGGCGTCGTTTGGTCTAGGCGGAGAGGGGCCGCGCGCAATGCGCGATCAACGCAATTCGGGAAAATGACGATTTTGCCCATGGCCTTTTCAGCTAATACCGAGCGTGTTCTAGACGCGCGAAAATTACGGTAATGCCCCTGGACTTTCCAGGAAATTCTGGTTATGTCCCTAAGGGCGCTGAAATTACTAAAATGCCCCCAGAAATTATTTTTAAATGAAATAAATGTTTAAAAATTATTTAAAAATCATAGAAAATTATAGAAAAATACTAAAAATTTAGAAATGATGTTTGAGCATTAAATTTAATATTTTTGTAAAAATATTAAATATTGGAGATTAATATTTAAATATTAATCTAATAAAGGTAAAATTTAGAAAATGGGTTAAATGAAAATTCGAACAACCAAAAATGCTAAATTTTATCCGATGAGCCGGGTTGTCCGTATTAAAGGTATTTGAGACTAAGTTAAATTAATATTTTAAGAAATGAGGTTAAAATAATTAGCCATACTAGTTAATAATTGAACCAGTACCCTAGAATAAAACGACGGGTATGGTTAATTATAATATAGATGATATTAATTAAGTAGATTAATATCATAAAGAGATGAATAATTATTATTTGATTATTTATGATCATAGGTTGTACGAGGAGTAATATAAAAGGGGTATTTATTATTTAAAGCCACAATCCAGACAAGTTCTTCAGTCCTTAAATGTTGAATGTTGACTGTTATGATATGATAATATTTGTTAACTGCATATAAATTATGTGTTATGTGATTTGTGAATAATATGACAATTATGTGTACTTTGTGCAATGATATGAGATATATTGCTATAGTAGAAGCACAACACGTAATGTATGACACACACACCAAGCATGATAAGGTATGTGCTACGTGAAGTATAAACCGTTGAACTTGCTGAGCCGTTGTACTCATTACTTGCTTAATATATATTTTTGCAGGAAAGAAATAAATTTCAAATGTATCAGATGATATAGAGACGGATAATCACATAAGGTTGTGAATGTTATTTGTTATATTTCAATAACATAATTTAATGTGAATACAGTTGTTAAGTTTATATTGATATTTTGTATGTACATATATGTTGAACCCAGACAGGATAAGTAAAGTTAAATTTTGAACTGTGATTATACTAGATAGATGTTGTATAGAGATTATTAAATGACATTAATTATGAATTATGAAACAAAGAATAATTGTGGAGATATAATCAACATTAAATTTTAAATGTTGAGCATTATGATACTCGTAAGAGAAAGAAAAAGTAAAGGTTGCGATCCAGGGACTAGGATCAAGATGATAAGTTTTTTTTTATATCTAAATGTTTTAATACAACGATTGAATCGAGGAAAAAAAAAGAAAAAAATTTATACGAGAATTTTGATAATTGATGATTTTAAAATTAATTAATGGATCAATTAAGGTGATTAAAGATTTATTAACGAACCGAAATTTGGACTTAAATGAAGATAATGTATTATAAATACAAAATTTAGGATAAGAATATGGGTTAAATTTATGTCCATGCTTATAAAAAAAATAATTAGATTTATAGCCCAGACTTGTTCGGAACTGAAAGTTTTGTTTGTCGGGCACTGTAAAACTTAACAAAATGAAATTTCAATATTGAAATAAAGATAAACTATTATAAGATAGTTTATTAGTAATTAATTGGGAGCTAAATGTTTAAAATAAAGACTAAGGTTAACACAATTAAAAAGTTAACTATTGGTATTGTTTGAAATAAAATATTATTAAGTGATGAATAATATTAATATGTAATTAAAAGGTTCTTAAATGATTATTAACATTTGTAAATGATTAAAATATTATTATATGGTTAATAATATTAATAAGTAGTTAAAATATTATTAAATGATTAATAGTATTAGTAATAGACTAAAATATTATTAAAATCAGTAATAATATTAATATGTCAATAAAATATTATTGATTATGTAATAATATTAGTAAATGAATAAAATATTATTAAATTATTAATAATATTAGAATATGAATAAAATATTATTAAATGATTAATAATATTAGAATGTAAATAAAATATTATTAAATGATTAATAATATTAGAAGTTTAATAAAATATTATTAAATAATTAATAATATTATAGGAATAATTAAATATTATTAAATAATTAATAATATTAGATAAAAGTTTGAACTATATTAAATAATTAATATAGGTTTTATGTGATTAAGATATTATCAAGTTATGATAATAATTTCTAAGTGTTTAAATACCTTAACTATATAATTATTTGGTTAAGTGTTGAGGTGTAAGATGTAGAGAGGTTATCATAAGAATGTATATATGATACTAATTTAAAGATTAACTTAATTACTTGTTAAGTCTATTCAGAGAGAATTAAATTGAATTGGTTAGTGGTAATCTACGCACGAGGCAAATTCCTTAACCTCGCTCAAATTTTATATTGAGCAAGTTCTCTAAATTTATTCAATTATTGTTGAGCAAGTTTTTACACTTGTATTTATTTGCTAGAGCTTTAAGTGGTGCATTTGCAAACTTTATAGTTCATTAATGCAAGAACTGTTTAAAAATGTATAAGCTAATTGTTTCGGCTAGACAATGCATGTTTAAATTCATCAAATTGAAAGTTTTAAAAGCTTATCCAAACTATTGGTTGGTGCGAATTCTTATAGTAAGGCTGAGAACGAACAACCCTATATAAGGGGAATTATATTCGGGAAACCGAACTTGCGCAAGATGTCTGAATGTTGTGCATATACATAGGGAACAAGAGACTGATCCCCTCGCATACCAAACTATCAAGGTGTTAGATATATATGTTTGTTTTACCTTTAGCAGCAGTTCATGGTCCTTAGAAGCCACTCAACAGTAAAGAGTCAATCTATTCTTTTATTGAAAATTGATTCTTGTTCTCTTACAATTGTTATCTATTGTTGAAACACTTGATGTTATTTCCCATTCAAGCATGATATATCTTCTATTATATGTTCTTAAACTTGCTAAGCAAGCTAGTTGCTTATTCTTTGCTATATCATGACTTATTTTTTAGCTAAGCCTGAATGTTCCAAAACGGACAAAGGCAAGGGAAAAGCCAAATCATATAATAGCTTAATGCATGTTAAATTAATTGCTTTCATGTATTTTTTGTGTAAATCTTTTGTAATCCCTTAAGACATGTACTGTTATGTTAAGGTTAGTCGACTTTGGGATTGTAACATTTTTATAAGGAACTTTATGTATTATTCCGCGATATTTAATTAAAAATTATGTTTTAGATGTTATTTAGTATTGTACAGTGAGGAACCAAACCCGAGGTTATAAAACCCGAATTTGGGGTTAGCACAGGTACTGTAGCAACTTGAGAAAAACAAAAAAGACTTTTTTTTTTCCTTTTCAAAACACGATTTTTGCAATTGATTTTCAATACCCATGATTCAATATAATAAATTATGCCCAATAAATTGTTCTAAACATATACCAATACATATATGAAATTAAAACAATTAATAATTCACATAAGTTTGGCTCTTGATACCACTGTTGGTTTGTAAAAACATGACATACATATAATCAAATTATATAAATGTAACGAAAGCAAGAAAAAAAATCAGATTTTAAAAATTTTTTACGAACCAATAACCAGAATATTTCTTATGCGACTATTATTAATTGATGAAGGATAAAAAATTTATACATTTGTAGAACCAAGCTTCCACAGGTACAAGTTCAACTCCTTTAATCTTTCGCGTTCTTCTTCAAATTCGCCAATTAGATTTCATAGATTAATGTTAGCTCCCCAAGTGTGAAGCCTCTATGGTGATCCACCAAGAGATCTATGAATTAAAGAAATGGATTTTGGTTTCTCTAAACCATGGGTGGCTAGCCCTTACTCTCTAACTCCTTAGATATAGAGAATTATGAAGTACTCTCTTTATTCTTGTGAAAGAGTGTGTAACCTTAATTTATGATAAGACTCTTTTATTTATAGATATAGTCACCCTCCTAAACTATTTAGGATTAGGATTTTAATTTAATACCCAATTTATTTAGAAACTAAATTAATTAATTACAATTCCTAAACTATTTAAGAATTTAATTATTTAATAATGAGAGTACTTCTTATTAATTAATTACTAAACAATTTAGTAACTTAATTAATTATTATAATTATAATTCCTAAACCATTTAGGAACTAAATAATAATAAGACTTCTCTTATTAATTTATAATTAGTATTTCTAAAATACTAAACTATAAATATTAAGTTATTTAATTTATTCTATCACCATAATATAAATTAATATACTTAATTTATTATTACGATTATGACATCCACTTCTAAAATAAATATTACTCTTTTGCGGTGTGACCCTTTAGGTACTCTATATTAAACCGGTTGTATAATAAATAAATTAGAACAATTCTAATTTATTTATTACGAATTAACTCTTTAATTCAGAATAAATAATTATTCCATAATAAAGGTAAGCCCCCTTAGCGATTAATCAACATTCCAGATAATTTAGATTTCAACATTTGATCTTAAAAGAACCTTTCAGGGAATAGTTACCGAACAATTCAATCATTCTATCATACAATGTCCCAATTAAATATAAGACAAGAAATTTCTGTCAAGTCTTTTTTATTTGATTATATGCATTTCAATTTACAAATGCACAACTCTAGTTAATGTAAATTATAAACTCGTTTCTAATTCCATTCAATCCTGGCTAGGGATTTTTTAGTTGTCACTTATTAAATAGCATATGACATTCTCTCCCTTTACTGGAAATGGTAGATCATTTGTTGATCATTCACCTATCTCCATATATACCTTATTATACGCAAGCATATCCTTTGATATACCAACAAGCCTTAAGGAATATGTCAAAGTATAACTCAGTACACACAAGATACTATGATGATCTTAAGTCCAAGGATCACATAAGGAACTCCTATTGAGAGATAAGTAAAACTCCATTAAGTGTTCCTTGAACGAGTCACGTTCAGTGAACTTATTCTTTAATAAGCACCTACATACTTTCTTTAGTGTCTCTACACAAATGATTATGAGATCAACCATCCTCTTCATAAGAGCAAGCATAGTATGTACCAATCTATCCGGATCTACTAATCCCCTTTTTAGTGATCCAACGATTATGAACAATTTTAGTTTTGAGCTATCTTGAATTTAGATCTCATTAACATGATCCTCATCATGGTTCTAAAAGTATTGCTCGAAAACTATGGGTTTATCCATTTAATTAATTTAACTAACTAATCATGAATAAAGAAATGCATTGATAGTTTTATTAATAAACAAATAAGATTATAAAGTATATGTTTATCACATCAAATATGATTGGCTTGAGAGCACACTACTTTCATGAACTATTTTATAATTAATCTAAGCCAATTATTTCGGTTAGACATTTACAAGTTAAATAATTTAAAAGCAACCCAAACCAGTTGTTGGTGCAGATTTTTACTGTAAGATTGAGAGAAAAATCCGTAATGGGGAAATTATATATCGGTTATTCGATTACAAACGCGAGTAAATGTTATATATATACATAGTGTACAAGAAGTTGATTCCCTCAAGTACAAACCTGGTTATTCGATTACAAACACGATTAAATGCATTGATTTATATTAATTATAGTTCAAGGTCTAACTTACCACTTAGTAGTAAATAATCAATATTCATTCTTTCACTTGATTATAGATTATATTGTTCAAAATTGTTTTATATTGTTGAATCTTTAGAAGTTATTCCTTTTTATTCATGATATAATCATTATTATTTTTTTAAACTTATTAAGAAAAGTAGTTGCTCACCCTTACAATATCATTAATTATTTCAGCTAAACTAAAAAGTTTGATTAAGGATAAATGCAAAGAAAAGAATAAAGGTTGTTTTTATTGAAACATTATATCATGTAACATGAAGCTTTTTATGTAATTAAGATATTCGTGATGTATTTTGGTAAAGGTTATAGAACCTTAGGATATAGATAACCTTTTGTAATGACCAACATAAGTTTATATTATTCTGCATTAGTTACTAAATGTTGTTTAGATGAGATTGGATGTATGGATTGTGAGCACTGAATTTGAGGTATTGTACCCGAATTTGGCGACGCCACAGGTTGGTAAATGAGCCTAGTCGAGTGGTAAAGGAGTTTACTGATATACCTGTAGTCAAGGAGCAATTATATGTGGCTGAGCCAATAGAGCCAGTGTTGTAGATGGAGTTAGATTATGATGATAGACATGAGCCAGTCAGAGGTTGAGTAATGAGGCAATACAATGATGATAGGGTTGAGGAGTCTGATGAGGCTGATGAGGCCAATGAGGATCATGTCGCTGAGACTAATGAGGCCAATGAGGATCATGTCGCTGAGACTAATGAGGAGATGGCAGTTGAGGAGGAGCCAATGGATGTAGACAAGTTTATAGCAGATGCTATTGAGGAGATGGAGTATTATACTTCACCAGAGGAGTTGCCTGTCGAGGATCACTTAGTTGAGCAGTTGGTAGATAGGAACCTGGAGTTGGAGGATCGGGTGAGGCATGTGGAGGAACAGAATCAGACACATCAAGACATGGAAGAATAGTACAAGTCTTTGGTACATTAGTTGCTCGCTAGTAACACTGAGCTGAGGGAGAAATAACAATGGGTAGAGCTAGAGCTGGCAAAGCTAAAGGTAGAGCATGAGGCCATGAAGGAAGAGTTCGATTCGGAGATCGCAGACAAGATCCGTATAGAGGAGGTTTGGGTGAGATCTGTTAGGAGGGTAGATTATCTGAAGGGGGATGTCCAAGCTAGGACAACTAGGATTGATTCCTTGAACTTTGCATTGGACACATCCTTTGGTAGGCTGAGAAACAAGATTAGGAGGTATCTCAGGGAGGACGGTCAGAGTCGGCGCACTGTGAGTCGTTGTAACGTCCCCAAATTTAGATACCTGTACCTCGAATCTGGTTCTTTACGATCCAACTCATGCAACAAACTAATATAATCTAAATGCGGAATAATAAGATTACATTGAGATAACATAAATATTGGCGTCCCAAGTGTCACAACCGTTACTAAAACATAACACCCCTCAATAATAACAAGTACCACATAAGTCATAAAACAACACTGAATAAAATTTAATTACTACATCTTAATAAGGCTATTCGGCAACTTTGCCTTTGCCTTTATCTTTTCCTGAGCCAGTGCCTTGTTCAGACTTAACTATAATGTTTAAAGGAAGCAAGGGTGAGCAACGAGTTTGCCCAGCAAGTATAAAAACAATAATAGTAAGCATTTATGTGCAGGAATACATATGTCAAGGTATGTAACAATAATTAAAAGCTTAGGAATTTAGTAAATGAATTTTGAACAATGAAAGTGTCAAAAGTTTCAATTCTGATCATTTATATTACTGGGAAGTCACTATGGACAAAAGAATATTTATGAAATCAAGAATTTTAATATTTTTCAGATAAATAAATCTATTGAACTGAGTGGTCATTATGGACCGTGAACACATGCTTGAATTAACAGTATTTTACTGAAAATTCGCAATAATTACAAGTACAATAGGTGATCAGCCTAAAGTACCCTATGTTATGCATAACACTTAAACATGCTATTCGCGCGCATGTTGGTTCCCCGACGTGAAGTAGTCGTTCATCTTATCATATTATAAGAGTCCTCGCTAAGGCAATTGGTTTGGATAACTTTGTCAAGAAAATATGATTAATTAACAATCAATCTTATCATTGATCTAGCCGATACAAATGGCATAGACGTACTTCTCAACACCATTAGAAATAATTGATACGTTCAATGTTCGCAACTAGGGTTCGAATAACCGTTCAAGGATATAATCATGATATTAAATCAAGCTTCAGAGATAATAGTTTAATATTTGCAATATAGATAAACAGGAATTAATCCATCAATTAATTCTAATTGTACGAATTGATAAAAGTACAAACTAAAGTACTTGCCTGGATCGTCGACTCTATCAGACTGTAATTCCTTATCCTTTGAACAACCTATGTTCAACATATTCGTCTAACAGTTAAATTTTATTAACCTTCATATAATAATCTAATAGATTTAACTTACAAATTCCATATAATTTGGACCCTCAAATTATTACGCATATAATTTCAAATAAAATTATTTGTTCGTACATTATTATCTTTCACATTCCTTATTTCATTCATTCATTAACTATCACAAATAATATAACACTTTGTATTATTCTATTTGTTTCATTATTCATTATCATCTTTTAATGATTCGCAACAAAATGATCTCACTTTATTTATTTATAACTTATTATTATATTCTTTCAACATCATTTATTAATCCACAACTAAAATAATTTAAGTTATCATTTTATTTGTTTAATTTCCAATTAGAGTAACATTTACGCTTATTTTAATTTAATTATGCCTCATTAGTACACAATTAAAATAATTCTTAATATTATTTTAATTGTTCATCCTTTAATAATTCACAATCAAAATAATTGTTAACATTATTTAATTACATCTTCATTATTGAGTTACAAATAAAATAATTCTTAATATTATTTTAATTGTTTGACTCTAATTAATTCATAATTAAAATAATCTATAATACTATTTTAATTGCTTATGTATTATTAATCTATAATTAAAATAGTCCTTTAATACTATTTTAATTATGTAAATAATCTTCATTATTATCTTACAAATAAAATAATTTTTAGTTATTATTTTATTCGTTTAATGTTAACTCACCAATAAAATAATATTATTTTATTTTTATTGAATCAACTCACAAATAAAATAACTTTAAAGTATTATTTTATTTGTTTAATATTATTTAATCACTTTACAAATAAAATATTATTTTATTTTATTTATTATTTTAATTAACTTATAAATAAAATAATTGTTAATTATTTTATTTATTTATTATTATTTTCAATTATTATTATTAAAAATAAATTATTTTTTTCTCGCGGTCGGGTCGGGTCGGACCAGTTAACCGAACCGGTTTGATCGACCTGGGTCAACTGAAACTTTTGACCGGGCGCTGTAGTGCCTGGTTTTATACTAGGGGGCGGCACTACAACGCTCCCTTGGCAGAAACCAAAATTATTATTTTTAAAATTTTTGTTTTTCTATATTTTTTGATTCAATCTTTCATATCTTACTCATTTTATAGGCAAATTCTCATAGAAAATTTAGCATTTATAGGAAAATACTCATATATTCTCATATCTTGCTCATTTTATAGGGAAATTCTCATAGAAAATGGAATAGGATGATCCTATTTATGGGGAAATTTTCATACATGTACAATACATATACATGTATGAATATATGTATTAGTCCATTAGATTTTAACCATCTAGTAAGTTATTATACAAGGGTTCCACAATTTTTGGAAAAGCTTTGTACAATTCCCTAATTTAAGGGATACATAATGATCCTCCTTCATGATGGCTTAGGTATCTTCATTAAAAAAAATATATTTAGCATTCTAGCTTCATGATGGATTATATATATAATATATTATAAAGAATTCTAGAAAGTGGATTATTTGGATCATATAATTGGACTATGTTTTGGACATGTTCAACTAGGTGCCAATGGGTCACTAATTAAATTTTCATTGGCCATGAGCATTTATTTTCTCTCTATAACTCTCACTATATGCAAGCAAACCTTAAAATAAAATTTGAGAACTCCTATTTATAGGAGTGTCAATATATCCCCCAAACATGCATTACCAGTGGCTAAAAAGGGTTTGGTGAAGTTGAAGTGTTGTCAACCATTCCCTAATTTAAGGCTAAACACCATGCCTTTCCTCATTATTACCATCACATGCACCTAATATATATATATATATATATATATATATATATATATATATATATATATATATATATTAGCCTTACTCTATATAATTATAACTCCCACATGACTCCAAGCATAAAAGACAAACAACTTTCTAGCAATTCTACACACATGGACTTTAATTTCTAACATGTTGGGCTATGCCACATTAATTCATGTGACCTCATAATATTCACATTGGGTTTAATTTAATTACCCTCATTAATCCATTGCATTATTTAGTCATCTCACAATTAATTAATTAATTAATTAATTAATTGATCCATCTTAATTATTATGCCACACAAGGCATATTATATAAGCTTTAATTAATTATAAATTAAGTTCATCATCATCATCACTTACTTTATTATTTAACACATATTTAATTCAATTTAAATTGAATTATTAATGCATGTAACATAACACATAAATGTATGAGCACACACATAAATTTTAAAATATTCTTATTTCTCATTAATAATAATAATACGTTTTTCTTGGTTATTACATTCTCCCCCCCCCCCCCCCCCCTTATAAAGATTCCATCCTCGGAATCAATACAAGGTTACACAAATAAGTGGGGGTAATATCTCTTCATCTTATCTTCTAACTCCCACGTAGCCTCCTCGACATTGTGGTTATGTCATATTACCTTTACAGAAGGTATAACTTTATTCCTTAATATTTGTTCCTTTATGTCTACTATTTACACAGGGATCTCCTCGTACGTCAAATATTTCTCTCGTTGAATGGGCTCATAGGATATCACGTGCTTATAATCAGGCTTATATGGTCGTAACACTGAAACGTGGAACACATTGTGAATATGCTCCAGTTCATGAGGTAAAGCCACCTCGCACGCCACCTCGCCTACTCGCTTTAATACCTCGAACGGTCCTATGAACCTTGGACTTAACTTCTCTTTCTTTCCAAACCTCATCTTCCCTTTCCAGGGAGATACTTTCAAAAACACAAAACTACCAACCTCAAAATTTTGACTCTGTCGATGTAAATTCGCATATTTCTTCTGTCGATCCTGAGCTGCAACTAGTCGAACTCTTATTATTTTCACTACCTCAGCTATTTGTTGCACCAATTCTGGCCCCAAAAGTCGACATTCTCCTACCTTGTCCCAACATAGAGGCGTTCTGCATTCCCTTCCATAAAGAGCTTCATATGGTGGCATGCCAATGCTTGCCTGGTAACTGTTGTTATAAGCAAATTCGACAAGAGGTAGGTGGTCATCCCAGCTTCCTTTGAAATCTATCACACAAGCTCTGAGCATGTCTTCCAAAGTTTGAATTATCCTTTTGCTCTGTCCATCAGTCTGCGAATGGTATGCAGTACTTAACCTCAGCTGTGTCCCCATTCGCCCTTGTAAGCTTCTCCAAAATTTCGACGTGAAGTGCGGATCTCGATCGAAAACAATCGATACCGATACCCCATGTCGTGAAACAATCTCTTTTATATATAATTTCGCTAATTGATTTAGATTAAATCGAATATTGATTGGCAAAATGTGCGTTGACTTTGTCAATTTGTCCACGACGACCCATATCGCATCATACCCCTTCTGAGTGACTGGAAGTCCCACCACGAAGTCCATCGTAATGTGCTCCGATTTCCATTTTGGTATATCCAATGGTTGAAGTAAACCATGAAAGTAGTATGCCCTCAAGACAATCACATTTGATTTGATAAGCATATACTTTGTAATCTTGTTCGTTTATTAATAAAAGAATTAAGACATTTCTTTATTCATGATTAATTACTTGAATTAGTCAAATGGATAAACCCATAGTTTTCGAGCAATACTTTTAGAACCATGATGAGGATCATGCTAATGAGATCTAAATTCAAGATAGCTCAAAACTAAAATTGTTCCTAATCGTTGGATCACTAAAAAAGGGGATTAGTGAATCCAGATAGATTAGTACATACTATGCTTGCTCTTATGAAGAGAATGATTGATTTCATAATCATTTGTATAGAGACACTAAAACAAGTATGTAGATGCTTATTAGATAATAAGTTCACTGAACGTGACTCGCTCAAGGAACACCTAATGGAGTCTTACTTGCCTGTCAATAGGAGTTCCTTTTGTGACAGTAGTACAAGTGATCCTTAGACTTGAGATCATCATAGTATCTTGTGTATGATGAATTATATTTTGACATATTCCTTAAAACCTTTAGGGTGTCTCAAAGGGTATGATTGGATATAATAAGTCATACATGGAGATAGGTGAGTGATCAACAAATAATCTACCACTTCTAGTAAAAGAAGGGAATGTCCTATGCGATTCGATAAATGACAACTCAGTAGTCCTTGGCCAAGGCAGAATGAAAATTAGAAAGTAGTTTCTAATTTACATTAATTAGAGTTATTCATTTAAGGATCGAAATGCATATAATCAAATAAAATAAGACTTGACAGTTATACCATGTTTTATATTTGATTGGGACGTTGTGAGGTAGAAGGATTGAATTGTACGATAACTATTCGCCGAATAGGTTCTTTTGTGATTAAATGTTGAAATCTATATTATCTGGAAATGCGTTGATCGCTAAGGGGGCTTACCCTTATTATGGAATAAATATTATTTATTTAAATGAATTAAATAGTTTAATTTATTTATATAAATAAGATTAGAATAGTTCTAATTAATTTATTCTATAACAGGTTTAATATGGAGAACCTAAAGGGTCACACTGCAAAAAAATAATAATTATTTAAGAAGTAAATGACATAATTGTAATAATGAATTAAGTATATTTAATTTATACTATGTAGATAGAATAAATTAAATAGCTTAATATTTATTATTTAGTATTTTGGAAATACTAATTATAAATTAATAATAGGAGTCTTATTATTATTATTACTATTATCATTATTATTTAGTTCCTAAATGGTTTAGGAATTAATTAATAAGAGTACTCTCATAATTAATAATTAAGTTCCTAAATAGTTTAGGAATTATAATTATTATATTAAATTAATTAAGTTTCTAATTAGATTAGGAGTTTAATTAAAAACCCTATTCCTAAAGGTTTTAGGAGGGTTTACTAAATCTATAAATAAGAGAAGTCTTATTATGGATTAAGGTTACACACATACACTTCCACAAGTTTTAGGAGAGTACTCACATATTCTCTAGAGAGAGAAAACTAGGGTTTGCCATCACCCACTTCTGGAATTATTATTATTCCTTGGTGGATCACCTCTAGAGGCCAAACACTTGGGTGGCTAACATTGATCATTAGAATCCAATCGGTGAAATTCAAGGAGAACGCGAAGGATTTGGAGGTGAACTTGTACCCGTTAAAGCTTTGAGTTCTACAAGGGTATATCTCTAACTTCTTCTTTATTAATTAATAGTTGCGCATAAAGGTCGATCTTGAATTATGGTTTGTAAATTTTAAATTTGATTTTACCATGCTTCCGCTATTTTGTGCAATTTGATTGCGTCTATGAATTTTACAAACCAACAGTGGCATCAAGAGCCAAACTTTATGCGGATTATTAATTGTTTTGATTCCATATATGTATGAGTATGTGTTTAGAGCAATTTATTGGGCATAATTTATTATATAAAATTATTATTTTTTAATACCGAAATTGATTTTGGAAAACAATTCTACAATTTAGGTAAAGAATTGTTCCGTTTCTTTTACAGCCGCAGGATTTCAGAAATATATATATATATATATATATATATATATTAACTGCGCCTGTTTCGGATTGTGTAAAGCACATGTGGTTTGTATATATATGATATTCAGCTTTGTCCCGAAATTGTGTCACGAATGGAATTATATTTGGTATAGCAGCCGCCACTTTTTCCGGAAAAAAAAGCAGCCACGGTTTTCGATTTATATATATATAAACCCGGTAGTTGTTGTATATATATAATAACATAGTAAGATATATATAATATATTTTAATAACCAAAAGGCAATGTATGCACTGCTTTCGGAAATTGAAGCCAGTTTTCGGTAATTTGGATATTGGGCTGTACGGTCATGTAATATATATATATATATATATATATATATATATATATATATATTATTAATATATATGATATATTTATAATATATATTAATTATCCAAACAGTTTGGTAATTTTGTACAAATTTTAAAATTTCAAAATAAAAGAGTTTATTTTGGGTAATTTTAAAATAATAAAAATAAATAGTTTATTTTTAATTTTATAATTAAAATAAAAGGTTTATTTTAAACATGAAATTAGATTTTATGCAACTTTAAATTGCCCATTAAATGATACCAATACATGTATGGAATGATTTATTTAATTCATGCGATGAATATTATTTATTGATATATATGTTGATATATATGATAATAAATGGGATTGATTATGGACTATTTGACCAATGTGATTGGATTTAATTTTAAATGGATGCATGAATGAATGAGTTTTATAAATGGGGTCTGCGTACCTCGTCTTTCTAATTTTTCTTATGTATAATTCTATCTCCCTCTCTATGTACTTCCCCTTGATTGTTCATCAAGGTTTCTTATTTATTATAAATAATTTGTAATAGGATTAGTTAGAATTATTTTGAAGAATTGGAGTCAAGGAGCAAGGAGCGCATGAAGACCCGTTTGTAATGGAGCCCGAATTTAAATGTAATAGTTACATATAATTTAATTTATTCTTGCACCATAGGTTTGACCTTTTGGTTCACTTGGTAGCTCTAGTGAACCAAACTAGAATAAAAGTCCATAATCAATCCAAGTAGAATATAGTATTCTATATGTGCATGCTTGTTTATATATATTATATATTATCCAAACATGCTTCGCATGTTAAATAATACGACGAGTATTTTATATATATATATATATATATATATATATATATATATATATATATATATATGCATGTGCGCTAAATAAGATGAGACAATTAATATTAACAAACCCCTCATAATGTAGAATAAATATTATTTATAAAATGAATTAAAAAGTTTAATTCATTAATTAAAAAGTTTAATTCAATTAAATAAAATTAGAATGATTCTAATTTATTCTACTACTAAAATATTAAGTTGTAACGTTCAAAGATATTTAGAATATCGAACGTCACCTTCTAGCATGATAAAACGATAGAGTATCAAATAATCAATATACGTTTGTTGTGCACACACAAGGCTTATATCGATCATTTGAGATGTTGTTTTATTACATTTGATGCTTATAAGGAATTGAACATTGCTGTTTTGTTGTGCACACACAAGGGCAGTATTTTTTTCTTCACTTATATGGAAGTGCTAGGTCTGACTTAACTTAGATAATTTTGATTTGGATGTGCACACACATGATCATAATAATCTAAGAGGCAAAATACAAGGAGTTACATGTTGATGTAATTGACAAAAGTTGTCTACCTATTTATTTATATATAGTTTATTGCACACACACAAGGCTATATACATTTGAAATATTATCCTTATTCTCACTAGCAAGTTTTTAATTAGATTTGCCGAACTATATAAGAAGAGGGTAATATAGTTTGATGAAAATAGTGGGAGACACCATTTTAAATAAAGACCTAATTAACTTGGTGATTAATAAAATGAATGCATGTTAATGTTGTTATTAATTCACTTAAAGAATATTGCTATGTTTAATTCACTAACACTGCATAGAATATTAGATGCTAACAATTAATCGAACCGAATTGTTCGGATTGATTAAACAAATTTGAGAAAAGTTCTCAGCTGAAAAGCTCGCAAATATCCTTAATTTGCCTATTCCTACAAACGTTGTAGACTAAGCCTATGAGGAAGATATTGTTATTTTAAGAAATAGCAAGATGATGCAAAGGTGGCTCAATGCATCATGCTCGCCTCCATAAGTATCGAGTTACAGCGTCAACACGAGAAAATGGATGCACCTACTATATTGCTGCACATTCAATAGTTGTATGGTGAGCAAAGTAGGTCAGCTAGATATAAGATATCTAAGGAGCTCTTCCGATCTATAATAACCAATGGCACTACAATAAAGACACGTATCCTAAAGATGATCAATCCGATTGATCAATTAGGACATCTAGGTTTTGTCAAAGATGGAGAGTTGAGTCAAGATTCGATCTTGCAGTCATTCGCTGACTCCTTTTCACAAATTGTTGTGAACTTTAACATTAATAAGCTTGAAGTCAGTTTACCTGATTTGCTTAAATATGTTGAATACAATTGAGAGTCACTTTCCTTCCAAGAAAGACCAAGTCTTACTAGTAGATGAATCTTCTAAGTTGAAGAAGATGGCCAAAGGTGTTTCTGAGGAGTCAGAAAAGATAGAAGGCAAAAGAAAGGCTAAACAAAGGACATAAATAAAAGTGATCCTGAGGGCAAAGGAGTTTGCTTTCATTGCGATAAGCTGGGACACTAGAAGAGGAACTGCAAGAAATATCTTGTAGTAGTTAAGCAGAAGAAGCTTAGTGAAGCTTCAACTGCAGATATAGATTTGTTCATAATGAAGTAGAACTTTCTATAAGTCAAGTTTTTACTTAGGTATTAGATACTGGCTGGTGGTCTTGAATATGCAAACCGTTGCAGAGACTAAGCAGAAGTAGAAGGCTGAACTAAAGATAAGTAATCATGTGCGTGGGGAATGGAGCAAAAGGTTGCTGCATTAATCACAGGAACTTACAGTTTAGCATTGCCTACGGACAAATCCATTTAGTTAGTAAGATGTTACTATGTTGATTACTTGATGGATTTTGTAACCTTGACTTACATGAAAATATTTTAAAATTGAACAAACTAAAGGCAAAGAGATGATATGGATCATACCCTTCATGCAATACTGTTAACTCAGTCATGTTAATGAAACAAGACTAAACAAGTTGTATAAAGATAGGTTTTTAGAGCCTTTTGATTATGAATCAAATACAACTTGTGAATCTTGTATCATGAAAAATATGACTAAATCTTCATTTAGTGGACATGGAGAGCGAGTTACGGAGTTGTTAGAGATGGTACACATAGTCGTGTGTGTGACCTATGACAACAAATGCAAGAGGAGGGTATTCATTCATTACTTTCACTGATGATTCTAGAGTTCGATATATGTATTTGATGAAATACAAATCCGAATCGTTTGAAACGTTCAAAGAATTCAAAAAGTGAAGTATAGAAACTAAAGGCCAAAAGTATTAAAGTTCTTCGATTAGATCGAGAAGGGAATACTTAAGCAATAAGTTTCTAGATCATCTTAAGCGAAATGGTATTATCTCACAATGGACATGGTGATGATCCATGATGAGTTATACCAATCTTCCAGTATCCTTCCAGGGTTATACCTTAGAAACGATCGCATATCTACTAAATCATATACCTTCTTATTTCCTCCTCAAGACTTCATATGAGTTATGGATAGGGAGGAAACCAAGTCTTAAATATGTTAAGATTAGAATTGTCTAGCTTATGTCAAAAGGTTTGACAGTGATAAGCTTGGGACAAGATCTGATAAGTGTAAACTTGTGGGATATCCTAAAGAAAGTTTAGGGTATTATTTCTATAATTCGACTAACTAAAAGGTGTTTATTGAAACACGTTGCCTTATAAGAAAAGAAGTTTTTCCTTAAAGGGTTAGTGGGAGTAAAATAGATCTTGAAGAAGTTCAAGAACCACAAAACACTACAGATTAAGTGAAAGAATCTATATAAGAAGATAAACCTATTGTACCACAACCAAGTCGTAAATCTGGTTTAGTACCGAAGATACCTAAATGGTATGGATTCATCATAGATGATGGTGATGAGGTATGCCTCATAGTGGATGATGATCCAGTTACATACGATGAGGTATGAGTATTAGATACTCAAGAGAAATGACTGATAATCATAAAATTCGAAATGGGTCTTTGGAGAAAGACTAAATGCAGATAGCAAGGTGGAGACCTATAAGACCTGACTAGTGATAAAAAGATTTCAAATAAAGTCAATGAGTTGACTAAAATGAAATTTTTCACTAGTGAAAATGCATATATAAATTCGGATTTTATTTGCAATTGTAGCTTACTATACAAAAGGATGTATGTATGATACAACCAAGATGAGTTATCTCTATATATATGGAGTAAATCAAGTATGAAAGCTACAACGATCCAATTTTAGATTGAAGCAAGTTTCTCGAAGATGGAACATTCGTTTTGATGAGATAATCAAAAGTGTTTGATTATATCAAAGACGATAATGAACCAAGTGTGTACAAAGGTTAGTGGGAGCACTGTGACATTCCAAGTATGTTGATATAATATTGATAAGGAATGACATACCGATGCTACAATCAGTAAAGATGTGGTTGTCTAAACACTTCTCCGTGAAGGACTTGGGAGAAACATCCTTAATTTTTGGGGATAAAGATCTATAGAGATAGATCACAAATGATGCTCGGTTTAACCTAAAGACTGTACATCAATTCGTTGATATGTACTAGACTTGATATTGCTTATGTATGATAAGCAGATATCAGTTTAATTTTGGAGAAGAATATTAGAAAATAGTTTCTAATGATAAGTTTGATATAAAACTAGAGGGTTTAACAAACTCAAGTTTGTTCAGACTAATCAAGATAACAGTATATTTGTTTCAGGTAATATGATTACCTTGAACGGTGCAGTAGTGAGTTGGAAAAGTTCCAAACAGCAAGGAGTTGCTGATTTAGTGACAAAGACATAATAAATAACCATAAGTGAAGCTGCAAAGGTGATTGTTTGGTTTAACAAGTTCATTACAGAACTTATAATGGTTCTTAGTATTAAAGGAGTTTAATTTGCCAAAGAACCTAGGTCTTATCTGAAATCCAAACATATGTTGCAGCACTTTCATATGATTAGATGAATCATTGAAAATGAGACGACACCATAAAGATGGCAAACTCTTAGAACAGCATTACAGATCCATTAACTAAAGCATTTACTAAGCAATTTGTACACCACTTAGAGAAGAATGGTATAAGGATACCAAAGGGCGATTGGCTTTAGTGCAAGTGGGAGATTGAAAGTAGTATGCCCTCAAGCCAATCACATTTGATGTGATAAGCATATACTTTGTAATCTTGTTCGTTTATTAATAAAAGAATTAAGGCATTTCTTTATTCATGATTAATTACTTGAATTAATCAAATGGATAAACCCATAGTTTTCGAGCAATACTTTTAGAACCATGATGAGGATCATGCTAATGAGATCTAAATTCAAGATAGCTCAAAACTAAAATTGTTCCTAATCGTTGGATCACTAAAAAGAGGATTAGTGAATCAGGATAGATTAGTACATACTATGCTTGCTCTTATGAAGAGAATGATTGATCTCGTAATCATTTGTGTAGAGACACTAAAGCAAGTATGTAGGTGCTTATTAGAGAATAAGTTCACTGAACGTGACTCGCTCAAAGAACACCTAATGAAGTCTTACTTGCCTATCAATAGGAGTTCCTTTTGTGATAGTAGTACAAGTGATCATTAGACTTGAGATCATCATAGTATCTTGTGTATGATAAATTATATTTTGACATATTTCTTAAAAACTTTAGGGTGTCTCAAAGGGTATGATTGGATATAATAAGTCATACATGGAGATAGGTGAGTGATCAACAAAGAATCTACCACTTCTAGTAAAAGAAGGGAATGTCCTATGCGATTCGATAAATGACAACTCAGTAGTCCTTGGCCAAGACAGAATGAAAATTAGAAAGTAGTTTCTAATTTACATTAATTAGAGTTATTCATTTAAGGATCGAAATGCATATAATCAAATAAAATAAGACTTGACAGTTATACCATGTCTTATATTTGATTGGGACGTTGTGAGGTAGAAGGATTGAATTGTACGGTAACAATTCGCTGAATAAGTTCTTTTGTGATTAAATGTTGAAATCTATATTATCTGGAAAGTCGTTGATCGCTAAGGGGCTTATCCTTATTATGGAATAAATATTATTTATTTAAATGAATTAAATAGTTTAATTTATTTATATAAATAAGATTAGAATAGTTCTAATTCATTTATTCTATAACCGATTTAATATGGAGAACCTAAAGGGTCACACCGCAAAAGGAAAATAATTATTTAAGAAGTAAATGACATAATTGTAATAATGAATTAAGTATATTTAATTTATACTATGTAGATAGAATAAATTAAATAACTTAACATTTATTATTTAGTATTTTGGAAATACTAATTAATAATTAATAATAGGAGTCTTATTATTATTATTACTATTATCATTATTATTTAGTTCCTAAATGGTTTAGAAATTAATTAATAAGAGTATTCTTATAATTAATAATTAAGTTCCTAAATAGTTTAGGAATTATAATTATTATATTAAATCAATTAAGTTCCTAATTAGATTAGGAGTTTAATTAAAAACCTTATTCCTAAAGGTGTTAGGAGGGTTTACTAAATCTATAAATAAGAGAAGTCTTATTATGGATTAAGGTTACACACATACACTTCCACAAGTTTTGGGAGAGTACTCACATATTCTCTAGAGAGAGAAAACTAGGGTTTGCCATCACCCACTTCTCGAATTATTATTATTCCTTGGTGGATCACCTCTAAAGGCCAAACATTTGGGTGGCTAACATTGATCATTGGAATCCAATCGGTGAAATTCAAGGAGAACGCGAAGGATTTGGAGGTGAACTTGTACCCGTTGAAGCTTTGAGTTCTACAAGGGTATATCTCTAACTTCTTCTTTATTAATTAATAGTTGCGCATAAAGGTCGATCCTGAATTATGGTTTGTAAATTTTAAATTTGATTTTACCATGCTTCCGCTATTTTGTGCAATTTGATTGCGTCTATGAATTTTACAAACCAACAAACCACTCGGCCTTTGATGTTCTACCTTTATTCTTTGATATGTTAGACATCTGTTGACATACTCTGCAACTTCCCGCTTCATATTAGGCCACCAAAAATGTAGGCAAAGGTCTCCGTACATTTTCGTACTTCATGGGTGAATTGAATACGACGAATTATGTGCCTCTTGCAAAATCTCCTCTTTTACTACGGGCTCTACTGGCACCCACACTGTTCCTTCCAACCTTAAAATCCCATCATTATTTAGTTGAAATTTCTCTTCCTCATTTTCTGCTTGAGCTTCCTTTATTCTGTCTAACAACGTTGGACGAGCATCCATAACAAATAATTTTTCTTTCGACTTTTTTGGATCTTTTACTTCTATTTCCAACTTTTCCATCTCTTTTATAAGCTCCTCATGAGCTGTCAACATTAACAATTTCTCTCTTTCTTTTTGACTTAATGCATCTGCCACTACATTCACTTTTCCCGGATGATAAAGGATCTCGCAATCGTAATCCTTAATCAACTCTAAGCACCTTTGTTGCCGCATGTTCAGCTCCTTCTGTGTGAAGATGTATTTTAGACTTTTATGGTCCGTATATATCTCACATTTCTCTCCATAAAGATAGTGCCTCCAAATTTTTAATGCAAAAACTACTGCCGTTAACTCCAGATTGTGAGTAGGGTATGTCTTCTCATAATCCTTCAACTGACGTGACGCATACGCAATGACCTTGCCATATTGCATTAACACACAGCCAAGACCCTTGTGGGACGCATCACTGTACACCACAAAACCTCTCGTACTATCTGGTAAGGACAATACAGGCGCTTCGCTCAACCTCTTCTTCAATTCCCTAAAACTTTCTTCACATTTCTTCGTCCAAACAAACTTCACTGACTTCCTCGTTAGATTCGTCAATGGTGTTGCGATTTTTGAGAAATCCTGAATGAATCTTCAGTAATACCCGACTAATTGTAAAAAACTTCGTACTTTCGTTGGTGTCTTCAGTTGCTCCCAATTAATCACCACCTCCACCTTTGCAGGATCCACCGATACTTTATCCTTATCAATCACAAGACCCAAAAATTGTACCCTCTCTAACCAAAACTCACATTTGGAAAACTTCGCATATAACTTCTCTCTCCTTAATGTCTCTAACACCATTCTTAAATGTTCCACATGTTCCTCCTCTGTTTTTGAATAGATCAGAATATCGTCAATGAAAATTACCACAAACTTATCCAAATATGGCTTAAAAACTCGTTTCATGAAGTCCATAAATGCTGCTAGAGCATTTGTCTGTCCGAAAGACATTACTAAAAATTCGTAGTGTCCATATCGGGTTCTGAACGTCGTCTTCAGTACATCTCTTGTTCGCACTTTCAACTGATGATAACCCATTCTCAAGTCAATCTTTAAAAAACACCTCGCTCCATTCAATTGATTAAAACGATCGTCAATTCTTGGCAATGGATATTTATTTTTGATCGTTACTTTGTTCAACTCTCGGTAGTTAATACAAAGTTGTAACAATTCGTACTTCTTTTTAACAAATAAAACTGGTGCTCCCCATGGGGATACACTCAGCTGTATATATCCCTTATCTAATAACTCTTGTAATTGTATCATCAATTCCTTCATTTCAACTGGCGCCATCTAATATGGAGCCTTCGAAATTGGTGTCGTCCCTGGCATTAAATCTATTATGAACTTAATTTCCATGTCTGGAGGTAGACCGGGAAATTCGTCTGGAAATACATCCGAAAATTCTTTTACTACCGGTATACTATTTATCTCTGCTCTCATTTTCTGAGTATCTACAATATGGCTAAATGCCCTACGCATCCCTTCCTTAGTAATTTCTTGGCCTGCATCATCGTCAGACAAGTATATTGCCTAGGCGATGTACTACCATAAAATACTACCTTAGACCGATTCGGGGTCTGAAGGTTCACACTTTTCTTCTGACAATCAATTACCGCCCCATGGTTAAATAACTAGTCCATTCCTAGTATCACATCAAACTTTCCCAATCTTATAGGGATTAGATCTATTGGCAGCTTATGTCCCCTAATTTTTGCGCAAGAATTTCTATGTACAAATTCTACGGGGATTACTTCTTTGTTAGCGACTTCTATAATTAAAGGATTTTTCAATCGTTCTCGGGGTAAATCTAAGTGTTGAGCAAATTTGTAAGACCCCAAATTTTATGAAATATAAAATTTAATTTTTCTTCGTATATATTTTTCCTGAAACAGTAAGTGGTTAAATTAACAAAATTGAAAGTTAAAGATGTTATGTGCAAATTTTATTTTGTCGGACAATATTCGCTTTGTCGGGGAATATTCGTTTAGTCGGGGAATATTCGTGCCGTACGACGGCGCCGAAATAACAAAATTATTGGTGGACCCCACAACGGAATATTTGTCGGATATAGAAAACGACAGAAGTAACCCTTTTAAATAAAAATAGTCAACGGTGTTAACTGTTAAAATACCGATAATAAAAGAATAGTAGCATACGGTAATTTATGGTATTTTACTGTAGCACGCGGTATTCTACAGTAGCACAAGGTATTGTGCAGCGTTTATATTATTGAATTGATAAATTGGTTATTACACAGTATTTACATTATTGATCTGATAATTGACACCGTAACTGTTGCACATCATTTCATCAATAATTGTCACTGCATAATATTTTATGTTATCAATTCAATAATTGTTGTTACACAGTATTTTGCATTATTGATTCAATAATTGTTATTACACTGTAATTTATATTATTAAATTAATAATGATTTGTAACGTGTTTCTTATATTATTGTTGAATTATTGTCATCACTTTTGCGACATTAAATATTGATATTTTATATATTAGTCTAATAAGGTGAGAAGAAAATTATGGCAGTTGGGGGTAATATATCTGATTTATTATAAAATATTATTATAATATATTATAATATGATACATAAGTTTTTGTTGTTATTTGAATCATTCATTCAGCAAAAATGAATTTCAAGGATGGTGTGCCATCATTTTATAATTCTAGCACGTTTTATTACTTTTAAAATGAATGGCCCATCATTACCAAATTTTCTAAAAGGTTGTTCTCCCACTTATTTCTTTAGTAAACCATGTATGCTTTATCAAAATTGGTGGGTTGTCATCAGCCACCTACCGCACACCATCCCACTTTTTGTCAAACTAAGTGTGCTCCTCCAGCACACTCTGTCAAAATTCACATGCTCCTTTGCACTATAAATAGATTGCTCTGATGAGCAATAAAGGTACGCTAAAAACTCAAAATCCTCCTACCATAATATTGGGTATTTTATTTGGGTATAGTAATATTATTTTGAGTGTTTGAAAGCCAAAAGGAGTGCAGAAATTTTTCAAGTAAGTCTTTTATTAAAATTTCATAAATTTATATATTTCACGGTATTCACAAATCTTCCTTTAGAAGACTCTTTCTTTAATAGATTTATGTTGAAAAACTTCATTTGGAAGACTTTATTTTGAAAATTTATATTTTTATACTGTGAATAGTAACCCCGTGAGTGAATAGTAACCTCGGGATGAATAGTAACTCCGGGATGAATAGTAACCCGTGAGTGAATAGTAACCCATGAATAGTAACTTCGGGAATAGTAATTTAATTTTAAGTTTTTATTATTTTATTATTATATTATATTATTTGATCAAAGTACTTTTAACCAATTTATAATATACAAGTTTGTATACACCATGAATATTTATATGTGGTAATTACTAATTTTATTATATATATATATAGGTTAATCAACCTCATTTAAATCAATATCCAGTCACGTGTTAAGGTAAGAAATGTCATTTTATTTTCTCACTTGTAAGGAATATCATCTTCTTTCATATTCTAACTTATTACGGTAAGGAATACCATTCATTTCAAACTCTTAAATTTACTGTGGTAAGGAATATTATTTTTTTCACACTTTTAAATTTATTATGGTAAGGAATGTCATTTTATTTTCTCACTTGTAAGGAATATCATCTTCTTTCATATTCTAACTTATTACGGTAAGGAATACTATTCATTTCAAACTCATAAATTTACTGTGGTAAGGAATATCATCTTCTTTCATATTTAAACTTACTAAGGTAAGGGGTATCATTCTTTTCATCATCATAAATGGATATTATGTTCTTTCTTACCGGAAGGGATTATCATTATTTAATTCTCGAAAATAATATCGTTTCTTCCTTGTGTCATTTATTTCCATGTATTAAATTGTGGGAATAACCTACGGCGCGGATTACCGCCTGTTGGTGAATAACCCTTTTTATTTGTCTCGTGTGAAAATAATTTGTCTACACGAATTATCACATGACACTTTTATTCCATATTCGTAAATAATATCATTTTTCTTTATACTCATAAGGAATACCATCTTTTTCATCTTCCATTATTCAAACCTGCTACGGTAAGGGATATTATTTTCTTTCATACTCCTAAATTGAAACTTAGTATGGAATTATTGCTTCTATAATTCCTGAAAATATTATATGTTCCATAATAGTTGAACTTCATTATTTCAACTGAACCTTCCTATTTTCTGAACCTTTCTATTGAACTGTAACCGTTATTCTGAACTGTGGATCTTGAATATCATTTTTAAATTTCACTCCACATCATGTTGACAATTTGGACATTATTTGAATCTGTACAAAATAAAATTCTAATACTTATTGTTTATCCTGTTTCTTCTGTTCATCATTTATATCATTCTAATCATCCAAAATCAAGTTGTTGTGAATATCTATGGCCGGGGGCACATATGCGATATAATTGTTGAACAGATGATAGGTTGAAGGCGATATAATAGGTTAAAGGCGATACATCTGTTCGATGTCTTTTATGGCACGTGGTGAAAGTTCTCTTTGGCCCGTAGTGCAAAGATGAGCTGTTGATTGGTATGATTATGACCAAAGGCTGAATCTGGTATAATCATGACCGTTGGTGTTATATTGAATGTCTTTGGCCCGTAGTGCAAAGATGAACTGTTGATCTGCATGATTATGACCAGGAACTGTGAAATTGTATTATCTTGACTAATGATATTTCAGATGATGATGTTTTTACTAAAAAGAGAAGCGAGTGGACATTATAGTCTGCATTATTCTTCTAATAGATTGCTCATTCCACTGCTTTTATTGATCTGAACATTGTTCAAGAATTTAACTGCAGTTTCTGATATAAACCTTGTAGTCTATTGTATTCTATCAAGAACTCAACTGTTGAAGGCTAATGATAATTTATTCGTCATTAGCTTAATCATGATATTTCTTACTAGGCTATTTGAGCTCACCCTTTCTTTTGTTCCATTGTTTTTCAACAGGAGATGAAAACGTAACAGGGTCTAGCCGGGGGATGGAGTGAGAGTCCGAGGAATAGCTGTCGTAGTCTTCACGTGTTGTAAAATAGTGTGGCAATAATAGTGAAGACTTAGTTGTGTATTATTATACACTGTTTTGTTATACGTTGTGTTTGTTTGTAATAATTTTGTTGTAGTCTTTTGACGACTCAAGTTTGGGCTGTGTAGGCCTAGATTTGGGGGTGTCACAAAATTCATCAGACACAAACAAACAGGTAGCACCCGAATCAAATAATATATTAGCATTTATATTATTGATTGGGATAATACCTAACACCACATCCTTGGGTGCTACCACGTCCTGGACCATCATATTGAATGTTCTGGCAGTTGGTCGATTTTGTTGAGTAGGTCCTCTAATCAATAGCTTACTTCCTCCACCTTTGTTGCCGCTGCCTCCACTGTTTACCCTTTTTGGGCAGTCTTTGATTTAGTGGTTAGTTGCCCCACAAGCAAAACATCCTCGAATCTTCTTCGGGTTTGGGCAATTCGGTGAAATGTGCCCCTATTGGCTACAGTTATAGCAGACATTTCGCCCCTTCCAACATTCTCCTTGGTGACTTTTTCTGCATTTTGGACACGCCTCGCTTTTCTTCTTAAAATTTTCTTGCCTACTACCAGACTGATTGTTGTTATTGTTAGTGTTGCTGTTGTTACCGTCCCATTTTCTCTTTCCAAGATTACTTCCATTGCTGCTACTACCTCCTCCGTGATTATCTCCCCCACTTTTCTTGTTCTTCTTCTCTTTATTATACTGACTTAAGGCCTCCCTTCCTCCTTCAGCTATAATGGCCTTCTCCAACAGACTTTCAAACAAATCAATTTGAAAAACAGATACCTTGCTATAGAGCCAAGGTTTCAATCCTTGCTCGAAACGTCGAGCCTTCCTCTCCTCAATATCTACCTGATGCAATGCAAAACGCGCAAGTTCGTTGAATTTGGCAGCGTACTGTGCCACCGTCATTTCTCCCTGCTTCAACTCCAAACACTTAACCTCCATCCGGTTCTTCATGCTTTTAGGAAAGTAGTTTTCGAAAAATAGTTCCTTAAATCGATCGCACGGTATGACCCTTTCTCTAACCCTCTGTTGATTTGCTTCCCACCAGAAATTCGCTTCTCCCTTCAGCATATACGTAGCAAATGCAGTCTTCTGATCGTCTCCTATCCTTGCGATTTCAAACACTTTCTCTGTCTCTTTGACCCAGAATTGAGCCTCAATCGGATCAGTTATCCCCTTAAATTTCGGGGGTCCTACATTCTTAAAATCCTTAAAATTTGCCACAGGAACTGTTGGGGAGTTGGGATTTACTGATTCTGCGTTTCTCCCTTGAAAAGCGCCTTCTAATAATTCTACCAATCTCTGCACCGGGTCTCACTGACCTCCTTTGTTGTTTACAGACTCTTCTTGTGTAGATTATATCGGTTGTCTACGTCCTGGCGGCATTTTCTGTATCTTAAAGAAAGCTTAATATTATATCCCATTACATTATTTTAAATTTATCTTTTAATGCACAATGCAAATAACACATTTTAATAAGGACGTTTATATTCATATGCCAATAAGTAATACATCATACATGAAACACCTATAGCATATAGCTATAAACGCCAACATCTATCCCCTAATATAACAAAAAGTGGGGATCTACAAACATGTTACCCCGCTGACAAATACAAAAGTTGTGGTTTACACATTCCATCCCATATAGGAGTTCAGGATTTACAATACATCATAAATAAAAGTAAAGATCATCCTATGGACACTGAATAAAAAATACAACAAGCAACTAGTCCAACAACACATACCGCGCTCTTTATCACTCTCATACTCAATCTATCCCAAATAGATCGCCAACTCCCTGCTAATAGTGTGATGAGTCTGTCCTACCTCAGCTGGATAATGACGAATACCATCCATCCATCTCTCAAATGCTGTGCTGAAAGCATAATTCATCCTGTTCATCTTTCTTCTTTTGCCTCTCACCTCATCTTCGAGGTCACCAACTCTCTCTCTGACGTCCTCTGACATCTCCTTCTGCTGGATCTGATTAGTAACTTCTTTCTCTAGCTGGGCTCGTAGAGCCTCCTTCTCGGCTCTGTCAATCTATAGCTGATACTTTGCCTGCTTTAACTTCCCTACCAACTCCCCATTACGGGACCACAAATACTACAACGTGGCCCCAATCTGTGCCCCGGCCTCTTGGCGCCCCTGCACCTCGGCCTCTAGCTCCTGTATCCTCCCTTGGTGCTCCTGGGCCTCCTGCTCTAGCTCCTCAATCCTATGCTCCTGCTCTATAGTACAAGTATTTGAAGTTGAACGTATGCACAAAGAATAAAAGACACCATTTGCTACCTTCATAATGAAGGGTGAGGCAAACTACTAGTGGAAAGCGATTAAGAATCGAGTAGGAGAAGGGATCATCGCATAAGCGCGTTTCAAGGAATTATTCTTTGAAAATTACTTTCCAGACAACATTCAAGCAAGGATGGAAGTGAAGTTCTCGGAGCTTAAAAAGGGGAATATGTTAGTTGCAGAATATGCTGCCAAATTGAATGAGCTAGCAAGGTTTGCTCCACATCAGGTGGACTTAGAAGCACAAAAAGCAAGGAGATTTGAGAAGGGGCTGAAGCCCTGGGTATTCAGCAAAGTTGCGGTGTTGCAGATCAATACGTTTTCTATATTTCTTGAGAAATCAATTATTGTGGAAGGTGGAAATGAAGCTCTTACAAAGTATAACCAAGATCAAAAAAAGAAGAAAGGTCGTGATAGGCACAAGGAGGGTAGTAGCGGAGGAAGCAATCATAACAAGAGGAAATGGAATGATAACAAAAGCTCAGGAAGCAAGCAAGGAAATGAAATGAAGAAGGGTCACAAGTGTGAAAAGTACGGAAATAATCACTTAGGAGAGTGCATAAAAGGAAAATGAACATGTTACAACTGTGGTCAACAAGAACACATTGCTTTTAACTAAAAAAAAAGGTTGTTTTTCATATGACGCCTCAGATCATTAAATCAAAGACTGTCCGAAGAGGAAAAGGGACACAGGCAGTGGCAACAAGGGTAGTAACAAAAAGGTCACAATTGTATCACCAACCTAACAGAACAAGTTGACCGCCCACACATTTAACATGATAGTGTAAGGCGCTGTGCAATCCAAGGATGTGGTGTCAAGTATTATTTCGATCAATAATATAAATACATATGTATTATTTAATTTGGGTGCTACTTGTTCATTCGTATCAGATGATTTTTCTAGACGATTAAATTTACCTCGTGAAAAATTAAAAAACCCAATAAACGTGGAAGTGGAAAATAAAGAAGTTATCCCTGTAGAGTACATACATGGGAATTGTTATACTAAAATAAGGGGATTTAAGTTATGTGTAAATTTCATTCCAATAAGATTAGACGAATTTGATATAATCCTTGAAACGGATTGGTTGTTTAGTTGCGGAGTGGTGATTGATTGCTAGAAGAAGTGCATATACCTGAAGACTCCAAACAAGTCGAATGTGGTATTTTATGGAAGTAAGTCGTCAAGACAATCTTGTTGTCTAACAATAATGCAAGCAAAGAAATTGCTAAGGAATGATTATACAGGTTACCTGGCTCATGTGGTTGATACTAAAAGAGTAGGGGTGAGATGGGACAGATCCCTGTGGTGAGAAAATTTCCAGATGTTTTTTCGAACGAGATATCGAGTTTACCTCCGGATAGAGAGGTTGAGTTCATAATAGACTTATTACCGAGGACAACACCAATATCAAAAGCACCGTACATAATGGCTCCGATAAAAATGAAGGAACTGATGGTACAACTGTAAGAGCTTTTGGATAAGAAGTACATTCAGCCGAGTATGTCTATATGCGGAGCACTGGTGTTGTTCGTGAAGAAAAATGATGGATTACTAAGACTTTGTATCTATTATCGGGAGTTAAAGAAAACTACAATTAAGAATAAATACTCGTTGCCCATAATAGATGATCTCGTTGATCAATTAAAGGGAGCAAAATATTTTTCAAATATTGACTTGAGGACCAGGCATCACTAGTAGAAGGTGAGAAAATAGGATTTACTGAAGACAGGATTCAGAAATTGTTACGGTTATTACGAGTTTCTGGTAATGGTGTTTATTTTGACACTAAGCACCTGAAGGTAGTACTGGAGACATTAAGAAAGGAAAAGCTCTACACAAAGTTTTTCAAGTGTAAATTTTAGCTACAAAGGGTGCAATTTTTGCGGCACGTGATTGATAAAGAAGGTGTTTCGGTGGATTCAGCAAAGGTCGAAGCAGTTATAAATTGGGAGTAGCTGAAGACGCTGATAGAGGTCAGAAGTTTCTTGGGGTTAGCGGGTTACTATAGGAGATTTATTCCAAAAAAAATTGAAGATATCAATGTCGTTAACAAACTTGACAAGGAAGACATTTAAATTCTTTTGGCAGACAAGTGCGTAGAAAGTTTCCTGGAGCTAAAGAAGAAACTTAGCAAAGTACTTGTATTATCATTGCCATATGATACGTGGAGATTTGTGATTTTTAGTGATGCGTCACACAAAGTCCTTGGTTATGTACTGATGCAGCATGGCAAGGTCATTGTGTATGCGTCACGCCAATTAAAAGATTATGAGAGGGGATATTCGACTCATGGTTTGGAGTTAGCAATAGTAGTGTTTGCCTTGAAGATCTGGAGGCACTATCTTTATAGAGAAAAGTACGAGATATACACAAACCACAAAAGTCTGAAGTATATCCTCACCCAAAAGAAATTTAACATGAGATAAAGACGATGGTTGAAATTAATTAAAGATTATGATTGTGAGATTCTATTCCATTTGGGTAAGGCTAATGTGGTGGCTGATGCCCTAAGCAGGAAGGGCAGAGAAAAGTTATTGATGATGACAACTCAAGAGGAGCTAGTAAGAGGAATGGAAAAGATGGAATTAGAAGTGAAGTATCCGAAGGATTTAGATGAGAAACTATTCGTAGTAAATGCGAGTCCGACTTTATTGGATAGAATAAAGGATGCCTAAGAGAATGATAAGGAATGCATTAGCATTAAGAAGCAAAGTTCTTAAGGAGAAGATTTGAAGTACAAGGTTGATAGCACGGGATTACTAAGATTTGAAGGAAGAATATGGATACCATTGGTTTCAGGATTAAAAGAAGAAATTTTCCAAGAAATTCATAGTTTAAGGATTTCGGTACACCCTGGGAGTACTAAGATGTATCGGGACTTGGATCAACATTTCTGGAGGTTGAATATGAAGAGGGAAATGGCTGAGTATATTAGCCGATGTTTAGCATGTCAAAGAGTTAAAGCAAAGCATCAGAGACCAAATGGACTGTTACAACTGTTGGAAATTTCAGAATGAAAATGGGAGCATATCACAATGAATTTCGTGGTGAGACTTCCAATTACTCAGAAGTGGTACGATGCAATTTGGGTGATCGCGGATCATTTAACAAAGTCTACACATTTTCTACCTATAAAGATTAGGTACAATCTTAAGTAATTAGCAAAGCTATATGTTAAAGAAATTATATCATGACATGGAGTGCCAGTATCTATTGTATCTGACAGAGATCCGCTCTTTACGTCGAATTTCTGGGGAAGTATACAAGAATGCATGGGAATACAGTTGAGGTTGAGTACAACGTATCATCTTAAAATTGATGGACAGAGCAAATGAACTATACACACGCTTAAAGACATGCTTAGAGCCCGTGTGATGAATTTTAAGGGCAGTTGGGATGACCACCTACCTCTGGTGGAGTTTTCATACAACAATAGTTATCATGTTAGTATTTGCATGCGGCCATATGAAGCACTGTATAGGAGGAAGTATCTCACGCCCTTGTGTTGGGATGAGATTAATGAACGGAGACTGATAGGACCTAAGTTGGTACAACAGACTGTGGATGTTATTAAAGTTATAAGAGCTCAGTTTGTGGTAACTCAAAATCGACAAAATAAGTATGCCGATTTATATCGTCAAAAAAGACATTTTGAAGTCTGCAGTTTTATGTTTTAGAAGATATCTCCCTAAAAAGGGAAGATAAGATTTGGCAAGAAAGAGAAATTGAGCCCATAGCTCATAGGACCATTTAAAGTTCTGAAGAGGTTAGGTGAAGTGGTGTATGAGGTGGCTCCACCTCCTGAATTGGAGCATATTCACAATGTGTTTTATGTTTCAGTGTTGTGATCATATAAGCTTGATTAGAAGCACATGATATCATATAAATCAATTCAAGTTGAGAAAGACTTATCATATGAAGAGATTTATGTCCAAATACTAGATAGGAAGGAACATATGTTAAGAAACAAGGCCATACATAATGTCAAAGTGCTTTTGGAGGAACTACATGACTTAAGAAGCTACGTGAAAACTGGAAGAAAAGATGAGAAAGAATTATCCTCATTTCTTTGAGTGAACTTATGTTGAAATTTTGGGGACGAAATTCTTATTGGGGGGGGGGGGGGGGGGAGAATGTAATGACCGCGGTTATTAAATAGCATTATAAATAAAAATTAAGAATTTATTTTCTGATGAAGTAAATTCACGTGAATTAATTTAAATCATTATGTGAATGATTGATCATGTGACAATGTATTAAAATTATTTAAAGAAAAATCTAATTAATGATTTATTTAATTTGTGGACTAACCTATGGGAATTTAATATTAATACATTAATAGGTAAATAATTCAATTAATTTTGTAATTAGTAAGTATAATTGGATTATGTGATTTATTTGAGGTGATTATTATATGAGCCAATATGCTAAGTTAGGTGAATTTATTTAATAGTCCAAGCATACAATTTAATTTTAATGGACTAGCCTTATAAATTATTTAAACAAGCCTAAACAATTAATTGTGTATTGAACTTGTTGATAATTAATGTGTGATCGTATAATTAATTAAACTAACACAATACTTGAGTTATTTATAAAGTCATGCTAGTAGTCCAATAAATTGTTTATTGTAGCCCAATAAAAATTAATGTATGACCCAAACTTTAGTCCAAATGAGTATTAAGTGAAAGTCAAAGTCTTGGTCAACATATCTACCAATTAGACATTAAAAATAAATCAAAATTATGGGATAATAGGGAGAGGACCAAGTGGGTTGCAAGTAATCTCCATTTAACTCATTTGATTTGTGAAAAATTTAGAAAACTTTCAAGTTGACTAAGATAAGATAACATTGGGGACATATGTATAGATATAGGAAGTATGAGCATACTTGTTGGTAGATGAATTTTAAATTAGTAAGACTCTGTCTTTGATCAACTTAGTTCTACATTTGTATTATTTGCTAGCAATTTAGAAATAAGTTAGAGAGAGAAGCTCTCACACGAGAATTAGAAAGTTAGAGAGAGAGATAAGAGAAAACCCTAGAAATCCATTTAAGTCTTCAAGTGTTAGTGGTTAGAGGGTATTGAAGCCATTAAGGAGAGGATCCTTGAATGTCATCTAGCTTCATCAACTACTTTGGAAGAGAAAGAAAAAGAGCTCTAAAGACAAAAATATTGAAAAGTGTTTCTAACCTTAGATCTTATAGTTTTAATGTTAATATATGTTGGTATGTGTTATTTGTTGAGGTTAGTTGTTATATATGATTTGTGGTGGCTAGATGATGAAATATTTGAAGTCATGGTTTATAATGGTAGACAAATGTGTATTTGTGGCTATATATGTGAATCTATGGATAAAAATAATTTTTTCATGGTTAAAATGTATTTTTACGTATAAAAATGTGTTTTAATGGTTTAAAAATTATTTTGGAATTTAAAAATGTTAGAACTAGGGTGTAAATAAGATAGATCTTTGAATGTTGAGAAAAATATAGTTGGATGGCGTCTACACGCTCAAGGTTGGCCAAGACTTGTTTTGGACGCGTTTTTGATGTTTTTGATTCCAAATTGGATTGAGTTTTCTCATAATGCTCAGGATTTGTTATGTAACCTATAAATACATGTTAACACACATCTTTTAGAGGATTCTAACATAGTTTTATCATAGATTAACATAGAGGAAAGAGAAGAGATCAATATTTGGAGGCAAGATTGAGAGTATGTCGACTAAGTTTTCTTATTCAGTTCTAGGAGATTTCAAACCCGATTGTAATTAATAGTTAAATCAATTCAATAATATTATTTATTCTTCCTTATATGAAATTATTCGTGATAATTTGATTTAATTATTTATTTGATATTGGGTTTGATTGATTTAATATTGGCTTGTTGAGTTAATCAAATTATTATCAATTACTAGATTTAGGGATTATATTACGTGTAATTGATATTTTTCCTAATCGTTGCTAGTGAATAGTGATAGATGATTGTGGTCAAGCTTTTATTTATTACTATTGTTATCATGATGTAAGTTAAACAGTTCTAGCTTATGAGATTGTTGCTTAGAATAATCTAATTTTCTTGATATTAACGTTTCCATTATATTAAATTTAATGAACTTGTTCTAGGTTGTATAATGGTTAGAATCTAATGAAGAGCTTGTTTTGTCAAATTAAAATTAAGGAAATTTTCATGTAGGAGAGCTTGTTGTTGCATAGGGTTATTAGTTTCATGGAAGATAGAAATATATTCTGTTTGATTGATCTATTAATTATAAAGGTGAGATTGAACCGAAGAATTGAAATTTTAATTTATTGGTTAATCATATTAATTTACTTTTGTTTATTTAGTTAATTATAATTAATTCAAAACCACCAGTTTTAGTTTACATTGTATAAAATTAAATTAATCATTCTCTGCTGGATCGACCCTTACTTGCTATTACACTCAGTTTGTGATTGAAAGTGAGGATTAATTTTGGAGTCCTAACGACAACTTCCAAATTTTGGCGCCGTTGCCGAGGACTGATTCCAATTTATTTTTGTTTTTTTGTAAACATTAATTTAATTTAGTATTTTTTTTTTAATTTTTTTCCTTAGATTTTACTTTTATAGTTTTTCATAGTTTAATTGAGTTGTGCAGGTTAAGGATGAAAGTCATGCTTGATTATTTTAATGAGGTAAATATTTCTTCTCATGAGCAACAAACTGATAGTCTAACTTCTGTTGTTTATCAAATGGCTATAGGTACTTGTAGGATTTGTGCGACAATAGGACACCCAATTGATATGTGCCCAATGCTTCGAGAGGAGTCCTATGAACAAGTCAATGCACCTGGTGGTTTCCTTGGTCAATCAGAAAGGAGATATGATCCATATTCAAACACGTATAATTCAGGATGGATGGATCCTTATAATTTCAGCTATGAGAATCCACCAGTGAATTGGCATGCAAACCAAAACTTTCCAAATAATCCACAGTACATGCAACCATATCCCCAACAACAACATTACCAATCTTCTAATTCTGATATGTCTTTAGAAGATATGTTTAAAGTTTTCACGACTCAGACACAACAATTCCAACAAGAGACAAAAACTTCTATATATAATTTGGAGTATCAAATGAGTCAGCTTGTTACTACAGTTGGTCAATTAGATTCTCAAAGGTCATTCCTTCCATCCTTGACGCAAGAGAAAGAAGATAACATCAGTGCAGAAGTGGACAGTATCAATGTAGACAATGATGTTTTTTATGGTGATGCCATGCCTAAGGTGGGAGAAATTTTTGGGAAAATAGACAAGAACAATTTGGAGGTTGCAATTACCAACAATTTGAAATTAGAGGAAGAAGAAAAAATTGAGCTGAAATAGGAATTGAAAGAGGCTAAAACTGCATTAAATTCTTTGCCAATGATTTTAGATAATAATGTAATTATTTTCATTCCATTGCCTGTTACTCATTATAATTTTTTATCTTCTGTTTTGTAGGTTCTCATCCCAAATTTGAACACTTTCTTAAATTATCTCTAATACTTGTTCGTTGAAGAGGGAGTGAAACCTTCATATCAATTTCAAGAGAGATTGAATCTACCCATAAATGATAACGTGATGGATGTGATACTCAAAATTCATGAAATTGGAGTAACGTGGTAATTTGGCACGATGTCGAGCCAATGACAATAAACAAATGCGCTGCTTGGGTGGCAACCCAAGGGGAGTATAATTTTTTATTTTATTTTTATTTTTGCATTTATATTTTAGTTATTTGTGCCTTTTTCTTTGCATTATAGTTTACATTGGGGACAATGTAAATTTTAAGTGTGGGGGAAGGGATTTAGGATATTTTTTTTATTTGTAGGAAATTTTGTGGATAAATTTGGTAGTGAATAGTGATAGATGATTATGGCAAGCTTTTGTTTATTGCTATGGTTATCATGATGTAAGTTAAATAGTATGAATGTTTTCATTATATTAAATTTAGAGAGCTTGTTCTAGATTGTATAATGGTTAGAATCTAATGAAGGGTTTGTTTTGTTAGATTAAAATTAAAGGAAATTTCAGGTAGCAGAGCTTATTGTTGCCTAGGGTTATTAGTTTCATGGAAGATAAAAATATATTCTGATTGATTGATCTATTACTTGTAAGGGTGAGATTGAACCGAAGACTAAATTTTTTAATTTATTGGTTAATCTTATTAATTTACTTTAATTTATTTAGTTAATTAAAATTAATTGAAAACCCCCAATTTTAGTTTACATTGTATAAAATTAAATTAATCATTCTTTGTGGGATCGACCCTTACTTGCTATTATACTGAGTTTGTGATTGAAAGTGAAGATTAATTTTGGAATGCTAACGAAAGCTACCAATATCTCTATAAATGCCTATACTATCATCATCTATCGACTGATCCCTATCCCCTAATGAACAAAAAGTGGGGATTTAAACCATTCGGCTCCTCTAACAAAACAAAAGTTGGAGTCTTTAACACTATCCCACGTAATAACAAAAGTACGGGGATTTACATCATATTTGCGTCCCTAATATGAACAAAAATTGGGAACTAAATTGCATCTATATACATAACATGACTACTAACAACATTGTTAGTGCATGCCCCAGAGAACAGCATCCTCGTACTCCTGTCGTGCAATCCTATTGACCACCCGGCGACTCACAGTGCGTCAACTCTGATCGTCCTCCCTAGGATACCTCATAATCCTATTTCTCAGCCTACCAAAGGATTTGTCCAATGCAAAGTTTAGGGAATCAATCCTAGCTGTCCTAACTTGGACCTCCCCCTTCAGATAATCTACCCTCCTAGCAGATCTCACCCAAGCCTCCTCTATATGGATTTTGTCCGCAATCTCCGAATCGAACTCGGCCTTCACGACCTCATGCTCTACCTTTAGCTCTGCTAGCTCTAGCTCTGCCCGTTCCTATTTCTCCCTCAGCTCAGTGTTACTAGCAAGCAACTGATGTACTAAAGACTTGTACTGTGCTTCCATGTCTTGATGTGTCTGATTCTATTCCTCCAAGTGCCTCACCCGACCCTCCAACTCCAGTTATTATCTGCCAACTGCTCAACTAAGTGATCCTCGGCAGGCGGCTCCTCTAATGAAGTATAATACTCCACCTCCTCCATAGCATCCGCTATAAACTCGTCTACATCCACTGGCTCCTCCTTGATTGCTTACTCTTCACCAATCTCAGTGACATGTTCCTCATTGGCCTCATCGGCCTCATCAGACTCCTCGACCTCATCATCACTGTATGGCCTCATTACTAAACCTCTGACTGGCTCATGTCTATCATCATAATCTAACTCCATCTATAACACTGGCTCAACTGGCTCAGCCATATATAATTGCTCCTTGTCTACAGGTATATAGTAAACTCCTTTACCACTCGGCTAGGCTCATTTATCTCGAGCATCCTACAACCAAAATTAAAAACACAAACCATCAATATCACAATAAAATATATTCATTGGTAAAATGAAATACTATTTTATTATGCACAAAATCGGCTCGATGAATTTTCATAATCCATCTCCAGCATACGCGACTCAATGAATCTCCTCGATCCATCTCCTAACGTAATATATACGAGTTTAACTCTAAGGTTAAAATCTATGTTTTGCATCCTACAGTTTATAACCTACAACTCTAATACCAACCTGTGGCGTCGCCAAATTCGGGTACAATACCTCGAATTCAGTGCTCACAATCCATACATCCAATCTCATCTAAACAACATTTAATAACTAATGCGGAATAATATAAACTTATGTTGGTCATTACAAAAGGGCATCTATGTCCTAAGGTTCTATAATACATCACGAATATCTTAATTACACAAAAAGGTTCGTGTTACATGATATAATGTTTCAATAAAAACAACAAACATGAAATTAACCATTAAGCATAGTTAATTCTTCATCTTATCTTTGCCTTTATCCTAGATCGAACTTTCTAGTTTAGCTGAAATAATTCATGATATTGCAAGGGTGAGCAACTACTTTGCTCAACAAGTTTAAAATAAACAATAATGATTATATCATGAATAAAAAGGAATAACTTCGAAAGATTCAACAATATAAAATAATTTTGAACAATATAATCTATAATCAAGTGAAAGAATGAATATTGATTATTTACTACTAAGTGATAAATTAGACCTTGATCTAATTCACAAAAATTAATCATTCGACTAAACCTTTTAGGTTATAATCCACCAGGTTTGTACTTGAGGGAATTAGCTTCTTGTACACTATGTATATATATATAACATTTACTTGCGTTTGTAATCGAATAACCGATATATAATTTCCCCATTATGGATTGTTCTCTCAATCTTACAGTAAAATTCTGCACCAACAACTGGTTTGGGTTGCTTTTAAAAAATTCAACTTGCAAATATCTAACCGAAATAATTGGCTTAGACTACTTCTAAAACAGTTAATGAACGTAGTATGCCCTCAAGCCAGTCACGTTTGATGTGATAAGCATATACTTTGTAATCTTATTCGTTTATTAATAAAAGTATCAAGACATTTCTTTATTTATGATTAATTAGCTAAATTAATTAAATAGATAAATCCATAGTTTTCGAGCAATACTTTTAGAACCATGATGAGGATCATGCTAATGAGATCTAAATTTAAGATAGCTCAAAACTAAAATTGTTCCCAATCATTGGATCACTAAAAGGGGGATTAGTAGATCCAAATAAATTGGTACAGATTATGCTTGCTCTTATGAAGATGATGATTGATCTCATAATCATTTGTGTAGAGACATTAAAGTAAATATGTAGGTGCTTATTAGAGAATAAGTTCACTGAACGTGACTCGCTCAAGGAACACTAATGGAGTTTTACTTGTCTGTCAATGGAGTTCCTTATATGATCCTTGGACTTGAGATCATCATAGTAACTTGTGTGTACTGAGTTATACTTTAACATATTCCTTAAGGCTTGTTGGTATATCAAAGGATATGCTTGGGTTTAATAAGGTATACATGGAGATAGGTGAATGATCAATAAATGATCTATCATTTTCAGTAAATGGAGAGATGTCCTATGCTATTCAATAAGTGACAACTCGAAAATTCATGGCCAGGGTTGAATGGAATTAGAAAAGAGTTTCTAATTTACATTAACTAGAGTTGTGCATATGTGAATTAAAATGCATATGATCAAATAAATAAGACTTGATAGAAATTTCGTGTCTTATATTTGATTGAGACATTGTACGGTAGAAGGATTAAATTGTACGATAACTATTCCCTGAAAGGTTCTTTTACGATCAAATGTTGAAATCTATATTATCTGGAATGTAGACTAATCGCTAAGGGGGCTTACCCTTATTGTGAAATAATTATTTATTCTGAATTAAAGAGTTAATTCGTAATAACTGAATTAGAATTGTTCTAATTTATTTATTATACAACGAGTTTAATATGGGGAACCTAAAGGGTCACACCGCAAAAGAATAATATTTATTTTAGAAGTGGATGACATAATTCTAATAATAAATTAAGTATATTTAATTTATATTATGGTGATAAAATAAATTAAATAGCTTAATATTTATAGTTTGGTAGTTTAGAAATACTAATTATAAATTAATAAGAGGAGTCTTATTATTATTATTATTACTATTATTATTATTACTAGTATTATTATTTAGTTCCTAAATGGTTTAGGAATTATAATTATAATAAATAATTAAGTTACTAAACGGTTTAGTAATTAATTAATAAGAAGTACTCTCATTATTAAATAATTAAGTTCCTAAATAGTTTAGAAATTGTAATTAATTAATTTAGTTCCTAAATGAATTGGGAATTAAATTAAAATCCTAATCCTAAATAGTTTAGGAGTGTTGACTATATCTATAAATAAGAGAGTCTTATCATTGATTAAGGTTACACACTCTTTCACAAGAATAAATAGAGTACTTCATAATTCTCTATATCTAAGGAGTTAGAGAGTGAGAAAATAAGGGCTAGCCACTCATGGTTTGGAGAAACCAAAATCCACTTATTCAATTCATAGATCTCTTAGTGGATCACCATAGAGGCTTCACATTTGGGGAGCTAACATTGATCCATGGAATCTAATTGGTGAATTTGAAGAAGAACGCGAAAGATTAAAGAAAGTTAAACTTGTACTTGTGGAAGCTTAGTTCTACAAATGTATAAATCTTTTATCCTTCCTCAATTAATAATAGTCGCATAAGAAAGATCCTGGTTATTGGTTTGTAGAAAAAAATTAAAATCTGATTTTTTCTTGCTTCCATTGCACTTATATAATTTGATTATATGTATGCCATATTTTTGCAAACCAACAGTGGTATCAAGAGCCAAACTTATGCGAATTATTAATTGTTTTAATTTCATATATGTATTGGTATGTGTTTAGAACAATTTATTGGGCATAATTTATTGTATTGAATCATGGGTATTGAAAATCAATTGCAAAAATCGTATTTTAAAAAGGAAAAAAGTCTTTTTATTTTTTCTCAGGCTGCTATAGTACCGCTATAGTACTGGGTGAGCAATGCACGAAAACTGTATTCTAGCGCCCATTGCGCGTGGCTGGTCATGGCGCGCATTGCGTGGGACTGCGCATGGCGTGCGACGCACGGACGCTAATTGCTGGGCGCGATGGCATGTAAGGATCCAAATTTCCAAGATTTCTTTAATAATATTAAATGAGAATTTAATTGATAAAATTATCAAAGTTGTTTAAATTATTTATGATATAAGTGATTTAAAGTATGTGAAGGGATTTAATTGATAAATTAAATCGATATGGAAATGGTGATAATTGATGTTGATTTAAATTAATTGAAAAGTAAATAAATTGTTTAAAAATAATTTATGAAAAATAAAAGAAATTATATGTAAATGTACAATAAATTATACAATAAAATTATTATGGAAGTACGGAAATTATTATGTAAATGGTGGTATGTGGAAATGTGAGGAATCTGAAATAGATATGTATATAGATATATTTGTATATAAATGTGCATGTTTAATTGATAATTATAAATTTCATTAATTATGAAAATTAAGGGATTAATAATTAAATTAATCCGAAAATTTATGAAAAGTTAATGAGGAAGTTAGTAAAATTAGAAATATTGATCATATAATTAATCAATAATTATGGTGGAAGTTTGGAAATTAATAAAGAAGAAAAGTAATTATATAAATTATATAGTAAATAATTATATAATTTATATAAGAAAATTAAAGTAAAATATGAGGAAAATAATGATTATATAAATTATATAGGAATAATTATATAAGAAGATTAAGTTGAATAAGGTCGGAAGAAATTTTATTAATTGTATTGGTGTAAAATGGAAATTATGTAATGAGAAAGTAATTATATAAATTATATTAGGAAAGTTAGTGTAAATTGTAAAAAAATGAAAATAAATTAGAAAAAGGAATGCTTTAAGTTATTAAAAATTATATTATATATAATGGAATTATTATGACTTTTATGAAGGATAATATTTTTGAAACGCGAACATGTTAGTGTAACATGTTGTTCAAGAAATGAAGTGAAAAATTACGAAAAATAATTTTTATATGTTATATGAATTATTTTATGAATTTTGTAGATATAAATTACCTCATATAATTATATACATGCTATTATGCGTGTACAAAATTTGTCAAATAAAATACCCGAAAAGGGTATAAATATTATTTATAAATCATGTTATGATTTTTAGTAAATTAAAATAAATATTATCCTAAACCTTAATTTTAGATAAGTAGAGCCACGTGGTCTAAATACCCTTACTATTAAACAACCCCCGGCACGTGCTAAAAATTTAATTTAATAGCAACATAAAGAATTAGAGAGATCGTTGAACTAAACAACACAAGCCACGTGTTTGCATTTAATTTAGATGAATATTCTTCCTAAGATAAAATAATCTTTTGATCTGCAAAACAATTATTAAACTTAGTTGCTTCACAAATAGCAGTAGATTAATATGAATAATAAACTAGTAGTGCTCCTAGCAATTAAACAAATCAATCATAAAATTAAGCATAGAAGAATATTCAATAATCAAAATATAAATTGAACAATTAAAATAAATTAGATCTCACAGTGTGTAAATCTTGATGGCTTCAAACACTTAAACCAAGAAAAATAAATTAACTACTCATAAATATAAAGAACACTAAAGAATAGAAGAGAGAATTTTTATTCTAATGAGAGTTGTCTATTACATTGTGTATCAAACCCTCTATTTATAGATTCCAAAATCCTCCTAAACCTAGTAGGATTTACAATTAAAAATAAAAGAAAAATAAAATAATTATTATCCTAAACCTAATTGGAAGTCTAAATAAAATACTAAAAATAAAATAAAATATTATTGCTTCCTTTTCCAAATTAAAATCGGATTTTTATTCTACTGATTTATTACATTGCAGTGTAGGAAATCCAAAATAAGGAAGGAAAAGGAACAAAGCTGTCAGCCGCCTCTTTCTCTCTCCTTCTCTGACGCGTCAGCGCGTGTATTACACGCCCCAGACTGTTACCGTTAGCGCGTGTTGATCAAACGCCTATTCTTCCACAAACGTTCGCGCATTGCGCGGACTGTTCTTCAGCGTCTTCTGCCCAAAACGACGTCGTTTCGTTTCTCGCCTGCTTACCCATTTCCGCACATTGCGCGCCATGCTGACTTTTCCGATAATTACAGATTTGGCCCCGAAGCTTTGCAGAATTTACAGATTTTGCCCCCAAAGCTTATTTTTCCTACAAAATAAAATATAAAATAATTAAAAATAAATAAAAATACTAAAAATAATAAAAACACAGAATAATAAATAAAACACCTAAAACACTAAAACTAAATAAAAACACATAAATAAAAAGAAATATAAAAAATACTATAAAATTATCCAAATTAACATAAATTAACTAAAACCCTATAAAACCTATTAAAACCAATATAAGCTAAATAATTAAACATTTAAGCACACAATAAATATAAAAACTAAGTATTAGAGAATAAAAATATCGTATAATTTAGCCCTATCAAACACATGTATTATTCTTTTTCTCCTTCCACCCAAACGCCACCGTAGCTACCAAGCTCCACCACCATCGAGAGGGAAGGGAATATTGGAGCCAACTATGTGAAGAACAAGCCTCTAAGAGGGATTTTTAAAGCTTTAAGGAAGGTATAAGCTTAGTTATTTAAATTAATTTGTATTTGTGATAATGAAATAAATTTGTGGAAAATTAGAAAATAATTAGAATAATAGTTCAAAATAATTTTCTAATGTATATCTATGAATTATATAATTTTGGGAGTAGTTATGTTGTGGAAATTCTGAAGAAAATGGTATATTTTTCTTTAAGTTGGTCTATTGCGCGGGCCATTTTTTTTCTGAGGCGCGACCAAAACGACGTAGTTTTTGGGCGCTGAAGGGGGAGGTCGCGCCATGCGCGGAAGCAGATTTTGCCATGCCAAACGATGTCGTTTGGCCTAGGCGGAGACGGGAAAAGGGGAGGTCGCGCCATGCGCGGCCAAGTTTTGGGGCAAAAATTACTATTTTACCCCCGGCCTTTTCTGGAAAGGACCAGCGTGTCATTTGGCCTCGAAAAATTACGGATATGCCCCTGAGGTTTTCTGTTAATGTCAGTTGTATCCCTAAACGTGTGGAATTTACCAAAATGCCCTCAAAAGTGATTTTTAATTGAAATAAGTTTTTAAAAATTGTAGAAAATTATAAAAAAAATACTAAAAATATAGAAATGATATTTGGGCATTAAGTTTAATATTTTTGTAAAAATATTAAATATTGGGGATTAATATTTAAATATTTTAAATATTAATCTATTAAGTTTAAAGGATAGAAAATGAATAAGTGAAAATCCGGACAACCGAATATGTTAAAATTTATCCAATGAACCGGGTTGTCCGTAGTGAATGTATTTAATATTAAGTTAAATGAATATTTTAAGGAACGAGGTTAATATAATTAACCTTATTATTATTAATAATTAACCCGGTACCCCAAAATAAATCGTCGGGTGGAGTTAATTACATCATAGATGATATTAATTAACTAAATTAATATCATAAGAGGATAAATACTTATTATGTGATCATTTTATGATCATAGGTTGATCGAGTAAAGGGTTTGGGCTATTAATTTATTAAATAATTGGACGACAGACAAGTTCTTCAGTCCTTTTATGTTAAATGTTGGACTGTTATAATATGAAATTCTTGTTTTAAATGCATACAAATTATGTGCTATGTGATACGTGATTAATATGACAACAATGTGTGTTTTGTGCAACGATATGAATATATATGAGATATATTGCTCATGTAGAAGCACAACACGTAATGTATGACACACACATAGCATGTTAAGCTATGTGCTACGTGAAGCATAAACTGTTGAACTTGCTGAGCCGTTGTACTCATTACTTGCTTAATAAATATTTTTGCAGGTAGATATATAAATTTCAAGAAATATCGGATTATGATGGATTTGTTATAGAAGGTTGTAAACGTAATGGTTATATATTGTTGATATAATACTTGAATGTGAATATATTGGCAAAGTTTATTTATATGTGTTGTATACAAATGTAATTGGATCCAGACTGATCCAATAAAGTTAAATGGTATATGATAATGATTTAAGATTGTTGTATGATAAAGAGTACGATAGGTTTAAAAGTGTGAACAATGAAGCAAAGATGTTTGTATTGATATTAAATTGAAAATGTTGAGCTTTACGACACTGGTAATAGAAAGAGAAAGTAAAGGTTGCGATCCAGGGACTAGGATCGAGATATAAAGTTTTAAATAATCAAATACTTTAATACAATGATTGAATTGAGAAAAAGAAAATTTTATACCGAAAAAAATAATTTGGTAATTGATAATTTATAAAATCAATTAAGGGTTCAAAGAATGTGATTAAAGATTATTAACGTACCGAAATTTGGACGAAAGGAAAATAATGTATAATAAACATGAAATTTAAGGGAATAAGATTGGTCGAATTTCGGGGTCGTTACATGGCATTTCTGTAATTTTTGGGCGACCAGTGGTAGTCTTCTAATTATGAACTTCCGGTGGTATTTTCGTAAATAATGCAATTTTTGGATTTTTAATTATTTTTTGTATGTTTTAGTAGATTTTTAAATTAAAAAAAATAAATAGTTTATTTTGGATAATTTTAAAAATCCAAAAAAATACAAAATATATTAAAAATAAATAGTTTATTTTTACATGATTTTATAATTAACATAAAATTTTTATTTTAAACATGAAATTGGGTTTCATGCAACTTTAAATTGCCCATTAAATGATACCGATATATATATGAAATGATTCATTTAATTCATAAGATGAATATTATTTATTAATATATATGTTGGTATATATGATAATAAATGGGATTGATTATGGACTATTGACCAATATGGTTGGATTTATTTTGTGTGGATGCATTGAATAAATGAGTTTTAATAAATGGGGTATGCGTACCTCGTCTTTTTCTAATTTTCTATTGTAAATTCTATCTCTCTCATATGTGCTTCCCCTTGACTACTGATCAAGATTTCTATTTTATGAAAATAACTTATAATAGGATTAGTTAGAATTATTTTAAAGAATTAGAGCCGAAGAGCAATGAGCGCATAAAGACCCGATTGTAACGAAGCCCGAGTTAAATGTAACAGTTATATTTATGTATTTATTCTTACACCCTAAGTTTGACCATTCGGTTTATTTGGTGGCTCGAATAAACCAAAGTAGAATAAAAGTTCACAATCAATCTAAATAGAATACAGTATTCTATATGTGCGTGATTAATATATATATTTATTATATATTATCCAAATATGTTTTGCATGTTAAATAATATGACACGTATTTTATAAATAATTAATATATGTTTTATGTGATTAAAATATTATCAAATGATGATAATATTTCTACGTGTTTAATATACCTTTAATTATTTATTTATGTGATTAAATGTTAGCAAATTAAGATATACAAAGGTTATTATATGAACCTAGATGTGATACTAATTGAAAGATCAACTTTATTAATTATTAGGTCTTTTCAAAGGACATTAAGTTGTATTGGTTAGTTGTAATCAACGATCAAGGCAAGTTTCCTATACTTAAACTTGTTTTTATTTTGCAAGAACGTTAAGTGGTTGATGAGTGAGTTTTATACCTACGAATTGAATACATTTAAGCTTGATAATTTGTGGTTCTTTAAGTGTTTTATGTGATTTTATATGTGTTTTTATGTTATTGTATAATATGGTGTATTATATTATTTTTAAGTATTTTATGTAATCTATGTCGTTTTGTGTAATTCATTCGTATTATATATGTTAAGTGTTTGTTTAGTTGTATGTGTTTTTATACCACATTGTATAGGATGTGGTGTTATATTGTTTTTATGTGTTTCTATTTCATTTTGTAGGAATTATAATAAGGGCTTGGTGGATCAAGGCTTGGAATTGTCCGGTTCGCATTTTCTGCGCTCCGTTTACGCAGCAGTCACTTGAAGCTCAATTTGGGCCGTGATCCAGTCATTATCTCTCAATTCATCCAACATGAAAGTTGCAGATATACTTCTCAGCTTTCCAAAACATCTTAAATCAACTCAATCGGAGGTCGGATGAGAGAGATATGCCCAAAACATTGAAGGAGGTTGCGGCAGTCAAAAAAGGAACATTTCTGGGAATTTTGTACTAGCGCCGCAGCGGTGGTTTCCACCGCCGCAGCGGTGGTACAAACTCAGAAATTAGCAGAACGTTTGACCGCCGCGGCGGTGCACTGTTCCAGGTCGCGATTTCCAGTTTTTAAGCCATTTTTGAAGCCCTAACTTCATATCTTTGATTTTTCTTTTCATTTTGGAGAGAGAGATAGGCGATTTGGGGAGGAAGAAGATGAGGGATGTGGGTTTTCCTTCATTGGATACCTACATACCTTTGATTCTTAGCCCTAATTCCCCCAATTTTTGGCTATCAATGGATGAAGAAGATGAAGAGCAAGCAAGAAAGCTATGGATGGAAGCCATGGATGATGAGATCTGGAGATTGAAGCTTGGGTGACATCCCTTTAATCTTTTAGATTCTTATTATTCTTTGTATTTCATTTTATTGTTGAATCTTGTGGGATTTGTAATGAATATTTGCTAGTTTTCATTCATTGGAATATAAGTATGTTTTTGGTACCCAAATAGTTGTTGAATTGATTTTCTCTCTCTTGATTGGCACCATGGATTGGATTAACATGTTTAGTTATTCATATATCGATTGCTTGGCTTAATGATTAGTGTGGGTTTCTATATGAAATTGACAAATGGATTATAGGATTGACCTAAATGTGATAACATGTGATTGTGCTATTCTACATAGTTGGGATGTATGATTTGCGTATTGGATAGAAATATACCTGTATGCCATGTGTAACCAGTTAAGAACTTGTGCTTCAAACCCTTGTTTAATGTTAATTCTCATAGAAATATAGTGGATTACTTAGACTTGGGGATGCTTGTATTGCTATCGACAGAGGCGTATAAGTACTGTAGTGTTCTTGGTTGACCATTCGTGGGTTACGACCATATGAATGGGTTGTCATGTTTGTGCTAATTGTTAATTGTTTAGCTTTGCAATCGCTTTGGTAACTTGTATGAAATCGGAAGATGGATTATAAGTTTGGGCCTGAATATGTTATCATGTGTATGTTAGTGGGTCTTAGGATTGAATGCATATTTGCGTGTAGGATAGACATATACCTACGTGCCACGTGTAGCCAATGTGAGAGTCTGTGCTTTAAAAAAACCTTACTTGTGTTAATTCTCATAGAAATATAGTGAATTATCTTGCTTGGGTTGTTCTTGTCTGAATTCTGTCGAATGGGATAGGTTTGGATGAGATATGCTTATTTGGCTATCGAAATATGCCTATAAGTACCTTTGTACTCTCGGTTAGCCGTTTGTCGTGACCGTACGATTGAGATGAGAGTTAGGAGAGGAAAACGACGTAGTGGGGGAAATTGCATGCTTAGATTCACATATCTTTAAATGCTTTCTAGTTTAATTGTTTATTTGTGTTATGTCTATTTACATTCCACTTTTCCATTCAATTAAACGTTTGAACTAAGATTGACTCGATGCAATCAGTATTCGGAACTCGTTAGAACTAATTCCTCGTGGGATCGACTTTTACTTACTCTTTATTACTTGTTGACCGCGTATGCTTGCGCGTTATTGTTCATTCAAACGAACTCGATGTCAGAACTTTACTAGTAAAATAAAACCGTTCCGATTTCGCTCATCAAGTTTTTGGCGCCGTTGCCGGGGAATTAGTTTCTAATTGTTTTTCACTATTGATTTCATTCGAGTTGGTCTTTGTTTAAACTTTCTTTTTTACTTTTACTTTTCGTTTGGACTCTTGATTTTGTTCGCGACATTTTCAAAGTTCGGAATAAACAAAATAAGAAGTCAAGCTAAAGACTATAAAACAAGCGCTAACTGGGAGGCAACCCAGGTTATCTAATGTTTTGTTTAGTTTTGTTTTTTTAATTTTCAGGTCATATTTTAGCAAATCGTTGGAGCCGGTTGCGGAAGGCAACAATTGACTAAAAAATTGGCCCAATTTTTTCAGGGAAGTCCCGTGGTTTAATTCTTACATTGCTTTTAGAATGGACTTTGTCAATTCCAAGTTTGGGGTTTTCTGCGGTTTTGTTTTGGTATGATTTATGTTATTTTAGTTTGTTTTGTTTTGTTTTCAAATTTTGTATTTAGTTTTATTAATTTTTGCTTTTATTTGTATTTAAGTTTTGAATTTTGTGGGTATATTCTCTGCAAACCCTCACGAGACAAAACTCGTCCTCTTGGGCAACCTTGGGGTTTAACGGCTTGTTGCACGTGCTAAGTGCAACCGTGTTTCCTACGAAAATGGATTTATATGTGTTATTTTTGTTTTATTTTTGTCGGTTTATGTTGTTTTGTTTGTTTTATGTTCGTTTGTTTTTGTTTTTGTTTTATTTTCTTGTGTTTTTGTTTTTGAGTCGTTGTAGTTTAGGTTTGAGTCTCTTGAGCGTTGAGTTAATCTGAATTGAACCATAATCGAGGATCAGGCAAATGATTATTTGAGTTATAACTCATAGAAAATTGATTAGTGTCGCTTCGTCTGTGTGCTTGACTTACTGTTGATTTTTACATTACTTGCGATCCCTTTTTCTTTGAGCACATATCCATTTCTAATGAATTGATTATTTGCTTAGAGGTAGTGTATTTGACTGCATGCTTATTGAGATAATCTTTTACTTTAAAACTCGTATATGCATCACTCGAAACGATTTCTCATGTTTGATTTGTCTTTAGCGTGAGATGGAGCGTAAAACGCACTCACATATTTATAAAAAAGAAAAAAAAAAGAAAAAAAAAACAAACAAACAAACAAAAGAAAGATGTTAATAAATTACTTGACTAGTCGAGTTTTGTGGCCTTTGTTGCTCGAGTTAATAGGCTCTTAGGGGTGTCTTTACACCTAATGCCCTAAAGCCAACTGGTTTGGGAGTCATTAGCCAAACGCTCGTTAAATGGGTAACTCTGTAGAGCCTAATGGAATGAGACTTGCACATGTCAAGATTAATTTTGTTTTGACTTATCTGCTGGGACTAGTATAGAGTGATGTATTATGCATGTTGTTTTAAGTTTTAGATTTCTTTGTTAAGGTAACTTGTCTACAAGAACCCCTCTGGGTGATGATTAGTTTGTTGTAAATGGTTCACACACACACGGGGGTCATTAGTATAGTATGTCTAATATGTAAGTTAAAATTCTAGACTTTGCAATGTTTTAAAATTTTCTTGTAATTATAACTAGAAATAATCCATGAGGCCAAATTTGGTTGTCTTATTAACTCTCTGCTCAAGTTTTTTATTTTTGTTTATTTAGTGGGTCTTTGTTTTGCTTGAGGACAAGCAAATGTTTAAGTTTGGGGGTATTTTGGTTATTTATAGTTATATGTATGCTTAGAGTACTCCTGACCTTCATAATTTGTGATTCTTCAAGTAATTTCCTGTGATTTTTAACTAGTAGATTTATTTTTATTTTTTATTTTGATCTATTTATTTAGTTATTTTGCTTTATTTAGTGGATCTTTGTTTTGCTTGAGGACAAGCAAATGTTTAAGTTTGGGGGTATTTGATGAGTGAGTTTTATACCTACGAATTGAATACATTTAAGCTTGATAATTTGTGGTTCTTTAAGTGTTTTATGTGATTTTATATGTGTTTTTATGTTATTGTATAATATGGTGTATTATATTATTTTTAAGTATTTTATGTAATCTATGTCGTTTTGTGTAATTCATTCGTATTATATATGTTAAGTGTTTGTTTAGTTTTATGTGTTTTTATACCACATTGTATAGGATGTGGTGTTATATTGTTTTTATGTGTTTCTATTTCATTTTGTAGGAATTATAATAAGGGCTTGGTGGATCAAGGCTTGGAATTGTCCGGTTCGCATTTTCTGCGCTCCGTTTACGCAGCAGTCACTTGAAGCTCAATTTGGGCCGTGATCCAGTCATTATCTCTCAATTCATCCAACATGAAAGTTGCAGATATACTTCTCAGCTTTCCAAAACATCTTAAATCAACTCAATCGGAGGTCGGATGAGAGAGATATGCCCAAAACATTGAAGGAGGTTGCGACAGTCAAAAAAGGAACATTTCTGGGAATTTTGTACTAGCGCCGCAGTGGTGGTTTCCACCGCCGCAGCAGTGGTACAAACTCAGAAATTAGCAGAACGTTTGACCGCCGCGGCGGTGCACTGTTCCAGGTCGCGATTTCCAGTTTTTAAGCCATTTTTGAAGCCCTAACTTCATATCTTTGATTTTTCTTTTCATTTTGGAGAGAGAGATAGGCGATTTGGGGAGGAAGAAGATGAGGGATGTGGGTTTTCCTTCATTGGATACCTACATACCTTTGATTCTTAGCCCTAATTCCCCCAATTTTTGGCTATCAATGGATGAAGAAGATGAAGAGCAAGCAAGAAAGCTATGGATGGAAGCCATGGATGATGAGATCTGGAGATTGAAGCTTGGGTGACATCCCTTTAATCTTTTAGATTCTTATTATTCTTTGTATTTCATTTTATTGTTGAATCTTGTGGGATTTGTAATGAATATTTGCTAGTTTTCATTCATTGGAATATAAGTATGTTTTTGGTACCCAAATAGTTGTTTAATTGATTTTCTCTCTCTTGATTGGCACCATGGATTGGATTAACATGTTTAGTTATTCATATATCGATTGCTTGGCTTAATGATTAGTGTGGGTTTCTATATGAAATTGACAAATGGATTATAGGATTGACCTAAATGTGATAACATGTGATTGTGCTATTCTACATAGTTGGGATGTATGATTTGCGTATTGGATAGAAATATACCTGTATGCCATGTGTAACCAGTTAAGAACTTGTGCTTCAAACCCTTGTTTAATGTTAATTCTCATAGAAATATAGTGGATTACTTAGACTTGGGGATGCTTGTATTGCTATCGACAGAGGCGTATAAGTACTGTAGTGTTCTTGGTTGACCATTCGTGGGTTACGACCATATGAATGGGTTGTCATGTTTGTGCTAATTGTTAATTGTTTAGCTTTGCAATCGCTTTGGTAACTTGTATGAAATCGGAAGATGGATTATAAGTTTGGGCCTGAATATGTTATCATGTGTATGTTAGTGGGTCTTAGGATTGAATGCATATTTGCGTGTAGGATAGACATATACCTACGTGCCACGTGTAGCCAATGTGAGAGTCTGTGCTTTAAAAAAACCTTACTTGTGTTAATTCTCATAGAAATATAGTGAATTATCTTGCTTGGGTTGTTCTTGTCTGAATTCTGTCGAATGTGATAGGTTTGGATGAGATATGCTTATTTGGCTATCGAAATATGCCTATAAGTACCTTTGTACTCTCGGTTAGCCGTTTGTCGTGACCGTACGATTGAGATGAGAGTTAGGAGAGGAAAACGACGTAGTGGGGGAAATTGCATGCTTAGATTCACATATCTTTAAATGCTTTCTAGTTTAATTGTTTATTTGTGTTATGTCTATTTACATTCCACTTTTCCATTCAATTAAACGTTTGAACTAAGATTGACTCGATGCAATCAGTATTCGGAACTCGTTAGAACTAATTCCTCGTGGGATCGACTTTTACTTACTCTTTATTACTTGTTGACCGCGTATGCTTGCGCGTTATTGTTCATTCAAACGAACTCGATGTCGGAACTTTACTAGTAAAATAAAACCGTTCCGATTTCGCTCATCAGTGGTTTAATTATTGAAAATTAATCCACATCAATGTTGTTTATATATTCGCACATAGTGCATGTGAAGCTTTATAGTTCGTTTGATTCATGAACAGTTTAAGAATGTCTAAGCTAATAATTTCGGCTATACACCGCATGTATAAATTCATTAACTTGAATCTTTTTAAAAGCTTATCTAAACCTTTGGTTGGTGCAAATTCTTATAGTAAGACTGGGAACAAACAACCCTAAATAAGGAGATTATATTCGAAAAATCGACATTTGCGCAAGATGTTTGAATATTATACGTATACATAGGATACAAGAGGTTGTTCCCCTCGAATACCAAAATAATAAAAGGGTTAGATACATATCTGATTTACCTTAAATATTAGTTCATGATCCTTAGAGGTCACTCAGTAGTAAAGACTTAATCATTTCTTTTAATTGAAACTTGACTCTTATTCCTTCACAATTATTATATTGTTGAAAACTCTGAAGTTATTTTTTCTCAATCATGATATATCACTTTTGCATTAATTGTTCTTAAACTTGTTGAGTAAGCTAGTTGCACACCCTTGCAATATCATGAACTATTTTTCAGTTAAGTTCGAGTTTTCCAAGAATGACAAAGGCAACAAAAAAGCCAAAGCGTATAATTTGCATACTAGTAGTTTATTTTTTTAAATGTTATTTTAATGTTGTAAATTCTTTTACAAATCGCTTAAGATATGTATGGTGTATGTTAAGGTTAAAAGACATTGGGATTATATTACCTTTTTATAAGGAACCTTTATGTATTATTCCGCTAAGTATAATGAAGATTATGTATGTAGTTCTTATTATATATTGGATTGACAGCAATAAACTCGAGGTTATGGAATCCGGATTTGGGGGCGTCATTGGTTGGTATCATAGCTATAGGTTATAAAACTTTAGGCTATAAATTTAGAAGAGTCAACTAATTTAGAGTTTTAGGTGATGGATTTTGGAAATTCATTAAGTTAATAGGTAACATAATTAAATATACTTTTATTTCATCAATGAATATATTTTATTGCGATACTGATGTTATTTTATTTGTGTGATTATAGGATACTTGAGATCGGATAGTCTAGTCATATAGCTGAGGATGATTTTATTGATATTCAGATGGATACTGTACAGCCGCTGGTGGCTGAACATGGTGAGGATCCGGAGTCTGATCCAGAGATAGAGGATAGAGAGGAGCTAGTAAGCGCTCGAGTAATGAGGCCCTGGAGTGAAGATGAGACCGAGTCTGTGGAGGAGGAGTCGGCTGAGTATGTTGATGGCATGGGCACTATTGCCAGTGACATCATTGAGGAGCTGACTACCAAGAATAATGAGTTAGAGGATAATGTTCAACACTTGTAGGAGGAGAATCTGACCCCCCCCCCCCCCACCCCCCCAGCATATGGAGGATTAGTACAAGGCAGTAGGATATCACTTCTCGGGCGAGAACACTGAGAAGAATAATCAGGTAGCTGATTTGGAGGGGTAGGTGTAGGGGTATGTAGACTCCGTTGAACATATTAGGGCATTGACCCATTAGTTGGTGGATCAGGATATAGAGCTGTAGGCTAAATTAGCAGAGTCATAGGCTAGGTTAGCAGAGACTCAGCTGAAGGTTCAGCAAGTTCAAGTTGAGAAAGAGGCTATCAATGCCTACTGGTAGGCGACGATTGAGGAAATGATTGAGATGGAGATACAGAGGAATGAGGTTTGAGATAAGAGGGTGAAGATTGATAGGATTAGTTATGTCTATCGCTCTTCATTTGGCAGATTTCATAATAGGGTATACTATTACCCAGTTGAGGAGGGTCAGTCCAGGCACACTATCAGTAGGAGCTTGGTGATGGCCATAGGGGATGATGATTATGATGATGCAGTTCGTCGGTGGATGCGTAGTCATTAGTGGTAGTTATTTTATGTCGTTGTAGGTATATAGATGGAGTATAACCCAACTTTTATTTTAATCGAAGGTTAGTATGTTTGTAAATCCCAACTCTATGAGTTTGTGGGATATGTTTATGTTAGATCCCATCTTTTGTAGTCTTTCAGGGATAGAGGCATTTATAGCAGTATGCTTACGATGTAAGGTGTTATGCACTATGTTTTACCATATGAATATAAATGCAGTTATGTTTAGGTTTATATATGTTGATGTGATTACATGTACTTTAGTTTAAATTGCTTAAGCGATAAAACGAACATAAAAATAAAAGACAAAAGTAATAACTTAAAAAAAATTAAATCAAAAAATGCCACCAGGAAGAAAGAATCAACCACCACCACCTGTGGAATCGATTAATGCAGAAGGGGAACCATCGAATCCAGTACAAGAATTTGTGGAATTACTATTAGGAGTATTGTACAATAGAAATACTAATTGTGATGCCCCCAAATTCGGGTCTCAAATACCCGGATCCGGTCATCACGATCCAATACAAACATCCACCTCTAAACAACATATAATAACTAAAATGCAGAATAATAAATATATGTTGTTCATTCAAAATGTGTTACTAGTCCTAAGATATGGTAACCTTACACAAAAGTACACAAATACCCTTAATAAAGTACTTAGGGTTTCTATTACAAAACAATAAATTTTAGCTAGACGAATAAACTAAAGACTGTATCTTGAAGTCTATCACTTCATCTTTCCCTTACCCTTGTTCTTTTCAGAAGTCTCGGGTTCCACTGCAATAAGGTTCATGATATAGCAAGGGTGAGCAACTAGTTTGCTCAACAAGTTTAAATAACAACAAGGGACAATATATACCATGAATGAAAGGGAATAGTTGAAACAATTCGACAATATGAATAACATAAGCAGGAATAATGATTTGCTTTTAGATTCAAGATAGTCAATTAGACTATGAACTATAAACATCCACTGGAGTCAATAGCAGGTTGACCTAATGGTTACTACCAGAAATATGTACCGGAGGGGATCAGCCTCAGAACAATATGTGTATGCATAATATTTAATTTTCATGTTTTGTACCTGATATTAGATACAGGGTACTCCCCTATAATAAAGGGGTGTTCATAATAGTCTAAGAATCTGCATCTTCAATGATTTAGATAGCTGTTAAAATCTTTAACATAAATGTCTAGCCGAACAATGGCTTAGACCTACTTTGAACAGTTCTTTAAACAGTATAACATTAAATAAGGTACAAATCAAAGACTGTACAAGATCAAGTGCACCAAGTGCGAATAACAATAATATCGATGTGGAATAATTGTAAAGTAATTTAAATCACTGAAAACATGCTTGGAATTATAATTCAAGCTTAAATAAATAACTTGCTCAATGAAATGAGTTTACAGATAAGGAACTTGCCTGTTTGCTCAGCTATAATTAATGTCTAGCTTTAACTAACTGACTTTGAAAGACCTAACATTAATAAAGTTGGTCTAATAATTAGTACGACGTATTTGCACAACTATGCGCTCACTAAGGAACTTATCTACCACATAAGTAATAACATATAATTTACATCAGTCAAAACAATATTATTAACCGTATAGACTCTCAATCATATTAAGTTAATAATTTAATAAGTTAGAAAATATTTTTATTAAATGTTGGACACTTATTAAACCCTTACACAATTTATTACAGTTAATTGCAATATTAACTTCAAATTATCTTATTAACTCAAACTCTATTCAATTACTATTTAATCTTGATTAAATAGAAATTAATTAATTATCTTTAGTTATTATTTAAAATAAATAATAACTAATTGTACTTACTTATTATTTAATAATAATTAATAATAACTAAGGACTAGAGTTGGTGAAAAGAGGAATGGTGTCCATGTACTACAAAAATAATGCAAGCAATCATTAATAAAATAAATAAAAATAAAACAAAACAAAAATCATTTTGTTCTCATACACACCATGCACGGCTGATGGGGGACTTTTGTTCCAAAAAAGTGTCACCTTTGCTCACTTTATTAATAATTAGTAGTTACAAAATAAATTCCAAGTAGTTTCATGCTTTGGGCTTTACTTAAAATACTAATTGGGCTCCTATTAAATGACTTTGACTATTATTTAGTCAAGCCCATTTAATTTATCATTGGACTAATTAATATAACACAAATGATTAGTTATAAATTTTGTTACACAATAATTATCCAATCCATGATTAAATAATTATTGAATTGATTAATTAATTAAATACTTTATCCTATTAATGTTAAATTACTAAATGGACTAATAAATAATATTCTTAATATTTCACATTGTTTACATTAATTAATAATCATATTAATTAATTTATAAAATTTAATTAAGTCATTATATTCAATTTAATTGAATATTTAATTAATAGGAAACTTATCAATTATTTTGATATTAAAACTTTAGGGTTTGTTCACCAATTTAATTAGCATATTAGTGACTCCCTTTAATTAACTCTAGCAATTAATCACATGATCATTTAATCACGTAATTAATTAATCACACACAAAAATTTAAATAACCTCGTAAAACCAACTCGTTAGAATTTAAATTAATAATGACGTGAAAATTCTAGGACATTACATTCTCTCCCCCTTATAAAAATTTCGTCCTCAGAATTGTAAAAATAAGGCCACTCAAATAAAAACGGATAATTCACTCTCATTTCCTCCTCTGGTTCCCACGCAGCTTCTTCAATTGCGTAATTCCTCCAAAGTACTTTGACATAATGAATTATCTTATTCCTCAGCTTTTGTTCCTTCCTATCGAGTATCTGAACAGGAACTTATTCGTATGACAAGTCCTTCTCGACTTGAATTGGTTCATAGGAGATAAAGTGCTTGTAGTCTGGTTTATACGCCCGCAACACTAACACATAAAACACATTGTGAATATGCTCAAGTTCAGGAGGTAATGTTACCTCGTACACCACTTCACCGATTCGCCTCAAGATTTCAAACGGTCCTATGAACCTAGGGCTCAGCTTGCCCTTCTTGCCAAAACGGATCTTCCCTTTCCAGGGAAATACCTTCAGAAATACGAAACTACCCACGTCGAAGTCCCGCTTTTGATGATGCAAATTCGCATACTTCTTTTGACGATCTTGAGCTGCTACTAGTCGATTCCTTATAAGATGTACTGTGTCTACAGTCTGCTATACCATTTCAGGTCCAAGCAGTCTTCGCTCACCAACCTCGTCCCAACACAACGGTGTTCGACACTTTCTTCCGTAAAGTGCTTCGTACGATGGCATGCCGATGCTAGTGTGATAGCTGTTGTTGTAAGCGAACTCCACCAGTGGAAAATGGTTGTCCCAGCTGCCCTTTAAGTGCATCACAACTGCTCGAAGCATATCCTCCAGAGTCTGAATCGTTTGCTCACTCCGGCCGTCAGTTTGAGGATGGTACGATGTGCTTAACCTCAACTGTGTTCCCATTCTTGCTTGCAGACTTCTCCAAAAATTTGATATGAAGCGCAGATCTCTGTCGGACATAATCAATACCGGCACTTCATGTCGTGACACTATCTCCTTCACATAGAGCTTTGCTAACTACTCTAGATTATACCGTATTCTGTTAGGTAGAAAATGGGCTGACTTGGTCAGATGATCCACTATTACCCAGATGGCGTCTAAACCTTTATATGTCGGTGGAAAAATCACCACAAAGTCCATCGTGATGTGCTCCCACTTTCACTCCGAAGTCTCTAGTGGTTGAAGCAGTCCGCTCGGCCACTGATGTTCTTCTTTAACCCACTGGCATGTCAGACATCGATTGACACATTCTACCACTTCCCTTTTCATATTCGGCCACCAAAAGTATTGCCGTAGATCCCGATACATCTTCGTGTTTTGGGATGTACTAAGTACCTCATACTATGAGCTTCTTGAAGAATCTCTTCCCGCAGCTCTGGATCCAACGGTACCCAGACTCTCCCTTTGAACCTTAGCAACCCTGTGCTATCAATCTTGTACTTAAGCTCCTCGCCTTCAGCAATTCGCTTCTTAATACTATCACAATCTTCATCCTTTTCCTGAGCCTCTTTGATCTTGTCTAATAAGGTCGGGCTTGCTATTACTGTAAATAACTTCTCGTCCGTCTCCATCGGATATTTGATCTTTAACTCCATACGTTTAAAATCTCTCACTAACTCTTCCTGATTTGTTAGCTTCAGCAACTTCTCCCTGCCCTTTTTGCTCAAGGCATCTGCTACTACATTGGTCTTGCCCGGATGGTACAAAATCTCACAGTCGTAGTCTTTGATCAATTCTAACCATCGGTGTTGCCTCATATTCAGCTCCTTCTGAGTGAAGATATATTTCAGACATTTGTGATCTGTATATATCTCATACTTCTTGCCATACAGGTAGTGCCTCCAAATCTTCAGGGCGAAAACTACAGCTGCTAGCTTCAGGTCATAAGTCGGGTAACCCTTCTCATAATCCTTTAGCTGACGTGACGCATACGCAATGACATTGTCGTGTTGCATTAGCACATAACCAAGACCCTTGTGTGACGCATCACTGTATGCTACGAAATCTCCTGTGTCGTCCGGTAAAGCCAACACTGGCGTCTGACTCAACCCCTTCTTCAGCTCTATAAAACTTTCCTCGCACTTTTCCAACCACACAAACTTCACAGTCTTTCGGGTAAGATTGGTCAACGGTGATGCTATCTTTGAAAAGTCCTTAATGAATCTCTGATAATACCCCGCTAACCCTAAGAAACTCCTGATCTCAGTGGGCGTCTTCGGCTATTCCCAATTGATAACTACCTCCACCTTCGCTGGATCCACCAAAACACTGTCTTTGTCGATAACATGACCTAGAAACTGCACTCTTGGCAACCAAAATTCACACTTTGAAAACTTAGCGTACAACTTCTCCCTTCTCAAAGCCTCCAATGCGATCCGTAAATGTTCTGCATGTTCTTCCTCCGTCTTCGAATACACCAAAATGTCATCAATGAATACGACCACAAAATTATCCAAATACTGCTTGAACACTCTGTTCATCATATCCATGAATGCCGCTGGTGCATTCGTTAGTCCAAATGACATCACTAGAAACTCGAAATGACCATAACGAGTTCTGAAAACCTTTTTTGGGATATCCTCCTCCCTCACCTTCAGTTGATGATAACCCGTCCTCAAATCTATCTTCAAAAAGTATTTCGCTCCCTTAAGTTGATCAAACAGATCATCAATTCTGGGTAGTGGATACTTGTTCTTAATGGTGACCTTGTTCAACTCCCGATAATCAATACAAAGCCTCATCGAACCATCCTTCTTCTTTACAAACAGAATCGGTGCTCCCCATGGTGACATGCTTGGTCTGATGTAACATTTATCCAGCAATTCCTACAGCTGAACCATCAATTCTTTCATTTCTACTGGTGCCATACGATACGGCGCCTTCGATATCGGTGCGGTCCCCGGTACCAATTCAATAACAAACTCCACTTCTCTGTCTGGTGGTAATCCCGGAATCTCATCTGGAAAAACATCAGCGAATTCCCGTACAACAGGTATCTGACTCAGTTCGTCCTCGACTCGTCGAGTATCAACCACATGAGCCAAATAACATACACACCCTTTCCTAAGCAACTTTCGTGCTTGCATCATCGTCAGACAACTTGATTGTCTCGGCAATTTACTATCGTAAAATATAACTTTTGACCTATTCGGAGTCTTTAGGTGCACACACTTCTTCTTATAGTCAATAACTGCTCTGTGACTCGATAGCCAATCCATCCCTAGGATTACGTCAAACTCCCTTAGACGAATCGGTATCAAATCCACGTCAAGTCTAAACCCTCGCAGTTCAGCACAACAGTTCCTATGAATGTAGTCTACGGGAATGATTTCTTTATTTGCTACTTCTACGTTCATAGAGTGTTCTAGCCTTTCTTGAGGTAAATCTAATCTCTTAGCAAAATCTTCAAAAAAAAATGAGCAGGTAGCACCCGAATCAAACAATACATATGCATTAATATTATTGATCGGGATGATACCTGACACCACGTCCTTGGAGTCGACTGCATCCTGCACAGTCATGTTGAAGGTGCGCGCTGTGGGACGGTTAGCCTGGTTGGCTGGCCCTCAAATGTTCAGCCTGCTGCTGTTGTTGTTGCCTCTGTTGCCACTCCCAGCGTCTCCCTTCCTCTTCGGGCAGTCCTTGGCATTATGATCGATTGCTCCACAGGAAAAACATACTTCTTTCATCTTTTCTGGGCATTGTGGGGCCATGTGTCCTGACTGCCTGTAGCTATAGCAAACACTCTTGCCTTTCAAGCATTCACTCGTGTGGTTCTTACCACAATTGTTGCATCTGCCAACTTTCTTAGCCTCTCCTCCGGATTTGTTGCCTCCAAACGATTGGCTCTCATTCCACTTCCTTTTATTGGGGTTGCTGCCTCCACTGCTCCCCGCCTTCTGCCCTTCATGACATTTCTTCCTCTCCTGATTGAATTTAGTCAGGGCCTCACTGTCACCCTCTGCAATGATTGCCCTTTCTAACAGTTCTGAAAAACTCTTAATCTTCAATACCGCCACAGAACGGTACAGCCACGGCTTCAGTCCCAGCTCAAACCTCCGAGCCTTCCTAGCCTCAGTATCAACTTGATGAGTTACGAACCTTGCCAACTCATTAAACTTGGCCGCATACTAGGCCACATACATGCTTCCCTGTTTTAACTCGAGGAATTTCACCTCCATTTCTTGCTGCATGCTTTCTGGAAAGTAATTTTCCAGAAACATTTCTTTAAAGCGTTCCCAAGTAATGACACCTTCTCCCGCACGACCCTTGTTGGCCTTCCACCAGTAGTTCGACTCCCCTTTCATCATGAAGGTAGCGAAACTAGTCTTCTATTCTTCGGCCACCCTAGTGATCTTAAAAACCTTCTCCATTTTCTCGATCCAAGTATGTGCCTCGATCGGGTTTAGAGTTCCCTTGAACTCCGGTGGTCCAACCAGTTTGAAATCTTTGAAATTTGCCAAGTGTGGCGCTGGTTGCGGTGTTGGTTGTACTACCACTGGTGGGGGTCTAGCTTGCATGGCTTCTGCCAGTATCTCCACAAACATCCTCATAGGATTGGGTTGGTCCCCAACCTCACTCTCTGACTCTAGGATACGTTGATTGCATTGTCTACCTCTTGGCATGATCTGCTTAAGAGCAAATCTTAGACTTACGCTTATAGTTCTACGCATTATGTTAGCCAAATTAACATTTAAATTCAAAACTATATATCAAGCGCATTTGATTTAAACCAAGAAATATCTGTATTCATATACCAATGTTTTCGTACAGACTCAACAAGTGGCATACTTCTATAAACGCTCAAGGCACAAGTTGACTAACAACGACTATCCTCTAACGAACAAAAAGTGAGGATTCACTACCATCAACCCCTCTAACAGAACAAAAGTTGGGCTCTAACTGACATCCTATGCATACATCAAAACATAAGGGCTTATAACAGCTGAAACGTCCCTAATAGAAACAAAAGGTGGGACTCACTACTACTAGGTACAAATAGATAACAACAATAAATCACCGCCTGCTGCGGCGAACAGTCCTACGAATAGCCCTACGTAAAGCCTGCTGGGCCAAATCCTCCACTGTACGACGACGAATCCAGCGCCTGCTGTTACCCGCCTCCCTAGGATGCCTCATAACTCGATGCCTCAGTCGATCAAACAAAGTACCAATGACATACTCCAAGGTGTCGATCCTAATGGCTCTTTCCCTATCAAGCTCAGGCCTGATGGTCTGGAGAACTGTCTGACTCACCATCTCCCTAACGTCTAATCTCTCCACCATCTGCCTCAGCTGACTATTATGAATTATAAGCTACTGCACAGTAGGACCCAATGAAGGTGCAATGCTCTCCAACTGCTGAATTTTGGCCTGCAAATCGACCATATTTTCATTTACCTCCATGTTCTCACCAGATAACATGTAAGCTGCGTCCCTATACTGGTCATTGGTCTGCTGATGAATCTGGTTCTACTCCTCCAAGTGCTAAACCCTATTCTCTAAATCATCGTTCGCTGTAGTCAGCTCATCAATGATGTCACTGGCAGTAGTGCCCATGCCATCAGCGTACTCTGCTGGCTCCTCCCGCTTCTCGTCCTTAGATTCGGCCTCATCATCGCTATAGGGCCTCATCACTCCACTGCTGACAGGCTCCGCGGCATCCCTACTATCGTCCTCATACAGATCGGACTCTCCTACCAGGGATACAGGTGCAACGGGTGCATACCCTACCAACTGTTGCATATCCACTGGTATATCAATGAATACCACGTCCTTTCGAGCTCTGCTCGTCTCGCCTATAGCCATCCTACAACATAACAGAAAAACTAACATCAGTACAGCAATAAAATATATTCATTGAAGAAATGAAATTATATTTCATGGGGTACGACTCGACTCGATAAATTCCTCAATTCATCAAAATCACATATGATAAATCTCCCTGATTTATCTCCTAACACTCAATACAAGTTTACTATTCAGGTTATAACTTAGGTTTTGCAATCCTAACGTTTCTAACCTATGGCTCTGATACCAACTTGTGACGCCCCCAAATTCGGTTCTCAAATACCCGGATCCGGTCATCACGATCCAGTACAAACATCCACCTCTAAACAACATATAATAACTAAAATGCGGAATAATAAACATATGTTGTTCATTCAAAAGGTGTTACTAGTCCCAAGATACGACAACCTTACACAAAAGTTCACAAATACCCTTAATAAAGTACTTAGGGTTTATATTACAAAACAATAAATTTTAGCTAGACGAATAAACTAAAGACTGTCTCTTGAAGTCTTTCACTTCATTTTTTCCTTACCCTTGTTCTTTCCAGAAGTCTCGGGCTCTACTGCAATAAGGTTCATGATATAACAAGGGTGAGCAACTAGTTTGCTCAACAAGTTTAAATAACAACAAGGGACAATATATACCATGAATGAAAGGGAATAGCTAGCTGAAACAATTCAATAATACGAATAACATAAGTAGGAATAATGATTTTCTTTTAGATTCAAGATAGTCAAGTAGACTATGAACTATAAACATCCACTAGAGTCAATAGCAGGTTGACCCAATGGTTACTACCAGAAATATGTACCCGAGGGGATCAGCCTCAGTACAATATGTGTATGCATAATATTTAATTTTCGTGTTTTGTACCTGATATTATATACAGGGTACTCCCTTATAATAAAGGGGTGCTCATAATAGTCTAAGAATCTGCATCTTCAATGATTTGGATAGCTTTTAAAATCTTTAACATAAATGTCTAGCCGAACAATGGCTTAGGCCTACTTTGAACAGTTCTTTAAACAGTATAACATTAAATAAGGTATAAGTCAAAGACTGTACAAGATCAAGTGCACCAAGTGCGAATAATAATAATATTGATGTGGAATAATTGTAAAGTAATTTAAACCACTGAAAGCATGTTTGGAATTATAATTCAAGCTTAAATAAATAACTTGCTCAATGAAATGAGTTTAGAGATAGGGAACTTGTCTGTCTGCTTAGCTACAATTAATGTCTAGCTTTAACTAACTGACTTTAAAAGACCTAACATTAATAAAGTTGGTCTAATAATTAGTACGACGTATTTGCACAACTATACGCTCACTAAGGAACTTATCTACCACATAAGTAATAACATATAATTTACATTAGTCAAAACAATATTATTAACCGTATAGACTTTCAATCATATTAGGTTAATAATTTAATAAGTTAGAAAATATTTTTATTAAATGTTGGACACTTATTAAACCCTTACACAATTTATTACAATTAATTGCATTATTAACTTCAAATTATCTTATTAACTCAAACTCTATTCAATTACTATTTAATCTTGATTAAATAGAAATTAATTAATTATCTTTAGTTATTATTTAAAATAAATAATAACTAATTGTACTTACTTATTATTTAATAATAATTAAATAATAAATAATTATTGATTTAATTTTAACCTTCTTTAATTTAATATTAATCTACTAATAATTAACTAAGTAATTAACATCACTTATTATTTAATTTAAGGAAATTAAATAATAGTTTACTAATTTTATTCCTCCTTAATTATTATTTAATGGCAATTAAATAATAATTAATTATTTAATTAATTTTAATTATTATTTAAGGTTAAATAATAATCAATTTATTTATCCTTATTTATTATTTAAATTAAATAATAAATTATTAATTTATTAACTTCATTTCCATTAATCATTATTTAATAATAATTAATTACTTAATTATCCTTATTTATTATTTAATAATATTTAAATAATAAATAATTAATTTATAAATTTTTATCACTCTTTAATTATTATTTAATAGGAATTAAATAATAATTGCTAATTTATCACCTTTATTTATTATTAACATTTTAAATAATAAATAATTAATGAAATTTTTATTTATTTGACTTAACCATAATTTAGCTAACTAGATTAATATTTAAAATATTTAAATATTAATCAAAATGAAAAATATAATCCAAATATCATTTTTGTATGATTATTATTTTTGTTATAATTTTGAATTAATTTTTAAATATTTAAATTAATTAAAATTATCCAAAATGGGTATTATGTAAATAAGTCAAAAAATCGAACGGATGGGCAAACTTGTAATTTCCCTGGAAGCTGGCTCCCGCGCATTGCGCGAGCCTAACACCAACAGGTCCCTAAACGGTGCCGTTTTTAAAAACCGTAAAAGACTTCCGTACATTGCGCGCAGGTTATCTTTTTATATGCCAAACAGCGTCGTTTGGCTCCGCGTCTGGCAGGGAAATCTTTCGCGTAATGCGCGGCCAGTCACTTTTTTTTTCCCTTCGCAGAATTTCCACAGTGTTTCGGAAATACCCACTTAATAAAAATTATACCTTCAAGTAAGCTTTAACTTCTCAATAAAAATTCAAAAAATTTACCCATCACTAAATATCAATTTATAACATGAAAATTTAATTTTCTATGATTTAATTCCATATTTTTCATCAAAATTATTTTACCAAATAAACTGTTATAAATAATAACTTTTTATGTATAACTCCATTTTTAGTTATCCAAACTTTGTTTTCTCATGATTTAATGTTCTATAATATTAGAACATTAAATCTAAATTTTATAAAAAATATTTTTGGTCATTATTTTGACACTTGTTTACACACTACTAAACACATGTTTTTAGCATACAAGATATACCAAAATATAAACCAAATATTTTAAACTCAAGCATGACATAAATATTACTAATACACATTACTAACTATATTAGCAGTATTATACTAACATGATGGTTTATTTAATTTAAAAATAAATGTATATTTAAAATAACAATTACCTTGTTTTAATGACTATCTTCATTTTTCTTCCAAAATAGTTTGTGAAACTTGAAGACATGAACAATACTAGCTTCTCCTTTTTCCTCCTTAATCTCTCAAGTATTTTGCTCTCACTCTAGTTTTCTCCCAAACTCTCTCTTGGACTTGAAAAAAATGAAATGCAAATGCCTTACTAATGCAAGTATACTTGAAAAATAATAGATACAAAAATTATATCTAAAACTCTAGACCATCATAAAGCTATCTTTGATACTTACACAAGAGATGGACTAAGGACTAGAGTTGGTGAAAAGAGGAATGGTGTCCGTGTACTACAAAAATAATGCAAGCAACATTAATAAAATAAATAAAAATAAAACAAAACAAAAATCATTTTGTTCTCATACACACCATGCACTGCTGATGGGGGACTTTTGTCCCAAAAAAAAAATGTCACATTTGCTCACTTTATTAATAATTAATAGTTACAAAATAAATTTCAAGTGGTTTCATGCTTTGGGCTTTATTTAAAATACCAATTGGGCTCCTGTTAAATGACTTGGACTATTATTTAGTCAAGCCCATTTAATTTATCATTGGACTAATTAATATAACCCAAATGATTAGTTATAAGTTTTGTTACACAATAATTATCCAATCCATGATTAAATAATAATTGAATTGATTAATTAATTAAATACTTTATCCCATTAATGTTAAATTACTAAATGGACTAATAAGTAATATTCTTAATATTTCACATTGTTTACATTAATTAATAATCATATTAATTAATTTATAAAATTTAATTAAGTCATTATATTCAATTTAATTGAATATTTAATTAATAGGAAACTTATCAATTATTTTGATATTAAAACTTTAGGGTTTGTTCACCAATTTAATTAGCATATTAGTGACTCCCTTTAATTAACTCTAGAAATTAATCACATAATCATTTAATCACGTAATTAATTAATCACACAAAAAGATTTAAATAACCTCGTAAAACCAACTCGTTAGAATTTAAATTAATATTATAATTAATAATGACGTGAAAATTCTAGGACATTACACTAATGCCGCGGGAGCACCAATTTCAGCCAATCCATTGGCAAATTTTAAAGATTTTAAAATGATAGGACCACCGAAATTTAAAGTTACATTGGATCCAATTGAAGCACAAATGTGGATTGAGAAAATGGAAAAGGTGTTTGAGGTTGCACGGGTGGCAGGAGAGCAGAAGATAGCGTTTTCCACTTTCATGATGAAATGAGAGACAAACTATTGGTGGAAGGAAAACTAGAATAGAGCAAGAGAAAGAACTATTTCTTGGACTTGATTCAAGGAATTGTTCTTTGAAAATTACTTTCCAAAAAGTACACAAGTCAGGATGGGAGTTAAATTCTTGGAGCTTAAGCAAGGAAACATGATAATACCGATTATACAGCCAAGTTCAATGAATTAGCCAGATTTGCTCCATATCAGGTGGACACCGAGGTAAGGAAGGCAAGGAGGTTCGAGTAAGGACTGAAACCCTGAGTTTTTAGCAGAGTTGTTGTTCTTCAAATCAACACTTCCTCAATCTTTTTGGAGAAATCTATCATAGCAGAAGGTGGAACTGAAGCCCTAACTAAGTACAACCAGGAACGGAACAAGAAGAGGGGTGAAGGTGGAAGCAAAGAAGGAAATAGCCGGGGCAGTAACTTGAACAAACACAATTGGAACAACAACAGTTTGGGGACACCATAGGGAAGCGAACAGAAGAAGGGGAGCTGCACACCATCAGATCAAGGATTGTTCTAAGAAGAAGAATGATAGAGGAAGTGAAAATAAGGGCAGCAACAATAGGCTTACCAGTGGAGGACCGATGCAACAAAGTAAGCTAACAACACGAACTTTCAACATGACGGTGCAGGACGCCGTGGAATCTAAAGACGTGGTGTTATGTATTATTCTGTTCAATAATATAAGTGCTTACATATTGTTTAATTCAGGTGCTACCTGTTTATTTGTGTCTAATGATTTAATTAGACGGTTAGAATTGCTTAAATAAAAATTTAAAATTCCAATAAATATAGAAGTTACAAATAAATAAGTGATTCTTGTATAGCATATACATAGAAATTATTGGGCAGAGATCAAGGGTCAGAAGTTATGTGTGAACTTAATTCTGATACGTTTTGGGGCGTTTGATGTTATACTTGGAATGGATTAGTTATTTAACCATGAAGTTGTTATTGATTTGTAGAAGAAGTGTATACATCTTAAGACACCAAATAAGTCTAAGGTTATTTTATGGCATCAAGTCGTCAAGACAATCTTATTGTCTAACAATAATACAGGCTAAGAAGAGCAAATGATGTGAAGGATGTCTAGCACATGTAGTGGATACACAAATGGTGAATCATAAGAGGGAACAAATACCAATAGTTAAAGAGTTCATGGATTTTTTCCTGATCAACTGTCAGGTCTTCTGCCAGATAGGAAGATAGAGTTCGGGATTGATTTAGTATCGAGAACATTATCGATACCAAAAGCACCACATAGGATGGCTCTGGTAGAAATTAGAGAGTTGATCATTTAATTACAAGAGTTATTGGATAGGAAGTGCATTCAGCCTAGTGTTTTTCCATAGGGAGCACCTGTGCTATTTGTAAAGAAGAATGATAGATCGATGATACTTTGTATGGACTATAGATAGTTGAACAAAGTAACAATTAAGAACAAGTACATGTTGCCAAGAATTGACGATCTATTCGATCAATTAAAAGAGGCGAAGTACATTTCAAAGATTGACTAAAGAACTGGTTATCATCAGTTAAAAGTGAGGAAGGAGGACGTACCCAAGACAGCATTCAGAACTCATTATGACCATTATGAGTTTCTTATGAGTTTCTGGTGATGTCGTTTGGATTGACGAATGCGCTAGCCGCATTTATGGACATGATGAACATAGTGTTCAAGCAGTACTTGGATAAATTTTTAGTTGTGTTCATTAACGATATTTTGGTTTATTCCAAAACTAAAGAAAAATATGTCGAACATTTAAGATTGGTATTTGAGATATTAAAGAAGGAGCAGTTGTATGCAAAAATTTCAAAGTGTGAATTCTAGTTGGAGAAAGTTCAACTTCTATGTTATGTTATTGACAAGGAGAGAGTTTCAATGGATCTTACAAAAGTGAAAGTGGTGATTAATTTGGAACAACTAAGGACGCCAACAGAGTTTGGGAGTTTCTTAGGGTTAGCTGGTTATTATTGGAAATTTTTCAAGGATTTTTTAAAGATAGCAATGTCGTTAACAAATTTGACAAGGAAGACAGTAAAGTATGTATAGATAGTGTAGTGCGAGGAAAGTTTTTAGGAGTTGAAGAAAAGACTTAGTAAGGCACATGTGTTGACTTTATCAGACAATACAAGAGATTTTACGGTCTATAGTGATGCATCGCACAAGGGACTAAGTTATGTTCTTATGTAGAACGGTAATGTCATTGCGTATGCATCAAGATAATTAAAGGATTATAAGAAGGGATACCCTACCCATGACTTGGAGTTGGCAGCGGTAATATTTGCCTTTAAAATTTGGAAACATTATTTATATGGGAAAAATTGTGAGTTATTCACAGACCATAAAAGTTTGAATTATATCTTCACACAAAAAAAGTTGAATATGAGGCATAGGAGGTGGTTAGAATTGATCAAGGATTATGATTGTGAAATTTTATATCATCCCAATAAAACCAATGTTGTAGTAGATGCTCTAAGCAGAAAGAGCAGGGAAAAGTTATTTGTATTGACAAACCAAGAAGAATTGGTAAAAGAAATGGCTCGAATGGAGTTGGAGGTAAAAAATCTGAGAGATTCAGAAGAAAAATTGGTGGAGATAGAAGCAAGCCCAACCTTATTAGACAATATTAAGGAGGCTCAAGACAAAGATGAAGAATATGAGAGAATAAGGAAGAGAATGGCCGATGGGGAAGAGGTCAAATTCAAAGTTAGTAGCAAGGGGTTGCTAAGGTTTGAAAATCGAGTTTGGGTACCTTTGGTGCCAAAATTACGAGAGAAAATTTTCAAGAGGCCCACAGTATGAGATCCTTGATACATTCGGGTAGTACGAAGATGTATCAAGACCTATATCAACATTTTTGGTGGCCGAATATAAAAATAGAGGTTGTAGAATGTGTTAGCCGATACTTAACTTGTTAGAAGGTAAATGAAAAACATAAAAGACCAAGTGAGTTATTACAGCTGTTAGAGATTCCTAAATAAAAATGGGAGCATATCACAATAGATTTTTTGGTAGGAATTCCAGCAACATAGAAGGGATATGACATGATTGGGTGCTTGTTGATCGACTAACTAAGTCAGCGCACTTTTTGTCGATCAATATTAGGTTTAGTTTAGATAAGATAGCCAAATTGTATAATAAAGAGATAATTTCAAGACATAAAGTGTCGGTGTCAATTGTGTCAAACAGAGATACGCACTTCACGTCAAATTTTTGGAGGAGTCTTCAGAAAAAAATGGGGACCCAATTAAGATTGGGTACCGCGTATCTTTCGCAGACTGGTGGACAAAATGAAAGAATAATTCAGACATTGGAAGACATGCTCAAAGCCTGTGTGATGAAGACATCCCCATACCATTCTTCTCTAAGTGACGTACGAATTGCTTAATAAATGCTCTAGTTAATGGATTTATAATGTTGTACTGAAAGTTTACTATCTCTATGGTGTCATTTTCTTTTCAATGATTCTATTAATCATTCTAAAATACCTCAACACATGTTTGAATTTCAGATGAGACCTAGGTTCTTTGGCAAATTAATCTCCTTTAATGCTTAGGATCATTCCAAGTTTTGTAATGAACTTGTTGAACTAATCAATCACCTTTGTAGCTCCACGTATAGTTATTTACTATGTCTTGGTCACTAAATCAGTAATTCTTTATTGTTTGGAACTTTTCCAATTAACTATACCATCGTTCAAGGTAATCATGTAACCTGAAACTGATATACTGTTGTTTTGGTTAGTCTGAAAAAATCTGTTAAGTCCTTTAGTTTTATATTAAACCCATAATTAGAAATTCTTTTATAATATTCTTCTTCAGAATTGAACTGATATCTGTTTATCATATATAAGCAATATCAGGCGTAGTACATATCAACAAATCAATGTACATTCTTTGGGTCAAGCCGAGCAGCCTTTACGATTTATCTCTATAGACCTTTATCCTAAATAGAATGTTAAGATGCTTCTCCCAAGTCCTTGAAGGTGAAGGTTTTAGACAACCACATATTTACTGATTGTAGCATCGGTATGTCATTCCTTATCAGTAGTATATTAACATATAGTAATAGGAATGTCACAGTGCTCCCACTAACCCTTTTTGTACACACTTGGTTAATCCACGTTTTTGATAAAATTAAACTCTTTTGATTATCTCATCAAAATGGATGTTCCATCTTTAAGAAGTTTTCTTCAATCCATAATTGGATCATTGTAACTTTCATACTTGATTTGCTTCATCTCTATGGAGACAAATGCTTTTGATTGTATCATACATACATCTTTTTATATAGTAAGTTGCAACTGCAAGTAAAATCTGAATTGATATATGCATTTTTACTAGTGAAAAGTTCCATTATAGTTAACTAGTTGACCTTGTTTGAAATCTTTTTTACCACTAGTTAGGTTTTATAGGTCTCCACCTTGCCATCTACTTTAGTTTTTCTCCAAAGACACATTTCGGATTTTATGGTCATCAGTCACTTCTCTTGAGTATCTAATACTCATGCATCATCGTATGTAACTGGACCATCATCCACTATGATGCTTACCTCATCATCATCATCTATGATGAATCCATACCTTTCAGTTATCTTCGATACTAAACTAGATTTACGATTTGGTTGTGTTACAGTAGGTTTATTTAATTGTAAAGATTCCTTCACTTGATCTGTAGTGTTTTGTGGTTCTTGAACTTTTTCAAGATCTATTTTACTCCTACTAACCCTTTAAGATTCACAAGTTATCATGGGGATTTTAGTCATATTGTCCATGATACAAGATTCACAAGTTGTATTTGATTCATAATCAAAAGGCTCTAAAAGCCTATCTTTATACAATCTTGTTTAGTCTTGGTTCATTAACATGACCGAGTTAACAATATTGCATGAAGGTATGAATCATATAATCTCTTTGCCTTTAGTTTGTTCAATTTGGAATATTTTTCATGTAAGTCAAACATACTAAGTCTATCAAGTAATTAACATAGTAACAACTTACTTAATAAACTTGCCCGTAGGCTATGCTAAATTTTAAGTTTTTATGGTTAATGCATCAACCTTTTGCTCTATTCCCCATGCACATGATTACTTATCTTTAGTTCAGCCTTCTACTTCTGCCTAGTCTCTTCAATAAGTTGCAATTGTGAGACTACCAGCCAGTATCTAATACCCAAGTAGAACTTGACTTATAAAAAGTTCTATTTCATTATTAGCAAATATATATCTGTAGCTAAAGCTTCACTAAACTTCTTCTACTTAACAACTGCAACTCTCTTACAGTTGTTCTTCCAATGTTTCAGCTTATCGTAATGAAAGAAAACTCTTTTTTTCTTGAGATCACTATTATTTATATCCTTTTATTAGTGTCTTTCGTTTGCCTTATATCCTTTTTGACTCCTCATAAACACCTTTAGCCGTCTTCTTCCACTTAGAAGAATTATCTACGAGTAAGACTTGGTTTTTCTTGGAAGGAAAGTGACTCTCAATAGTCTTCAACATGTTTAGCTAATTTGGTAAACTGACATGTAGCTTACTAATGTTTGAAGTTCACAACAAATTGTGAATAGGAGTCAGTGAGGGACTGCAAAATCGAATCTTGACTCAACTCTCCATCCTTGACAGAACCGATTGTCCTAATTGATCAATTCAATTGATCATCTTTAGGACATATGTCTGTACTGTAGTGCCATTAGTCATTATAGATCGAAGGAGCTCCATAAATCTCTTATATCTAGTTTACCTACTTTGCTCTCCATATAACTATTGAATGTGCAACAATATAGTAGGTGCATCCATTTTCTCGTGTTGACATTGTAATTCAATACTTATGGATGCGAGCATGATGCATTGAACTACCTTTGTATCATCTTGCCATTTCTTAAAATAGTAATCTCTTTCTCAGAGGCTTAGTCTGCAACGTTTGCAGGGATAGATAAATTAAGGACATTTGCTAGTTTTTCATCATTGAGAACTATTCTTAAATTTGTTTAACCAATCCGAACAATTCGGTTCGATTAATTATTAGCATCTAATATGATATATAGTGTTAGTGAATTAAGTATAGCAATATTCTTAAGTGAATTAATAACAACATTAATATGCATTTATTTTATTAATTACCAGGTTGGCTAGGTCTTTATTTAAAATGGTGTCGCCCACTATTTTTATCAAACTATATTACTCTCCTTATATAGTTTGGCAAATCTAATTAAAGATTTGTTAGTGAGAATAAGGATCCTATTTCAAATGTATATAACGTTGTGCGACACAACAAACTATATATAAATAAAGAGGTAGACAACTTCTTATCAATTATCTCAACATGTAACTCCATGTATTTTGCCTCTTGGAGTATTATGATCATGTGTGACACATCCAAATCAAAATTATCCAAGTTAAGTCCGACCTAGCATTTTCGTATAAATGAAGAGAAAAGGATTGTCCTTGTGTGACACATCAAAACAGTAATATGCAATTTCTTTATAAACATTACCTATATAATAAGACATCTCAAATCATTAATACAAGCCTTTTGCGACCAAACAAACTCATAATGATTATTTGATACTCTATTATTTTACCAAACTAGAAAGCAACGTTCTATATTTTTAATAAATATCTTTGAATGTTACAACTTAATATTATGAGTAGTAGAATAAATAAATTAGAACAACTTTAATTTTATTTAGTTGAATTAAACCTTTTAATTCATTTTATAAATAATATTTATTCTACATAATGAGAGGTTTGTTAATATTAATTGTCTCATCTTGTGTAGTGCGCAGGCACACACACACACACACACATATATATATATATAATATGCGTCATATTAATTAACATGCGAAGCATGTTTGATAATATATAAATAAGCATGCACATATAGAATACTATATTATACTCAGATTGATTATGAACTTTTATTCTAGTTTGATTTTTTCGAGCCACCAAATAAACCAAATGCTCAAACCTATGATGCAAGAATAAATAAATATATGTAACTATTACATTTAACCTGGGCTCCCTTACAATCGGGTCTTCACGTGCTCCTTGACTCCAATTCTTCAAAATAATTGTAACTAGTCATATTACAAACTATTTATATTAAATAGAAACTTTGATCAGTAGTCAAGGGGAGTACATATGAGGGATATAGAATTTACGTAAAAAAATTAAACAAGATGAGGTACGCATACCCCATTTATTAAAACTCATTCATTCATGAATCCAACTAAAATAAATCCAATCACACATTGGTCAATAGTCCATAATCAATCCCATTTATTATCATATATATATATATATATATATATATATATATATATATATATATATATATCAATAAATAATATTCATCCCATGAATTAAATAAATTATTCCATATATATATATATCGGTATCATTTAATGGGCAATTTAAAGTTTAATGAAACTCAATTTCATGTTTAAAATAAACTTTTATTTTAATTATAAAATTATGTAAAGTAACCCTTTATTTTAACTTTTTAAAAACTACATAAAACAAGAAAAACGGATAAAACAACAAGGTCAAGCGTAGTTGTGCTCAAACCCACTGTAGCTGCGCTCAAAATGTAGTTGAGCTTGTCTCGAGCGCAGCTGCTGTAACGACCCCAAAATTCAAAAAATCTTATTACCTTAAATTTCATGTTTATTATACATTATTTTTTTTACGTCCAAATTTCGGTCCGTTAATAAATCTTTAATCAACTTATTTAATCCATTAATTGACTTTACAATCATCAATTACCAACTTTTTCGGTATAATTTTTTTTCTCTCAATCTTTTTATGAAAATATTTTGACATTTAAAAACTTAGCATCTCGATCCTAGTCCCTGGATCGCAACCTTTACTTTTTCTTTTCTTTCATAATAAGTACTCTTGAATAATCAAAATACATCACTAAACCTTATTTATCCGATCAAAATTCGACATCTATATAACTCATGAATTATGACCGCTCATTCCACTAATTTAACCATATCCAGTTTCTATATACAAATAAAATATATAAAACAACTACATTTGCAACTTTCTTTGATGTCGCACATAATCTCTAGTCATGATTTAATATATCTGAAGTTTCATTTTTACCTACAAAATTTATGTTATGCAAGAATGAGCACTAGGGCTCAGCAAGTTCAACAGTGTGTACATAACACGTTTCACGTAGCACATAATATAATATGCTCTGTGTGTGTCGTACATCATGTGTTGTTCTTTTATTAAAACAACATATTTCATGTGCATCACATCTAACTCAGATTAATAATTATCTAAACAAAACATTGAACAACTTCACATATAATCACATAATTGCACTGAATGCATATTTCGGTCATATCAACAATGGATCACATAACACATAATTTTATATGCATTTGAACGAAAGTTAATACACACTAACAGATAAACAATTAACATTAAGTACTGAAGAACTTGTCTCGAGTATCACAATGTCCCGGCTTAACTTGTAATTATTGAGTTAAGTTACTCCAGCTTGTTTGTATCTAAAACATTCCACAAGCTTGAAATTCTTTTCTTTGAAGCTTGTTGTTCCTCTTGATAACACCAAAATTTTCTTCTCTCTTGGTAATGGTGGTGCTCGGTGGCGGTAGTGGTGGAAGTAAGAAGAAAAGAGAAATGAGATGGTTTTTAATAATTGGTAGTATTATTCTTATTCTTTTCCCTCCTTCCTTATTAGCCTTAATTGTGAATTGTTTCTAAATTTACTCCCACATCCACCGACTTAAGTTAAGTCGGTAAAACAAAATCATACACCTTTACTAATTTAATACATTACGTAGTTATTTCGTATAATAAATATTTTACATAATGTACGTAAAATAATTATTTTAATTTACCAAAATTCATAAAATGATTTATAAATAATATTTCTACCTTTTTAAGATACTTTACTTGACAATTTTTGTACACGCATAATGACATGTATGTAATTATAAGATGTATTTTATACCTTCAAAATTATTAAAATAACAAACACAACTTAATAAAACTAAAATTTTCATGTTTCAACTTTGTTACGAATACATTACATAAACCTCCATGTATTTTCTACTACTACATAATATATACATATATCAATTATTATATATATACCTATTATGTATTAAAATTAATTAACCAACCCATTTAATTTTCTAAAATATTATTTCCCATAAAATAAAAATAATTCCACTCTACGCAATTCACAACTTAATAATTTAAAATAATCATTTCTCTCATTTATTTCTATTTTCTTCATTACTCATTACACTTTATGTAAACCATACAATAAAATATTGCACAATTTATACAATCATCCTTCCATCCTTAATTAATTTAATCATCTTACATAAATTATATAATTATTCTTATATAATTTATATAATTATTATTTTCTTAATATTTTACTTAAATTTCCTTATATAAATTATATGATTTATTATTATATAATTTATATAATTACTTTATCCTCTTAAATAATTTCTAAACTTTCACCATAATTATTGATTAATTATATAATCATTATTTATAACTGTACTTACTCCCTCATTAACTTTTCATTTAAATTTAGATTAATTTAATTATTAATCCCTTTTTCTCCATAATCAATAAAAATTTATCAATATAACAATTGAACATGTACACACACACACACACACACACACACATATATATATACTTATCTAATTTATATACATCACATTACCACGTAACACCATTTAAATAACAATTTATGAACCTCCACAACTATTTTAAATATTAACAATTTAATTATACAATTACTTGAAATTTCTCTTATTCTTCATAAATTATTCTGAAATAATTTATTTAATTTTTAATTATATTTACTTCACACCATTTATCATTATCTCTGTACAGATTTAATTTACCAATTAAATCTCATCACACACTTTAAATCACATAAAATATATCCATCATAAATAATTTAAACAACCTTGATACTTTTTGTTCATTAAATTCTTATTAATATTATTAGAGTAATCCCAAAAATTCGGGTCCTTACATTCTTCCCCCCTTAACAGGATTTTGTCCCCGGAATCACAATTACTGTAATAACCCTACGTGTTTCATTTATAACTCTTTGCTATACTTTTATCTTGATAAATAACAACTAAACCCATTAATAACCATAACTTCCCTCTTTAATAGTTGTAATTCACATATTTAATGGATAATACCATAATGATTATAACAGTCAGAGTATTCAACTCTTAACTCAATTTACAATTTCTTTGAAGTATTACATTTTACTATTCTTTAAAAAAAAAAATTATTAGTAAAACTTTAGCTCGTTTCTTGATGTACCTATCAATATAGTTTCTCATTTTCTGGAAAAAAAAATTCTTTCTTTAATCGTACTTACCCTTACTCAAACAACTTATTTCACATTTTCTATTGCACATTATTTATATAAACATTACTCTGCATGGTCAAACTTATTTTCTTAATTCATTTTCATAAACCTTCTTCACATTCCATTTCTCTTTGTAACATATCCAACATATCCTTCTTCCCTTCCTGTCTCATGGTTACTGCACATTGTAGTTTTTTTTTCTAATTTATCACATTTCATAGTTTCTTTGCTCCACAAATTCTACTTTTATTATCGCTCACAACTAGAAAATGCTACCCCATCCTATCATCCAACCTTTATAAGAGTTGAGGAATTTAAAAATTTTATTTTGGAAAAACTTTCATAATATGCTGAATGAATACGTATCCCGGTTTAACAGTACTTCACTCCCAGAGTACCTCATACTACAAACCACTGATAGAGAATTTATCTGTCATTAAGGTGATGGATATTTCATCCATACGTTGGCACCCCAGGTGATCAGTCTACAATTCCCAGGTGACCATTCGATCAACTTGCAATACCTGCAATCTCTCTATGTCCCCTTTTTATAGGGTTGTTCATCTCAGCATTATAATTCATACAAAAGTAATTTGATTGGGCATAACTTTCAAAGAATATGAATTCAATAAATACATTTCAAAATTTGTCTAGCTAAATCAAATAGCTTAGACTTATATTTCTTCAACACTTGTCTAGCTAGATCAATTAGCATAGACTTTCTTTTAATAATCTATAACCTGCAGAAATTTTAAAACATCCATCATGCCAAAACTTTTCAAAACGTCTAGCCGAGTCAAATGGCATTGACTTGTAGCTTTTACATACTTTCATAAAACCAAAATCGTTTATGACTTCATATTACCATATCATCTTGACAGTACGTCAAGAATTCCGTCGTTAATAATTCCTACACCATACTTTATGGTGCCGAATCATCTTATGACGTCATAGTACTGCACAATCTCAATAACACGTTGAGCATTCCGTCATTCATCACATCTACACCGGGCTAAAAGGTGCATTGATGATTCTTTTGAAATACATTTTGATGTTCAAAATATTTTTGTCTAGCCGAAACAAGTAATATATACACTTTTTAAATCTCTTAAAACATTGAAAATCATTTTAGTTTTTATCATACCGTGATAGGCAACGATGCGTGAATCCACATACCCTTGTTACCGTGCATGTGATGAGTGATTTTTATACTTACGAATTGAATACATTTAAGGTTGATAATTTGTGAATCTTTAACTGTTTTATGTGATTTTATATGTATTTTTATGTTATTATATAATATGGGGTATTATATTATTTTTAAGTATTTTATGTATTCTATGTCGTTTTTGTGTAGTTTATTCGTAATTTATATGTTAAGTGTTGGTTTAGTTGTATGTGTTTTTGTACCACATTGTATAGGATATGATTTTATATTGTTTTTATGTGTTTCTAATTCATTTTGTAGGAATTATAATAAGGGCTTAGTGGAACAAGGCTTGGAATTGCCTGGTTCGCATTTTCTGCGCTCCGTTTACGCAGCAGCCAATTCACTCCCAATTTTGGCCTTGATCCTTTCCGAATCTTCAATTTTATAAAACTTGAAAGTTGTAGGTCTACAAGTCTCCTTTCCGAAACATCTTGAATCATCTCAATCAAAGTTTGGACGAGAGAGATATGACTATAACACTTAAGGAGGTCAAACCAGAAAATAGTGGCAGAACTCTAGGCGCCTAGGCGCCCAAAAACACAAAGGAACCGGCGCCTAGGCGCCCAAGCCCCTAGGTGCCCAAGTTGTAATGGAGTTGCGCGCCTAGGCTCCCAAATTAGAAGAAGAAGAAGCGCCTAGGCGCCTGTACCACTTTCAGTTACTGATTTCAGTAGAAAAGGAAGAAAAGCGTAGAAGCATATTAGATCTCATTTCCTTTCCTTCGAGGCTGAGACAAAGCGACGATTCAGGCGAGAGAGAAAATGAAAGTTAGTGGTTTTCCACCATGGAAAACCTCATATCCTTTACTTTTTGATCTCAAATCATCCTATTTTTGGAATCAAACAATGAAGAAGATGAAGAGCAACCATTGAAGCCATTGATAGAAGCCATGGATGCTTGGGTCTAGGAGATTAATGCTTGAATGACAACAAGTTGTATCTTCTTAACTCTTAGTTGTCTTTGTATTTCATTATATTGGATTTATTGTGCATTATGTACTGAATACTGGCTATGCTTCTTACATTGAAATCTAAGTATTGTTATTGGAACCCAAATAGTTGTTTGAGTTGATTTTCTCTCTCTTGATTGGCACCATATGGATTGGATTAGCATATTTTGTTCTTCATATGTATTGATTGCTTGGTTAATCGATTAGTTTGGTTTCCTACATGAAATTGACAAATGGATTGTAGTGTGTTGACCTAAATGTGATAACATGTGATTGTGTTATTCTACATAGTTGGGATGCATGATTTGCGTATTGGATAGGAATATACCTGTATACCATGTGTAACCAATTAAGAACTTGTGCTTCAAACTCTTGTTTAATGTTAATTCTCATAGAAATATAGTGAATTATTTAGACTTGGGGATGCTTGTATTGCTATCGACAGAGGCGTATAAGTACTGTAGTGTTCTCGGTTGACCATTCGTGGGTTACGGCCATATGAATGGGTTGTCATGTTTGTGCTAATTGTTAATTGTTTAGCTTTTCAATCACTTTGGTAACTTGTATGAAATCGAAAGATGGACTATGAGTTTGGGCCTGAATATGATAACATGTGTTGTGTATTTGTTCTTAGGAGCATTTGCATAATTTGTGTGTATGATAGACATATACCTGCATCCCGCATGTAGCCAATGTGAGAATCTATACTTAAAAACCCTGCTTGTGTTAGTTCTCATAGAAATATAGTGAATTATCTTGTTTGGGTTGTTCTTGTTTGAATTCTGTCGAATGAGATAGGTTTAGATGAGATATGTTTATATGTCATTCAAAAGAGGCGTATAGATACTTTTGTATTATCGGTTAGCCATTCTTCGTGACCATAAGATTGAGAGGAGAGTTAAGAGATGAAAATAACATATTGGGAGAAATTACAGACTTAGATTCACCTATCTTTAAATGCTTTCTAGTTTAATTGTTAATTTTTGTTATGTCCTTTTACATTCCACTTCTTCCATTCAATTAAACGTTTGAACTAAGATTGACTTAGATGCAATCGGTGTTTGGAACTCATTAGAACTAATTCCTTGTGGGATCGACTTTTTCTTATCACTTTATTACTTGTTGACCATGTATGCTTGCACGCTATTCATTCAAATGAATTCGAGATCAGAATCTATCTAGTAAAATAAAAGAGTTTCGATTTCGACCAGTAAGTTTTTGGCGCCGTTGCCGGGGAATTAGTTTCAGATTGTTTTCTAATGTTTATTTCAATTGAGTTGAACTTTGTTTAAACTTACTTTTCTTCTTTTACTTTTTGCTTGGACTTTTGATTGTGTTCGCGACATTTTCAAAGTTCAGAATGAGAAATAAGAAGTCGAGTTGTTGACTATAAAATAAGCGTTAACTGGGAGGCAACCCAGGTTTCTCTAATGTTTATTTTAGTTTTGTTTTTCATATTCAGGTTATATCTTAACAAATCGTTGGAGTCGGTTGCGGAAGGCGACAGTTGACAAATTGGCACAATTTTTTAAGGAAGTCCCTTGTTTTTAATTCTTGCATTGCCTTTAGAGAGGACTTTGTCAATTCCAAGTTTAGGGGTCTTCTACGTTTTGTTTTGATATAATTTGTGTTGTTTTAGTTTGTTTTGAGTTATTTTCAGATTTTTTTTATTTAGTTTTATTATTATTATTATTATTATTATTATTATTATTATTTTCTTTTTATTTATTATTTTATTTTATTTTATTACTTTTAGTTGTATATTATTTTGAATTTTGTGGGTATATTATCTGCAAACCCTCACGAGACAAAACTCGTCCTCTTGGGCAACCTTGGGGTTTAACGGCTTGTTGCACGTGCTAAGTGCAACCGTGTTTCCTAAGAAAATGGATTTATTAATGTTATTTTTGTTTTGCTTTCGTTTGTTTTGTTTTAGTTTTTGTTGTTGTTTTTATTTTTGTTTTATTTTCACGTGTTTTGTTTTAGAGACGTTGTAGTATAGGTTTGAGTTTTTTGAGCCTTGCTTTGATGTGATTTGAACTTTAATCGAATACCGGGCTATTGATTATTCTTATTATACCTCGTAGAAAATGGATTAATGTTAATTAGTCTGTGTGCTTGATTTGTTGTTGGTTTTTATATTTCTTATGATCCTTTTCGCTTTTGAGTACTTATCCATTTGTACAAGCCTATTAGGTGCTTAGTGATGATTTATATGACTACATGCTTATGGAGGCGATCTTTTACTTTAGAACTTGTTTATGCATCATTTGAAGCTATTTTTCCATTTTTTTGATATATTTATCAAAAATACTCCATCTTCATTTTAAGACACCATCCTTCATAAAATTAATTTCACGTGATGCATGCATATGTGTGTGATGTAACTCTTAGTAGGGACTTTAACCATGAAAATCAAGCAAACTCATTTTTTTTTCCTTTTTTATTTTTTTCATTCTTAACTTATGCAATATCTATTTTTCTTAGGTTTTTCAGAGTTACCCATGTAATGAGCGTTTGACCAATGTCTCCCAAACCAGTTGGTTTTAGGACACTAGGTGTAAAGACACCCCTAAGGGCTTACTAACTAAAGTAACAAAGGCCACAAAAATAGACTAATCAAGCTGCTTATATCCATCATACCTTTTAACATTTTTTTTATTCAATGGACATTGAAGCAGTATGTATATTTATTTATTTTTCAACTCTTCTTTTTTTTTTCTTTTCTTACAACGAGTGTGTTTTACGCTCCATCTCGTTGCATTATTTTTTTCTTCCTTTTTTTTAAGGTTACTTGACTCATAGTTTATACCCCACAACTAAGAATTAATGCGAATATGAAGTGCAAAAAAATGCATATGAATTTTAATTCTATTCAAGATGGTGGTAAAAACTAAGATTTTATATCTTATCAAAGATTCAAGAGTTCTAAATCTTTTAATCTTACTAATATTTTTACTCCACAAACACTTATTAGAATTAATTCAACTCATAAAAAGTCAAACAATTTTTTAATTTATCAATTTTTTTTAAAATTGTTTCCTAAAAAGAAAAATAAATAAATAAATATTCGAGTTTAGGTGGCTTATCCACAGATGAAAGTGGTATAGCTTCGGAAGGTGGGAGAGGTTCAATTTTGGCTTTCCACTTGGTAGTATTCATTGATGGGGCAGATTCTAACAAAGAGTTGACCTCACTAATTGCAATATCATTATCAAAACTCATGCCAAAATGAGCTAAACAACTCTCTAATGGATCATCGTATGATGATTGCCTAAATGAATCTTACACAGCACTCTGAATAAAATTAACCTCACAGAGATCATTGTGATCAGGCGATTGTTGACAAACGCTAAACACATTGAGTTCTACCGTCATATTTCCAAAAGACAATTTCATAACCCCATTGCAATAATTGATTATCGCGTTGGAGGTGGCCAAGAAAGGTTGTCCTAAAATTACGGGAATTTGAGCATTGAGATTCTCCACAGGTTGAGTTTCTATGACAATAAAGTCAACAAGGAAGTAAAACTTATCAACCTTGATTAAGACATCCTCTATGGTACCCCTAGGAACCTTGACAGATCTATCGGCTAACTGAAGTCTCACAGGGGTGGGGCTAAGTTCTCCTAATCCTAATTGCGCATACAAAGAATATGGCAATAGATTGACACTCGCACCTATATCAAGTAAGGCCCTATCAATCACATGGTCACCTATAACACAAGATATAGTAGGACATCCAGGATCCTTATACTTGACAGGAGTTTTCATTTGGATTATGGAACTAACCTGCTCAGTCAAACATGCTGTTTTAGGGACATTTGTTTTTCTTTTGACTGTACATAGATCTTTTAAGAATTTGGCATAAGAGGGCACTTGCTGAATGGCATCAAGAAAAGGAATGTTTATGCGAACTTGCTTAAACACTTCTAAAATATCGCTATGTGGTGTGCCTTTCTTTACTGGATCAAGTCTATGTGGAAAAGGAGCCTTAGGGACATAAGGTACAGTAGGTGTATCAGGCTCTTTTGATTTTTTAGGAGTAGTGTTCCCTTCTATTTTCTTCTCACTAGACCCATTCGCATGATTATCTACTTTTCGACCAGACCTAAGGGTAGTGATAGACTTTGCTTCCTCAAGACTCCTATCCGGGTTGGCAACTTCATACTGACCTTTTGGGTTAGGGACTGGTTGATTAGGCAACTTCCCTTTCTCTTTCTCACCTATAACAGTGGCTAACTGACCCACTTGCGTTTCAAGTTTTAAAATTGACTGTTGGGTGGTTTGCATAAATTGTTGCAAGGTATCCTCTATGGATGGTTTTCTCTGAGGAGCTACAAATTGAGGATTGGACTGGAAACCTGGAGGATGTGATGGATTCGGGATTGCAAATTGCTGCCCCCCATAATTCACTAGAGGTTGGTTTTGCCTCCAAGACAAGTTTGGGTGATTTCTCCAATTAGGGTTGTATGTGGTAGAAAATGGGTTATCATATTACCTCCCATAAGAATTTAGAGCATTTGCTTGGTCAACATAGCTCTCTGGAGAGGTATATGGTGAATTGACAAACGAAGCATACCCCTCATTCCTAGCACTCATTGCGGAATTCATAGTTTGACTCAAGGCTAGGGCTTCTACCTTCTTAGTAAGGTTCCCTAAGGCATTTTTCACATCAAAATCTTCTTTTACTTCATATATCACCCCTTTCCTAGGCTTCTCTATCTCATTAGAAAAATCCCATTGCTGAGAATTTTCAGACAAAGTTTCAAGGAATTGTCAGGCATCAGTGCTACTTAAGTTCAAGAATTCTCCTTTATTTATAGACTCAATCATGTGATGATTTGACATGGTCAAAGCGTTATAAAAATATTGGACGAGTCTCCATAATTCGAAACCATGGTGGGGACACCTTAGAGTAGGTCCTTAAATCTCTCCCAACATATATAAAATTGCTCACTCTCGGTTTGACGAAAATCTGCAATTTCTCTTCTAAGGGCATTTGTTTTAGACATTGAGAAAAATTTTGACTAGAATTTATTAGGTAATTGGTTCCAACTAGTGATTGAATTAGAAGGAAGTGAGCTTAACCATGCCTTAGCCCTATCTTTTAGAGAGAATGGAAATAAATGAAGCTTTACAGATTCATCTGAGAAATTTTGAAATTGAAAGGTTGTGCATATGTCTAAAAATTCCTTGACATGATTGTAGGGGTCCTCTCTATCTAACCCATGGAATGATGGAATAAGTTGTATTGCACTCGGTTTAAGCTTAAAGTGTGTCGCTCGAGTTTGTGGTAACACAATGCAAGACGGGTGATTAGGTGTGACGGGTAAAAAGTACTCCCTAAGTTTTCTCTCCTCACGTGCTAAAGGCTCCACGTAAGTAAGCACATAAAGACAAATAAGAGAAAATAAAAATAAAATAAAAATAAAATAAAAATAAAAATAAAATAGATTAAAACTATTTATACGGTCAACCTAAATCTAAACAGCTTCTAACTGTTCCAAGTTTCTCTTTAAGGTTCACCAAATTCAAAATTAATCAATCACTAGCCAGGTAAGTGTAAGAACGGGGGAGTCTCTCCGTAAATACGGTGACTAATTAAATAACCACGCGTTCTTTAGGTGTTTACCTTTTGAACCACTTGCCTAGACACCAGTAGTTTGATTAATTTAAAATTCAGACTCCTTTCAGATTCACTTGTCCTAATTGAGCTCGAGAGTCCTAGAGGTCAACGTTTACTTGATTGTATTTGGTCAGTTATACAAAGTGTGGTTGTTTGTGAGCCAAGGAAGGATGATGAAATTCCCACCTTATCTTGTTATGGGTTTTGCTCTTAATGTTAGATTAAAATTAAAATTGCACAATTAAAATAAAAAATAAAAAACGGTAAACACATAAAATGTCCTAAAACTATGTGAATTACGAAAGAAAGAAAAATTAGACATACCTCAATCCTCCAGCAATCACCACAGTTTATATTTAATAAAAATAAAATAAAATAAAACCTAAGCAAGATGTGCACTATGTGAGTGAATGCATGAATGCGACAATTAATTTTTAAATAATAAACTAAAATAGAACTAGTAGAAGAATTAAATAAAATTTAAATTAATTATTATTTCCAATAATCCCCGACAACGGCGTCAAAAACTTGTTGTGCTTAAATTTTGTAAAAATACTCGCAAGCGCACGAATCTATTGTAAAATAGTTTAACGCAAAGTACGAGGTCGATCCCGCGAGGATTATTGAATTATTAATTAAATATAAATTATACTCAATTCTAATCTAGTTAACAAAATATGGTTTTTGAATTAATTAAAACTAAATATAATGAGAATCAAAACTAATTAAATAACTAAACTTTAATAAATTAGAGAAAAGTTCTGAGGTTCGGAATCCACAATATTAATTATGTACACCTTACTATTCATTATTAATTCGGAGTAGTAATTTGAAAATCAATTCAATACTTTCTCAAGATTATTCGTTGAAGTTCATAAAAATATTTCTTATTGTAAATTCTTATTTTAAAGGTTTAATGTATAAGACCAAAGCATTATATGAATCCAATGTTTTGAAAAACAAATAATCTCAGTTCTTAATTTAGATTTTAAATCGAAACCCGGATTAAATTAAACTAATTGAAACTATTCAAAATACATGATATTATGAATGAAACAATTTAATTCAACTCAATCAAATAAATAAAAATTATTAACATTAAAACCAATTGAGAATTAATAATAAATTTCAGAGTTTAAATAATCAACATTGTTTCATCCTCAGAAATAATTTTAGCAACACATGATTTTATCAATTACAGAGTTTAAGGAATAACCCATATCAGAAACTTCGCTGCTACTTTGTATCTCTTTTTCCTCAGTTTTCGTGCTACTGCTTTGTGGTGATGATATGATCCAACCAAGCTGCTGCTTTTTCGTGGTGAGCTGCTTTGTTCCTGCCTCGGTTCCCGTACCAGCCAAAGGATAATGCTTTATGCTTCCCTAATTTGTATCATGTGTAATATCCCCCTGTGATGCCTTTGTTGCTTTTTAAGGGTCATCCCCCCTTGCGGCTAATCTCTCACTATATATAATATATAATCTAATGATGCCCTTCCTGCTTGCAATTCCTTTTCGTACTCTACTTTGGAATAAAAGGCGTGGTGATGTAATGGGCTTGGCGCAATTTTCTTCTTTTTTTTACTTGGGCTTTGTAATTGATTCTATAATTTGGGCCTTTTAATTTCTCAAAACCTGTACACCAAATTAAATCCAATTTATATAAAATTAACATAAAATTAGATTATTAAATCTATTTTTGAAGGAAATAAATGTATAATAATATGCTCATCATATATCACAGGCATAACATTTCATTGATAAAGAGGTACAAAGTTCGTCAAATTTACTTTATTCGTGTTTATGATCATTTTATTAGTATTTATTTGCAAGATTAATATATTTATACACTTGTCATATTTGTAGTCATGTAGCAGGTCTAGAGGTCAGACTATCAATTGGTTGGATATGTACGTGGCCACCTATGATGCTATGTAGATACGAATATTTAAGTTTTTATTTACGTTACATGTTTATACGTTAATTTTGACGTTACATTTAACTATTCAATATATTACTTAATTATAGGACACTTACAACTAATTAATGGACGAGCGGCATACCCCTAGCAGCCGTCGCCCACCGATTGATTAAGAGTTGTAGGAAAGGGCGTCGGTTGTTAAGAAGAATTTTGTTAAGGGCTAAGGGCAGCGAAGACAACCGATTATTAGTGCATCTTGCAGCTTAAGTAGCCAGTCTACCCAAGCATCATACAATTCGACGACACATAACGCTGCGAACTGTGTTAGAGCCATATGTAGAGATCCTTCCCTTCTGCTTGAACTGCAAGATCATTTGAAAGTGTTGAGTCCTAAATCATTAGCGGATGTGGTGGTGACAACAGCAAGTCAGCCAGACCAGGAGGAGAGTGAGCATGACGAGGTAATATTATTGATTAATGCAACAAAATTAATCATTCAATAATACTATCTTGAACATTTTTTATTTTATTTTATATTTTTTTTACAAGAACATAGCAGTTAGCTAAATCAATGAAGCTTGGTGAGCTACATATCGTTATTATCTTTTTCTTTTTTTTCTTCACTTTATTTTGTGACCCATGCACGGTCAGATTTTTATCTTAGTGTATATATTTATGTACCCAGATTAGATTGGATTTTGGTTTTATATTTGTATGAAATGTATGTTATTTAATTTGGTTTGAATTTGATATTTGGTTAGAGATCTAAATGAGATCATTTATATATCTGTTGTATTGAGTTGAGATTTATTTGAAAGATAAAGAAATTTATAGGAATTGAAAAAAAGGATTTTTTTTTAAAATTATCAATGACTGAATTTGGTCACTAATGCTCGGTAACCAGTCGCTGTTAATTTCAATTCCCAATCACTGATAATCTTCATAGTGGTCGCTAATATCGGTCGTTGGTAAATACGGTCGTTATTAGCGGTCACTGACACATGGTGTACATCTACCACGGTAGCATACGTGATGACTCAGCTTAACGACTGTTTTAGTCGCCATTTGCGGTCGCTGGTAACCATGTTAGCGACCAAACTATACGCGACGTATATTAGCGACTGAATACGGTCGCTAATAGGTTTTTTTCTTGTAGTGAATTAACTGAGAGCATTTGAGTATACTTTTATAGTATAATATTGGCGTTTAGTATTAATATATCACTAAAAATGTGATTGTGAATTTTGAATTAAGGTTTTTGATCAGAACGAGCTTGATATACCTAATTCAAAAACTAGAAGTTGAGCTTGGACATTGTGAAACCGAGGTAAGTTTTTCAGTCTTGTATGATTTACTTGTTCAAATGTGTTACGTGAATTAATTTAGAGCATGATTAAAGTATACATGTTGTGCAACTATATGAATATAATTGTTGACTTGCAGTTGATGAAATTAAATATATATTTCGTGTTGAGCTTATAAGTTGAAAATTAAATGATATGATTTATATGATGCACTGCATTAAATGAATGATGCATATAGAAATGCATATTATGAGACGAGGGAATCATTTATAAAAATGCTAAGCATGATGATTATAAACCATGTAGGTAATGTGAGTTATGTAAAGCATAAAAGTGTTAACTGTTAGACTTACTGAGCCGTCACCCTCATTCTAGCAATTAATTTTGCAGAGTTATAAATTAAAGAGCCAGACAAATGTGAAGATAAGGAACTGGAGTTTTTGTAATACATGACCATTGGTGATTTCTTTTAGTTGATTATATATATATATTAAGTTAGAATATTTAACATAATGGTTTTGAATGTATGTTGTAATAAACTTGATTTTTTTGAATAATATAAATACTCGTTTTGTTATTTCGTTAGGTAATCTACATTATAATTGTGAGATAAATGTATATGATTAAATATAAGGATATGGTATATATAGCAGGTTATAATGAATCAAAGAGAGGCGATTGAATATTGTGACGCCCCCAAATTCGGGTACTCCTACCTTAAATTTAGTGATTCACGATACCATTTGAGCATTATACATAAATACCCATTCAACACATAAAAGCATACAATAATACATTACATTAATATTTGACTTTCAATCATCCCAGGTCTAAACAACCTTTAATAATTCATAATAAATCTTGAGTTCAAAATACTAATATGGTCAGAGTTTAATACAAAATATGATTTCATAATCATCCCTATACTACTCAGTAGCCTTGACTTTTCTTTTGTCTTTTTCGAAGCTATTGGTTTTCTCCATCTTCACTGAAAATAAGGTTATAACGCAATTATGAGTAACAAGTTTACTCAGCAAGTATATAAACAACAATGATTAAGAATGTAATTTGGGTCTCAAAAGTGCAAGGCTTTAATAGCTTCAAGTAAGTTGCAATATAAACTAAAGAATCAATAACGAGTGTTATATTATGATCATTATTTACGATATACAATAATTAGAGTGCATTAGAAATAGCCAATCAATATGTATCTTGCAAAGAAGAACTCCAAACTTTCAAAGCATGAGTATCAGTTGTTACTAAGTAGTTACTAAGGACCATTGAACCATCAGAGGATTGATAGCATTTAACTGAAGATCCTTAAGTAAAATGAGTACATGAGGTGATTAGTCCCTTCGTACCCTACATTCTGCGTAACATTTAGTCTCTGTGTGCACGCAGGTCAGAATCCACCGACACAAAGTGATTCCCCTATTTATCAGGGTTGTTCATCCCAGCATAATAGATTCTGCACCAAGCAATTGGTTTGAATATCTTTCTAAAAAATAAGATTGATAATTTATGTCATCATTTGTCTAACCGAATCAAGTGGCATAAACTCATTCTTCAAACAACTTATTTGTGTTTAAAATTCTCATATCTTATAATTCAATGTTTGGAAACTCTTCCTAAGCGTACACATATGAAAGGTTGCGTTCAAGTGATGACGGTTTAAGTATAGGCATGCATTATAAAACTTGTACGGAGCAGATAAAGTATACAAGTAAGGGATACTTGCCTATTATGTCAACTTTCTTCGCCTCTAGATTATCTTCCTCTGATTGACCTACATTCGTCATCATTCGGTCTATCGATTAGTCTCTATTTTGTAGTAAAACCTACATTGATCTAACATTATTTCATAACCCTTCACCATTATCCTTACACTTACCCTTATCACCATCTCATTTACTCATTCTCACTTTCTCACCCTTACTACGTGCCTCTCTGATTAATCTTTCACAAACAAAATAAGCATTATAATCTTATTTGTTTAAGTCTTTATTATTTATTACGTATCTTTACAAATAAATTAATTATATTCTATTGGTTTACCCTTACATATCATCTTCATTATTATTCTTTATTGTCCATTCCTTATTCTCATATTCTTCATCTTCAAATAACCTTTATTTTATTTATTTAGTCAAGGTTTACTTCCCATTATACATTATTGTTTTTTTTTAATTCGTCTTCATCTTTCACTTCACAATAAATAATCTCATTATGATTTTATTTATTATTACTTCTCTTTAATTATTGTTAATTAAACTTTATCCACCCATATCGTTATTTCAAATAATTTTATTATTTTATTTGTTTAATAATCCAAACACTTTACCAATATTTTTCATCACCCAAAATTATCATCCTTCACAAATAAAATAATTATTAATATTATTTTATTTGTTCAATCTTCTTTAATTAACCTTTCAAAATAATCTTAGTCATTCTTTATCATTACTTTTTTTTTCCAAATAAAATGATTTAATTTATTACTTTATTTGTTTACTTACTCTCTCTTTTACAAATAAAATAATTCTTAACAATTTTTTTTATTTGTTTAATCATTCTTAAATAAATTAATCTTTAATTATTAATATTTTTTTTTATTATCTACTCTTTTTTTTAATCCAGTTTGACCTGAGTTTGACCCGACCTGAACCGGGTTGACCCGGTCCACCTGAAATCAAAATGCAGCGACACAGCTGTGTCACTGCTTGGCATAGCTGTACCAAACCTTTTCTTTCATATTTTTTAAATTGAAATGTGTGAGGCAGTTGTTTCTCTTGGTGAGGTAGTTGCATCACCCCTATTTTTCCAAACAAAAAGTCATTAAGCAGCTACTTCACTTCGGAGGCAACTACGTCACCTCCCTTATTTTCCAAACCCTAATTTTTTTAACTTTTGTTCATTTCAATTCTTTTTGTTTTAGTTGATCCCAACTTGATTTCTATACATCTAAATATGTTCAACCTTGTTTCATAACATGTTAAACTTATGTTTTTAGCATCATTTCAAGATTTTTAATATTTCTGATGCATTTATTCACAATTATATTATTCATGAATTTTAGGGTTTTCATAAGAACATACATGCTTCAAAAATACACTTTAAATTCATTTCACCTCATTTTCATTTCATACCACTTTGGTTATGTTCTTGACTCATAGGTCTATTATTTTAAGGTCTTAGTTTTCACTTTTAACATTCTCAATATAGGTTGTTTTTATCAAAACCACGTTCATCACATAGGATTTTTTTGGTACAATTTCATCAAACTTACATTTTTATATACCAAGCTACACTCTAGTCACATAAACTTAATCAAAATTCACCTTTGTACCTTCGGAATCCATCGTGGTTCCCAAACACAACAACTACTCCCACAACCAAGCATGGTATATTCATCAAATAACTAAATAAGCTAACAAAATGTGAAGGTTTAGGTTAGAGGGGTTATACCTCATTGATGCCATTTTTCTCTTAGCTAGAAATATTAAGAAGGAATTCACAATGGCTCATCTTGCTCTTATTTCCTTGCTTTCTCTACTTTGTAAATAGTTTTCCCTCACTTTCTTATTTTTCTCTCTATTTCAATCTTCTCTGTAGGCTCACCAAAACTTAGTCAATTTTGCTAACCTTTCAATATGCTTGGTGGAACACTCTATTTATAGAGCTCCACTAATCTAGCTTTACTCTTTTAATCATCCAACATTGGTCAATTAGGCTAATTAATCAAGTCAACATTATTCCACAATTTATAGAAAAAATGGGAGAAAATTAGGGAGCTTTTTATTTTATCAAAATTGTGCAATGCTCAAGGAATAAAACAATTCACAAGACTCCAGGAATTGACCAACACAATGCTTAAGACTCCATTCCCCAAGGGGTGACCGGTCAAGGCTTTATATATATATATATATATATATATATATATATATATATATATATATATATATATATATATATATATATATATATATATAATAATATTATTTTTCATTGGAGCATTCTTGGTTTGGGTCAAACATTGGACTTGTCTTGTTCTTGGGTTGGACTCTCCTTTAATTAACTTGGGCTAGTAACTGGGCTAATATTAATACTCCTATGCCTTACTAGTTAAATGTAAATTTGGGCTCCTTACATTTCCCACTATGCACACATACTTTTGGCCCAATCCCATTTTAATTCCATACTAGGTTAACCCACAGATCATTTGGATTCAATTAATTATCTCCATCATTTATTAAATATTTTGTTTACCATCTAAGTATCACCTTGTATTTATTTTACTCCTCATTCATGAGATTCCATACTTGGTGAATCCATCATCTTAATTATTCCTTATGCCACACAAGGTTCATTCCTTTTAGCTTAGTTATCTCATAATTCATTTATTCATCATAATCAATTCTTTAATTCATAATTAATTCAAATTCATTGAATTAGCTAACTCTATATTTTTTCTATCACATATTTACATATGTACACATAAGTGCATGAAAATTTTAGATAATTCTTCATTTTATTAAATTAATATTCTTTACAAAATCCGTGGTCATTACAAATATTATATTAAAACATGAACTATTATATTTACAATTGACGTTTGTAACATGAATCATATAATATATATATATATATATATATATATATATATATTTGGAACATAAGATTTTTAGAGTTTCAAATAATTAAGTTTTTATATTTATATTGATATTGAATAACGATATAAGAAGTTTTTAAAATTCAATTTTTTTATCATTTATATTATTGAATGATGACGTAGAGTTAGATTGAGGTCGGATTGTTAGCACTGAACCCGAGGTTTAAGAGACTCAGATTTGGGGGTGTCACTGGTTGTGGTTCTTACATATGCAATACTATGCAAACACTAAGTAGAAGTAGAAGGCAAAATAAAATAAACCTAATTTTTGGACTGTTCAACCTTCAGTCGCTCCGATTGCCATAACACTCTCATTTAAAAATATTTTTCGGTGTTTATTGAGTCCATTCTCATTAAAATTTAACTCTCTACAACTTCTCTTTATACCACAAATTCAAATTCTAAACGGAAGTAGGCTTAAAATTGTTCACAAGGACAAAATAAAAACTAGTTTCATAAATCCTTGATTCGATTGGTTCAAACGTGATGCTACAAGTATTATTTTGCTAGACCATCATGTTTTATGGCTCTACAATATTATAATACACAACATATATCACATATATCTGCACTAGTTCAAACCTTTAACAACATAAAATAAAAATATCAAGGTTAAGAAAACTTTTAACCTTTTAAGTAATCTTCTTCTTGCTAGACTTTACTATGAATGGCTAGATAACCTCCATGCTTCCTCTTTTTGCACCTGAAATGGTTAACATACGGGTGATTCTCTCTTATTTAGCTCTCAAGTTCACAAGCTCTTAATACTTGAGCTCTCACTTCTCTCTACAACTCTCTCTCTCTTTACAATTTGAGGTATCTAGCGAATGAGTCAAACTCCTCCAAGTCTCTTACCTCATTCTATTTATAGAAGTCTAGGAGTCTTAAATTAACTCCCTAAATCTCCAAATATTGGTGAATTAAGATCTTAATCCATGTTTACTATGCCAATAATTGACAACTTGATGGACTAGGTGATTGACTAGCTTGATAAGAGTAATGAATGACCAAATTAAATTGCTTACAAGCAACCTTGATATAGAGTAAAAGAAAAGCAACATAAATATTATACTTAACTTCACCACTTAACTCATGTAGAGTTAACTCTCTTCTCTCCTCAAGACCTATGGTTAAAGTACTACACTTAACCTTGGATAAATCTCATCTTATTTATATATTTACATATCTATACTTCTCCCAACAATTAACCACAATGTGGTTAACTTTCTATATTTAAGTGACCTAGGGTTGATCCACTAAATCCAACCTTATTTAAAGTTTTTCATCCTCCATCAATTAACCAATGTTTGGTTAACTTGCAACAAATATGTATACATATTATATATGTCTACACATTCTCCACCAATTAACCGAAAGAGAGTTAATTCACACATTCAATACCACTTAGGGTATATTCACTAACTCCCTTATAGTTAACCCTCTACAATCAAGTATACATATATATTCAATATATTTATTTATTTACTAGCACTTAACTCTAGCATTGGTTAAGATTTTTTTTTATTACCACTTAGAGTTAACAACTAACCCAACAATGGTTAGCTCTCTACTAACATAATTCTATAAATTTATGGAATTTACCATCTTGATTGACTAAGGTTGGTGAACACGCCTTGGTTAAGTGTAAGTAACAAAAGCAAAACACCAACATATATATATATATATATATATATATATAATACTTGCAATTTCATTACATATAGATTGTATATCTATACTTACACCAATAAACTCAAGCATAGTTAACTTTAGTTATTCATGACATACGGTTACTATACTAACCCAAGCTTGGTCAATTTATATATATACTATCACCAACAAATCAAATCTTATATCCAATTTTTAGGGAATGTGACATGGTGATTGACTAACGTTTGACTTGGTGGGAGTAGGTGAGAAACTTAAGAAATTATAAAGACTTCCATCCTCCACCAATTAACCAATACATGGTTAACTCTCCACTGACAGATAACTCATGGTTACACAATACTCTACCTTAGTCTATCATTTACATACATAATTGTATGTTTCTTTATTTTTCATCAATTAACCAACATATGGTTAATTCTCTAACACTACTAGTGACCTAGGGTTAGAATACTTTCTAACCTTGGTCATCTAATATATATATATATATATATATATATATATATATATATATATATATATATATATATATATATATTAATATAACCCTACATCTCTTACACTTAACTCATGAATGGTTAAGGCTCTAAACCTTCTTGTCACCTACGGTTACTATATGAACCATACATTGGTCATGGCATACCAACGTTCACTAACTCCATCCCAGCTCTCAATCATAACCATCCAGAGTCTCTTACACTTATTATTAAATAGCTATACAAAAATAATTGCATATCTATTATATTCATCCACCAAATAATCCAAGTAGGATTAACATTTCCTAACAATTAAGTCATTTAGAGTTAATTCTCCACAATTTTACCAATACTTGAAATTTCCCAACACGTTGACCATCTAGTTGACTTTTAAATGCTTAGGCTACTTAACTTACTTCCATTGGGCTCTTCATTTAAATTATTTGGGCTACCCAACACAACTCATACATCTCTAATAACTTGGACTAAATAATTAATTTAATTGGACTACAACACCATTACATACAATACTTGTTAACATAATTTAATTGGATTTATATTAGTTACCTCTTGGACTATCAATTAACATAACACTTGGGCTTATTATTTAATTATCCACCTTCATGCAAGTATTCTCATATTGGGCTAACCAATATAATCCTTTTGGGTTAGTCCACTAGTATATAATTAAACTAGGGATAACCCGTGTCTGAAGGTACGGTGCAACTAATATAACAGTTGAGTACTGTATCTAATATTTCTAGATTGAAAAATCTACAACTGTTTTGAACTCTCAGTTCCATAATAGAACTGAGAGTCCAACCATTAATATAAAAAGATTAATACTCAATCTAGTCATAGTTTCTTTTTGAGGCAAACATTAATGTGCTACTAATTCCCAACTTAAAATTAGTTCTTGACAGGTTTGAGCAATTAATTGATTGATGATAGCGGGCTCAAATTTGTGTAATATATTATTTTCGGGTATCCCACACACCTTTCTTTTATTGACAAAATAGAATGAGACGTTTGACAGCATTTATTTTATATATAAAGTTAATTGATTTATATATAAAGTTAGTCGTTTTATATATAAAGTTAGTTGTTTTATATATAAAGTTAATTATTTTATTAAATGAATGATATAGATTAAATAAAATTTGAAATGAATGGTATATATTAAAGATAATGTAGTAATTATAGAATTTAAAATAAACTGTGTAGATTAAAGATGATCTTTAAATGAATAGTTTAAATTAAAGAAATCTTAAAAGATGAAATGTGTGGTATGAATTAAACATTATCTTGAAATATACAGTTTGGATTAAATTAGAAAATCTTAGATTATGATAAGATTTTTGGCTATAAATAGAGGCCTTAACTTAAGGATTTTTCATAAATTTTCTTGCTTATTCTTTCTTTCATTCTCTAAAATATCACTTTTTATAAGTTTTCTCTATGTGTTCTTAAGTTATCGTGAGTATTTGTGAAGATCAATAAGAGTACAAGTATTGTTCAGGTAAGTCTTTTTATAATAGTTAGTCAAGTTACCACACACATCACACGGTGTTTATAAATCTTCATTTAGAAAATTTATTTTGAAAAACTTTCTCTTGAAGATTCTTTTGAAATAATATCACAAAATATTTTGAAGTTTATTATACTTTATTCTATACGCTACACAAATTTTTACTAGTAAATCATTTTTCATGATTTCATACGAATTGGTATACACCATGAAATTATATGTGGTAGTTACTAATTAAATTATAAATATATAGGTTGATCGACTTCATTTAAATCAATATCTAGTCACTTGTTAAGGTAAGGAATAATATTTTTTTGCATACTCTTAAACTTACTCTGGTAAGTATTATTCGGTAAAACTTTCTGAAATGATTATATGCTCCTTAATAGTTTGCGCTTCATTTAATATCATTTAACATAAACCTTTCTATTTTCTTAAACCTTTTTATTGAACTTTAACCGTTATTTTGAGCTGTGGATCTTGAATATCATTTTTGAATTTGAGTTCACTTTATGTTGACAATTTAGACATTATTTGACTTAGGACAAAGTATGATGTTACTCTATTCATCATTTATAACTCTGTTGTTATTCTAATCATCAAGAGTCAAGTTGTTGTGAATATAAGTGGCTTAGGGCACATATGACATGATGAAGACGATATAATTGTTGTGTGTCTTTTAAGGCATGTGGTGAATATTCTCTTTCTCCTGGGGGCAAAGAAGAACTGTTGTTGGTATGATTATGACCAGTGGTGTTTCAGATGATAAAAGTTGATGATATTTTTATGAAAAAAAGAAGTTAGTGGACATTATAGTCTATATGATTCTTCTAATGGATTTTTCATTCTGTTGCTATTGTTGATCTAAAACTTGTTATTTATTATATTCAATCAAGAACTCAATTATTGAAGGCTAATGATAATTTAATCAATGTTATCTTAGTCATGATATTTCTTTATTGAGCTATTTGAGCTCACCCTTTGGTTTATTTCATTGTCCTTTAGTAAATAAGAGAGTAGCTAGGTCTAGTCGGGGAATTGAGTGAATGTCAGAGAGATAGCTGTAGTAGCATTCACATGTTGTAAATAGTATGACAATAATACTGAAGACTTAGTTGTGTATTATTAAACTCTATATTTTTGTACTATGTACTGTTTTGTAATAGATACCGCGTATTTTTGGCGTCTCAAATTGGGCATTGTTGGCTCAAATTTGGGGGCGTCATATTTGGTATCTGAGCTTAAGGATATGATCTTTAATAGAAATATAGGGTAGAATTAGGAAAAGAAAGACGAATAGAATACGTCACTAGTGTGTCATACATAAATTAAATATTGGTATCTAATGAGTCGGCTTGAATATGAGAACAAAAAGTGACGAGTCAGTTTATTTAACTAGCCTTTATTTTATGACTGCGGTTTAGAATGACTTTCAAAAATCAAGAAATTAAGTATCCACTGCCCGAGGCGAATGTAGCTGAGAAACAGGAAGCTACAAATAATCCTCCCTCAACTTCGGAAAATAACGTGGGTGATCATGTAAATTATGATGGTTTCTTTAGAAACTTCATGCAAAATCAGGCGAGGGGAGCACCTACCGGTAGAAATGTTGATAATTCGAGGATGGTTATTGTTAAGCAGTTTAAGGAGTTGGGACCACCTGAATTTCTCAGGAAGCCTGACCCACTCAAGGTAGAAGCAGGACTAAAGCATATGAAAAAATATTTGATGTCATACAAAATTCATATGGAACGAGGATTGTAAGAAGAGTTTTCAAGAACTGAAGAAGAGACTTATTTCAGCTCCTGTTCTGACCATACCATTAGGATCGGGAGAATTTGTCATCTACAATGATGCTTCAGGTAAAGGTCTAGGTTTTGTCTTTATGCAACATGGAAAAGTTATAGTCTATGCCTCTTGACAACTCAAAGATTATGAGAAAAATTATCTTACTCATGATCTAAAGTTGACAGCAGTCATTTTCGCATTAAAGATCTGGAGACACTACTTGTATGAGGAGAAAGTGAAAATCTTCACGAATCATAAAAGCCTCAAGTATTGTAAGAAGAGTTTTCAAGAACTGAAGAAGAGACTTATTTCAGCTCCTGTTCTGACCATACCATTAGGATCGGGAGAATTTGTCATCTACAATGATGCTTCAGGTAAAGGTCTAGGTTGTGTCTTTATGCAACATGGAAAAGTTATAGTCTATGCCTCTTGACAACTCAAAGATTATGAGAAAAATTATCTTACTCGTGATCTAAAGTTGACAGCAGTCATTTTCGCATTAAAGATCTGGAGACACTACTTGTATGAGGAGAAAGTGAAAATCTTCACGAATCATAAAAGCCTCAAGTATTTTTTCACTCAGAAGGAACTCAACATGCGACAACGACGTTGGCTCAAGCTGTTAAAGGATTATGACCACACCATCTAGTATCACCCAGGAAGGTGAACGTTGTAACTAACACATTAAGCAAAAGATCTTATGCAAGTATAAGTGCAATGCTGACGACGCAAAGAAGCATTTTGTACAACTTACAAAAGATAAAGATAGAGCTAAAGACACTAGGGACCCACATGAAGATTGCACACGTGCGAGTATAACTGACTTTAATCAATAAAATTAAAGTTGCTTAAGCTACTGATCCTGAACTGATGAATGTGATGAAAAAAAGTACAAGAATGTGCTATTATGGAAGTAAGAATCGAGGAGAAAGGAATACTTCGAGTAAACTCTCGACTGTATTTTCCTAACGACCCTAAATTGAAGAATAAAATTCTGATGTTGGCACACAACACGTTGTATGCAATCCACCTAGGTGGTACCAAAATGTATCGTGACCTTTGACATACATTTTGGTGGAACAATATAAAGAGAGAGAATGTAGAATTTATCTCTAGGTTCCTAACTTGTCAACGTGTCAAGGCAGAGCACCAAGTGCCTAAGGGTCCACTACAACCACTCGAAGTTCCAGAATGGAAATGGGAACACATCATCATGGATTTTGTGACTGGTCTTCCGAAAGTTTCTCAACGTTTAGATGCGATTTGGGTCATCATAGATACATTGACCAAGTCTGCTCATTTCTTGCTTATAAGAGAAAACTTTTCACTTGAGCCTCTTGCCAGTATGTACGTGAACGAGATTGTAAGATTGCATGGCATACCAGTTTTTATAGTTTCTGATTGAGATCCTAGATTCACTTCACATTTTTGGATCAGTCTATAATCCAACTGGTGTGATGTCGCAAGCACCCAAAAATAAAATCTTACTTTGAAAAAAATATTAATGTAGTATTGCAAGTAAGAGTCGAACCCACAGAGAATGATTAATTTAATTTTATATTTTTTCAAACAAGAATTGGGGGTTTTTAATTAAAGAAATAATAAAATTAAAATTAACTAAAATAAATATGAAAGAAATAAATAAAAGAAAAAAGCCTTGGTTTAAGTCAACATCCACCATCAAGAATTTACAACTAATCACTGATGCAAGAATAAATCAATTCATATTTTAAATATTCAACGTGGAATAATTACTCTCATTCGAATAATTTTCCTATCTCTCCTTAATTTTAGTTAAGCAGAAACAAGCGATCTAAATAACCCTTACTACTAAATAATCTCAGACAAGCGCTAAAGATTTAACCTAGTAGCAGCATAAAGAAATAGAGAGATCGTTGAACTAAACAACACAATCCAAGCGTCTGCATTTAATCTATATGAATATTTTTCCTAAGATAAAATAATATTTTGATAAGCAAAATAATTATTAATCTTAGTTGCTTCGCAAATTAAAGTGACCAAAAAATTACGGATTTGATATTTAATTTAGCAGTATATTTCAACGAATAATAAACTGATATGCATCCTAGCAATTAAACGAATTAATCATAAAATTAAACACAGAAAAATATTCAATACTCAAAATATAAATTAAACAATTAAAATAAATTAGATCTCACAGTATATAAATCTTGATGGCTTCAATCACTTAAACCAAGAAAAATAAATTAACTACTCATAATAGTAGAGAACACTAAATAATAAAAGAGAGAATTTTTATTCTAAGAAAAGTTGTCTTTTACATTGTGTATCAAACCATCTATTTATAGGCTTTAAAATCCTCCTAAACCTAGTAAGATTTACAATTAAAAATAAAAGAAAAATAAAATAATTATTATCCTAACCTTAATTGGAAGTCTAAATAAAATATTAAAAATAAAATAAAGAATTATTGTTTCCTTTTCCAAATTAAAATTGGACTTTTATTCTACTGATTTGTTGCATTACAGTGTAGGAAATCAAAAATAAAGAAGGGAAAAGAATAAAGACTGTCAGCCGCTGTGAGAATCCGAATTTTCAAGATTTCTTTAATAATATTAAATGAGAATTTAATTGATAAAATTATCAAGATTGTTTAAATTAATTATTATTTTATGTGATTTAAGGTATGTGATGAGATTTAATTAGTAAATTAAATCTGTACAGAGATTATGATAAAGTATGTTGAATTAAAATAATTGAAAAGTAAATAAATTGTTTAAAAACAATTTATGAGAAATGAAAGAATTTTAGGTAATTGTACAATAAATTGTACAATTAAATTATTATGGAAATGCAGAAATTATGATTTAATTGGGGTTACGTGATAATGTGAAATATATTAAATTAGATATGTTTATATATACATTTGTATATATATAAATATATATGTTTAAGTGATAATTATAAATGTTATTAATTATGTAAATTAAGGAATTAATAATTAAATTAATCCAATTTTAAATGAAAAGCGAATGAAGAAGTTAATAAAGTTGTAATTATGGATTTTAAATTTAATTAAGATTTATGGTGGAAATTTAGAAATTAATTGAGAAGGAAAGGTAATTATATAAATTATATAATAATAATTATATAATTTATATAAGGAAATTAAAATAAGGTATGAAGAAAATAATAATTATATAAATTATATAAGAATAATTATGTAATTTATATAAGGTGATTAAATGGAATAAAGTTGGAGGAAATTAAGAAATTATTTAAAAGGAGAATGTAATTATATAAATTATATAATATTAAATTATATAATTTATATATAAAGAAATTAATATGAATATTAAAGAAATTGAATAATAAATTAGAAATATGAATGTTTTAAGTTATTAAAAATTATATTTATGAATAATGAAATTATTACGACTTTTATGAAGGATAATATTTTAGAAACGTGAACATGTTAATGTAACATGTTGTTCAAGAAATGAAGTGAAAAATTATGGAAAATAATTTTTATAAGTGATATGAATTATTTTATGATTTTTGGAGGTATAAATTACCTCATATAATTATATGCATGGCGTTATGCGTGTACAAAATTTGTCGAGAAAAGTACCCAAAAGAGGTATTAATATTATTTATAAATCATATTATGATTTTTAGTGAATTAAAATAAATATTTTATATACATTATATAAAATATTTATTACACATTATAATTATGTAATGTATTAGAAAATTAAATTGCATGCATGATTTTTTTCGTAGAACTTTCGAGAGAGAGGATTAGCCGGTTGCTAAGTCGGTGGAGTGATTTTTTATTTCAAGAATTTTAAGCAACTTGGGTTATAAAAAGGAAAAAGAAAGAAACAAGAAAAGAAAAAGAAAGAAAAGCTAAAACAAGCAAAACTCTCTCATTTTTCTTCCACCACCACCCTCCACCGCTCAACACCATAGCCACCACCAAGAAAGAGAAAGTTTTGTGCCATCAAGGAAGGAGTACAAGCTTCAAGAAATGATTTTTAGAAGGTATAAATTAAGTTATTTCATTCAATTATGTATTTATGAGGATAAATTTATTTTGTGGAAAATTAGAAATTTATTAAGATAATTATTCCTAATAATTTTAGGATGTATATCTATTAATTTCATGATTTTTGGAATGATTTTGTGGTGAAAAAGTGAGCTAAAATGGTGAATTTTTGTGATAAGTTGATACACTGTTCGGCTGGAGAAAGAAGGAGGAATCGGGAACTGTCCGCGCATTGCGCGAAAGTTCAGTAGCGCGGGCCAAAAATGTAACGGTCCCGAAATTCGACCCACTTTACTCTTTTAATCTTGTATTTATTATACATTATTTCCTTAACGTCCAAATTTCGGTTCGTTAATATATCTTTAACCACCTTATTTGATCCATTATCTGATATTTAAAAATCAACAATTACCAAAATTTTGGTATAAATTTTTCTTTTTCTCGATTCAATCTTTATATTAAAATATTTGGATATTTAAAATTCTTATATTCTGGATCCTAGTCCCTGGATCGCAACCTTAACTTTTTTCTTTTTTTTACAAATATCATAACGTTCAACATTTAAAATTTAATAATAATATATCTTCACATTTGTTCTATTCAATCGTAATTCACAATTTGACCATTTAACAAATCTTTATTGTAACAATCCTCTTAAACAACCCTAGTTCGCCATGTAACTCTATTCGTCCCATCCGGACCAATTTGTAAATAGATACAACACATTCACATAAATTTTACCAATTCACTCACATTGAATACAATTCACTCACATTGAATCATGACATTGAAATTATAACAGTTATGTATCCAACCTTCTAGATAATTCATCTTTAGCACAATCTGATATTTCTGAAACTCATTTATTAACCTGCAAAAGTTTATTTTAAGCAAGTAATGAGCACAGCGGCTCAGCAAGTTCAACAGTTCATGCTTCACGTAGCACATACCTTATCATGCTTGGTGTGTGTCATATATTATGTACTGGTGCTTCTACTATAGCAATATAACTCATATATATTCATATCGTTGCACAAATTACACATTATGGTCATATTAATCACGTATCACGTAACACATAATTTGTATGAAGTTAAAACATATTATAACATTCCAACATTTAACATAAAAGGGACTGAAGAACTTGCCTGGCGTCCAATTATTAAATTGATAGCTTAAACTCTCAACTCGATCAACCTATGATCATAAAATAATCAAATAATAATTATTTAACTCCTTGTGATATTAATTTAATTAATTAATATCATCTCTAGGCCAATTATTAATTTATATGGCCAATTATATTAACCCCGTTCCTTAAAATATTCGTTTAACTTAATATCTAATACCTTTTATACGGACAACCCCGCTCATCGGATAAAATTTAACATATCTGGTTGTCCAAAAATTTTATTTAAACATTTTCTAAACTATAAACCCATTTGATTAATATTTAAAATATTTAAATATTAATCCTCAATATTTAATATTTTTACAAAAATATTAAATTTAATGCCCAAACATCATTTCTATATTTTTAGTATTTTTCTATAATTTTCTAGAATTTTTAAACAATTTTTAAACATTTATTTCAATTAAAACTAATTCTGGGGGCATTTTGGTAATTTCCGCGCCCATAGGGACTCATTCGGTATTTCCCGAAAAGCCCAGGGGCATTTCCGTCATTTCGGCAACGTTAGGGACAAATCCGGAATTTTCCGGAAAGTCCAGGGGCAATTCTGTAACTTCCGCGGCCTTGGGGACACGTTGGGTATTTCTGGAAAAGCTGAAGGGCACGGCTGTAATTTTACAGGGCCAAGGGACACGGTCGGTATTAACCGAAAAGAGCAGGGGCACGCTGGTAATTTCCAGCGTGTCGTCGGCCGCGCATTGCGCGCGGCCCTTCACTTCCGACGCCAAAACGGCGTCGTTTCTTGTCGTTCCAGAAATTTCTTTCGCGCATCGCGCGGTCAGCCCTAAACGCTCCTAAACGCCGTCGTTTTATGCCGCGTTCCGGAAAAAAAATGGCTGCCGCGCCATGCGCGGCAGCCTTTTTTATTTCTTCTTCTTCTTCTCGCCGCACAGTAGGCCAACCTTTTCCCCATTAAACCATTTTTATACCAAAATTTCACAATAAACTTACACCAAAAATCATAAAACTCATAAATACACACCCATAAATTATTTAGAATAATTATCTTAATAAACTTCTAATTTTCCACACAATTTAATTATCACTATAATTACATAAATTAATTTAAATAAAATTATTCATACCTTCTTTTGCTTGCAATTCTTCCTTTAGTTAGCACCCAAAGCTTTCCTTTCTTGATAATGGCTGTGGAGGTTATCCGGTGGTGTAGTGGTGGCTCTCGGTTGGAAAGAAAGAAGGAGAAGAGGAGAGAGTATTTTTTTTTTTTTTGTTTCCTTCTTCTTTTCTTTTCTTGCTTCTTTTCCCTTCTTTTATATAATAAGAACACTTAATCATTTTTAGTAAAAACCACAAGTCCACCGCCCATGCAAAAATCCGGATAAGCCACATAAAAAAAATCGTGCATAAATAAGATATTTTATACATTACGTAATTATTTCTTGTAATAAATATTTTATATAATAAATATAAAATATTTATTTTATTTTACCAAAATTCATAATATGATTTATGAATAATATTAATACCTTTTTCGGTATTTTATTTGATAAATTTTGTACACGCATAACGCCATGCATGTAATTATATGAGGTAATTTACACCTCCAAAAATCATAAAATAATTCATAGAACATATAAAAATTATTTTTCATAATTTTTCAATCCGTTACTTGGACAACATGTTACATTAACTGTAATATCCCAGATATTTCCAAGATTTTAAATAATATCTTAATTGATTTTATTAAAGGTTAAGGTTTAAACCTAGAAGGTGAGAAGGAAGATGTGTAGAAAATGGGTAAACATTTTTTTTTAACATAAATTATTTGTTAGAAATTAAATGTGAGAATATTTTAATGATGCATGTAGATAATTTATTTAAGAAAGAAATTCAATTGAGAAGTGAAGGTGAATATATTAATATTTATATATATACACCTATAGTTGAGTTTGTTAGTCAAACAAGATGATGTGTGAAGTAAATTAAATACTTAATAAAACTAATAAATTAATTAGTTTTAGTATGGATTAAAAAGAAAAGTCATGTAATATAATTAATTGAATTAATTATATAAGTTATGAATTAAGGTTATGAGTAACAAGTAGGGAAGTGAAATATTGCCTTGAAGGACAATATTAAGAAGTTAATTAATTAAGTAATTTACTTAATTAATAAGTTGTTATAGATGTAAGCCCAATATGGAGATATTTGCATGAAATGGGTAATTAAATAAGAGAGCCAATAAAAAGTAAGTTATGTAGCCCAAACCATTAAAAGTCAAATGATGGTCAATGGTTGGGAGAAGCATTTCAAGTATTGATTGAGTGTAGAGAATTAACTAGTGTCTAGTTAATTGAATAACCCTAGTTGGTTGACAAGAGAGATAACATTAACCAATCATTGGTTAATTGCTAGATAAATAAATGTGGGGTTAAGAATTAACCGTGGATGGGTTAATTAAGTAACCCAATGTGGTAGAATTAATTATAGCAAATCTAATTGGATTATATTATAAGTCCAATTGAGGTATTAAACTAGGTCAAATTAATTTAACCTAGTAGTCCATATAATTTAATTTGAACATGGATTTATGTAATAATTAACCAAACCCAATGCTTGTTTAATTAAATGTAACATAGGGTATTTAATATTAGCCCAATGTAGTAATTAAATTGAGCCAAAACAAATTTAATTGACGAGCCCAATAGAAATATTAAATTGATCCAATGTGGAGCCAAATGATAGTCAAAGTTGTGGTCAATATATATACATTGGTGTATATATATATGGATACTTATATAATGATATAGGATATAAAAATAAAGCCAAATTGGTGTAATATTAGAGCAAATCCCGAATTTTGGGGCCCACTTGGTGAAAAGAGTGTAGATTTTGCTTGCTTGTTGCTTTATTTACACTCAAAAGGAAGCCTAGACTCAAGCTTGATAGATGTCACATTTTAGTAAATCAACCAAGTCCATTCCCTTAAATCAAGCCAAGTTTTGATGGTTGCAAGTAATGTTAGTCAAAGTGTATAGATATATAATATATATGTATAATGTAGAGATTTAACCATATGTTGGTTAAGTGATGGGAAAAGGTGTGGTCAAAGCTAATGTTAAATGAGATAAGAACTAACCTAAGGTTAGTTGCTAGCAAAATTAAACCACATTGGGTTAAGTCTCTACAATAGATAGAGAGAGTGAGAGTGAAGGAGACTTAGATCATTTCATTTGTTTCTTTTCTTCTTCAATTCTCCAAGTAGAAGAGAGGAGAGCTAGAGAGAAAAGAGAGAAGCCATGGAAGAGAAACAAGATTCTTGATGCTTGGATGATTGGATGAAGAAGAAGCAAGGTTTAAAGATGGAGGTCTCATCAAGAGGAATCTATCTATGTAAGAAGATTGATCATCCAAGTCTTTTCAAAGTTCTAACAAAGAGGATAATCAACAAAAGGTATAAAACATTCTAGCTTGGTATTGTTCATTGGGTACTATGTAATTTCTTTGGTAGAAAACTAATTTTCAAAATCTAAAAAGGTAGAAACATGCTATATTGATATATCTAGGGTTACATGAGTTTAATATGAATTTTTGGGTGTATTTATGTGGAAAGATTTCATCAAAATCATCAAATAAGTTTTTACCGACGAAAACCAAGTAACCAAAATCATGGCAGCCACTCCCGAAATTTCTGGGCATGATCCGTAAGTCGGATTCATGATCCGTAAATTTCTGGTGTTAGATGTGTGGGATATGAAGATCCTCCAAGTGGAATCACTTCGATCCGATTTAAAATGAGCAAGTTATGATTTTTCAACCAAAACACACCCACTGTTTTAGGGCTGTGCACAACAGTCCGGTTTAGAGCCAATTTCTGTGACCAAAACAAATCCAAATTTGATATTTGATAACAGAAAAATGTAGTTCGGGAAGTTACGAATCCATCGATACCAAATAGGCCTCAATCGGACTTGTGGATTTCATTTTATTCAAGTTCCCGTCGAAGACCCCAAGTCTGAAAAAGCATAAAAGTAATCTGCCTATTTTTTTAAAAAAACCGACCGGTTCGGTTTTTTTCGGTTTTTCATGATTTCTAGGTAGGGCCGGTTCGGGCATTTTTAGGCCGGTTCTTGGGTTGGTTCCAAAAGAGAAAATGCTTATAATTTTATAAAGAAAATTATCAAAATTTAAAATCCGAATTCTTTTGTAATTTGGTATTTATTAGAATTAATGGTGGATTAAAGCTTACTAAATTGCTAATAATTATGGGAAAATTATTTTTAATTTCAGAAAAATAATATTTGACCTATTGGCATGCTAGTTAAGTGTTATAAAGTAAAATTTGAAATTATTGGAGTGATTCACTATATATTAGCTATTTATTAGTGTATAAATAGGCTAATAATCTAATTAAATATTATTTAATAAATATTAAATAATATATGAAGTTATGTAATTAATTAATTATGATTTAATGAATATTAAATAATAATTAAAGGATGTTAAGATGAATAAGTTAGTTATTTATTATTTAATTGCACTTAAATAATAAGTAAAGTTAAATAAATAATTAATTATTATTTAAATTGATATTAAATAATAATTAAAGAATATTAAAGTTAGAAAGCTAATTATTTATTATTTAATTAATATTAAATAATAAGTAAGGTTAATTAAGTAATTAATTATTATTTAATTAATATTAAATAATAATTAAAGGATAATTAAGGTTAATAAACTAATTATTTATTATTTAATTAATATTAAATAATAAGTAAGGTTAATTAATTAATTAATTATTATTTAATTAATATTAAATAATGAGTTCGGATAATTAGTTAATTAATTATTATTTAATTCATATTAAATAATAATTACATGGTAATTAAGTGGAATAAATTATTACTTAATCGAAAGAAGAATTATTAAGTAATTAAAATATATTGATAATATTATTGACTAACTATTAAATGATAATAGTTAAGAATTAAATCATTATTCAATAATTAATAATGATATGTAATTAATTTAAAATATTATTAAAGGATTAATAATATTATTTAGCATTTAATTAACTATTAAATAATAATAGTTAAGAGTTAAATCATTATTAAATAAATAATAATGATAAATAAAGATTTAGAATATTATTAAAGAATTAATAATATTGTTTAACAAGTAATTAACTATTGGGTAATAATAGTTAAGGGTTGAATCGTTATTAAATAATTACTAATGATACGTGAGGATTTCAAATATTATTAAATGATTGATAATATTGATGAACAATTAAATTATTATTAAAATGATTGATAATAATGAGAAGTCAATTAAAATATTATTAAAGGGTAATAATATTAGTAAGCAATTAAATTATTATTAAAAGATTAATAATAATGATTAAGGTAAACTATTATTAAAAATAAATTAATAATAGTAATGATTATTTAAAGTGTTATTTAACAATTAAATAACATTATAAGTTATTACTAATTGATAGTAAAATTTAAAATATTATCCAAGGTGGATAATATTATGATAGGTATCGAGATAAATGATGTGATTAAGTTAAACCAAGGGTATGGTCCATTAGTGATTAATTGGTGGATCGACCTAAATAAATATAGGGTCCAAGTTTTAATGCAGTGACATTAATAAATGTCAGAATTGCATAGTTTCGAACAAAAGATTTATGGTGTTGAATATGAAACACTGAGTCAAGTCAAAGAGAGACTAAAATATGAAATTAACCTTATTAAATAAAGGGGATGATAAGAAGAAATAAATATCTTTAAAATAAGATTTAGTATTGAGTCAAACTTTGACTGATATTGTGTACCGTTGATCTCACATACCGTGTAGGTGGTGCAAGGAACGTGAAAGATTAACGTAAGCTGGTTATACAAGTCCAGGCAAGTTTTTCAGAACGTGTTGTATTATGTGCATGAATTATAAGTTTGTTATTAAACTGAGATGTGCTCATACGTGGTTATGTGCAAAGATATTTTAATGTGCCTTTGTGCAATAAGTTGATTTGAACTGTTGATATGCGGTAGTTGATTTAAGACAATTGTTCTGCATTGAACTATATGTCATGATAGAGGTTAGACATGAAGCATAGATTAAATGCGAGGCATGATATGCATGAGCAGTATGTCATAAACTGAAATGCATGAAAAACATGATGTTAGTATAAATTGTAAATTTTATGTGTAGCTGTTGAACTTGCTGAGCCGTCGTGCTCACTCTTGCCTAAACCAACAATTTCAGATAAGGCTAGTTACCTGAAGTTCTCGATAAAGAACAAGGAACAGGAAAATATATTACTTCCATTGAAGATCTAAATATCTATTGTAGATATCAGTCCGAATTGGACAGGTAAATGATTGTGTATCATAAAACTTAGTTGGTATGTTATATGAGTGTTAAATACATAAGTTGATTGTAATAGAATGTCGTATCATGTATGATATTAAGACATACTAGGAATGTATAAAGATTTCGATTCTGGAATAGAAAGAGATGCTGTAAAATTGTAAATAAATGGTTATTTACCAATTATAATAGTGTTGTAATTCATGAACAATAAGGAAAATGTTGTACTCGTGTTGAACCGAATCCGAGGTTCAAGGAACCCGGATTTGGGGTCGTCACAAGTTGGTATCAGAGCTGATAGGTTATAAACCTTAGGTAAGAGTACCTTAGGCTATAACCGTGTAGAAGATAAGTAAAATGATAAATGAATAAACTCGGAAGAGTTTAAGTAATAAAAGGTGAATTTGAAAAATTCATATATAGAAGATTATCCAAAGATGGATTTGAGAAGCTATAAGAGAAATGAAAAAGGTCACGTTGTACCTAATTTGAAGAAATGATAGAAAAATATTTTATGATAAGATTTTGAGAAGCATAAAGAAAATGCTAATAAGGTCATGAAATGATCTAGAGAGATGAACTCGTAATGAGGCAAATGTGCTAAAATATGAATGGATAGAATTCGTATTCAGTTAAGAAAAATTAGAGGTTTGGGGGTTTTTAATTGAGGACTCATATTAGTGGTTGAGCTGTACGATTCCTTGTATGGATTTGTGCTTGGTTTTAGAACCGCTTAGCTTCCTATATTAATATAGTGGTTGAGTTGAACGAACCCTTGTATGGGCGGGGGCTATGATATGTCAGCGAACCAATTTGGGAGATGCTGCTGCGAAACTTGGCACGATCAGTGTGTATCGTAGAATAAACGTATGCACTGATGGCAGGTGTTCCTTACAGTGTTGAAGAGTTGGGAAACTGATGTATTTGTTCTTGGTTTAACGACCGCTTAACTTTCTATATTGATTAGTGGCTGAGTTGACCAATTTCTTGTATGGGCGGGAGATTGTGTTTGGTTTGACGACCACTTAGCTTCCTATAGTGATAATCGATTGAAATCTGGTGTCGCGCTATTTGTTATATGAATGTTGAAAAGGTGATTCTTTTCTCATGTATAATGAATAGGTAGAGGATGTTAAGTTAAGTTCGTGTTCTGAGAACCGACACGCATGGAAAGTTCGTGACTCATAGTTATGTGGTGGAACCCCTCAGCGAATGGGCGACTTTGGCCTGACTAGGACAAGTTCCTCAAACCATATGATTGTGGTAAGTTCCTGAACCCAAATACGTGGTGAGTTTGATGAACAGTGAGTATGGATAGAGTTAAGTAGTCAGGTTAAGGCTATACTAGATATAGTTATTAAGCTGGAAAAGAATGTGGAGGAAAAATTTGAGGTGTTTTGAGGTTTTAGGATATTCCAAATCTTCTAGCTATGCTAGACTTTGAAATTCTTAAAATCGTGCTAAATTCGCACTTTTGTGCTTTTGAAAATGTCAAAGTGTGTTTTCATAATCATTAATGCATTTAGTGCAGAGATGATAAACGATGGAGTCATCAATGCAGAGTAACCTAGTGTTGGATGTATTTTTAAGCCCACTATGGTACGATGTAATATGACAAAGTCAAAATGATTTTCAGTATTTTGAAACGTGTAAAGAAGAGTCTATGCTAATTGTTTCGGCTAGACAAATTGATTTAAAAATATCAAAATGTATTTATAAAATCATCACACGCCATTAAAGCCATGGTGCAGAGATGAAAAAGACGGAATCCTCAACGCGCTGTTGCAACGGTGCGGTATCATGAAGTCCTAAAAATGTATTTCAGTTGTTTTAATCTAAAATGATTTTCAGTTCGTAATATATGAACAGTCTAATGATGTGAGTCTATGTCATTTATTTTGACTGGACACTTTTGGTCAGAAATGACTCAAGTTTTATTTTCCAATCCAACGTATGCTGGAGCGGAATTTTGTAGTAAGTCTGAGGTGAACAACCCCATAATGGGGGATATGTCAGAGCCATGAATAAAGAACCCGCGAGGGGGCGCCCAACAGTGGTGGCATGCTGATATGGGTTGGTAAATCCAAAGAGTTCGACCCCAACAGAAGTCGTTGTGCATAGCGCTAGAGTACGATAGGCTGATCACCTAGCGTACGAAACCATTATGGTATGTTTTCAGTCATTGTGATTGATAAACATTCTCGCAGTATGTTCATAGTCTTTATGACTCCTCAGAATAGTATGAAAGTTTTAATGAATATTTTGATTTTCAATTTATTCTTTTGTAAGATATTGATTTTCAATTTATTCTTCTGCAAGATATTCCATTGTTCTGGAATTGTGAAAAGTATGAACTTCCTAGAAAAGGGTGGTCATAGAATTCGATGAGTAAAGAGATATTCTCAGTGATGAAAAACTGGTTGAAATGAGTATAATGAAATTTCGGGGACGAAATTCTTATAAGAAGGGGTGAATGTAATATCCCAGATATTTCCAAGATTTTAAATAATATCTTAATTGATTTTATTAAAGGTTAAGGTTTAAACCTAGAAGGTGAGAAGGAAGATGTGTAGAAAATGAGTAAACATTTTTTTTTAACATAAATTATTTGTTAGAAATTAAATGTGAGAATATTTTAATGATGCATGTAGATAATTTATTTAAGAAAGAAATTCAATTGAGAAGTGAAGGTGAATATATTAATATTTATATATATACACCTATAGTTGAGTTTGTTAGTCAAACAAGATGATGTGTGAAGTAAATTAAATACTTAATAAAACTAATAAATTAATTAGTTTTAGTATGGATTAAAAAGAAAAGTCATGTAATATAATTAATTGAATTAATTATATAAGTTATGAATTAAGGTTATGAGTAACAAGTAGGGAAGTGAAATATTGCCTTGAAGGACAATATTAAGAAGTTAATTAATTAAGTAATTTACTTAATTAATAAGTTGTTATAGATGTAAGCCCAATATGGAGATATTTGCATGAAATGGGTAATTAAATAAGAGAGCCAATAAAAAGTAAGTTATGTAGCCCAAACCATTAAAAGTCAAATGATGGTCAATGGTTGGGAGAAGCATTTCAAGTATTGATTGAGTGTAGAGAATTAACTAGTGTCTAGTTAATTGAATAACCCTAGTTGGTTGACAAGAGAGATAACATTAACCAATCATTGGTTAATTGCTAGATAAATAAATGTGGGGTTAAGAATTAACCGTGGATGGGTTAATTAAGTAACCCAATGTGGTAGAATTAATTATAGCAAATCTAATTGGATTATATTATAAGTCCAATTGAGGTATTAAACTAGGTCAAATTAATTTAACCTAGTAGTCCATATAATTTAATTTGAACATGGATTTATGTAATAATTAACCAAACCCAATGCTTGTTTAATTAAATGTAACATAGGGTATTTAATATTAGCCCAATGTAGTAATTAAATTGAGCCCAAACAAATTTAATTGACGAGCCCAATAGAAATATTAAATTGATCCAATGTGGAGCCAAATGATAGTCAAAGTTGTGGTCAATATATATACATTGGTGTATATATATATGGATACTTATATAATGATATAGGATATAAAAATAAAGCCAAATTGGTGTAATATTAGAGCAAATCCCGAATTTTGGGGCCCACTTGGTGAAAAGAGTGTAGATTTTGCTTGCTTGTTGCTTTATTTACACTCAAAAGGAAGCCTAGACTCAAGCTTGATAGATGTCACATTTTAGTCAATCAACCAAGTCCATTCCCTTAAATCAAGCCAAGTTTTGATGGTTGCAAGTAATGTTAGTCAAAGTGTATAGATATATAATATATATGTATAATGTAGAGATTTAACCATATGTTGGTTAAGTGATGGGAAAAGGTGTGGTCAAAGCTAATGTTAAATGAGATAAGAACTAACCTAAGGTTAGTTGCTAGCAAAATTAAACCACATTGGGTTAAGTCTCTACAATAGATAGAGAGAGTGAGAGTGAAGGAGACTTAGATCATTTCATTTGTTTCTTTTCTTCTTCAATTCTCCAAGTAGAAGAGAGGAGAGCTAGAGAGAAAAGAGAGAAGCCATGGAAGAGAAACAAGATTCTTGATGCTTGGATGATTGGATGAAGAAGAAGCAAGGTTTAAAGATGGAGGTCTCATCAAGAGGAATCTATCTATGTAAGAAGATTGATCATCCAAGTCTTTTCAAAGTTCTAACAAAGAGGATAATCAACAAAAGGTATAAAACATTCTAGCTTGGTATTGTTCTTTGGGTACTATGTAATTTCTTTGGTAGAAAACTAATTTTCAAAATCTAAAAAGGTAGAAACATGCTAGATTGATATATCTAGGGTTACATGGGTTTAATATGAATTTTTGGGTGTATTTATGTGGAAAGATTTCATCAAAATCATCAAATAAGTTTTTACCGACGAAAACCAAGTAACCAAAATCATGGCAGCCACTCCCGAAATTTCTGGGCATGATCCGTAAGTCGGATTCATGATCCGTAAATTTCTGGTGTTAGATGTGTGGGATATGAAGATCCTCCAAGTGGAATCACTTCGATCCGATTTAAAATGAGCAAGTTATGATTTTTCAACCAAAACACACCCACTGTTTTAGGGCTGTGCACAACAGTCCGGTTTAGAGCCAATTTCTGTGACCAAAACAAATCCAAATTTGATATTTGATAACAGAAAAATGTAGTTCGGGAAGTTACGAATCCATCGATACCAAATAGGCCTCAATCGGACTTGTGGATTTCATTTTATTCAAGTTCCCGTCGAAGACCCCAAGTCTGAAAAAGCATAAAAGTAATCTGCCTATTTTTTTAAAAAAACCGGCCGGTTCGGTTTTTTTCGGTTTTTCATGATTTCTAGGTAGGGCCGGTTCGGGCATTTTTAGGCCGGTTCTTGGGTTGGTTCCAAAAGAGAAAATGCTTATAATTTTATAAAGAAAATTATCAAAATTTAAAATCCGAATTCTTTTGTAATTTGGTATTTATTAGAATTAATGGTGGATTAAAGCTTACTAAATTGCTAATAATTATGGGAAAATTATTTTTAATTTCAAAAAAATAATATTTGACCTATTGGCATGCTAGTTAAGTGTTATAAAGTAAAATTTGAAATTATTGGAGTGATTCACTATATATTAGCTATTTATTAGTGTATAAATAGGCTAATAATCTAATTAAATATTATTTAATAAATATTAAATAATATATGAAGTTATGTAATTAATTAATTATGATTTAATGAATATTAAATAATAATTAAAGGATGTTAAGATGAATAAGTTAGTTATTTATTATTTAATTGCACTTAAATAATAAGTAAAGTTAAATAAATAATTAATTATTATTTAAATTGATATTAAATAATAATTAAAGAATATTAAAGTTAGAAAGCTAATTATTTATTATTTAATTAATATTAAATAATAAGTAAGGTTAATTAAGTAATTAATTATTATTTAATTAATATTAAATAATAATTAAAGGATAATTAAGGTTAATAAACTAATTATTTATTATTTAATTAATATTAAATAATAAGTAAGGTTAATTAATTAATTAATTATTATTTAATTAATATTAAATAATGAGTTCGGATAATTAGTTAATTAATTATTATTTAATTCATATTAAATAATAATTACATGGTAATTAAGTGGAATAAATTATTACTTAATCGAAAGAAGAATTATTAAGTAATTAAAATATATTGATAATATTATTGACTAACTATTAAATGATAATAGTTAAGAATTAAATCATTATTCAATAATTAATAATGATATGTAATTAATTTAAAATATTATTAAAGGATTAATAATATTATTTAGCATTTAATTAACTATTAAATAATAATAGTTAAGAGTTAAATCATTATTAAATAAATAATAATGATAAATAAAGATTTAGAATATTATTAAAGAATTAATAATATTGTTTAACAAGTAATTAACTATTGGGTAATAATAGTTAAGGGTTGAATCGTTATTAAATAATTACTAATGATACGTGAGGATTTCAAATATTATTAAATGATTGATAATATTGATGAACAATTAAATTATTATTAAAATGATTGATAATAATGAGAAGTCAATTAAAATATTATTAAAGGGTAATAATATTAGCAAGCAATTAAATTATTATTAAAAGATTAATAATAATGATTAAGGTAAACTATTATTAAAAATAAATTAATAATAGTAATGATTATTTAAAGTGTTATTTAACAATTAAATAACATTATAAGTTATTACTAATTGATAGTAAAATTTAAAATATTATCCAAGGTGGATAATATTATGATAGGTATCGAGATAAATGATGTGATTAAGTTAAACCAAGGGTATGGTCCATTAGTGATTAATTGGTGGATCGACCTAAATAAATATAGGGTTCAAGTTTTAATGCAGTGACATTAATAAATGTCAGAATTGCATAGTTTCGAACAAAAGATTTATGGTGTTGAATATGAAACACTGAGTCAAGTCAAAGAGAGACTAAAATATGAAATTAACCTTATTAAATAAAGGGGATGATAAGAAGAAATAAATATCTTTAAAATAAGATTTAGTATTGAGTCAAACTTTGACTGATATTGTGTACCGTTGATCTCACATACCGTGTAGGTGGTGCAAGGAACGTGAAAGATTAACGTAAGCTGGTTATACAAGTCCAGGCAAGTTTTTCAGAACGTGTTGTATTATGTGCATGAATTATAAGTTTGTTAGTAAACTGAGATGTGCTCATACGTGGTTATGTGCAAAGATATTTTAATGTGCCTTTGTGCAATAAGTTGATTTGAACTGTTGATATGCGGTAGTTGATTTAAGACAATTGTTCTGCATTGAACTATATGTCATGATAGAGGTTAGACATGAAGCATAGATTAAATGCGAGGCATGATATGCATGAGCAGTATGTCATAAACTGAAATGCATGAAAAACATGATGTTAGTATAAATTGTAAATTTTATGTGTAGCTGTTGAACTTGCTGAGCCGTCGTGCTCACTCTTGCCTAAACCAACAATTTCAGATAAGGCTAGTTACCTGAAGTTCTCGATAAAGAACAAGGAACAGGAAAATATATTACTTCCATTGAAGATCTAAATATCTATTGTAGATATCAGTCCGAATTGGACAGGTAAATGATTGTGTATCATAAAACTTAGTTGGTATGTTATATGAGTGTTAAATACATAAGTTGATTGTAATAGAATGTCGTATCATGTATGATATTAAGACATACTAGGAATGTATAAAGATTTCGATTCTGGAATAGAAAGAGATGCTGTAAAATTGTAAATAAATGGTTATTTACCAATTATAATAGTGTTGTAATTCATGAACAATAAGGAAAATGTTGTACTCGTGTTGAACCGAATCCGAGGTTCAAGGAACCCGGATTTGGTGTCGTCACATTAACATGTTCACGTTTCTGAAATATTATCTTTCATAAACGTCATAATAATTCCATTATACATAAATATAATTTTTAATAACTTAGAACATCCCTCTTTCTTATTTATTGTTTAATTTCTTTAATATTTACAATAATTTCTTTATATATATAAATTATATATAACTTAATATTATATAATTTATATATTTACATTTTCCCTTTCTTAAATAATTCTTAATTTCCTCAAACCTTATTCCATTTAATCACCTTATATAAATTACATAATTATTCTTATATATTTTATATAATTATTATTTTCTTCATAACTTATTTTAATTCCCTTATATAAATTATATAATTAATTATTATATAATTTATATAATTACTTTTCCTTTTCCATTAATTTTCAAACTTCTTCCAAAATTCCTGATAAAATCTAAAATCAATCATTACAATTTTTATCAACTCTCTCATTCACTTTTTATTTAAATTTGGATTAATTTAATTATTAATCCCTTTAATTTTTCATAATTAATAACATTTATAATTATAACAATTAAGCATAAACACATATATACATATATAATTCATATTTCTTACATTTCCATATAACCTCATTTAAAACATAATTTCTGCACTTCCATAATAATTTAATTGTACAATTTATTGTACAATTACCTCAAATTTCTCTTATTCTTAATAAATTGTTTTAAAACAATTTATTTATTTTTTAATTACTTTAATTCAATACCATTCATCATAATCTCTGCACATATTTAATTTACTAAATAAAATCTCATCTCATACATTAAATCACATAAAACAGTAATTAACTTAACAATCTTGATAATTTTATCAATTAAATTCTCATTTAATATTATTAAAGAAATCCTGGAAATTCGGATCCTCACATTCTTCCCCCCTTAACAGGATTCCGTCCTCGGAATCATAATTACTGTAACAATCATATGTATTTTATTCATAGCGCCTTGCTATGCCTTTATCTTGATGAATAACAATTTAATCAATAATAATTATATTTTACCTGTTTAATATCCATAACTTACATGGATAACCTCATAAAATCATAATTGTCAGAATATTCAATTCTTAAATCACATTCACAATTTATTTGTGACTATAAATCTTTAGCTCTTTCCTTGATGTATTTATCAAGATATGTTCTCATTTTTCGAAAACTTTCTTTTCCTCTAATCGTACTTATCCTTACTTAACCAACTTATTTCATACCTTCTATTATACCTCATATATACTCTGTACATTCATCATTTTCTTCTTAATTCACGTTCATAATCTTCTTCATATTTCATAATTTATTCTTTAATACCTCCATTATTTAACATTAGATTTTAAATACTAACCTTTACTTGATTTATCATAATCCTTATTTAAAATTATTTTAAGAATCCTGGGTGTCACATTCACCCCTCCTTCATAAAATTTCGTCCTCGAAATTTCTATGTACTAATACTTCACAATTTGTTTACATTTATTCCACATATTTTTCTGTCCTTTCTTTCTCACAGTCATTGCACATTACCCTTTCTTAATCCATTACATTCCATACTTTCTTTACCTCACCATCATTGCTTTCATCATCGCTCACAATTAAAGAATATTACCCCATCCTACCATCCAATCTTCATAAGAGTAGAAAGATTCAAAATTTTTATTTTAGCAACTTTCATACTTTGCTGAATGAACTTTTATCCCGGTTTACAGTACTTCGCTCCCCGAGTACTTCATACTGCAAACCCTGACAGTGGATCAATCTGTCATTAAAGTAATGGATGTTTCACCATATATTGGCACGCCAGATGATCAATCTGCAATGCCTGTGTCTTGCTAGGCCAGGTGACCATTCGATCAACCTGCAATAGTCTTAATCTTTTTGTTCATCTCAGCCTTAGAATTCATTCAAAAAAAAATTTACTTAGTTATAACTTTCAAAGAATACGAAGTCAATAAATATAATTTAAAATTTGTCTAGCTGAATCAATAGCTCAGACTTATATTTTTTTCAACGCTTGTCTAGCTAGACCAATTAGCATAGACTTACTTTTAACAATTTATAACTCGCAGAAATTTTTCTAAAACCTTTATCATGTCAAAACTTTTCAAAACGTCTAGCCGAGTCAAATGGCAATGACTTATAGCTTTGACATACTTTTATAAATCAAAATCATTTATGACTTCATGTTACCGCATCATTTTGACAGTCCGTTGAGAATTTCGTCATTAATAATTCCTACACCATAAACCATACTTTATGGTGCTGAATCATCTTATAACGAAATAGTACCGCACCGTCTCAACAACACGTTGAGCATTCCGTCATTCATCACATCTGCACCGGGCTAAAAGGTGTGTGGATGATTCTTTTGAAATACATTTTGATATAAAAACATTTTTGTCTAGCCGAAACAAGTAGCATAGACACTTTTAAAATTGCTCAAAAATATTCCTTTGTATTTCTCAAAGCACACACGTGCCAAATCAACTTGAAGCCAAAATTTTCGAAATCTAGCAAAGCTAGAAGAATGGGAATATCCTAAATTCCCTAACATTCACGTTCTGCTTCTTTATTTAATTACAAAATTTATTGCTAGGACTATTATCATACTAAAATTTATATCTACTCCAACTTTTCTATACCCCCGTATAGTTCATCAAACTTACCACACATTGTGAGTCCAGGAACTTACCACAAGAATATGAGTTTAGGAGCTTGTCCTAGCAATATGTAGTCTAAGAACAAATCAAAGACTATCCATATGCTGAGGGGCTCAAAACATACCATACCAATATGAGTCATGGACTTACCATATGCATGAGTTTTAAGAACTCGTGCTTAACTTAATATTATCTATCTATCAGAAACTCTTAACGCGACTCTAACATTTCAATGATTATCACATAGTAACTAAGTAAACACAAATCCCCCGCCCATACAAAGGATTGTGCAACTCAGTCACCATATGAGTCTTCAAATGAAATTTCGTACCCAAGTTTTCTACCCTCTTATCATAACATTTCTGTCATTCATGTCTCATCATTCTCTGAATTCTTCTTGTACTATTTCATAGTACCATATCTCTTTATAGCATCAAGCTATACCTTATTGACCATTAACAGGTCTTTCTATTATTTCACATTCTCACTTGATCCCATCATGACCTTGCTTTACAACCTATTTCTTACTCGCGTCTCTTATCTTGTGATCGTATCGTAGTACGATCCTCTTACCGTTCCTGATCATGTTATTATGATCTCTTCTTATACATTTCGGATTATCTTGTCATCCTTATTGTTTAAATCAGGTGTCCCCTGATTTTCTTTAAGATTCATCTTTGAATCATTTCAATATTCTTTCAAATAAATTCTTTAATTAAACTTATAAATTTTCTCAATTCCCTGCCTTCGTTCAGCTCTTTCTTAACATCTTTATCTCTTCCTTATAATCTTATCTCTTTCATATTTCCTTTACTTTAATCAGTATCTGAAATCTGCATTTCTTAACTTACATCTTTTCCATTCTAATTTCCCCCATGTTCATCAAACTTATCACGTATCTGGGCTCAGGAACTTACCATAATCATATGGTTGAGGAGCTTGTCCTAGTCAGGCCTTAGTCGCCCATTCGCTAAAGGGGCTCCACCATACAATCATGAGTCACGAGCTTACTATACGCTTGTGTTTTCAGAACACGCAACTAACCATACTCTTTCTTACGCTAGGTTATAGCCCAAGGTATCATTTACCTAAGGTTTATAACCTCTGGCTCTGATACCAACTGTAACGGTCCCGAAATTCGACCCACTTTACTATTTTAATCTTGTATTTATTATACATTATTTCCTTAACGTCCAAATTTCGGTTCGTTAATATATCTTTAACCACCTTATTTGATCCATTATCTGATATTTAAAAATCAACAATTACCAAAATTTTGGTATAAATTTTTCTTTTTCTCGATTCAATCTTTATATTAAAATATTTGGATATTTAAAATCCTTATATTCTGGATCCTAGTCCCTGGATCGCAACCTTAACCTTTTTCTTCTTTTTACAAATATCATAACGTTCAACATTTAAAATTTAATAATAATATATCTTCACATTTGTTCTATTCAATCGTAATTCACAATTTGACCATTTAACAAATCTTTATTGTAACAATCCTCTTAAACAACCCTAGTTCGCCATGTAACTCTATTCGTCCCATCCGGACCAATTTGTAAATAGATACAACACATTCACATAAATTTTACCAATTCACTCACATTGAATACAATTCACTCACATTGAATCATGACATTGAAATTATAACAGTTATGTATCCAACCTTCTAGATAATTCATCTTTAGCACAATCTGATATTTCTGAAACTCATTTATTAACCTGCAAAAGTTTATTTTAAGCAAGTAATGAGCACAGCGGCTCAGCAAGTTCAACAGTTCATGCTTCACGTAGCACATACCTTATCATGCTTGGTGTGTGTCATATATTATGTACTGGTGCTTCTACTATAGCAATATAACTCATATATATTCATATCGTTGCACAAATTACACATTATGGTCATATTAATCACGTATTACGTAACACATAATTTGTATGAAGTTAAAACATATTATAACATTCCAACATTTAACATAAAAGGGACTGAAGAACTTGCCTGGCGTCCAATTATTAAATTGATAGCTTAAACTCTCAACTCGATCAACCTATGATCATAAAATAATCAAATAATAATTATTTAACTCCTTGTGATATTAATTTAATTAATTAATATCATCTCTAGGCCAATTATTAATTTATATGGCCAATTATATTAACCCCGTTCCTTAAAATATTCGTTTAACTTAATATCTAATACCTTTTATACGGACAACCCCGCTCATCGAATAAAATTTAACATATCTGGTTGTCCAAAAATTTTATTTAAACATTTTCTAACCTATAAACCCATTTGATTAATATTTAAAATATTTAAATATTAATCCTCAATATTTAATATTTTTACAAAAATATTAAATTTAATGCCCAAACATCATTTCTATATTTTTAGTATTTTTCTATAATTTTCTAGAATTTTTAAACAATTTTTAAACATTTATTTCAATTAAAACTAATTCTGGGGGCATTTTGGTAATTTCCGCGCCCATAGGGACTCATTCGGTATTTCCCGAAAAGCCCAGGGGCATTTCCGTCATTTCGGCAACGTTAGGGACAAATCCGGAATTTTCCGGAAAGTCCAGGGGCAATTCTGTAACTTCCGCGGCCTTGGGGACACGTTGGGTATTTCTGGAAAAGCTGAAGGGCACGGCTGTAATTTTACAGGGCCAAGGGACACGGTCGGTATTAACCGAAAAGAGCAGGGGCACGCTGGTAATTTCCAGCGTGCCCTTCACTTCCGACGCCAAAACGGCGTCGTTTCTTGTCGTTCCAGAAATTTCTTTCGCGCATCGCGCGGTCAGCCCTAAACGCTCCTAAACGCCGTCGTTTTATGCCGCGTTCCGGAAAAAAAATGGCTGACGCGCCATGCGCGGCAGCCTTTTTTATTTCTTCTTCTTCTTCTCGCCGCACAGTAGGCCAACCTTTTCCCCATTAAACCATTTTTATACCAAAATTTCACAATAAACTTACACCAAAAATCATAAAACTCATAAATACACACCCATAAATTATTTAGAATAATTATCTTAATAAACTTCTAATTTTCCACACAATTTAATTATTACTATAATTACATAAATTAATTTAAATAAAATTATTCATACCTTCTTTTGCTTGCAATTCTTCCTTTAGTTAGCACCCAAAGCTTTCCTTTCTTGATAATGGCTGTGGAGGTTATCCGGTGGTGTAGTGGTGGCTCTCGGTTGGAAAGAAAGAAGGAGAAGAGGAGAGAGTATTTTTTTTTTTTTTGTTTCCTTCTTCTTTTCTTTTCTTGCTTCTTTTCCCTTCTTTTATATAATAAGAACACTTAATCATTTTTAGTAAAAACCACAAGTCCACCGCCCATGCAAAAATCCGGATAAGCCACATAAAAAAAATCGTGCATAAATAAGATATTTTATACATTACGTAATTATTTCTTGTAATAAATATTTTATATAATAAATATAAAATATTTATTTTATTTTACCAAAATTCATAATATGATTTATGAATAATATTAATACCTTTTTCGGTATTTTATTTGATAAATTTTGTACACGCATAACGCCATGCATGTAATTATATGAGGTAATTTACACCTCCAAAAATCATAAAATAATTCATAGAACATATAAAAATTATTTTTCATAATTTTTCAATCCGTTACTTGGACAACATGTTACATTAACATGTTCACGTTTCTGAAATATTATCTTTCATAAACGTCATAATAATTCCATTATACATAAATATAATTTTTAATAACTTAGAACATCCCTCTTTCTTATTTATTGTTTAATTTCTTTAATATTTACAATAATTTCTTTATATATATAAATTATATATAACTTAATATTATATAATTTATATATTTACATTTTCCCTTTCTTAAATAATTCTTAATTTCCTCAAACCTTATTCCATTTAATCACCTTATATAAATTACATAATTATTCTTATATAATTTATATAATTATTATTTTCTTCATAACTTATTTTAATTCCCTTATATAAATTATATAATTAATTATTATATAATTTATATAATTACTTTTCCTTTTCCATTAATTTTTAAACTTCTTCCAAAATTCCTGATAAAATCTAAAATCAATCATTACAATTTTTATCAACTCTCTCATTCACTTTTTATTTAAATTTGGATTAATTTAATTATTAATCCCTTTAATTTTTCATAATTAATAACATTTATAATTATAACAATTAAGCATAAACACATATATACATATATAATTCATATTTCTTACATTTCCATATAACCTCATTTAAAACATAATTTCCGCACTTCCATAATAATTTAATTGTACAATTTATTGTACAATTACCTCAAATTTCTCTTATTCTTAATAAATTGTTTTAAAACAATTTATTTATTTTTTAATTACTTTAATTCAATACCATTCATCATAATCTCTGCACATATTTAATTTACTAAATAAAATCTCATCTCATACATTAAATCACATAAAACAGTAATTAACTTAACAATCTTGATAATTTTATCAATTAAATTCTCATTTAATATTATTAAAGAAATCCTGGAAATTCGGATCCTCACAAAAAACGACGTCGTTTTTGGCACGCGGAACGGGGAGCCGCGCATTGCGCGGAGGAATTTCTGGAACAGCTGGGAAACGACGTCGTTTTGGACGTCGGCAGAAACAGTCGCCGCACATGGCGCGAGCGACCGGCACGGCTGGAAATTACCAGCGTGCCCCTGGTCTTCTTAGATAATTCCGAACGTGCCCTGGTCCTCGGTCAATTACGGAAATGCCCTGGCCAATTCCATGAATACCGAGCGTGTCCCTAACGTTGCGGTAATTACAGAAATGCCCTCAGCCTTTCCAGAAAATGTCGAATGGGTCCCTAGGGCGCGCAAAATTACGGATAAGCCCCTGAGCTTTTCTTTTAATGCCAATTTTGTCCCATTGACTGCGGAAAATTACATAAATGCCCTCAGAAAGTGTTTTTAATTAAAATAAATGTTTAAAATTGTTTAAAAATCATAGAAAATTATAGAAAAATACTAAAAATATAGAAATGATATTTGGGCATTAAATTTAATATTTTTGTAAAAATATTAAATATTGGAGATTAATATTTAAATATTTTAAATATTAATCTAATGAGTTTAAATGTTAGAAAATGAATAAATGAAAATCCGGACAACTGATTATGTTAAATTTTATCCAATGAGTCGGGTTGTCCGTAATGAAGGCATAAAATATTAAGTTAAATAAATATATTAAGAAATGAGGTTAATATAATTGGCTATATAAATTAATAATTGGCCTAGAGATGATATTAATTAATTAAATTAATATCATAAGAGGATAAATAATTATTATTTGATTATTTTATGATCATAGGTTGATCGAGTTAAGGGTTTGAGCTAACAATTTAAATAACTGGACGCCAGGCAAGTTCTTCAGTCCCTTTTATGTTAAATGTTGGACTATATGATATGTAATTCTTGTTTTAAATGCATATAAATTATGTGTTATGTGATACGTGTTTATTATGACCACAATGTGTTCTTTGTGCAACGGTATGAGATATATTGCTATATTTGAAGCACAAGCACATGATATATGACACACACTAAGCATATTAAGGTATGTGTTACGTGAAATTTTAAACTGTTGAACTTGTTGAGCCGTTGTGCTCATTACTTGCTTAAAATAAACTTTTGCAGGTAAACAAATGAGTTTCAGAAATATCATATTGTGCTAAAGATAAATTATCTAGAAGGTTGGATGCGTAACTGTTATAATTTCGATGTCATGATTCAATGTGGGTGAATTGGTAAAATTTATGTGAATGTATTGTATCTATTTACAAATTTGTCTGGATAGGACGAATAGAGTTACAGGGCGAACTATGATTGTTTAAGATGATTGTTACGATAAAGATTTATTAAATGGTCTAATTGTGAATTACGATTGAACGAACAAATGTGAAGATATAATCATTATTAAATTTTAAATGTTGAACAGTATGATGTTTGTAAAGAAGGAAAAAGTTAAGGTTGCGATCCAGGGACTAGGATCCAGAATGTAAGGATTTTAAATATTCAAATATCTTAATACAACGATTGAATCGAGAAAAAAAAAATTTATATGAGAATTTTGGTGATTGATAATTTTAAAATCAATTAATGGATCAATTAAGGTGATTAAAGATTTATTAACGAACCGAAATTTGGACGTAAGGAATATAATGTTAAACAAATATGAAAGTTAAGGTAATAAATTGGATCGAATTTCGGGGTCGTTACAGTTGGTATCAGAGCCAGAGGTTATAAACCGTAGGTAAATGATACCTTAGGCTATAACCTAGCGTAAGAAAAAGTACGGTTAGTTGAGTGTTCTGAAAACTCAAGCGTATGGTAAACTCGTGACTCATGATTATATGGTGAAGCCCCTTTAGCGAATGGGCGACTATGGCCTGACTAGGACAAGCTCTCCAACCATATGATTATGGTAAGTTCCTGAGTCCAAATACGTGATAAGTTTGATGAACATGGGGGAAATTAAGATAGAAAGATGTAAGTTAAGAAATACGGATCTCAGATATTGGCTAATGTAAAGAAAATATGGAAGATATAAGATTATAAGGAAGAGATAAAGATGTTAAGAAAGATTTGAATGAAACGAATTAAGAAAAATTTATAAGTTCAATTAAGAACATAATTGAAAGAGAATATCTGAAATGATTCAAAGGTGAATCTCAAAGAAAATCAGGGGACACCTGATTTAAGCAATAAATAAGACAAGGTAATCCAAAACGTATAGGAAGAGATCATAATAATATGATCAAGAACAGCGAGAGGATCGTACTACGATACAATCACAAGATAAGAGAAGCGAGAAAGGAATGGATTGTAAAGCAAGGTCATGATGGGATCAAGTGAGAATGTGAAATAATAGAAAGACCTGTTCACGGTCAACAAGGTATAGCTTGATGCTATAAAGAGATATGGTACTATAAAATAGTACAAGAAGAATTCAGAGAATGATGAGACATGAATGACAGAAAGGTTATGATAAAGGGGTAGAAAGCTTGAGTACGAAATTTCAATTGAGGACTCATGTGGTGACTGAGTTGCACAATCCTTTGTATGGGCGGAGGATCTGTGTTTACTTAGTTACTATGTGATAATCATTGAAATGTTAGAGTCGCGCTAGTGGTTCTGATAAATAGATAATATTAAGTTTATGCACGAGTTCTTAAAACTCATGCATATGGTAAGTCCATGACTCATATTGGTATGGTATGTTTTGAGCCCCTCAGCATATGGATAGTCTTTGATTTGTTCTCAGACTACATATTGCTAGGACAAGCTTTTAAAACTCATATTCTTGTGGTAAGTTCCTGGACTCATAATATGTGGCAAGTTTGATGAACTATACGGGGGTATAGAAAAGTTGGAGTAGATAGAAATTTTAATATGATAAATGAAAATAGTCCTAGCAATGAATAATATAATTAAGTGAAAGAAACGAAGGTGGCAGGTGTGTTAAAATGTTAGGGAATTTAGGATATTCCCACTCTTCTAGCTTTGCTAGATTTCGAAAATTTTGGCCTCAAGTTGTTTTGGCACGTGTGTGCTTTGAAAAATATAAATGAAATTTTTAAGCGATTTAAAAAGTGTCTATGCTACTTGTATCAGCTAGACAAAAATATTTTTACATCAAAATGTATTTCAAAAGAATCAACCACGCACCTTTTAGCCCGGTGCAGATGTGATGAATGACGGAATGCTCAAGGTGTTGTTGAGGCGGTGCGGTACTATTTCGTTATAAGATGATTCAACACCATAAAGTATGATTTATGGTGCAGGAATTATTAACGACGGAATTCTCAACGGGCTGTCAAAATGACACGGTAACATGAAGTCATAAATGATTTTGATTTTTGAAGGTATGTCAGAACTATAAGTCTTTGCCATTTGACTCGACTAGACGTTTTGAAAAGTTTTGACATGATGAATGTTTTAAAGAAAAAAATCTGCGGATTATAAATTGTTAAAAGTTAGTCTATGCTAATTGATCTAGCTAGACAAGCGTTGAAGAAATACAAGTCTAAGCTATTTGGTTCAGCTAGACAAATTTTGAAAAATATTTATTGAATTCATAATTCTTTGAAAGTTATAACCAATCAAAGTACTTTTGAATGAATCCTAAGGCTGAGATGAACAAAAAGATTAAGAATATTGCAGGTTGATCGAATGGTCACCTGGCATAGCAAGACACAGGCATTGCAGACTAATCATCTGGCATGCCAATGTATGGTGAAACATCCATCACTTTAATGACAGATTGATCCACTGTCAGGGTTTGCAGTATGAAGTACTCGGGGAGCGAAGTACTGTAAACCGGGATAAATGTTCATTCAGCATATCATGAAAGTTTTTCCAAAATAAAAATTTTGAATTCCTCTATTCTTATGAAGATTGGATGGTAGGATGGGGTAGTATTTTCTAATTGTGAGGAATAATGAAAGTATAAATTGTGAAGTAAAGAAATTATGAAAGATGATGGATTAGAAAATTGCAATGTGCAATGATCAAAAGAAAGAAAGAAAGATATGTGGAATAAATGCAAAGAAAATGTGCATATTTTAAATGAATGAAATGTCAATCTATAGAAATTTCGAGGACGAAATTTTTTAAGGAGGGGTGAATGTGATACCCCAGAAGTTTAAAATAAATTCAAATAAGAATTATGATGAATTAAGTAAAGATTAATATTTAAAGCCTAGTATTGAATAATGAAGGTATTACGGAATGATTTATGAAATGTGAAGAAGAATTATATGAACTAAAAAGAGAATGATGAATATGCAGGGTATAAATGATGTGCATGAAAGAGTATGAAATAAGTGGATTGAGTATGTGAGGATCCGAATTTCAGGATTCCTTAAATAATATCAAATAAGAATTAATTGATAAAAATATCAAGGTTGTTTAAGTTAATTATTATTTAAAGTGTTTGAAGGGATTTAATTAGTAAATTAAATTTGTACAAAGATGGTGATGAATTATGTGAATTTAAAATAATTGAAAAGTAAATAAATTGTGTAAATACAATTTATGAAGAATAAAAGAAATTTCAGGTAATTGTACAATAAATGGTACAATTTAATTATTGTGGAAGTACAGAAATTATGTTTTAAATAAGGTTATGTGATAATGTAAATGCATGAATTAAATATGTATATATTTATATATGTACATTTGTATATAAATATGTATGTTATGTTTAATTAATAATTATAAATGTTATTAATGAAAATTAAAGGGATTAATAATTAAATTAATCCAAATTTAAATAAAAAGTGAATGAGAGAGTTGGTAAAAGTTGAAATTATTGAATTTTAGATTTTATCAAGAATTTTGGGAAGAAATTTAGAAATTAATTGAGAAGGAAAGGTAATTATATAAATTATATAATAATAATTATATAATTTATATAAGGAAATTAAAATAAGGTATGAAGAAAATAATAATTATATAAATTATATAATAATAATTATGTAATTTATATAAGGTGATTAAATAGAATAATTATGGAAGAATTTAAGAAAGGAGAATGTAAATATATAAATTATATAATATTAAATTATATAATTTATATATAAAGAAATTAATATGAATATTAAAGAAATTGAATAATAAATAAGAAAAAGGAATGTTTTAAGTTATTAAAAATTATGTTTATGCATAATTAAATTATTATGACGTTTATGAAGAATAATATTTCGGAAACGTGAACATGTTAATGTAACATGTTGTCCAAGTAACGAAGTGAAAAATTATGAAAAATAATTTTTATATGTCCTATGAATTATTTTATGATTTTTGGAGGTATAAATTACCTCATATAATTACATGCATGGCGTTATGCATGTACAAAATTTGTCGAGTAAAGTACCCAAAAGAGGTATTAAAATTATTTATAAATTATATTATGATTTTTGGCGAATTAAAATAAATATTTTATATATATTATATAAAATATTTATTACCCGAAATAATTACATAATGTATTAAATAATTAATTATGCATGAGTTGTGACTTATCCGAAAAGTGGGTAGAAGCTAGCTAAGTCGGTTGTGAGGGAAGGCGGTGGACTTCTTGTTATTCTCCAAAATGATTAGTTGCTTTGTATTTAAAAAGAAAAAGAAATAAAGAAAAGAGAAAGAAAGAAACAAAAACACACACACACACACTATACAAGCATATCTCTCTCTCTTTTCATGCCACCGAAGCCACCTCCACTTCCAACCGGAAAACACCAACACCGCCAAAGAGAGAAAGTATTTGGTGCATAAAAGGGAGATTCTCAAGCTTGAATAAAGGATGTTCAAACCTTAAAAAGGTATAAAACATATTTATTGGTTTATTTTATTAAGTTATAATGTTAATTTATTTTTGTGAAAAAAGTTAGTGAATAATTAGAATAATTAGTAAATACTTAAGATGATTGTTGTTTATCATTTTTGGAGGTATATATGTGGATTATATGATGTTTAGAATAATTATTGTGGGAAAAATTGGATCAAAACATGAAATTTTGGAATTTAAGATGAACAGTCACGGCAGTAGCTATTCTGTGCAGTTCGGTGCAGAATTTGGAAAAATTTTCTTCTACAAAGTTGTAGAGAATTAAATTTTGTGTGGAATGGACTTAAATTTTGTAATTTTATGATAAACGAGCTAATTTCTATGAATTTCGGAAGAATTAGCAGTAGTATAACGTGAATCTGTCCGGAGTCTGTTCATTTCAGTGTAGAATCTGGAAAAAGTTTCTTCTACGAAGTTGTAGAGAATTAAATTTCGTGTGGAATGGACTTAAGATTCATAATTTTCGGATAAACGTGCTAATTACTGTGAATTTCGGAAGTTTCAGTGCATTAAAATTAAAATTTAATTACTGAAAATATTTTTGTGCTAAAATTTGTTCTGGACAGCATTACTGTTATATTATTCCAGAATTTGTTAAAAATTTTGGTAATTTATTGAAGAGTATAGTATTTATTGTATTTTTAAGGCTATTTAAAGTTAATTTAAAAATAGTGGAAATTCATAGAAAATTCTATGAATGTTAGAAAATTATGAAACTTGGTGAAAAATCTTATAATAATATAAGATAAATATGGATGGTGTTTGGAGGATATAAAAGTATGTTGTATTATTATTTCTATTTTAAAGCTATTAAATAATAGTTTTATAAATAGAAATAATTACAGAAAATTGTCGGATAATTCGAAAAAAATAAAAAAAAAAATGGGTTGAAAAGTCCAGAATAATATTTTGGAGACTTTGAAAGGTTTATTAGACTCGTGAGATGTTATGGATCGTGTGTTGACTGACTAGTGAACGTAAACGATTAAGTAACGAAAAAGTTACGATAAATGCAACGTTGTTAAAGTTTAGTAGAATAATTTAGAAGAATATTATTTCTCGAACAAGATTATTAATTGTGATATAACCTGAGTTTGATATATAGGTTATGTGATGAATGATAAAGATCACAGAAATGTTAATTGACGAACAAGGCTATACGTGGGATGTTTGTAAGTATTACGTAATGAACGCAAATCCAGGCAAGTTCTTCAGTCCTTAAATGTTAAATGTTGACTGTTATGATATGTAATTCTTGTTTTAATTGCATAAAAATTATGTGCTATGTGATACGTGATTAATATGACCACAATGTGTAATTTGTGCAACGATATGAACATATATGAGATATATTATTAGGGTAGAAGCACAAGCACATGATGTATGACACACACCGAGCATGTTAAGGTATGTGCTATGTGAAGCATGAACTGTTGAACTTGCTGAGCCGTTGTGCTCATTATTTGCTCAATAACATTTTTGCAGGAAAGAAATGACATTCAAGAATATTGGATTTTGTTAAAGATGAATTGCCTAGAAGGTAGAAAATGTGATTGTTATATTGTTAATAATATAATTCAATGTGAGAAATTTGTTTATTTACTTTGATGAATTGTATGTATATATAAGTTGAATCTGGATATGATAAAAGTTCAATTATTAACTGTGATTGGTCAGTATAATTGTTACGGTAGAAATTATTATATGTTTGATTACGAATGACGCAACAAGAAATATTTGTATGAAAATAAATAACAGTAAATTTTAAATGATGAGTTTTATGATACGTGTAAAAGAAAGAAAAAGTTAAGGTTGCGATCCAGGGACTAGGATCGAAAGGTAAAGATTTTAAACATTCAAATGTTTTAATACAATGATTAAGTTGAGAAAAAGAAAAAAAAATTATATCGAAAAATTCAGTAATTGATCAGTTAATGGCTTAAAGTAGGTAAGCAAAGATTTATTAACGGACCAAAATTTGGACGTAATGAAAATAATGTTTATTAAATATAAGATTTAAGGGAATAAAGTGAGTCGAATTTCGGGGTCGTTACAGAGTAAGGGTAAATGCGATTATGGAAAAGAAAATTTTCAGAGAATGAGAAGTTATTTTGATAAGTGCATTAAGAATTATGAAATGTAATATTGCAGAGGAATTATGAATTGAGTTAAGAATTGAATATTCTAACAGTTATGACCATTATGGGGTTATCCATGTGAGTTATAGAAATTAACGAGGTAAGATATGTTTATTATGGAAATAGTTATTATTCATCAAGATAAAAGTATGACAAGGTGCTATAAATGAAATTCGTATAAATATTACGGCAATTATGATTCCGAGGACGGAATCCTGTTAAGGGGGGAAGAATGTGAGAATCCGAATTTTCAAGATTTCTTTAATAATATTAAATGAGAATTTAATTGATAAAATTATCAAGATTGTTTAAATTAATTATTATTTTATGTGATTTAAGGTATGTGATGAGATTTAATTCGTAAATTAAATCTGTACAGAGATTATGATAAAGTATGTTGAATTAAAATAATTGAAAAGTAAATAAATTGTTTAAAAATAATTTATGAGAAATGAAAGAATTTTAGGTAATTGTACAATAAATTGTACAATTAAATTATTATGAAAATGCAGAAATTATGATTTAATTGGGGTTACGTGATAATGTGAAATATATTAAATTAGATATGTATATATATACATTTGTATATATATAAATATATATGTTTAAGTGATAATTATAAATGTTATTAATTATGTAAATTAAGGGATTAATAATTAAATTAATCCAATTTTAAATGAAAAGCGAATGAGGAAGTTAATAAAGTTGTAATTATGGATTTTAAATTTAATTAAGATTTATGGTGGAAATTTAGAAATTAATTGAGAAGGAAAGGTAATTATATAAATTATATAATAATAATTATATAATTTATATAAGGAAATTAAAATAAGGTATGAAGAAAATAATAATTATATAAATTATATAAGAATAATTATGTAATTTATATAAGGTGATTAAATGGAATAAAGTTGGAGGAAATTAAGAAATTATTTAAAAGGAGAATGTAATTATATAAATTATATAATATTAAATTATATAATTTATATATAAAGAAATTAATATGAATATTAAAGAAATTGAATAATAAATTAGAAATAGGAATGTTTTAAGTTATTAAAAATTATATTTATGAATAATGAAATTATTATGACTTTTATTAAGGATAATATTTTAGAAACGTGAACATGTTAATGTAACATGTTGTTCAAGAAATGAAGTGAAAAATTATGGAAAATAATTTTTATAAGTGATATGAATTATTTTATGATTTTTGGAGGTATAAATTACCTCATATAATTATATGCATGACGTTATGCGTGTACAAAATTTGTCGAGAAAAGTACCCAAAAGAGGTATTAATATTATTTATAAATCATATTATGATTTTTAGTGAATTAAAATAAATATTTTATATACATTATATAAAATATTTATTACACATTATAATTATGTAATGTATTAGAAAATTAAATTGCATGCATGATTTTTTTCGTAGAACTTTCGAGAGAGAGGATTAGCCGGTTGCTAAGTCGGTGGAGTGATTTTTTATTTCAAGAATTTTAAGCAACTTGGGTTATAAAAAGGAAAAAGAAAGAAACAAGAAAAGAAAAAGAAAGAAAAGCTAAAACAAGCAAAACTCTCTCATTTTTCTTCCACCACCACCCTCCACCGCTCAACACCATAGCCACCACCAAGAAAGAGAAAGTTTTGTGCCATCAAGGAAGGAGTACAAGCTTCAAGAAAGGATTTTTAGAAGGTATAAATTAAGTTATTTCATTCAATTATGTATTTATGAGGATAAATTTATTTTGTGGAAAATTAGAAATTTATTAAGATAATTATTCCTAATAATTTTAGGATGTATATCTATTAATTTCATGATTTTTGGAATGATTTTGTGGTGAAAAAGTGAGCTAAAATGGTGAATTTTTGTGATAAGTTGATACACTGTTCGGCTGGAGAAAGAAGGAGGAATCGGGAACTGTCCGCGCATTGCGCGAAAGTTCAGTAGCGCGGGCCAAAAACGACGTCGTTTTTGGCACGCGGAAGGGGGAGCCGCGCATTGCGCGGAGGAATTTCTGGAACAGCTGGGAAACGACGTCGTTTTGGACGTCGGCAGAAACAGTCGCCGCGCATGGCGCGAGCGACCGGCACGGCTGGAAATTACCAGCGTGCCCCTGGTCTTCTTAGATAATACCGAACGTGCCCTGGTCCTCGGTCAATTACGGAAATGCCCTGGCCAATTCCATTAATACCGAGCGTGTCCCTAACGTTGCGGTAATTACAGAAATGCCCTCAGCCTTTCCAGAAAATGCCGAATGGGTCCCTAGGGCGCGCAAAATTACGGATAAGCCCCTGAGCTTTTCTGTTAATGCCAATTTTGTCCCATTGACTGCGGAAAATTACATAAATGCCCTCAGAAAGTGTTTTTAATTAAAATAAATGTTTAAAAATTGTTTAAAAATCATAGAAAATTATAGAAAAATACTAAAAATATAGAAATGATATTTGGGCATTAAATTTAATATTTTTGTAAAAATATTAAATATTGGAGATTAATATTTAAATATTTTAAATATTAATCTAATGAGTTTAAATGTTAGAAAATGAATAAATGAAAATCCGGACAACTGATTATGTTAAATTTTATCCAATGAACCGGGTTGTCCGTAATGAAGGCATTAAATATTAAGTTAAATAAATATATTAAGAAATGAGGTTAATATAATTGGCTATATAAATTAATAATTGGCCTAGAGATGATATTAATTAATTAAATTAATATCATAAGAGGATAAATAATTATTATTTGATTATTTTATGATCATAGGTTGATCGAGTTAAGGGTTTGAGCTAATAATTTAAATAACTGGACGCCAGACAAGTTCTTCAGTCCCTTTTATGTTAAATGTTGGACTGTATGATATGTAATTCTTGTTTTAAATGCATATAAATTATGTGCTATGTGATACGTGTTTATTATGACCACAATGTGTTCTTTGTGCAACGGTATGAGATATATTGCTATATTTGAAGCACAATCACATGATATATGACACACACTAAGCATATTAAGGTATGTGTTACGTGAAATTTTAAACTGTTGAACTTGTTGAGCCGTTGTGCTCATTACTTGCTTAAAATAAACTTTTGCAGGTAAACAAATGAGTTTCAGAAATATCAGATTGTGCTAAAGATAAATTATCTAGAAGGTTGGATACGTAACTGTTATAATTTCGATGTCATGATTCAATGTGGGTGAATTGGTAAAATTTATGTGAATGTATTGTATCTATTTACAAATTTGTCTGGATAGGACGAATAGAGTTACAGGGCGAACTATGATTGTTTAAGATGATTGTTACGATAAAGATTTATTAAATGGTCTAATTGTGAATTACGATTGAACGAACAAATGTGAAGATATAATCATTATTAAATTTTAAATGTTGAACAGTATGATGTTTGTAAAGAAGGAAAAAGTTAATGTTGCGATCCAGGGACTAGGATCCAGAATGTAAGGATTTTAAATATTCAAATATCTTAATACAAGGATTGAATCTAGAAAAAAAAAATTATATGAGAATTTTGGTGATTGATAATTTTAAAATCAATTAATGGATCAATTAAGGTGATTAAAGATTTATTAACGAACCGAAATTTGGACGTAAGGAATATAATGTTAAACAAATATGAAAGTTAAGGTAATAAATTGGATCGAATTTCGGGGTCGTTACAGCCGCCACGCCATGCGTAGAGAGAGAAAGAGGAGAGACAGCCACCATGCCACGCGAAGCCGCTTTTTCCTTATTACCGCTGGTGCGTCGACGCCACGCGCCTGATGCAAATTAACTGGCCGCGCATTGCGCGAACTGCTTTGCCTTTCCCTAGCCAAAAACGGCGTCATTTCGTTTCTCGCCTGCTTATCCATTTCCGCGCATTGCGCGCGCGCCGATTTTTCGAAAATTACAGAATTGCCCTCAAAGTTTAATTTTCCTACAAAAATAAATATAAATTAATTAAAAATAAATAAAAATAATATAAAAATAATAAAAATAATAAAAACACATAATAATTAATAAAACCCCTAAAACACTAAAAATAAATAAAAACACATAAATAAAAAGAAATATAAAATTACTATAAAATTACCTAAATTAACATAAATTAACTAAAACTCTATAAAACCTATTAAACCAAAATAAGCTAAATAATTAAACATTTAAGCACACAATAAATATAAAAACTAAGTATTGGGGAATAAAAATATCGTATAATTTAGCCCTATCACCAACTACTCTGATACCAACTGTAACGCCCCGAGATCCCACCTTCCTTAATTCTATCCATTTATCTCTGGATATCATAACCATTAACTTTAAATCCATATTAACCGAAATCTCGTTCGTCAAAAGTTAACCTTTAATCTTTGAAACCTTTCAGCTGACCATAATGCAGTCCATATATTTTTTTTTTCTTCAAAACTTTATCTTATTTTCCTTACATGTCTCAGGATCGCAACGTTAACTTACCTTTCATTAAACTTAGGTCAAACATTTATAAATTGTGACCTATTCTATTACATTTTATAAACAAATAAATATATTCATGATTTACATAACCTATAATTAAAATTTTGCCGTGACCTATTCATAAATGGCCTGATTTACATATACCTGTTCCTGTACATGCTCATGTTCATATATACCTGCATACATATTTTTGTATCATACATATTCCTGTTTATATACATTTATCTTATCCTTTTTGCAACATTTCTCGGAACACTTTACAGTCACTACTATCATTATGGATTACAAAACCATATAACTTTTTCACTACTATCATTATGGATTACAAAACCATATAACTTTTTCACTACTATCATTATGGATTACAAAACCATATAACTTTTCCATCCCTTCATCAAATAATACAATACATACAATTCTATCTCTATAGATTTACAACATCTCTTTACATACACATTTCACATATAACAACTTTGTTCATGCCTATTTCATGCATTCAATACTCTATACCTTAGCTACACCGGAATCCTCCGGTCTTCTCGTAATTCACCTAAAATGTTAGTTCATGGTAAGGGTGAGCACATAGGCTCAGCAAGTAATTCAAATAACACCTTTCATGCTTACAGTTTATAATATGCGCCATGCATCTCTACTGTATCATGTTATACATGAATGCCACGTAATTCACTTAATAGTTAAATCACATAGTTGCACGTAGGGCACATTTCAGATCTTTTACTACTACACAGTTCGCATAGAACAATAGCACCTTATAGTCTGAACACTTGCCTGGTTTGCATTTATTTACTTAACCTTTGTTGCCTCGTTTGGCTTTGTTATCCGTCATTTTGTTGGTTTGCTACTTCGAGCGCTATCTTTAAACATACAATCTATAGTCATCATTATAGGATCATAACTTAATATAACTTAACAAACTTAACTCATAATTACATGACCATTCATCTTTAATCATTTCACATTTGATGTATTACACCTTATATAGGTTAATAATACATCCTAGCTTGCTTCCGACCTTTTTCACAACCTTAAACATACTTTGTCTTAGCTTTAGGCATGTTATATTATGCCATTCATGATCTCATTATTCCACAACACCCTTTTCATAGTCTATTATTATCAATCTAGGGTTTATATAATATATCTCTATCATTTAGTATCAAAACATTTTATTTTGGGTCAAAAATAACATTTTTCTAAACTCTGCTATACGTGGCCCCAGCCGTGACCTCTCAGCCAAATCTAGCCCCGGCCGTGGTTTGCCCACAAAAATCTGGCCCCGGCCGTGGCCCAGAAATCTGAAATTTTGATTTTCTCTCATGCTTTGCTGATTTTTAATTCTTTAACCATACATCCAATTGACACCAAATTTGGTAAACATGTATACCTCATACCATAGAATTTTATAAAATTTTCTCTTGCCTCATTTGGCTCTTTAAAATTAGAGATACATTTTCCCATATGAGGGTTGTTCAACTAACTTTTAAACATAGAATTTTTCAGAACTTCAAAAATTCAACTTTTGCAACTTTATGAAGGTACCTGTCAAGATCTTAGATAAGAAGGAGCAGATTCTACGCTCAAAGGTTATACCTCAAATTAAGATTTTATGAAGGAACCAAGATACTGAAAAAATGACCTGAGAGCTAGAATCTAAAATAAAATCTAAGTATCATTACCTCTTCGAAATTTCAGGTATGTTAATTTCGGGAACGAAATTTCATAATGAGGGGAGGTTGTAAGACCCCAAATTTTATGAAATACAAATTTAATTTTTCTTTATATATTTTCTTCTAAAACGGTACTTGAATAAATTGACAAAAGTTAAAATAAAAAAAAAATATTTATACAAATTTATCTTGTCGTAGAATATTCGGTTGTTACGACTGTGCCGAAATAATCAAACATTGGTGGACCCCACAACGAAATATTATTGGATATAAAAAATGACATAAGTAACATTTTTAAATAAAAATAGTCAACGGTACTATCACTTTTAACTGTTAAAATACCCATTGATAAATGAATAATATATGGTATTGCACAGTAACATACTGTATTGCACAGTAGCACATGGTATTGCACAGTGTTTCATATTATTGAACTGATAAAGTGCCTATTATACAATATTGATTTGATTAATCCAATAATTGTCACATGTACAATAATTCATATTATTGAACTGATAATTTTCACAGTAATACATACACAGTAATTCACATTACTAAATTAATAATTATCATTACACAATAATGTGCTTTTTCTTTTATTTATTTTTTGCATTATTATTATCACTATTATGATATTGATTTAACTGTTGTATTCCATTATTAGTAGATATTTTTGCTTGTATTGTGAATATCTAACTTAGAAAGTCAATTACACTGCATTTACAATAATTGGTCATAATAATGAATAATTATTGAATAATTGAATTGATAAAGTTATTTATTTTATTATAATAAACTATATAAAGTTATTTATTTTAAATAAATTATGTAAAGTAAATTATTTTATTATGATATATTATATAAAGTTAACTGATTTATATATAAAGTTACTTGTTATATATATAAACTTAGTTGTTTTATATATAAATTTAGTTTTGTTTTATATATAAAGTTAATTATTTTATTAAATGAATGGTATAGATTAAAGAAAATCTGAAATGAATGGTATACATTAAAAATAATGGAATAATTATAGAATTTAAAATTAATGGTGTAAATTAATGATAATCTTTTAATGAATAGTTTAAATTAAAGAAATCTTAAAAGATGAAATATATGGTATGGATTAGACATTATCTTTAAATATACGGTTTGAATTAAATAAGGAAATCTTGGATTATGATGGGGAAAAAAATTGTTATAAATAGAGGTCTTAACTTAAGAAATTTTTATAATTTTTCTTACTTATTCTTTCTTTCACTCTCTAAAATATTACTTTGTATAAGTTTTCTTTGTGTGTACTTAAGCTATCGAGAGTATTTGTGAAGATCAGTAAGAGTATAAGTATTGTTCAAGTAAGTTTTTTCATAATAGTTAGTCAAGTAACCACATACATCACATGATGTTTATAAATCTTATTTTAGAAGAATCCTTTAGAAGATTCATTTTGAAAAATTTCCCTTGAAGATTCTTTTGAAATAATATTTTCACAAACTATTTTGAAGTTTATTATACTTTATTCTGTACAATACACAAATTTTTACAATGAAATCGCTTTTGATGATTTCATACAAATTGGTATACACCATGAAATTATATGTGGTAGTTACTAATTAAATTATAAATATACAAGTTCATCAACTTCATTTAAATAAATATCCAGTCACGTGTTAAGGTAAGAGATATCATTTTCTTTCATATTAAACTTACTCTGGTAAGTATTATTCGGTAAAACTTCCTAAAATGATTATATGCTCCTTAATAGTTTGCGTTTCATTTAATATCATTTCACATGAACCTTCCTATTTATTTGAACATTTATATTGAACTTTAACCGTTATTTTGAACTGTGGATCTCGAATATCATTCTTGAATTTAAGTTCACATCATGTTGATAATTTGTACATTATTTGACTAAGGACAAAGTATTATGTTATTATATTCATCATTTATATCTCTGTTATTATTCTAATCATCAAGAATCAAGTTATTGTGAATATCTGTGGCCTGGGGCACAAATGATAAGATAAAGATGATATAATTGTTGTTTTCTTTTAAAACACGTGGTAAATATTCTTTTTGGCTTGGGAAAACGAAAAAATATTGTTGGTATAATCATGACCAGTGGTATTTCAACTGATAAAAGTTGATAAGATTTTTATGAAAAAGAGAAGCTAGTGGATATCATAGTCTACATGATTCTTCTAATGGATTGTTCATTCCACTGCTACTGTTGATCTTAAAGTTGTTGTTTGTTATATTCAATTAAGAACCCAACTGTTGAATGCTAATGATAATTTATTCATTGTTATCTTAGTCATGATATTTCTTTACTGGGTTATTTGAGCTCACCCTTTCGTTTATTTCATTGTGCTTTAGGAAATGAGAGAGTGGCTTGGTTTAGTAGGGGAATGGAGTGAAGGTCCGAGAGATAGTTATAGTAGTCTTCACATGTTGTATTTAGTATGAAAATAATAGTGAAAACTTAGTTATGTATTATTGACCTCTGTATTTTTGTACTATGTACTATTTTGTAATAGATACCGTATATTTTTTGCGTCTCAAATTAGGCCGTGTAGACCCAAATTTGGGGGCATCATAATTTTTTTTTTATAATCATAGGATCACTAATGTGGGGTTAATGGATCTAGATAGATTAGTACATACTATGCTTGCTCTTTTGAAAAGGATAATTGATCTCATAATCATTTGTATGGAGACACTAAAACAAGTAGGTAGACATGAATCGCTTGAAAGAACACCTACTAAAGTTTTACTTGCTTGTCAATAGGAATTCCTAAAGTGATAGTAGTATATGTGATCCTTGGATTTAGGATCTGAAAGTATTATGCACACAAACCAATCATATTAGATGTGATATAACATATACTTTATAATTTTATTCTTTTATTAATGAAAGTTTATTTATACAAAGATATTTTCTTTATCCATATTTAAATGATGATATAAATTATGATAAATCCATAGTTTTTGAGCAATGTTTTTAGAATCATGATGATGATCATGCTAATAAGATCTAAATTCAAGATAGCTAAAAAATTAAAATTGTCCCTAATCGTAGGATCACTAAAAAGGGAATTAGTGAATTCAGATAGATTAGTACATACTATGCTAGCTCTTATAAAGAGGATGATTGACCTCATAATCATTTGTGTAGAGACAATAAAGCAAGTATGTAGGTGTATATTAGAGAATAAGTTCACTGAACATGACTCGCTAAAGGAATGCTTAATGGAGTTTTACTCGGCTGTCAATAGGAATTCCTAATGTGATAGTAGTACAAGTGATCCTTGGACTCGAGATTATCATGATATCTTGTGTACGATAAGTTATACTTTGACATATCCCTTAAGACCTTTAAGGTATATCAAAGAGTATGCTTGAGTATAATAAGTTGTACATGGAGATAGGTGTTGTCTGATTTATATATATGGAATTCACACGCAAGTATACGCGATCAATCAAGTAATATAGTAGAAATAAGGATGTCGAACCCACGAGGAACAAGTAATAAAAATTATGCTAACTATTAAATTTATTTTAATTCAATTCTAATTAAACTTTAGCAACTTTGGATTATAAACTACTTAATAATTGAAATTGAATTTAAACTAACTAACTAACTAACTAATGAGAATTATTTATCAGATAATAAAGAGCTTTAATATTACAATTTTCCCGTTGGATCACAATAATATCATTATCTTAAATCCAATTACTTAATCATATGGATTGTTAACTGAGATCACTTATCTATTTACTAATCTCGTTCGATAATTAATAAAAAGATCTATTCCAATTTATAATGCTATAATTCTATGCAAAATTCATTGAAACAGACTCATTAAGATTAAACTCTCAACATGTTACGTGTGGTCTATAGGTATTCGCATCCTATATACTATCATGATACTCTTCTGATGAAGAACAAACAAAGTCACACGTTATTATACCCAGATCTATTCCTAGATTTTCTTTTTCAATTCCATCTAAGAACTCACATAACTGTTGATCAGACAATTATAATTCACGCACAAGATATAACAACCAATCCAAGAATTGATCAAATAATTGAAACTAAGATAAATTAATTAAAGTTCAACCAACGGTTCCATTGTAATCCTAAAGAAGAATTTAGTTACACATCGTCATGAAAAACATAATCAAATTAATAGAGAAATTCATCACAATTCAGAAGATGAAGAAAAAAGAATTAGAGAAAACTCTGTTGAACTCTCTCGCTTCCTTAATCTTCACTATTGTGTTCTTGTCTTCCAAATCCTTCCAATAGCTATCAATCCGTCTCCTCCTATCCTTGCTTTTCTTTCTTTTTTTCTTTTATTACGCTCCCTTTATGACTGCATTAACGTCCTAGAATCCTTCTTTAACTCAACTGCAACACCTAACTTCCAATGCAGACTCGGATTGCTCGTCGCAGTTTTGGCCAACTGAACTCGCCGACCTGCAACCCGGCGCCGTCTTCATGCTTTATCATTGCGCCCCGGCGCCATGTACTATTCATATTTACAAAATTGCCTCTGACAGCTTGTTTTCCCGTTTTGACCTCTCAAAGTCGTTTTCTGCAAATTAATCATAAAAACAAGTAAAAGAGAACTAAAAGCACTTAAAGATAGCGAATAATTAAGCCTAAAGGTACATAATTCGTAGGTATAACACCCACTCATCAAATACCCCCAAACTCAAGACTTTGAGTGTCCTCAAGCAAAAACACTACATATAAAATGAAAATAACTAACTATCTAAACCACATGAATGCAATGCAATGTAACTAATGTCTCGAGAACAAATCAACATAATCCATAAATATCAAGCCTCAAAGATCTTAAATAATAAATTAGCCAAACTTCAAATTCTCGTTTAGTTCGGACATCTGACATATCACAAACTCTATTTCACCTTCAACCCTTTTGTGTGTGTGAATTCAACATACCAAATCAGCCATCATTCTAACGCAACTCATGAATATCAATGCTCAAATAAAGATAATGACTCATATAACACTTTATTACCCTTCTATACACTTGATTTTACATTTTTTCTATTCATCCTTTTTATTTAACGAGTGCGTCTTACGCTCCATCTCGTATATGACTAACTTAGCATGTGCAATACCCACTTTCCTTAGGCTTTTCAAAATTACCCATGTAGCGAACTTTTCACCAGTGACTCCCAAACCAAGTGGCTTTAGGGCACTAAGTGTAGAGACACTCCTAAGGGCTTACTTGTTCGAGTAATAGAGGCCACGAAAACGGACTAGCTAAGTGTTGCTCATATCTGTCTATTATTCTTTTCATTTTTTTTTTCCTATTATTTCATTTCTATAAGACAGACATCGAAGCAAATGATCATTTTTTTTTCATCTAATTTTTGTTCCAACAAGTGATAGAGGTTATCTAAATCTTTCTCAAGCACCTAAATCCAAAAAGTTTGAATCAAAACTCAACTAACTTAATACATTGAATATGCGCAATTAAGAGCCAAGGGTATTAAGCTCAACAAAATTAGTAAAATATGAAAAACTTCGCACTTTAACGATCCAAATCCATCTTGCTAAGATTATTAAATGAAGATTCATAATTTCATCATTGGCTATCCTTAAATTTCTTACATTAATTCAATGCTCAAGCGTTCCTACATGCAATAATATATGATCCTATATGCAAATATTTTTGAGATTTTTAATTTTTTTTAAATTTTTTATTATTATTTGAACTGATCAAACTTAACCTAACCTTACCCTATATGCCATAAACTAACAGAAAAACTAACAAAAACTCGAAATATGAACATGCAATGCAAATATGCAAAATGTCGTATACCCCCAAACTCACAACAAACAATGTCCTCATTGTAAAATATTTAAAGAAATTAGTATGAATAAGAACAAGAGAACTCCCCTAGTAAATCAGGCATCATGGTCGAGGTGGTCTTCCTTGTCCTTCGAGTCTGAGTCATTTGGCGGATATTTTCGGTAACATTGGTGGGGCTAGAATTGAGAAGGCTGGAGCATTTGGATTTAATTGTGATAACATCTCAGCCAAAGTGGAAGTGCACGTATATGTATACGCATGCATAGCATCCTGACGCCCCGCTAGGCACTCATGCAGCCGAAACACTTCCTCAAACTGGATATCCGTCCACCACTACAATCGTCTTACGACTCGGTTCGAACCTGGCTCAGCTGCCTCATTTTCAGGACTATCAGGAGCATCAGCATCGTGAGGTGGCGAGTGAGGAGCAATAATAAATCCTAAACCGCGCGGATGAGACTCTCCCCCTTCCCAAACTTTGTATCGTGCAATCAGACTATGATCGAGGAAAGTCGTTAGTGGTTGTACTGGTTCAGCTGTTCCCCACTTGACACCAGACTGTTGACATAACGCAGTAATTAGAGACGGGTGTCGTAATCCTCCGGATGTCGCACCTTTCAACTATTTTTTAATCGAGGAGATAATTACACTTCCCACATCAATAGATAACCCTGTTATAATGGCATAAAGAAGAACAGCTTGCTCCCTTGTTACATTGCTCACATGCGTACACGGCATCAATTTGGCACACAAGAAGGCGTACCAAATCTTGTCGTATCGACTCAACGCATTGAATGGAAATGTGGATAACTTGTCAGTGTACTTGTTAGTTTTCCATTCCGTGCCTGGTCGACAAAGCTCGCGGATAATTCGTCCATAATCAAGAGTCCTTATTGTAGTATACTGACAAACCTCCGGAGCTCGCAAATTATAATATTCATTAATGCTTTCTCTGCTGAATGACACCACCTGACCTCGAATCATCACTTCTCACTCAGGTGTATCGATCGCATTAGCGTAGAATTCCTTAACTACGGCCGTTACTGCCGCATCTGGGTGTTCCGTAAACACCTGCCAACCACGTCCAACTAGCATAGCCCGCATTTCCCCGTCCTCTACTATATCCGGATGTAACCCCCTTTCTGCAATCAATGCCCGTCTGGCTAACACATTATTAAACTTATCCTCGGCCTCTACACTAACGAACTTCTTCCGATTATATGGCCGAGGTGTAGCCGACGAACCTTCTCCCCTTTACCTTTTCGGAGGCATATTCGCACAATACCAATGTGTAAGCAAATCAAATCAAATCCCCCTTTGTGGCCAATTAACAAACAGTTGGTGAACACTTACTTTCCCCCAAACTTTTGTTGAATTTACTATCGAAAATTACCCTTACTAATTGATACTCTGTGCTTAGCTCCGTTTACTACCACCAAGCCACCAATTCTCCTCTAGTGGCTAACACAAACCTGTGACGCCCCCAAATTCAGGCTCCTGGAACCTTGAATTTGGTATTCACTATTCATAATATCGCATACATTAATCACTACCCAGAATTACCATTAATATACATTACATATGCTAATCTCCAACATAAACAAAATACATCTCTCACACTCCCAGGGTCATTAACCCTTACATACATATAACATTACTAAGATAACATTTCCTATCTACAGTCACAACAAAGATTTAAGACTACCGGCTGGGGACAACACATCAATTTCTTCAGTCCGATATCTTTCCTTTGCCTTTGTCTTTCTTATCTAGATTCTCAGGTTTTACATCTTTGTTTGCGACATTTTAAGCAAGTAAAAGTGAGCAACTAAAGTGCTCAGCAAGTATAATGAACAGAATAACAATGTATTATGAGAATCAGGATTTATACCAATAACGTAATATTAATTCAATAAAAACGAAAGAGAATAATTGCAGGAATTATCTTGTGAAACATGATACAAATGAATTAAACTGAGGGTCACAAGACCATTGAACATAGGTTAATCAATTTTAATATTGATAACCCGTTTATGTCATAAAGACCATGAAACCTTAAACCCGTACTCGAGGTGATCAGCCTCTCGTACCTATGACTGTGCACATCATATTACCGCATATCGCGGGGAATCGGAATTTAAAGCTTCCGATAAGCTATACCCCTGGAATAGGGTTGTTCATCTCAGTTTCTAGGAGTCCGCACCAAAACAATTTGGTTTGGCTCGACATTAAGCAATATAGAGTAATTTGAAATTTAATTGTATCAAAAGTCTAGCCGAACAAATGGTCTAGACTCCTAATTATTAATTTACTGACAAACAATTATGTTTCGTTATGAATGGAATTTATGAATATATGTGTGTAACAAAAGAGATTTTTCATTGAATAATCCACAATATTACTGAAATCAATATTTGATAAAATGGAATAATGATGAAACTTTAGGAAATAAAGCTCAATAAATATTTTAATAGCTAACACATGATTAATGGTTCAAAGTTAGGGTTTAGGAACTTGCCTCGATATCCGATTACTATATTAACTGCTAAATTTTCCTTTCCTGAACACCCTATAATAATAACATAATCAAATAATAATAATTTAGTAACTCGAGATATTAATATATATAATTAATATCACTCATAACCTAATTATTCTACCCATCGGCTTTATATGGGTATTTAAAATTAATTATAACCTATTTTGGTTATTAATCCTAATTATGTTATTTTAATTCCCATTATTAAACATTTAATAATTAATTGGAATTATTCCTCAAAATTGAAAATTTATTAAATTTAATTTATAAAACATTTTTATACATTTTTTGATTTTATATAATTTTTATATAATTTTTTATTAATTTTTAAACATTTATTTTAATTAAATTCACTTTCAATGGCATTTTCGTAATTAATCTGAAATCCGGAACCAGGGGCAAAACGATAAATTCGCGGAAAACCGATCTGCCGCGCATGGCGCGTGACCGGCCTTCCGCGGACCAAACGACGTCGTTTGGTTTCGTTCCGGAAAAACAACAGCCGCGCATGGCGCGACCCCCCCGTCTGGCGTCCAAAACGACGCCGTTTTACGCCAGCCACAGAAAAAAATTAAGGCCGCCGCGCCATGCGCGGTCGGCCCTTTATTTTTTTTTCCTTCTTCTTGGCGACACAGTAGCCTGCCGGAAGCATTAATTCCCATCTTTGATCAATATTTCCACCACAAAATTATCCCAAACATCAAGAAATTCATAGATACACTCCTAAAAATTATATAGAACAATAATATAATTATTTCCCAATTTTTCATACAATTATTTTATCTCCATAAATACCCAAATAAATCAATAAAAATGATTTTATACCTTCTTTTGAGGCTTTGTATGCACCCGGATAGCTCCAACTATTTTTCTTGCCGGCGATTATGGTGGTTGTGGGTGGCGGATGGTGATGGCGGAGAAGAAAGAAACAAAAACTGATAGTTTATTTGCTTTAGCTACTTGTCATGTTATCATATTATTAATACTTATGTATTTCTTATATATATATATATGCACACTTAGCTGCTTGAATTTTATTTACTCAAATCCACCGACTTAGTTTAAGTCGGTGAGAAAAGATAATTACCGTGTATATGTACATAATTAATACATTACGCAATTAATTCGGGTAATAAATATTTTATAAAATATGTATAAAATATTTATTTTAATTTACCAAAATTCATAAAATAATTTCTAAATAATATTCATATATTTTTGAGGTACTTTATTTGATGAATTTTGTACACGCATAAGGACATGCATGTAATTATATGAAGTATTTTATACTTCCAAAATTAATAAAATAATATCTATAATTTAATAAAATTTATTTTCCTATGTTTTAACTTCATTACATATACCTTACGTAAACATACATGTATTTTCTATTACTACACAATATATACATAAATTAATTATTATATATATTATGTATTATAACAATTTCTCTTACATGCATAATTCATAAAACATTATATCTCATAAAAATAGAAATAAATTCTATTTTTCATAAACATAATTCATTTTATTAAAACTAATAATCATTCATTTTTCTTTATTATTCTTTTCACCACTTTATATATTTTATATAAACTATACAATATAAATTTTGTATAATTTATATAATTATTAACCTTTTCTATAATAACTTTATTTTCTGGTATAAATTATACATCACCCTCATATAATTTATATAACCAAAATTCCTTCACACATAATTATATTTCCTTATAAATATATATATATATATATATATATTTATTTCTATGTATTATATACATATATAATTCCTTTCTTAATAATCTCCAAATTTCTTCATAATTATAAATTAATCCATAATCAATAATTTTGACTTCATCAATTACCTCATTAACTTTAATTTAATTCAGGATAAATTTTCAATATTCATCCTCTTTTCATTATCATATAACATTAAATTAATAACCATAATAGAATATACATCCATAATTAATTTACATAATTCACATTAATTGCTTAGTAAAATACACACATTTTATTTATTTAAACTTTTTACATGTCATAATATCCTGGATATTACAAAACCACTGGGCAACCCAACACAAATAACCATAGTACCAACTACAACCACTAAATTGAAAGCATCTAATGTAATGAATAATATATATTGTAGATTACTATGTTTGATACCTTAACTTTGATGCTTGAATGCTACTAATCCGAATTTTTCCCCAAACCCTAACTTTGTGAAGTCGACTCGTGAGATGAGAACACCGGATGGAATTACCGTGAGGGAAGAATGTCAACCGAGGAAGATGGTAGATTGGGGCGAGGAATGTCAGCCGAGTATGTATTAGAATGAATTTGGGTGGACGGCGTATGTATTAGAAGAAGAAGATGTGTCGTGAGCTTGCGAGAGAAAGAGAGATGAGTGTTTGGTTTTGAAGAATATGTTTTGGGGGTTTAGGGTTTATATCCGAATGTGCATGGGAATTGTTTTATTTTAAAAACTGGAAATCGACTGTTGCGCTGGGGCGCCATGATTTAGCCTTAAGATCTCGCCGGGGCGCAGTATAACTGAGGGGTTTTCGCTGGGGGCGCCATATTTTCCGTCGGGGCGCGATCAGGCTGTGGGCTTTTCGCTGGGGGCACCATCTGGTCTCGCCGGGGCGCAGTACTAAGCCGTGGCGCTGTGCTGAATTCTGCCAAATTGTTGACTGCTGCATTTTTCTGACTTCTAAGCTCCAATAATGAACGTCTTTAGCTGCAAGGATATAAAAATACGCAAGAATTAGTAGAGCTAATCATAAGAAATCTTCCTAAGCTAGAAATTTAATAAATCCTATAAAATTGACTAAATTAACTTAAAAATTCTAAAAATTGAAAACCAAATTCTAAAGCGATACTACAGTTGGGTTGCCTCCCAACAAGCGCTTGATTTAGAGTCTTTCAGCCTGACTTTCTCTTGTTTGCTTAAGTTGGCTCGGAAAAGGTTACGGAGGTTCGCTGACGATCCACGTTGCCACCCTAATAATGCTTTAGCCTTTGCCCATTAACCTTAAATGTTTCATAAGAACGAGGGTCAATAACTTCAATCGCTCCATATGGGAAGACATTCGTGATTGTAAACGGTCCTGACCATCTGGACTTCAACTTGCCCGAGAGAAGCTTGAGTTTTGAATTGAATAGTAGCACAGATTGGCCCGGTTCGAATGTTCGCTCAACAATGCGCTTGTTATGCCACTTTTTGACTTTCTCCTTGTACATTTTGGCATTTTCATAGGCATTCATCCTGAATTCATACATTTCATTTAATTGCAAGAGCCTCCTTTCTCCTACGGCCTGTGATTTAAAATTGAGCTTCTTAATCGCCCAATATGCGTTGTGCTCCAATTCGACTGGGAGATGGCATGCTTTTCCATAGACGAGTCTATAAGGAGACATGCCTATAGGAGTTTTGTACGCAGTGCGGTATGCCCAAAGAGCATCATCAAGCTTGTCGGATCAGTCTTTGCGGGTCGGGTTGACTATTTTTTCCAAAATCCGCTTGACTTCTCTATTGGTAATCTCGGCTTGTCCACTCGTCTGCGGGTGATATGCGACGCCATACATTGTGAGAAGAGCGGAAAAATATTTGTTGCAGAAATGGGATCCCCCATCACTGATTATCATCCTTGGTGTTCCAAATGTTGTAAATATGTTCTTACGCAAGAAGGTTAGAACAACCTTGGCATCATTGGTCGGTAACGCCACTGCTTCCACCCATTTGGAGACATAATCCACTCCCACTAAGATATACTTGTTATTGAATGATGATTGGAACGGTCCCATGAAATCAATCCCCCATAAGTCGAATATTTCCACTTCCAAGATTGAATTCAACGACATTTCTTGCCGATTTGATATGTTGCCAACCCGTTGACAACGATCACACCTCTTTCCAAATTCGAGAACATCTTTGAACATTGTTGGCCAATAGAACCCCGATTGGAGAATCTTTGCAGCTGTCCTATCACCTCCATAGTGACCTCTATACAAAGATGAGTGGCAATGTTGTGGAATGTCTTCGACTTCCTCCCTAGCCACACATTGTATTACCATCTGGTCAGCACATTGTCGGAAAAGAAAGGGTTCGTCCCAAAGGTAGTGCTTGACATCATGTAGAAACCACTTTTTCTACTGATAACTCAGGTCATAAGGAAGTACACCACTGACGATGTAATTGACGTAATCCCCATACCAAGGAGCTTCCTTTGCTATATAGAATAATTGCTCGTCGGGAAAGGACTCATTTATCAATACCCGATCTCCTTGGTCTTGCTGCGAATTTTCCAGTCGCGAGAGATGGCCTGCTACTTGGTTCTCAGACCCCTTCCAATCCCGAATCTCAAGATCAAATTCCTGAAGTAGAAGAATCCAACGGATCAACCTTGGTTTGGCATCCTTCTTAGAGATGAGATATTTTATTGCAGAATGGTCTGTAAACACGATCACCTTTGTCCCAATCAAATAGGCTCGGAATTTGTCGAATGCAAATACCACTGCAAGTAATTCCTTTTATGTTGTGGTGTAATTTAATTGTGCATCTGTCAGAGTTTTGCTAGCGTAGTAAATTGCATGAAATATATTTTCCTTACGCTGGCCCAAGACTGCCCCAACCGTGTAGTCTCTAGCATCACACATGAGCTTGAACGGTAAAATCCAATCTGGTGCGACTATTATTGGTGCAGTTATCAACTTCGTCTTTAAATTCTGAAATGCATCATGACACTTTGTAGTGAATTTAAAAGGAACATCTTTTTCAAGTAATGCACACAACGACTTTGTAATCTTGGAAAAATCCTTGATAAATCGTTAAAATTCTGCATGTCCCAAGAAACATCGAATTCCTTTCACAGAATTTGGTGGTGGTAGATTTTCAATGGTCTCGATCTTTGCCTTGTCCACTTCTATACCACTAGCCGACACCTTATGTCCCAAGATGATTCCTTTTTGCACCATGAAGTGACACTTCTCCCAATTAAGCACCAAATTTGTTTCTACGCATCTCTTTAGAACCGCAATCAGATTTGCTAAGCATAGATCAAAACTATCACCAAAGACCGAAAAATCATCCATAAAGATTTCTAAATTCTGCTATACCCTATCAGAGAAGATGACCATCATACATCTCTGAAATGTCGCCGGTGCATTGCAAAGCCCAAAAGACATCCTCCGGAAGGCAAATGTTCCATACGGGCACGTGAATGTCGTTTTTTCTTGATCCTCGGGGGCTATGACAATTTGATTGTAGCCCGAATAACCATCCAGTAGACAGTAAAATGGATGTCCCGCCAATCTATCTAACATCTGATCAAGAAAAGGCAACGAAAAATGATCTTTGCGAGTTACCTTGTTTAATTTTCGATAATTCATACAGACTCGCCAACCCGTCACCGTCCTTGTTGGAATTAGTTCATTATTCTCGTTGGCTACTACTGTCATGCCTCCTTTCTTTGGTACGCATTGCACCGGACTAACCCAAGAACTATCTGATATGGGATAGATTATACCCGCATCTAACCACTTGAGAATCTCTTTCTTTACGACTTCCTTCATGATTGGGTTTAGTCGTCGTTGCTGCTCTACAACTGGTTTGGCATCCTCCTCAAGCAGGATTTTGTGCATACATAGTGATGGGCTAATTCCCTTGATGTCTGCTATGGTCCATCCGATGGCAATTTTGAATTCCCGCAATACCCTTAGTAATTTTGTTTCTTGTAACTCATCAAGTGAAGCGGAAATAATCACCGGTAGTGTAGAAGATTTCCCCAAATAAGAATACCTCAAATGGGTTGGCAACTGTTTCAACTCCAAAATGGGTGGTTCTTTTTATAGATGTCTTTTCATGGGTCTTTGCTTTCTCAGAATGACTTAAAGGCTCAAATTGTTTACCAGTCTATAAGAGCGGTGTATATGCATTCAATAGCTGCACAAACTCAAGTGGGGCTGGAAAATCTACAGCTATAGGATTAACTAAAGCCGTTGCAAGTGGATCCGCATTACAATTAACTTCAGAAACTTCGTCCACTGCTACCTCTAACCAATCAATTTTGAAACACTCTTCTGCTTCCTTTGGGAATTTCATAGCTTTGAAAACGTTAAAAGTGACCTCTTGATCATGCACCCTCATCGTTAACTCCCATTTCTGCACATCTATCAAAGTTCTACCCGTAGCCAAAAATGGACGCCCAAGTATAATCGGAATTTCTTTGTCCTTTTCGAAGTCCAATACTATGAAATCTGCCGAAAAGATGAAGTTATCTACTTTCAGCAATATGTCCTCCATTATTCCTCTTGGATGCGTCAATGACCTGTCTGCCAGCTGTAAAGTAACATTGGTCGGTTTCACTTCTTTCAGGCCTAACTGCTGATATATGGACAATGGCATCAGATTAATACTGGCCCTCAGATCACACAAAGCTTTCCCAAAGAACTTGTCACTAATTGTGCATGGTATTGTGAAACTGCCTGGATCTCTTAGTTTGGGCGGCAATTTATTCTGTAGAATGGCACTACATTCCCCTGTCAGTGCAACTGTCTCAAAATCTTCCAACTTCCTCTTTCTTGACAAATTATCCTTCATGAATTTCACATAGTTTGGCATTTGTTCTAGAGCATCTGCAAAGGGTATGTTGATTTGAAGTTTCTTGAACAGCTCTAGAAACTTTGAGAATTATTTGTCTGATTTTGCCTTTTTGAGTCGCTGAGGGAATGGCACTGGTGGAACATAGGGGTTCAGCTTGACTCCTTCGGGTTTTTCCACGGGCTTCTCCGATTTCTTTGCAAAGTCTGCATCTTGTGGCTGTTTTGATTTCTTCCCGACTATTTCAAATAATTATGTCCCACTTCTCAATGTAATGGCCTTATAGTGTGTGTTACCCTCTCCTTTTGGATTCTCCCCAGTATCACTTAGTAAAGATCCTTGAGGTCGGTTGTTTATAGCACTATGGATCTGACCAAGTTGAGTTTCAAGATTCCTTATTTGAGCTGCTTGATTCTTCGAAGTTACGTCAAATTGATTTGTCAATTTCGCTAGTACTTCTTCCATTAGTAATAGCTTATCGGGTTGTTGCTGTTGCTGAACTACGGGTGGGTATGGATGTCTTGGAGCTTGAGTTTGAGTTTGCGCCTGATTATTGCTCCATGGAAAATTCGGATGGTTCCTCCATCCAGGATTGTAATTATTTGCATTATTACCATATTGCGGCTGTCTGTTTTGATTTCCAATAAACTTCGCAGACTCCGAATTAATAGCACAATGTTCTGTTGAGTGTTCTCCTGCACAAATCTCACAAACTGTCTCCAACTGATTCTTTTGCGTTCCCATAGCGTCTATTTTCTTTGACATGGCAGAAAGCTGTGATGTTACTTGTGCTGACAAGGCTGTCATGGCATCCACCTAAAAAACGCCTGCTGCTCTTGGCTGATGAGTTCTATCTGTAGGCCATTGATAGTTGTTCGCTGCCATATTTTCAAGCAGGTTGTACGCTTCTTCAATATTCTTTCCCATCAATGCTCCACCAGCTGTTGCATCTATGCTCGTCCTAATTTGGCTGAATAGACCATTGTAGAAGGTTTGGACTTGCAACCACTTAGGAATTCCATGATGGGGGCATCTCCGTAGCAAATCTTTGAATCGCTCCCAAGCTTCATATAATGACTCCGAGTCGTGCTGAACGAAAGAAGTGATATCGTTCCGCATTTTTGCCGTCTTTGCTGGTGGAAAGAATTTGGCAAGGAATTTTTGTGCCAAATCATTCCACGTTGTAATGAATCCTGCAAGCAAGGAGTGTAACCAGCTCTTAGCTTTGTCTCTCAGTGTGAATGGGAATAGCCTCAGTCTAATAGCATCCTCCGTCACCCCATTATACTTGAATGTGTCGCATATCTCCAAGAAGCCAACAATATGGTCATTGGGGTCGTCGTTCGGTAAACCCCCAAACTGAACCGAATTTTGGATCATCTGAATAGTCCCGGGTTTGATCTCAAAATTAGTTGCTGTGATGGCAGGCCTTGTGATGCTAGACTGAATTTCCGTCACTTGTGGCATAGCATACTCCCGCAGTGTTTTCTGATCTTCCTCAGCCATTTTTTCTTCATTTTCTAGAGTCGTCCGAATATAAGCGCGAATTCTACGGAACCTTCGTTCTATGTCGTCTTCGTAAGGCTCTAGTTCCGGACCTTTAGATCTCGTGTGTATACACAAAATACTAAAAGCAACTTCTTCCAGAAAAAACGGGCAAACTCTACCTGATGAAAGTCAGATAAAAGCAAAGGTAAAACAAAAGAATAAAACTTTTAAATTAAAATTAAACTAATAAAAATTAATAATAAACTAATTATTAGAACCGTTCCCCGGCAACGGCGCCAAAAAACTTGTTGTCCGATTTATATATATGGAATTCACACGCAAGTATACGCGGTCAATCAAGTGATATAGTAGAAATAAGGATGTCGAACCCACGAGGAATAAGTAATAACAATTATGCTAACTATTAAATTTATATTAATTCAATTCTAATTGAACTTTAGCAACTTTGGATTATAAACTACTTAATAATTGAAATTGAATTTAAACTAACTAACTAACTAATGAGAATGATTTATCAGATAATAAAGAGCTTTAAGATTACAATTTCCCCGTTGGATCACAATAATATCATTATCTTAAATCCAATTACTTAATCATATAGATTGTTAACTGAGATCACTTATCTATTTACTAATCTCGTTTGATAATTAATAAAAAGATCTACCCCAATTTATAATGCTATAATTCTATGCAAAATTCATTGAAACAGACTCATTAAGATTAAACTCTCAACATGTTACGTGTGGTCTATAGGTATTCGCATCCTATATACTATCATGATACTCTTCCGAAGAAGAACAAACAAAGTCACACGTTATTATACCCAGATCTATTCCTAGATTTTCCTTTTCAATTCCATCTAAGAAATCACATAATTGTTGATCAGACAATTATAATTCACGCACAAGATATAACAACCAATCCAACAATTGATCAAATAATTGAAACTAAGATAAATTAATTAAAGTTCAACCAATGGTTCCATTGTAATCCTAAAGAAGAATTTAGTTACACATCATCATGAAAACCATAATCAAATTAATAGAGAAATTCATCACAATTCAGAAGATGAAGAAAAAAGAATTAGAGAAAACTATGTTGAACTCTCTCGCTTCCTTAATCTTCACTGCTGCGTTCTTGCTCTTCCAAATCCTTCCAATCGCTCTCAATCCGTCTCCTCCTATCCTTGCTTTTCTTTCTTTTTTTCTTTTATTACGCTCCCTTCGTGACTGCATTAACGTCCTAGAATCCTTCTTTAACTCAACTGCAACACCTTACTTCCAATGCAAACTCGGATTAATCGACACGGTTTTGGCCAAATGAACTCGTCGACCTGTGCCCCAGCGTCGTCTTCATGCTTTATCACTGCGCCCCGGCGCCATGTACTATTCATATTTACAAAATTGCCACTGACAGCTTGTTTTCCCGTTTTGACCTCTCGAAGCCGTTTTCTACAAATTAATCATAAAAACAAGTAAAAGAGAACTAAAAGCACTTAAAGATAACAAATAATTAAGCCTAAAGGTACATAATTCGTAGGTATAACACCCACTCATCAATAGGTGAATGGTCAACAAATAATTTATCACTTCTAGTAAAAGGAGTGAATGTTCTACGTGATTCGATAAATGACAACTCAGTAGTCATTGGCCAAGGCAGAATGAAAATTAGAAAAAAGTTTCTAATTTACATTAAATAGAGTTATGCATTTGAGAATCGAAATGCATATGATCAAATAAAATAAGACTTGACAGTACATCAATGTCTTGTATTTGATTAGAACATTGTATAGTAGAAGGATTGAATTGTACGGTAAGTATTCACTGAAAATGTTCTTTTATGATTAAATGTTGAAATCAATATTATTTAGAAAGTCGTTAATCGCTAAGAGGACTTATCTTTATTGTGGAATAGATATTATTTATTTAAATAAAGTAAATATTTTAGTTAATTTATTTAAATAGGATTATAATTGGTCTAATTCATTTATTCTACAACCAATTTAATATGGAGAACCTAAAGGGTAACACCGCAAAAAAAAATAATATATTTATTTAAGAAGTAAATGGCATAATCATAATAATAGATTAAATATATTTAATTTATACTATGGTAATAGATTAATTACATAGCTTAATATTTATTTAGTATTTTAAAAATACTAATTATAAATTAACAAGAGGATTATTATTATTATTATTATTATTATTATTATTATTATTATTATTATTATTATTATTATTATTATTATTATTATTATTATTATTATTATTATTATTATTATTATTTAGTTTCTAAATAGTTTAAGAATTAATTAATAAGAGTACTCTCATATTAGTTCCTAATTAAATTACGTGTTTAATTAAAAATCATATTCCTAAAGGTGTTAGGAGGTTGACTATATCTATAAATAAAATGAGTCTTATTATGATTTAAGGTTACATACACTTCCACAAGTTTTGGAAAAGTACTCATACATTCTCTAATAAATTAGAAGAGAGAGAAAATTATGGTTTGTCATCACCCACTTCTTGAATTCATATTCTTTCTTGTTGGCTCACCTCTAGAGGCCTAACACTTGGGTGGCTAACGTTGATCAAAGGAGTTTAATCGGTGGCATTCAAGGAGACCACAAATGAGTTTGAGTTCAACACGTACCTGTGGAAATCTAGTGTCTACAAGGATATAATTATCTATTTCCTTCTTGTTAATTAATAATTATGCACAAAGGTCAATCTCAGTTATGGTTTGTTAAATTTTCAATTCTAATTTTACCATACTTTTACTGCTATTATGCAATTTGATTGTATGTTCATGGATATTACAAACCAACAGTGACATCAAGAGTCAAACTTTATGCGAATTATTAATTATTTAGATTCCATATATATATGGGTATGGATTTAGAACAATTTATTGGGCATAATATATTGCGAAAAATCATTTGTTTCGAAAACAAGATGCAAAAAATCATGTTCTAGATCAAAAAAGTTGGACTGAATTTTTGAAATCGCGAACTGCAGTAACACTATCTGATGGACTACGCCGGGGCACAGTGTTATAGTATAAACATTATGTCAGGGCACGGTGTTGTAGAACAAGCACTGCGCCAGGGCGCAGTGCTTGTTCTTCGACACTAAGTAGAGACGCAGTGCTGCTAAATCTGTTTTTTGATTTTTTTGAACATTTTTTCAAAGCTATAAAAAAAATGATTATTTTGGATAATTTTATAATTAAAATAAAATAATTTATTTTAAATATGAAATTGGATTTCATGCAACTTTAAATTATCCATTAAATAATATCAATGCATATATGGAATGGTTTTAATTTTATGCGATGAATATTTTTTATTGATACGTATGCTGATATGTATGATAATAAAATATGATAATAAAATGAATTAATTATGGACTATTGACCAATATGATTGAATTTATTTTATGTTGGTGCATGAATGAATGTGTATTTATAAATGGGGTCTGCGTACCTTGTCTTTTCTAATTTTTCTAATGTAAATTCTATCTCCCTCTTATGTACTTCTCATTAAATACTGATCAAGGTTTCTATTTATTATAAATAGTTTTGTAATATGATTAATTAGAATTATTATAAAGAATTGGAGACAAGGAGCAAAGAGCTCTTAAAGACCCATCTGTAATGAGTCAGGGTTTAAATGTAATAGTTATATTTATTTTTATTTTAGCACCCTATGTTTGACCTTTTGGCTCACTTAGTGGCTCTAGTGAACCAAACTAAAATAAAAATCCATACTCAATTCAAGTAGAATATTTTATTTTATATGTGCATGCTAATTACGTTTATTATATATTATATAACATGCTACGCATGTTATATAATATGATGTGTATTATATATATATATATATATATATATATATATATATATATATATATTGTGTGTGTGCGCGTGCGTGTGTGCACCCTAAATAAGATGAGACAATTAATAACGAACCCCTCAGAGAAAATTATATTAAGTTGTAACATTCAAAAATATTTGGAATATTGAACGTTACCTTCTAGCATGATAAAAATGATAGAGTATCAAATAATCAATATACGTTTATTGTGCACACATAAGGCTCATATCGATTATTTGAGATGCTATTTTATCACATTTGGATGTTGATAAGGAATTGAACATTACTTTGTTTTGTCCACACATAGGGATAGTATTTTTCTATTTACATATCTGAAAGTGCTAGGTTAGACTTAACTTATATAATTTTGATTTGGATGTAGACACACATGATCATAATAATCTAAGAAGCAAAATACAATGAGTTACATGTTAATGTAATTGACAAAAGTTGTCTACCTATTGAATAAATTATAGTTTATTGTCCACACGTAAGGCTATATTTATGTCGATAGGATCTTTATTCTCACTAGTAAATCTTTAATTAGAATTGTCGGACTATATTTGGAGGGTAATCTAGTTTGATAAAAATAGAGGGAGAATATCAATTTAAATAAAAACTTAATTTATTTTGATAATTAATTAAATGAATGTATGCTAAAATGTTGTCTATTTTCACATGCAGAATTTTATAAACGTCAAATTGACTATCACTGTGTAGCATACTTGATGCTAATAAACTAACTGAATCGAATTACACGAACTGTTTAAGTAATCTGAAATTAGTTCTCACTGCTGAAAATATTTTCTTTGTTCTAAATTCGCATGTCCTTGCAACTGTTATAAAAGAAGTCTCTAAGGAAGAGATTTCTACTTTTAAGAAGTGGCAATATGATATAATTATGGCTTAATGCATCATTCTTGCATCCATGAGTAAAGTAGTACTGCTAGATATCAAATGGATGCTCCTACTGTATTGTTGCACCTTAAAGACCTTTATAGTGAGCAAAGTAGTACTGCTAGATATCAAATATCTAATGAGCTATTCCGATCTCGTATGACCGAGGACACTACCGTTGAGACTCATGTCCTAAAGATGATTAATCTGATTGAACAAGTTGGACAATTAGGGTTTATGATGGATGGGAAATTGAGCCAAAATCTGATCTTGTAATTACTCTCAGACTCCGTCTCACAATTTGTTATCAATTTTCACATGAATAAGTTGGACGTCCGCTTTCCTGAGTTACTTAACATGTTGAAAACTACAGAGGGTCACTTCCTATCCAAGAAGGGTCAAGTCTTATTAGTGGATGATTCTTTCAATAAAAGGAAGAGGCCTAAGGGTTCTTCTGAAAAGAAGAAAAAGAAGAAGGCTAAGGGCAAGGCAAAGGTAAAGGACAATAACAAAACTGATCCTGATAGTAAAGGAATACACTTCCATTGCAACAAGTCGGGTAACTGAAAAAGGAACTGCAAGGAGTATCTTGCAGATCTAAAGCATAAGAAGCTTAGAGAAACTTCAAGTTCAACTTTAGATCAAGGTTTGTTCATGATTTAAAAAAATCTTTCTGTAAGTCAAAGTTCTTCTTTGGTATTAGATACTGGTTGTGGTTCTCACATATGTAATACTATGTACGGACTAAGCAGAAATATAAAGCTAAATAAAGATGAAGTCATTCTGTGCGTGGGGAATGGAGCAAAGGTTATTACATTAGCCATAGAAACTTATTGTTTAGCACTACCTATGGGCAAGTCCATAAATTTAAATAATTGTTATTATGTTCCAGTACTTATTAAAAATATTATTTATATTCCTTTGTTAGACAATGATGGTTTTCATATTAGACTAACAGTTGTTCTATTTATAATGATATTGTTTTGTTTATTACTGGTAAATTACACAATGGACTTTATTTACATGACTTAAATGAAAATATATTATAAATTAAACAAACTAAGAAAAGAAAAAGAGATAATATAAATTATACTTTTATGTGGCATTGTAGACTAGGTCATATTAATGAAACAAGATTAAACAAGTTGTATAAAGATGGATTTTTAGAACTGTATGATTATGAATCATATCCAACTTGTGAATGTTGTCTCACTGGTAAAATGACTAAATCTTCTTTTAGTAGAAAAGGAAAAAGAGTTACAGAGTTGTTAGAGTTGGTACACATAGATGTATGTAGGCCTATGACAATGCATGCACGAGGAGGGTATTCATATTTTATTACTTTCACTAATGATTATTCAAGATTTGGATATGTGTATTTGATGAGATACAAGTCTGGATTGTTTGAAAAGTTTAAAGAATTTAGAAGTAAAGTAGAGAAACAAACTGACAAAAGTATTAAGATTCTTTGATCGGATCGAGGTGGTAAATACTTAAGCAATGAGTTTCTTGATTATCTCAAATAAAATGGTATAATCTCACAATGGACTCTACCAGGTACACCACAATTGAATGGTGTGTATCTGAAATGAGAAATCGAACATTGTTGGATATGGTTCGTTCCATGATGAGTTTTACTGATCTTCCAGTTTCATTTTGGGGTTATGCCCTAGAAACGACTGCATACTTACTGCATATCTACTTAACAAGATACCTTTTAAATCCATCCCAAATACTCTATATAGGTTCTGGACAAGGAGAAAATCAAGTTTTAAGCATGTTAAGATTTAGAGTTGTCTAATTTATGTCAAAAGGCTTGAGAATGATAAGCTAGAGACACGATCTAACAAGTGTAAATTTATGGGATATCCTAAAGAAAGTTTAGGATATTATTTTTTTCATCTAACTGATCAAAAGGTGTTTGTCACGAAACATGCTTTCTTCTTGGAAAATGAGTTTATCCTTGAATGAGTCAGTAAGAGTAAAATAGACCTTGAAGAAGTTCAAGAATCACAAAATACAATGGGTCAAAGTAGGGTACCTAATCAACTAACACAACCAACTGTACCAAAATCTATTCATAAATCTGGAAGAGTACCAAAGATGTCTGAAAGGTATGAATTCATCATAGATGATGATGATGAGGTACGCATCATAGATGATGATGATCCATGGACTTACGAAGAGGCAATAAGTAGTAAAGACTCAGAAAAATGGCTAACAACCACGAAATTCGAGATGGACTCCATGTATGAGAACCAAGTATGGACTTTGGTTACTCCACCTAAGGGCATTAAGCCTATTAGGTGCAAATGGATCTTTAAGATAAAGACTGGAGCAGACAGTAAGGTAGAGACCTATAAAGTCCAACTGGTTGTAAAAGGTTTCAAAGAAAAATAAGGTGTTGACTATGACGAAACCTTCTCACCGGTAGCAATGCTTAAGTTCATTCGAATTTTGCTCGTAATTACAATTTATCATGACTAAAAAATTTGGCAAATGGATGTGAAAATGGCCTTCCTCAATAGAAAACTAGAAGATAATGTATACATGATACAGCTGGAGGGTTTTGTTTCAAAGGTTAGAACGAATCAAGTCTATAAGCTACAACGATCCATGTATAGATTGAAGCAAGCTTCTAGCAGGTGGAACATCTGTTTTGATGAGACAATCAAAGAGTTTGATTTTATCAAAAACGAGGATGAACAATGTATGCACAAGAAGGTTAGTGGGAGCGCTATCACATTCATAGTATTATATGTTGATGATATAGTACTGATAGGGAATGATGTTCATACGCTTTAGTTGATCAAGATATGGTTTTCTTAACACTTCTCCATGAAGGACTTGGTAGAAGCATAATATATTTTGGGGATAAAAATTTGTAGAGATAGATCTAAAAGAATGCTTGACTTGTCCTAAGGAACGTACATTGATTCGATATTAAAGAAGTTTAGTATGGAAGATTTTACGAGAGGGCTCATGCCTATGGGTCATGGAATAAACCTCTCAAAGAAATAGGCCCCAAAGACACCTTGTCGACGCCGGGATTTTCGCCGTCTCGTTTTTTAATAATTAAAAATGTCCCTTTCCAATTTTAGCCTTTAGATTAAGATGTGACTTTTGAAAAGGGTCGGCTTAGTGTCGACGGGGTTTTGAAAGGTCGATTTTGTAATGAGCCAATTGACCAGAGTCGCCAGTTGGTATATTTGAAATGGATGTACCAACTCATCCGAATTTTGTTTTCGTAATCGCTGGCTCATATGTGACTCCGAATTAATTGGTCCGCAAACCGAGATTCATAGAGTTCGGGGGCTTGCTTAAGCGAGGGGAAGGTGTTAGGCACCCCCCGACTTCCGTGAAACACGGTTACCGCAATCTTGATATTTTCCTATCCTTTTTAAATCCTAAAATGTGTGGTTTGCGTGTGTGTGCGTGCGTGCCTAGATGAATGTTTGTGGTGCGTTTTGCATAAAAGTTCGCTTTTATTTTTATATGGCAAAAGTGTTATCTGGAAAGTGTTTTGGACGTTTCTTTGACCCAAATGACGAAACTTCGCTTTTTATGAGAAAGATTGATTTTAATTTCGAAAGCGTTGAGGATTTTTATTTAGATGTCATTTTAGAAAACAATAGTTTTAAACTTTTGTCAAATAGGAATCGAGACTATACATTGCCTTCTAACAGTTAATATAAATAAATCGAGGGCAACTTCTAGAACTCTTTAACCCTATGCACAAAGTTTAATGAAAACATTTATTTATTTGCAAAATCGTTTTTTTTGTGACGTTTTAAAATCAACTAAAGCCTATTCATCAATTATGGATTAAAGTTTACCAAAACACTTAACCTTTAAACCTCGTGAATCTAATATCCTAAATTTGCTTGATTTTATAAAATCTTCATTATTTGCCTTATTTTGAAAACCATTTTTTTCGTGTCGTAAATTAAAACATACATCCCAAAACGTGTCGGGGTTATCTACGGGCATGTAAGCCATCCAGACAACCCCAAACACCCACAATCACATATTTTTATTTATCACGGGGCCTTAACCCGATCACGATTGATATCGCGTTAAGGCCCGATATTACAAATACATCGCCATGGACCCTATGCCACGATTACATACACCCAAAATGTCCATCATCGGGATTCGACCACTAGGATCTCCTCCCTAGGCTCACAACCATCCCATCACAGCATAACCAACACTAAAACAAATCTAACAAGCTCTAAACATTTGCTATCACTTTATATAACCCAAATATCGCCCAAATCACATTACACATTACTTATCACCATAACGAACGAACAAATCACCGTACGGATGTCATCGGGGCGCTAGGAGGAATTATGTTCCGATGGAACCCTCGCTAATCAACCCCTAATCCACGGATCATTACCAATATGTAACAATAAACTACATCAAAAACACCAATCACAATATTATACTAACAATACAACAAAAAACTCAAGAATGCACTCATTTCACCTTGCAAAATGCCGATTAACGCTTCTATATTCCACAAATCGGACAACACTACAAGAAGACTAGATTACCTAGCACAATACAAGAGATTTATGGCTTGAAACTAGAAAAAACCGAACTCTCTCTCTCTCCCGCGCGATCTCTCTCTCCTTCTTTTTCTTTTTTTTTTCTTCTTCTTTTTTTCTGGTTCTCGGGTTGAAGATGGCGATCTATAGTGCCTCAGCAGGCAGCCGCAGATACATCTGCGGCCAGCCGCAGATGCATCTGCGGCCAGCCGCAGATGCATCTGCGGCTGCCTGCTGTGGCCGTCTCCTCGGCTGCCGTGTGCCGCCCTCGAGCCACGCGAACGTCTTTTTGTCGGCAGCCGCGACTGCATCCGCGGCTGTCCGGCGCATTTTTCTCGAATTTCGTGCCACGCGGTATTAATTTGCCAATTTCTGCTGTATTATTTTTGGAAAGCTGTTCTTTGATACCTGAATCAATTCTGGGAATGGTTTCCCGACGTCGAGACCCCACCCTAATGCTGTAATTGCAGTGTCCTTGTCCTTTTTTGGCGATTCGCATCGGGTTCTGTCTGGATGGCCCGTAGGCCTCGCCTCAGATGCCTCAATTCTCGTTTTGCGTTTGACAGCCTTGATCGTAAGCCGTGGTGGGAACTGCATTTTGGCGCCCACCTCTCCTTGTCGTATATTGGGTCACTTGACGATTTTGCCCTCCTGTCAGGGTTAGTAGAGAAATGCAAAATTTGGGTGTCTACAGCTGCCCCTCTTTATCATGTCTATGGAATGAAATATGAAATGGACATGATAAAGAAGTAGGCACCAGATGCACAGGAAAGACAGTATGTGTTTTATCGATGCAATGCATATGTTGAGACAATGCAAATGCCGCACTTGACATGATCGTGTAGGGGTTGATTCGAATTCCACGAATGGGTGCCGCTGGGGTGTCGTACCCGACGGTCGCTCTTGGATTGGTCAGGTATTGTTTCTGACGGGTCATTTTTCAATCGGTCTAGTATCGTATCTGACGGGTCGTTTTTCAAATGGTCGGGTATCGTATCTGACGGGTCGTTTTTCAATTGGTCAGGTCTCGTATCTGACTGGTCGTTTTTTCAATTGGTCAGGTATCGTATCTGACGGGTCGTTTTTCAATTGGTCAGGTCTCGTATCTGACTGGTCGTTTTTCAATTGGTCAGGTATCGTATCTGACGGGTCTTTTTTCAAATTGGTCAGGTCTCGTATCTGACGGGTCTTTTTTCAAATTGGTCAGGTCTCGTATCTGACTGGTCGTTTTTCAATTGGTCAGGTCTCGTATCTGACTGGTCGTTTTTCAATTGGTCAGGTCTCGCATCTGACTGGTCGTTTTTCAATTGGTCAGGTCTCGTATCTGACTGGTCGTTTTTCAATTGGTCAGGTCTCGTATCTGACGGGTCGTTTTTCAATTGGTCAGGTCTCGTATCTGACTGGTCGTTTTTCAATTGGTCAGGTATCGTATCTGACGGGTCTTTTTTCAAATTGGTCAGGTCTCGTATCTGACTGGTCGTTTTTCAATTGGTCAGGTCTCGTACTGACTGGTCGTTTTTCAATTGGTCAGGTCTCGCATCTGACTGGTCGTTTTTCAATTGGTCAGGTCTCGTATCTGACTGGTCGTTTTTCAATTGGTCAGGTCTCGTATCTGACGGGTCGTTTTTCAATTGGTCAGGTCTCGTATCTGACGGGTCGTTTTTCAATTAGTCAGGTATTTTTAAAATCTTATATTTCACATGGGACACGTTGCCGGCTGACTCGGGGAGCAAAAGGGAGGCAAAACGGGTCACCGAGACCAGCCGCAGATCCATCTGCGGCCAGCCGCAGATGCACCTGCGGCTGGGATCGGCCCCTACTTTAGATCGCGACCCCCACGTTTCCTTTCACTTTTTGGCTGTCCCTTTCACTCGTTTTCGGTTTTCCTCGCCCCCTACCCGGCTTTTTCGTCTTTTGGACCTCTTTCGGCAAAATCTGCTCCGATTAAATCAGTCTACGTACTTTGGGTAACGTTTTAACTCATTTTTCTTTGATTTTTCGCTTTCATTTGACTATGTATTTACCTGTGTAAATATTTGATCTTAGTAATGCATGCCTATGTGAGATATTGGGGTTAGCCATAGCATATATAAACGAATGGGTCCTGCGGTCATGCTCTATTTACTTTGAAAAAACCATGATTTTATTCATTTTATGCTCATGGTGCATCATTTTCACTTGCATTTGGGATTTGTTGGTTGTCTGACTTGATTTTAAACATGCCGGATCGTGCATGGGATGTCCATTTTACAAACGAGACTCTGCCGAAATTTCGGGAAATCTAGCGCACCCCTAAGGATTTATTCCTGCATTTCCATTTCATAAACATGTCATGCTGCCCTATGACTTTTAGCAATATGCAATAAGATTTGTTTTGAAAGCTAACGAGTTAAGGGTGTACCTCCTTTTCGTGATGCCGTTTCAGCCATGGATCCTGATGCTCCCAGTGGCTCCGCAGTGCCCCGGGTGGCGGGTGTCCGACGTCGCAGAGCGGCCACCCCAGCTCCAGCTCCCGTTCTGACCCGTCATTCCCGTAGATTGGCGGAGTCTATCATTCGCCCCGTGCAGCCGGATATTGATGAGGATGCCCCAGCTGAGGCAGAGGCGGGCCCTTCGGGCACAGCGGCTCCTCCCCCCACGCGTCGGACTTTACCAGGGGCTCGTGCCAGGATACCTGATCTGCTCGGTCCGACTCTCAGTAGTCATCCCTCAGCCTACCTGGCGGCTAACGAGGTATATCCGTCATTTAACTTCATTCAAATCCGTATGGTTACCATGCTTGACTTTTGATGGTTGTCACAGGTTCCTGAGTTTACCCAGCCTCGGGGAAACTGGTTTAGCATCTACACTCTCTATCATGCGCTGCATTCCGACTATAGGGGGATGGTAGATTCCTGGGGCTTCAGACATTTCTTCACCATTGCCCCTCGCCGGTGTCCGTGGGGCTATATGAGGGCTTTAGCTGAGCGCTGGTTCCACCATACACAGTCGCTTCATCTTCTTGACTGTGAGCTGATGTTGACCCCTCTCGACTGGCGTTATATCACCGGGGTGGAGTTTTCCGGATCCCGGGTCCCCCTGGAGACTGACATCACCACCGCAGCTGTTCGATCCCTGTTGGGCTACTCTCCCCATGATAAGGTCTTTAAGGCCCGCAGCATCCGATCGGGAGCCTTGGCTGCAGATGCCATTGGAGGGGTCCTCTCCGAGCCATTCCCTGAGGACCGGTCTACTCGTGATTTTCTGCTCCGCCGTCTGTTTCTGACCATTATGAGGGGCTGTTTTCTGGGGAACAACTCCTCGACTATCCATTTCAGCATCGTCGGAGCCACCAGGGATGTTGACCGGATCGGGGATTACGACTGGGGCTCTTTCACCTTTGCTTACTTCCTCCAGGGTCTTCGTCTCCGCTCAGAGGGACAGACCGATGCTTGGCTCGGCTTCTATCCCTTCCTGCTAGTAAGTCCCTTTTATCATACAGTTCTCGTTTCGTCCCATTTCTTCGTTCCTTCTTGCTACTTACGGCTTTTCTGCTTTGTTTGACAGTTCTGGGCCTACGAGAGATTACCCTGCTTGCGGCCCGTTACTATCCTCGGCCCGGAGACTTATCCCAGGGGTCGTAGATGGCATCATAGTACTCTCGAGGAGACCCCAGTGTCTGATAGTTTCGCTCACTGTCGGCTGCAGTTAGAGCTGATCTCGTCTGCGGATGTGACCTGGGTTCCTTACACGGCGGATCATTTGGCGGCTGGCCTTGCTGGTGGTTATGCTGCGGACCTGGAGCATGCCTTATCCACTCGCCGTATTCCGTTTCTGACCTACGGTGGATGGGAGCTATATCTGGGGGAGCGCGCCATCAGATGTGTGACCGGGGAGGCTCGTATCCCTTTGCCCCCCCCCCTCAGAGAGAGCTTGGTTTGCGGATGCCCACCTTCTAGAGGCCCTGATGGCCGGGGAGGACGGCTATATGCTTTCTGTTGGTCCGCATACGAGCGAGAGCTTCAGTGCCTGGTGGAGACCCCGCACTATCGGTCCTCAGACCCGGGCTACTTTTTTCCTCGGAGACCTGGTTCACGGGTCGGTGATGATGGCAGATTGGATGGAGTGCGTCCGTGTCCCCACCCATTCGGACCAGATTGCTTCACTCACTCGGAGGGTGGATCAGTTATCTCTCTTCGTTCGAAGCTTGGGCCGAGATCCAGAGGAGGCTTATGCTGCAGACCCGCAGGGATCTGATTTTGGCGCGGATCCCGGTACATCGGATGCCCCAGTTCCGCCTTATTCCTGCCCAGACCTTAATTTTGAGGGTGAGGTTGCCCTTCCCCAGGACTTGCCTGCAGATCAGTTTGACGATGACACCTTCATTGATGGCATAGACTTCACTGATTAGACTTGATAGGCTAGGATCTCTGTATTTAAACCTGCTCGTTTTACTATCATTTCTCATTTCATGTATTATGTACAGATTTATTTTATTCTATGCACAATCGTTTACTTTTGATGATTCATTCATTCCATTATAGCTTGTATGATGTATGATTTGTTATATATAAGGAAAAATTGACCCCTGTATAGTCTTTTGATACCGCTTTTACAGATGTCATCCCTGGACGTGGTTCGCGTGGACCCTCGCGCCCCCTCAGGGATTATTGGCAGGCTCTTCTTGTGGCTGGATAGTTTGCTACCCTCCGACCGAATCATCGCAGAGGGTCTTTTGGGACACTCCTTGGCTCTACTGTCATTTCAGGTGCCGCCGGGCTTTGTTGATGGCATTCTCAGTTGTTGGATCCCGGACCGACAGGTTTTCAGGTTTAGGCTGGAGTATCTGACTCCCACTCTTGAGGAGTATGCTCGCTTCACCGGTTTATCAGTGGATGGTCCATGTGCACGGGTTACCTCGGGCCATATGCGCCGCCAGTTTCTGACTTTCACAGGCTTGCGGAGGACAGCTCTGCTATCCGTGACCTCCTCGAGCCACCTTGTTCCTCTATCCTTCCTGGTTGACAGATTTGGCTCGGTGGATAGCTTCTCTCGGTTTTTCAGTGATTTTTCAGTATCTGAAGAGCGCTGGGGCGCTTTGAGAGTGGATGTTTTGATGGCTTGTGTCGTATCAGTTCTGTACATGCCCGCAGGGGACGACCTCATGGATATGCGGGTTATCGTAGCGGTGCAGGCTCTCCAGGAGGACCATACCATTCTTCCCATGATATTAGCAGAGACTTACCTGTCGGCCTCCTATTGTCATTCCTTCTCTGGTCGCATATTTAGGGGAAGCTCTACTTTGTTATACGTATGGTTCATGAGCCACCTCAGACCCATCGGGCAGTTTCGTCGACACGGGTTCTGTTTCAACCACAGCCTGGCCATGCAGTTCTCTTTCCGTCCCCGGCGATGCACGGATACAGTCTCATGGAGGGAGCTCTTATCGGCCCTTGAGGAGCCTTTCCATCTTCTGATCTATTCGGGCTATTGCTCCTTCCAAAGTTTCCTGACTCATGTGCCACCTTTTGATTTTCTCCCTCTCCTTGGCTTGAGGGGGGTGACGACTTATCATCCCTTAGCTGTCATGGGGCAGTTTGACCAGATCCAAGATCTCCATCTCTTTGCGAGAGCAGCTGACTACCGATTTCTCATATCGCCTCAGACGGAGAGGGAGCTGCTGAGGGTATACGATCTTTGGTCACACAGGGTCTCGGCCGAGTTTGGGGACAGTCACCCTGGTCAGACACCCGATTATCTGCTATGGTTGCGAGGAGGTTCTGATATTGCCGACTTTGACCAGATTGGGGCCTTGGATGGTCCTCAGGGACCTTTCCCGGTTGAGACCGGTTCAGATGTGGTCATTCCTCCGGAGCTTTCAGGATTAGCGCCCAGATCTGGTGTGGAAGAGGTTTCTACTTCGGTACATGCCCATTCCTTTGACTTGACTGATCGGATCCAGAGATTGATGATTGAGGGTACCCGGCTCCGGTTCGTTTTGAGTGCTACTGAGACTGAGAGGGATACCGCCTATGCGGAGCGGGATGCTGCTGTACTAGCCCGGGATGCCGCCCTTTCTGCCAGAGATAACATCGTAGAGCAGGCCCAAGTCATCATGGAGGGCCATTCCACGACTGTTACCAGTGCTGCTGCTCTTTTGACTCGGATTGACATGATGGGACAGCAGATTGCGGATGAGCCGGAGGTTTATGATGCCTCGACTATTCTGTCTATCCTGCTCCAGCTGGTCTCTGACCTGTAGATGATTTTAGTCCCTGCACAGACTATGTCAGTTTTATCACTTTTATTTAAAAGACAGACTTGTAAGCAAAATGTTTTGTATATATAGAGAAATATTTAGGGTTTTAGTCATTTCCCTTTTTGAGGCATCGTCGCCCTCCATTGGATCCTCATTTTATCCAGCCGATTATGATTTCGATATATCGCCTTATTTCTTTTCTCAAGTCTTGATTGGAACTTTACAGATATTGCCGCATGCCCCTCTGATTTCATCGAAGTGAGTCTTGGACTTTGGGCTAATTATGTGGCTAGGTTTGGGTAAGTTTTGGAGGGTATAGGATTTCTGGAAGTGGTTTTGGTATAGGGACAAGGTTTGTGGTTAGGTTTGGGTAAGTTTTGGAATGTGTAGGATTTCGGAATTTTCTGGAAGTGGTTTTGGTATAGGGACGAAGTTTATTATTTTGTGTAGAACGGACCGTGCCATGATGGCTGCCTACGTACTCCCACAAGGTCAGGAGATCAGGTCCTACGTAGTTCGAGTTACAAGGGAGATAGCAAATTTTTTTTTTTTTTTTTTTTTTTTTTTTTTTAAGCGTAGAATCGTTTCACAGAGTCGGAATTCAGGGGCTGCGGAAATACCTCGCCATCCATTTCCTGTAGGATGAGGGCCCCTCCAGATAGAACCTTTTTGATCACAAAGGGCCCTTCCCAATTGGGAGCGAATTTCCCTTTGGCTTCGTCTTGACAGGGCATGACCCTCTTTAGAACTAAATCATTCTCTTTGAACTTTCGGGACCGAATCTTTTTGTCGTACGATCGAGAGATACGTTGCTGATACAACTGACCGTGTAATATAGCCGCCACCCTTTTTTCATCTATCAAGGCTAACTGGTCGTATCGACTTTGTATCCAATCCCCCTCGTCAATCCGAGCATCGAGCAAAATCCGGAGGGATGCCATCTCCATTTCCACCGGCAAAACGGCCTCCATCCCATATACCAAGGCGTAAGGGGTTGCTCCTGTGGACGTTCGCACTGATGTCCGGTATGCAAACAATGTGAGGGGCAGCAAATCCGGCCATCCCCGATGATTGGCAGACATTCTCGCCATGATTCTCTTTATATTCTTATTTGCCGCCTCCACGGCCCCATTCATTTTGGGCCGGTAAATGACAGAATTTAGATGCTTGATCTTGAATTGGGCGCACAACTCCTTCATAAGGGCATTGTTCAGATTCTTGGCATTGTCGGACACCAAGATTTCAGGCTGTCCGTATCGGCAAATCACATTGTTCCTGATGAAACTGACTATAACTTCCTGCGTTACTTTGGGGAAAGAAGCTGCCTCTACCCATTTAGTGAAATAGTCGATCATGACGAAAATGAACCGGTGGCCGTTGCTCGCTTTGGGCTCCACGGGCCCGATAACATCCATACCCCACATGGAGAACGGCCAAGGGGAAGTCATACAATGTAGTTCATTAGGAGGCGCATGCATCACATTACCGTGTGCTTGGCATTGGAAACATCGCTTGACATGATCGTCACAGTCAGCTTTAAGTGATAGCCAGTAATGCCCGGTTCTCAGAATTTTCTTGGCCAACATTGACCCACTCATATGCGGCCCACATACTCCACCGTGCACTTCGCCCATGATTTTCTGTGCTTGAGTCTCGTCCACACATCGCAATAATCCTAAGCCTACATCCCTCTTATACAGGGAGTCTCCGCTTAAATAGAATTTCATCGCCATCTTCCGGATTCTCTGCCTTTCCGTTCGGTTCGCCTGGTCGGGGAGTGATCTATCCCTCAAGTATTTCTGAATGTCATGATACCAGGGCTGATTTGGTTGAGCCACATCTTCTGACAACTCCGATATGTATTCTTCGTAAGCGGGGGCACTTTGTACTGTTATTTCAATCTGTGGGGTGGCTTTGCCTTTGAGTACGTGGACTAACGAAGCCAGGGTAGCCAATGCATCGGCGAAGTCATTCCGCCCCCGGGGAATGTGTCGGAAAGCTATATCTTCAAATTCTTGCATCAATCGAACTACACACCGGTGGTACGGGAGTAACCGAAGCTCCTTAGTGCCATACTCCCCAGTCGCCTGTCTGATTACCAATTCTGAATCTCCGAACACGGCTAATCTTTTCACTCCCATATCGCGGGCGAATCTCAGTCCCAATATACATCCTTCGTATTCAGCCGTATTGTTCGAGTTACTGAACTTTAATTTGGTGAGGACAGGGTATTGCTCGCCCGTAATGGAGACCAGGACCGCTCCAGCTCCAGCCCCTTCAGCATTCATGGCACCGTCAAAATACATCTTCCAAAATTGCCCTTCGTCATCACACCTCGCTTGTTGGACCCACAATATGTCTTCCCCTGGTAGGAAAGTCTCTAAAGGCTCCATCCCCCCTATCGGCATCTCTGATAACTGATCTGCAATTCCCTGCCCTTTCATGGCCTTCTGGGTAACATACAGGATGTCGAATTGCTGGAGGATTAACTGCCACCTTGACAATCGACAATTCAGCATTGGTCTCTCAAATATATATTTCAAGGGGTCGATCCGCGAGATCAAATAGGTAGTGTGTCCATGGAGGTAATGCTGTAACCTCATAGCAGCCCAGGCCAAGGCGCAACATGTTCTCTCGATCGGCGTGTAATTCTGTTCACAGCTGCTGAATCTTTTGCTGAGGTAATAAATGGCATGCTCCTTACCAGATTCACTCTTCTGCCCCAGCATACAACCCATCGCCATATCATTCACGGATATATACAGGAAAAGGGGAACCCCGTCCTTTGGCGGTACCAGCACTGGCGCTTCTGTTAGTTGCTTCTTAATAGTCTGAAAGGCCTTTTGGCATTGACTGTTCCACTTCCGGGAGGCGTCTTTCCTTAACAGTTTGAAGATTGGTTCGCAGGTGGTGGTCAGATGGGATATGAACCGACTGATGAAGTTTATCCTCCCCAAAAATCCCCTTATCTCTTTCTCTGTACGGGGAGCTGGCATATCCACAATAGCCCTGATCTTAGCCGGATCCAGTTCGATACCTCGATTGCTCACCAAGAATCCAAGGAGTTTACCTGACTGAACCCCGAAGGCACATTTGGCTGGATTGAGCTTCAAATTATACTTCCTGAGCCGCTCGAATAGCTTCTTAAGGTGAGTCACATGGTCAGATTCCGCCCTCGATTTCACAATGATGTCATCCACGTAAACCTCTATCTCCTTGTGCATCATGTCATGGAATAGGGCCATCATGGCCCTCTGATAAGTGGCTCCCGCATTTGTGAGGCCGAAGGCAAGTCGTCTATAACAAAACGTGCCCCAGGGGGTGATGAAGGCAGTCTTTTCTCGATCCTCTTCCGCCACCATTATCTGGTGATACCCAGCGAAACAATCGACAAATGAATACATTTCATACTGAGCTGTGTTATCCACCAAGATGTGTATGAAAGGCACTGGGAAGTTATCCTTAAGACTGGCTTTGTTCAGATCTCTATAATCCACGCACACTCTCACCTTTCCTCCAGGTTTTGCCACGGGGACTATATTGGAAAGCCATTCTGGGTAAGTAGACACCATGATGATCCCAGCCTTGAATTGCTTGACTATCTCTTCTTTCACCTTTAAGCTCCACTCTGGCTTTAACTTTCTCAACTTCTGCTTGACTGGCCTGAAACCCTCCTTGATAGGCAATCGATGTACCACGATGTCCGTGGACAAACCGACCATGTCTTCGTGTGACCAAACAAACACATCCTCATATTGGCTCAACAGTTCAGCTACTTCTGCTTTCTGGTTGGGAGTCAAGTCTGCCCCAATTTTTAGCTCTTTGGGGTTTTCAGGGGTTCCTATGTTGATGGTGATGGTTTGGTCTAGGTTGGGTTTGGGTTTATCCTCGACCCACTCTTTGATCTCGTCGGGAGCGTCGTCATCATCTGCTTCGTCCTGCTCAATTCCCATCAAATCGAAATCCAGTTCTATATCAAAATCATAATCGTCTTTCAAATTTGGAAAATCGTTTGTTAGGCTAGAATGACTCAAATCGGTACACCTGACATGAAACAAAAATATTTGTCATATATATAAACATTAGGTACATGACTTCCTTTTCAATAATCATGACAAAAGTATGAAATAGACGTGCAGATACATAAAAACAAAAACACCGTCTTAAAAACCCCTTGATCCCCCTACTGGACAAGATTCCCGGACACTCCTGCATTTACCCTTTTCTGGATACTACTGGCTGCACGGTCCAATTCCTGGGGATCACTTCGGTTTTAGAGCTAGTGATGGAGGGGGTCTCTGCATCTGGCACCTCCTCAATGATTGCGGCAACTTGGTTTCGGCTCTCATTTTCACTTTCCTCGGGCACTTCTAACCCGACCCAATTTATAAATGGCATGATCTGCTTGCCCTCAGTCATCTTCTCTTTTCCCTTTTCATTGGGGCCTGACTGTCCCGGAAGATGGCACTTTTTCTCGAACTGTTCCATAATTTCCTGTAAGAAATCCGACTGCTGGGCCCCTCCTTTGATTGGGGGAGTCTCCACCTTACCCTCTGTTCCAGACGCAGGCTTGATTATCCTCGGGGATTGTTCATTATCGGCTTTCGGTATCGGGACTCCGGTTATCCGCACGGGCATTTTCTTGTGTGAGCTCCTTGGCCTTATACCTCCGTGATATCCTAACCCCGCTTTGCCTAACTGCACTGGTACCTGGATGGGCTCGGTGATTCCTTGGCTGTGCTTGCCCAGCCCTTGCCCCGGCTGGAAGTTCATTGCCATCATTTCCTGGGCAACGAAGGTGAGCTCGGGGGACATCTTAAGTTTTAACTCCGGAGCTCCCAATTGCTTGTATTGAGGGGTGCTGATTTCAAAAGCCTGATAGCTGATGGGTTCGGCCGACTCATCCACATGGATCACTGGCATGCCTTTTACGGATGGAACAGGGTATTCGGATTCTGCTGCGATCGTTACCAGGTGCCCCTCAATGATGAATTTTATTTGTTGATGCAGGGTGGAGGGCACTGCCCCGGCCATATGAATCCAGGGTCTCCCCAGTAGCATGTTATAACTGGCCGTGATATCTAGCACTTGGAAGGAAATATCAAAAGTATACGGGCCAATCTCCACCGGCAGCTCAATCTCTCCCACCGTGTCCTTTCTCGATCCATCAAACGCCCTTACCACCACTTGGCTGGCCCGCAGGCGCTTAGGGTTGATCTTCATTTTCTCCAGAGTATTGTATGGGCAAATGTTCAGGGCTGACCCACCATCAATCAAGACTCCGTTCATCACATATCCGGACGAGATGACAGAAATGTGTAACGGCTTTCGGTGCCCCCTTCCTTCTTCAGGGATGTCGTCGTCGGTAAATGATATTACATTGCTGTCTAACAGATGGCCCACCAAGTGGCTGAATCTTTCTGTACTGATTGTCTTGGGGACATGGGCCTCTTCCAGGACTTTGCTTAATACTTGATGATGGTCATTTGAGGCCAAGGCAAGATCTAAGATGGATGTCAGGGGTGGCTGCACCTCCAGTGTTTTGGCCACATTTGCCTTGCCGTGATTCATCTTCTCCCAAAACTCCAACGCTTTGTCCTCTGATATTTTCCCGTTTTCCCTTTTTGTGTTTTCAAAAACCCGCCTTGGTAGATACAATGGATTTCCTTTGGAGCTGACCGATGCACAACTGGCCTCTTCCACGGTTTTTTCCCCGTAATTCCACGGAACAGTCTTCAGGTTGGTGACTGGCAATTGTGATCTAGCTGTTACGACAAGGGGTCTTGGAGCTGATAACCGGATAGGCTCTGTTTTGGTCCCCTGAATTACTCCAACCAACTTAATAGGCTCCCTTGGCGCATCATCCCGGGCATTGGTCACAGCAATTTCTCCTTCTATCCTCCTTATGTATCTCAATCTTAGGGGACCCTCCGCCCCACTAGCTTCCACTGTATTTACGCCTCCCCCATTATGCTCGGGAAGAGGGTTGGCCTTCACATTCGGGGATTCCGGTTGTTCCACCACGATTTCTCCGTTGTCAATCATGTTCTGGATCTTGTGTTTGAGAGACCAGCACTCCTGGGTGTCATGCCCCGGGGATGCCGAGTGGTAGGCGCATCTCTTGCTAGGGTCATATCTCTTGCTCTTTGGGTCTGACGGAGGCAATAGCTCGGTAATCTTCTTCTGGCTTACCAGCAGGGTCAGTATCTGCTCCAACGAATCCCCCAAAGGGGTGAACTCCCTCTCTTGCGGCTTTTCGAATTTTCGACGCCCCTCATACCTCTGATTGTTGAAATTTGATGGGCGCGGGGCTTCATTTCTTTGTATGTGGACCGGGGGGCTGGTCATTGTTTTCCCTGATAGTCCTTGTAGTACCAGGGACACATCCTCCTCCTTTCTCTTTTGGGGTCTCCGGGATGAACTGCCGTAATTCCCACTCTGGATTTGCTCAGCCACAGCCTCGAGAGCTGTGAGATCTCTGATCTTTCCTGACTTCAAACCCATCTCAGCCATTTCCCCATGCTTGATCATCTCCGCAAAAGGCTTTCCTATTCCCGCCATTACTCTTTCATAATAGGGAGCCTCCTGGATATCAATGAAAGTCATGACCATTTCTGCCTCACTCATGGGTGGGTTCACTTGGGCTGCCATCCTCCTCCACCGCTGAGCATAATCTCTGAAGGATTCACTGGTCTGTTTTCTGATTTTGGCCATCTGGTAGCGGTCCGGGGCCATCTGGGACTGAAAACTGTACTGGGTTAGGAAAGTGTGGGCCAGCTCCTCCCAGTTGTGGATCTTAGCATTATCCAATCTTGCATACCACGTCCTAGCCTCCCCCGTCAGGCTTTTCTGGAACAGTTGCATCCTTAGCGATTCATCCTCAGCATATCCTCCTAGCTCTCCGATGTATACTTTCAGGTGCGTGTAGGGATCCCCCGACCCGTTGTACTTTTCAAATTCGGGGAGTTTGAATTTTTCTGGATATCTGGTTCCCGGAAAGATGCACAGGTCGGAATAATTAACACTGCCATATGACCCGATCCCCTTCATCGTTTTGATGGCCTCTTCCATCTGCTTTATTTTCTTACTAACACCGCTGGCAACCTCATCTTCGGGGATGATAATGACTTGCTTTGGTAGCTCAACTTTAGGAGTTTCCGGGGTCAGTGCGTTTCCTTGGGATGATGGCCCCGCCGGGTCCTCGAGCTGTGGCCCTGATTTTAGTTTGAAATGCTCCTTGAGCAACATGGTCAGCTCGGTCATTTGGTTTTTTACAGCATTGAACTCTTCCCGAGATACGGGAGCCAGGTCAGGATTAGGGTTCTCAGCCATCTCGACTGTTAATTCTCTGGCTTTCTTAGATCGGAGACGGGTTTGGGGAGCAATCCTGCGTATAAAACAACCGAAGTTTAGTTCCGGGAAATGACACTGGTGGATGCATGCTAAAGCAAATATTTTTGTGTTTTTGAGTTTTGTAATATTTTCCTGCAAAACAAAGTTAGTATCCCTTTGTTTAACCAAGGTATGACAGTGTGCAATTATGATGCTCTCCAAGCTGTCCCTGTAAAACAGAGGTTAGTATTTTATTTTGACAAAAGTGGGAAGTACAACATGTTTGACTAAAGTACGACATTATGTGCGTGAAATGTAAAAGGGTATGAAGAGACTTCCCACGCGTTGGGTTTATCTGAGGCTGACCTACCCTAAGTTACTCTCGCGGGCTTTTTGGCATGAAGGTTCCCAGATCTTCGCAACATACTCGAAGGGAATAAATCCGATCTTTCAATTGGATTGGATCTGAGTGGATGCTTTTCCTGAGCCTCGCCGGGGAGCACCCCTTTGAGTCCAGTAATCCACATCCGACGGGTTTGCCTCAGGAGGAGGAACTGCTCAACATACATTCATCGTACCTCACCGTATGCATATGATGCTAATAAAGTAAAGACTTGAAAAGAAAACGCAATCACACTATTCACATACACGCGAAAAAAAGGTAAATTAACGCAAATAACGCAAACACACATTTTTTAAATTTTTAAAGGATAGGAAAACATCAGGATTTTAAATGCGGCTTAAGCCCTCTAATGTCCCCAGCAGAGTCGCCAGCTGTCGACGCCGGGATTTTCGCCGTCTCGTTTTTTAATAATTAAAAATGTCCCTTTCCAATTTTAGCCTTTAGATTAAGATGTGACTTTTGAAAAGGGTCGGCTTAGTGTCGACGGGGTTTTGAAAGGTCGATTTTGTAATGAGCCAATTGACCAGAGTCGCCAGTTGGTATATTTGAAATGGATGTACCAACTCATCCGAATTTTGTTTTCGTAATCGCTGGCTCATATGTGACTCCGAATTAATTGGTCCGCAAACCGAGATTCATAGAGTTCGGGGGCTTGCTTAAGCGAGGGGAAGGTGTTAGGCACCCCCCGACTTCCGTGAAACACGGTTACCGCAATCTTGATATTTTCCTATCCTTTTTAAATCCTAAAATGTGTGGTTTGCGTGTGTGTGCGTGCGTGCCTAGATGAATGTTTGTGGTGCGTTTTGCATAAAAGTTCGCTTTTATTTTTATATGGCAAAAGTGTTATCTGGAAAGTGTTTTGGACGTTTCTTTGACCCAAATGACGAAACTTCGCTTTTTATGAGAAAGATTGATTTTAATTTCGAAAGCGTTGAGGATTTTTATTTAGATGTCATTTTAGAAAACAATAGTTTTAAACTTTTGTCAAATAGGAATCGAGACTATACATTGCCTTCTAACAGTTAATATAAATAAATCGAGGGCAACTTCTAGAACTCTTTAACCCTATGCACAAAGTTTAATGAAAACATTTATTTATTTGCAAAATCGTTTTTTTTGTGACGTTTTAAAATCAACTAAAGCCTATTCATCAATTATGGATTAAAGTTTACCAAAACACTTAACCTTTAAACCTCGTGAATCTAATATCCTAAATTTGCTTGATTTTATAAAATCTTCATTATTTGCCTTATTTTGAAAACCATTTTTTTCGTGTCGTAAATTAAAACATACATCCCAAAACGTGTCGGGGTTATCTACGGGCATGTAAGCCATCCAGACAACCCCAAACACCCACAATCACATATTTTTATTTATCACGGGGCCTTAACCCGATCACGATTGATATCGCGTTAAGGCCCGATATTACAAATACATCGCCATGGACCCTATGCCACGATTACATACACCCAAAATGTCCATCATCGGGATTCGACCACTAGGATCTCCTCCCTAGGCTCACAACCATCCCATCACAGCATAACCAACACTAAAACAAATCTAACAAGCTCTAAACATTTGCTATCACTTTATATAACCCAAATATCGCCCAAATCACATTACACATTACTTATCACCATAACGAACGAACAAATCACCGTACGGATGTCATCGGGGCGCTAGGAGGAATTATGTTCCGATGGAACCCTCGCTAATCAACCCCTAATCCACGGATCATTACCAATATGTAACAATAAACTACATCAAAAACACCAATCACAATATTATACTAACAATACAACAAAAAACTCAAGAATGCACTCATTTCACCTTGCAAAATGCCGATTAACGCTTCTATATTCCACAAATCGGACAACACTACAAGAAGACTAGATTACCTAGCACAATACAAGAGATTTATGGCTTGAAACTAGAAAAAACCGAACTCTCTCTCTCTCCCGCGCGATCTCTCTCTCCTTCTTTTTCTTTTTTTTTTCTTCTTCTTTTTTTCTGGTTCTCGGGTTGAAGATGGCGATCTATAGTGCCTCAGCAGGCAGCCGCAGATACATCTGCGGCCAGCCGCAGATGCATCTGCGGCTGCCTGCTGTGGCCGTCTCCTCGGCTGCCGTGTGCCGCCCTCGAGCCACGCGAACGTCTATTTGTCGGCAGCCGCGACTGCATCCGCGGCTGTCCGGCGCATTTTTCTCGAATTTCGTGCCACGCGGTATTAATTTGCCAATTTCTGCTGTATTATTTTTGGAAAGCTGTTCTTTGATACCTGAATCAATTCTGGGAATGGTTTCCCGACGTCGAGACCCCACCCTAATGCTGTAATTGCAGTGTCCTTGTCCTTTTTTGGCGATTCGCATCGGGTTCTGTCTGGATGGCCCGTAGGCCTCGCCTCAGATGCCTCAATTCTCGTTTTGCGTTTGACAGCCTTGATCGTAAGCCGTGGTGGGAACTGCATTTTGGCGCCCACCTCTCCTTGTCGTATATTGGGTCACTTGACGATTTTGCCCTCCTGTCAGGGTTAGTAGAGAAATGCAAAATTTGGGTGTCTACACACCTGAAGAAAGAAACTGTATGAATAAGATTTCCTATGCCTCGACAATATGATCTATGATGTACGGGATCATATGTTCCTCATGCATTTAGATTAACAAGCAGATATCAGTCTAATCCTGGAGACGAACACTAGAAGGCAGTGAAAAATATCCTAAAGTACTTAAGAGGAACTAAGGATTTATTTTTTGTCTACGATGAGTCTGATTTGAAACTAGAGAGTTATACAGACTCAAGTTTATTGATATATATATATATATATATATATATATATATATATGAAATTCACAGGCAAGTACACGCGGTCAATCAAGTAATATAGTAGAAATAAGGATATCGAACCCACGAGGAACAAGTAATACTAACTATATTAACTATTAAATTTGTATTAATTCAACTCTATTTAAACTGTAGCAAATTTGGATTATGAACCTTGAGTTATGAACTACTTAAAATTGAAATTGAAAATAAACTAACTAACTAACGAGAATGATTTACCAGATAATAAAGAGCTTTAAGATTGCAATTTTCCCATTGTATCATAATAATATCATCATCTTAATTCCAATTACTTAAGCATATGGATTGTTAACTGAGATCACTTATCTATTTAGTAATCTCTTTCGATAATTAATAAAAAAATCCACTCCAATTTATAATGCTATAAGTCTATACAAAATATCTTGAAACAGACTCATTAAGATTAAACTCTCAACATGTTACGTGTGGTCTACAGGTATTCGCATCCTATATACTATCATGATACTCATCCTAGGAAGAACAAACAAAGTCACATGTTATTCTACCCAGATCTATTCCTAGATTTCCTCTTTCAATTCCATCTAAGAAATCAAATAATTGTTGATCAGACAATTATAATTCACGCACAAGATATAATAACCAATCCATCAATTGATCAAATAATTGAAACTAAGATAATTTAATTAAAGTTCAACCAACGGTTCTATTGTAACCTTAAAGAAGAATTTAGTTACACATTATAATGAAAACCATAATTAAGTTGATATAGAAAATCATCACAAGTTTAGAAGATAAAGGAAAATGAAATAGAGAAAACTCTGTCGAAGTCTCTTGCTTCCTTAGCCTTCACTGTTACATTCTTGCTACTCCAACAATCCTTCCAACAGCTCTAATCCGTGCTCTCCAATCCTTGCTCTCTATGTCTCCTACGTACTCTCTCTGTCTGCCTTAAAGTCCTAGAATCCCTCTTTAACATAACCGCAACAACTAATTTCCTATTCGGACTCGGATTTCTCAGCACGGCATTGAATCAACTGTACTCGCCGAACTGCGCCCCGGCATCGTCTTCACGCTATATCACTGCACCCCGGCGCCATGTACTGTTCATTAATTACAAAATTGCCACTGTACAACTTTTTTTCCGTTTTAACCTCCCGAAGTTGTTTTCTGCAAATTAATCATAAAAACAAGTAAAATAAAACTAAAAACACTTAAAGATAGCAAATAACTAAGCCTAAAAGTACCTAATTCGTAGGTATAACACCCACTCATCAAATACCCCCAAACTCAAGACTTTGCGTGTCCTCAAGCAAAAACTCAAGACTTTGTGTGTCCTCAAACAAAATGAACATAACTAACTATCTAAACCACATGAATGCAATGCATGATAACTAATGTCTCAAGCACAAATCAATATAATCCAGAAATATCAAGCCTCAAAGATCTTAAATAATAACTCAGTCAAACTTCAAATTATCATTTAGTCTAAAATCTGATATATCACAAATTTCATTTCACCTTCAACCCTTTCGTGTGTGTGTGAATTCAACATATCAAGTCAGTCATCATTCTAACATAACTAATGAATATAGTGCTCATATAAAGATAGTTACTCGGATATCATTTTATTACCCCTCTATACACTCGTTTTTACAATTTTCTCATCATCTTCTTTATTTAACGAGTGTGTCTTACGCTCCATCTCGTATATGACTAACTTAGCATGTGCAATACCCATTTTCTTTAGGCTTTTCAAAATTACCCATGTAGCAAACTTTCCACTAGTGACTCCCAAACCAAGTGGCTTTAGGGCACTAAGTGTAGAGACACTCCTAAGGGCTTACTTGTTCGAGTAGTAGAGGCCACAAAAACGGACTAGCTAAGTGTAGCTCATATCTGTCTATTATTCTTGTTATTCTCTTCTTCTTTTTTATTTCATTTATATAAGACAGACATCGAAGCAAATGATCATCATTTTTTTTTTCATATAATTTTTTTTCCAACAAGTGATAGAGGCTACCTAAATCTTTATCAAGCACCTAAATTCACAAAGTTTAAATCAAAACTCAACTAACTTGATACATTGAATATGTGCAATTAAGATCCAAGGGTCTTAAGCGCAACAAAATCAGTAAAATATAAAAGACTTCGAACTTTAACGATCCAAATCCATCTTGCTACAATTATTAAATGAAGACTCATAATTTCATCATTGGCCATCCTTAGATTTCATACATTAATTCAATGCTCAAGTGTTCCTACATGCAATAATATATGATCCTATATGCAAATATTTTTGTGTTTTTTATTTTTAATTTTTTTTTTAATGAATCGTCCTCAAACTATATGCAACTAAACTAAACAAACAGAAACTATATGATATGAACATGATCAACAGAAAATGAACTAAACAGACTCAGACTACCCCCAAACTCACAGCGAACAATGCCCTCATTGTAAAATAGTTAAAGAAATTAAAAATGAATAAGAAAAAGAAGACTCCCCTAATCGTGATCGGAAAAGCCCTCCTCTTCCTCAGAATCTGAGTCGTGCGGTGGATATTCCGGTAACATTGGCGGAGGTGGGATTGAAAAAGCTGGAGCATTCGGATTTAACTGTGATAACATCACGGCCAAAGTGAAAGTGCACCTATATGTGTAAGCATGCATAACATCCTGACGCTCCGCTAGGCGTTCATTCTGCTGAAACACCTCCTCAAACTGGATATCCGTCCGCCTTTGTAACTGTCTTACGGCTCGGTTTTAACCTGGCACGACCGCATCATTTTCGAGACTATCAAGAGCATCATCATTGTGAGGTGGTGATTGAGGAGCCAAAATAAATCCTAAACCGCGTGGATATGACTCTCCCCCTTCCCAAACTTTGTAACAGGCAATCAAGCTATGATCGAGGAGAGTCGTTGGTGGCTGCACTGGTTCAACTGCCCCCCACCATACACCAGACTGTTAACATAACGCGGTAATGAGGGACATATGTGGTAATCCTCCGGACGTCGAACCTTTCAACTGTTTTTTTATCGAGGAGACAATTACACTTCCCACATCAATAGATAGCCCGATTACAATAGCATAAAGTAGAACAGCTCGCTCCTGTGTCACGACGCTCACATGCATACATGGCATTAATTTGGCACACAAGAAGGTGTACCAAATCTTGCCATATCGACTCAACGCATTGAATGGAAATGTTGATAATTCGCCAGTGTACTTGTTAGTTTTCCATTCCGTGCCCGGTCGACAAAGGTCGCGGACAATTTGTCCATAATCAGGCGTCCACATTGTAGCAAACTGACAAACATCCGGAGCCCGCAAGTTGTAATATTCATTAATCCTGTCTTTGTTGAATGATACCAACTGACCCCGAACCATCACTTCACACTTGGGTGTGGCGAGCGCATTAGCATAGAATTCTTTAACTATGGCTGTTACTGCCGCATCTGGGTGTTCCGTAAACACCTGCCAACCACGTCCCACCAGCATAGCCTGCATCTCACCATCCTCTAATATATCCGGACGCAGCCCTCTTTCTGGAATCCGGCTAAAACATGATTAAACTTATCCTCAGCCTCTGCACTAATGAATTTCTTCCGATTACATGGCAGAGGTGTAACCGAAGAACCTCTCCCCGCTGTCGTTTTGGAGGCATATTAGCACAATACTAGTGTCGAAGCCCTACAACGCTTTTTGAAGTCCAAAACAGTTTTTACTGACAATCAAACCAAATGAATCCCCTTTTGTGAAAAATTAACAAACAGGTGGTGTACACTCAATTTCCCCCAAATTTATGTGGATTTTACCATTGCAAATTACCCCTACCGACTGAGAATCTATTCTTAGCTCCGATCCATACCACCAAACCACCAATTCTCCTCTAGTGGCCTGTAACGACCCCGAAATTCGACCCACTTTATTCTCTTAAGTCTTATATTTAATAAACATTATTTTCTTTATGTTCAAATTTCGGTCCGTTAATAAATCTTTCATCACCTAAATCGATCCATTATTAAATTTCAAAATTATCAATTCCCAAATTTTCGATATAAATTTTTCTTTTTCTTGATTCAATCGTTGTATTAAAATATTTGGATATTTAAAATCTTTACATTTCGATCCTAGTCCCATGGATCGTAACCTTTAATTTTTCTTTACTTTCTTGTATCATAAATCTCGTTATTCAAATTTTAATACCGTTCATATCCATACAAATATTCTTTGCTTCATCGTTCATAATCAACCGTGTAATAATTTCTCACGTAATAATTAATTTGAACATTCACAATTCACAATTTAATACAACTCGTCCTATCCGGATCCACTCTATATGTATATACAAAATATTCATGTAATCTTGACAAATTATTCACATTAAATCATAATATAAACATATAACGTTTACAACCTCTTAGGAAAATTCGTCTCTATATAATCTGATATTCTTGAAATTCTTTCTTTCCTGCAAAAATATTATTTAAGCAAGTAATGAGCACAACGGCTCAGCAAGTTCAACAGTTATGATTCACGTAACACATACCTTATCATGCTTGGTGTGTGTCATACATCATGTGCTTGTGCTTCTACTATAACAATATATCTCATATATATCCACATCGTTGCACAAAATACACATTGTGGTCATATTAATCACGTATCATGTAACACATAATTTGTATGCAGTTAAAACAAGAATTACATATCATAACATTCCAACATTTAACATAAAAGTGACTGAATAACTTGTCTGGCGTCCCGTTATTTAAATTGTTAGCTCAAACCCTTAACTCGATCAACCTATGATCATAAAATAATCAAATAATAATTATTTATCCTCTTATGATATTAATTTAATTAATTAATATCATTTCTGAGCCAATTACTTAATAATATGGTTAATTATATTAACCTCGTTCCTTAATAAATTAATTTAACTTAATAACTAATGCCTTTAATACGGACAACCCGGCTTATCGGATAAAATTTAGCATATCTAGTTGTCCGGATTTTCATTTAATCATTTTCTAGCTTTTAAACTTAATAGATTAATATTTAAAATATTTAAATATTAATCTCCAAAATTTAAAATTTTTACAAAAATATTAAATTGAATGCCCAAATATCATTTCTATATTTTTAGTATTTTTCTATAATTTTCTATGATTTTTAAACAATTTTAAAACATTTATTTCAATTAAAACTAATTCTGGGGGCATTTTGGTAATTTCCGCGCCCTTGGGGACATAACCGGAATTTCCCAGAAAGTTCAGGGGCATTACCGTCATTTTAACGCTCCAAGGGACACAATTGGAATTTACCGGAAACTCTAGGGGCATTTCTGTAAATTGCCGAGGCTAAAGGACACGGCGGTCCTTTCCGGAAAAGACTAGGGGCATTACGGTAATTCCCTGCGTACGTCGGCCAAAACGACGTCGTTTCCTTGCCTGTTCCAGAAACTTCAGCCGCGCAACGCGCGGCCTTCTCCTCAGCCCCAGAAACGACGTCGTTTCTGGTCCCTTCGCGCGGAAATTTGGCTCACGCAATGCGCGGCCAACAGTTTTCTTCTTCCTTCTTTTTTCGCGAACAGTGACCAGCCAAAACCAATTTTTACACCATTTTGCTCACAAATTTTACCACAAAATAACTTTAAAAATCACATAATTCATAGATATACATCCTAAAATTATTTGGAATAAATATTCTAATTATTTGCTATTTTTCCACCATAATAAATTTAACACAAAATATTAAATTATAATTTTAAAAAATAGTTTTTATACCTTCTTTGGCTTTCCTTTGAAGCTTTTTCTTCCTCTTCATGGCATCAACACTTCTCTCCTTAATGGTTATGGTGGTGTAAAGTGGCGGTGATGGTGGTTGGCTTCGGTTGGAGGGGAAGAGCAATTATGTTTGCTTTATTTGGCTTTTTATTTCTTTACATATATATATATATATATATATATATATATATATATATATACCACAAGTTGGTATAAATAAATTATAACTCTCACACCAAATCCACCGCCTTTCTTTCTTCCGGATTGTTCCACGCAAAGAAAATCCACAATTCATGCAAAATTACATATTTAAATACATTACATAATTATTATGTATAATAAATATTTTATATTATGTATATAAAATATTTATTTTAATTTACCAAAAATCATAATTTGATTTATAAATAATATTAACGCCTCTTTTGGGTACTTTACATGACAAATTTTGTACACGCATAACAACATGCATGTAATTGCATGAGGTAATTTATACCTCCAAAAATCATAAAATAATTCATACGACTTATAAAAGTATTTTTCATCATTTTTTACTTCTTTACTTGGACAACATGTTACACTAACATGTTCACGTTTCTGAAATATTATTCTTCATAAAAGTCACAATAATTCCATTATACATAAATATAATTTTTAATAACTTAAAGCATTTCTTTTTCTTATTTATTATTCAATTTCTTTAATATTCACATTAATTTCTTTATATATAAATTATATAATTTAATATTATATAATTTATATAATTTCATTCTCCTTTTAAATAATTTCTTAATTTTCTCTAACTTTATTCCATATAATTACCTTATATAAATTACATAATTATTCTTATATAATTTATATAATTATTATTTTTCTCATATTTCACTTTAATTTCCTTATATAAATTATATAATTATTATTATATAATTTATATAATTACATCTCTTCTTTATAAATTCTAAACTTTTTCCAACATTCTTAATAAAATCTAAAATCCATATTTATATTATTACAACTCTCTCCTTAATTTTTCCATTTAAAATTGGATTAATTTAATTATTAATCCCTTAATTTCCATACTTAATAACATTTATAATTATTACTTAAACATATACATTTATATATGTACAAATGTATATATATATATATATATATATATATATATATATATATATATATATATATATATATATACATACCTGATTTAATATATTTCACATTACCACATAACCTCAATTAAATCATAATTTCTGCATTTCCATAATAATTTAATTGTACAATTTATTGTACAATTACCTGAAATTCTTTTATTTCTCATAAATTGTTTTTAAACAATTTATTTACTTTTCAATTATTTTAATTCAACATACTTTATCATAATCTCTGTACAGATTTAATTTACTAATTAAATCTCATCACATACCTTAAATCACATAATATAATAATTAATTTAACAACCTTGATAATTTTATCAATTAAATTCTCATTTAATATTATTAAAGAAATCCTGGAAATTCAGATCCTCACATGGCCAACACTAACCACTGGGCAAACCCAACGCAAATAACCAAAGCACCAAAAACAGCCACTAGACTTGAAAGAATGTAATGTAATGAATATATAGTGTAAATTACTATGTTTGGTACCTCAACTTGGATGCTTGAATAATTGAAAATAAAAAATTTCCTACACCCCCAACCGTGGAGTCGACCCGTGAGATTGCTAACCCGTGAGCTACGAACACTGGATGGAATTCCGTGCAGTGGCTATGTATTGCGAGGAATTTCAGGCGAGATTAGGATGGGTCACCGAGATTTAGTAGGAGGAATAGGGTTTTAGGATTAGGAGGGGTTACCGGGGTGTGTGAAAGAGAGAGAGAATTAGAAAGAGAGAGTTTGGGTTTTAGGTTTAGGAGTTCCGATCGGGTGTGGGATTTCTTTTTAAAAATTGAAAATCGCTAATTTCGCCGGGGCGCTGTCTTTTAGCCTTGAAATCTCGCCGGGGCGCAGTATAACTGAGGGCTTTTCGCTGGGGGAGCCATCTTTTTCGCCGGGGCGCGATCAGACTGCAAGCATTTCGTTAGGGGTGTCATCTGGTCTCGCCGGGGCGCAGTACTGAGTCGGGGCGCAATAATTCAGTGTAAACTTTCCGCCGGGGCGCAACACTGAATTTCTAAAAACTTCAATGCTGCAATTTTTTTGTACTTCTGAGTTCCATAATGAACTTCTTTAGCTACAATGAGGTAAAATGCACACGAATTAATGAAGCTCGCATAAAAAAATTCTTCCTAAGCTAAAAATTTAATAAATCCTATAAATTGAATGAATTAACCCAAAAATGCCTAAAAATTGAAAACTAAAAACTAAAGTGATACTACGGTTGGGTTGCCTCCCAACAAGCGCTTGATTTAGAGTCTTTCAGCCTGACTTTCTTCTTTTCGCTTAAGTCGGCTCGGAAAGGGTTACGAAGGTCCACTGATGATCCACGTTGCCGCCCCAATAATGTTTTAGCCTTTGCCCATTAACCTTAAATGTTTGCTGAGAACGAGGGTCAATAACTTTAATTACTCCGTATGGGAAGACATTAGTGATTGACTTGACCATCTGGATTTCAACTTGCCCGAAAAAAGCTTGAGTTTTGAATTGGCCCGGTTCGAATGTTCACTTAACAATGCACTTGTCATGCCACTTTTTGACTTTCTCTTTGTACATTTTGGCATTTTCATAGGCATTCATTCTAAATTCATCCAATTCATTCAACTGCAAGAGCCTCCTTTCTCCTATGGCCTATGACTCAAAATTGAGCTTTTTAATCACCCAATATGCGTTGTGCTCCAATTCTACTCGGAGATGGCATGCTTTTCCACAGACAAGTCTATATGGAGACATGCCTATGGGAGTTTTATAAGCAGTGCGGTATGCCTAAAGAGCCTCATCAAGCTTGCTGGATCAGTCTTTACAGGTCGGGTTAACTATTTTTTACAAAATCCTTTTGACTTCCCTATTGGTAATCTCGGCTTGTCCACTCGTCTGCGGGTGATATGCCGTCGCAACTTTATGCCGTACCATACTTACTGAGAAGAGCGGCAAAATATTTGTTGCAGAAATGGGACCCCCTATCACTGATTATAGCCCTTGGTGTTCCAAATCTTGTAAATATGTTCTTGCGCAAAAAGGTCAGAATAACCTTGGCATCATTAGTAGGTAACGCCACTGCTTCCACCCATTTGGAGACATAATCCACTCCCACTAAGATATACTTGTTATTGAATGACGATTGGAACGGTCCCATGAAATCAATCCCCCATACGTCAAATATTTCCACTTCCAAAATTGAATTCAACGGCATTTCTTGCCGATTTGATATGTTGCCAACCCGTTGACAACGATCACACCTCTTTCCGAATTCGTGAGCATCTTTGAACATTGTTGGCCAATAAAATCCAGATTGGAGAATCTTTGCAGCTGTCCTATCACCTTCATAGTGACCTCCATATAAAGATGAGTGGCAATGTTGTAGAATACCTTCGACTTCCTCCCTAGCCACACATCGTCTTACCATCTGGTCAGCACATTGTCAGAAAAGAAAAAGGTTCGTCACATAGATATTGCTTGACATCATGTAGAAACCTCTTTTTCTACTGATAACTCAGGTCATAAGGAAGTACACCACTGACGATGTAATTGACGTAATCCGCATACCAAGGAGCATCCTTTGCTATATAGAATAATTGCTCGTCGGGAAAAGATTCATTTATCAATACCTGATCTCCTTTATTTTGCTGCGAATTTTCCAGGCTAGAGAGATGATCTGCTACTTGGTTCTCAGACCCCTTCCTATCCCGAATCTCAAGAACAAATTCCTGAAGTAGAAGAATCCAACGGATCAACCTTGGTTTGGCATCCTTCTTAGAGATGAGATACTTTATTGCAAAATGGTCTGTAAACACGATCATCTTTGTCCCAATCAAATAGGCTCGAAATTTGTCGAATGCAAAGACCACTGCAAGTAATTCCTTTTCCGTCGTGGTGTAATTTAATTGTGCATCTGTCAGAGTTTTGCTAGCGTAGTAAATTGCATGAAATAACTTTTCCTTGCGCTGGCCTAAGACTGCCCAAACCGCGTAGTCGCTAGCATCACACATGAGCTCGAACGGTAAAGTCCAATATGGTGCGACTATTATTCGTGCAGTTATCAACTTCGTCTTTAAATTCTGAAATGCATCATGACACTCTATAGTGAACTTAAAAGGAACATCTTTTTCAAGTAAAGCACATAACGACTTTGTAATCTTGGAGAAATCCTTGATAAATCGTCGATAAAATCCTTCATGTCCCAAGAAACTTCGAATTCCTTTCACAAAATTTGGTGGGGGCAGATTTTCAATCGTCTCGATCTTTGCCTTGTCCACTTCTATACCACTATCGGACACCTTATGTCCCAAGATGATTCGTTCTTACACCATGAAGTGACACTTCTCCCAATTAAGGACCAAATTTGTTTCTACGCATCTCTTTAGAACCGAAATCAGATTTGCTAAGCATAGATCAAAACTATCACCAAAGACGGAAAAATTGTTCATAAAGATTTCTAAATTCTGCTCTACCGTATCAGAAAAGATTGCCATCATACATCTATGAAATGTCGTCGGTGCATTGCAAAGCCCAAAAGACATCCTCCGGAAGGCAAATGTTCCATACGGGCACGTGAATGTTGTCTTTTCTTGATCCTCGAGGACTATGACAATTTGATTGTACCCCGAATAGCCATCCAGCAGACAGTAAAATGGATGTCCCGCCAATCTATCTAGCATCTAATCAATAAAAGGCAATGAAAAATGATATTTTCGAGTTACCTTGTTTAATTTCTGATAATCCATACAGACTCGCCAACCTGTCACCATCCTTGTTGGAATTAGTTCGTTATTCTCATTGGCTACTACTATCATGCCTCCTTTCTTTGGTACACATTGTACTGGACTAACCCACGAACTATCTAATATGGGATAGATTATACCTGCAAACAACCACTTGATAATATCTTTCTTTACGACTTCTTTCATGATTGGGTTTAGTCTTCGTTGTTGCTCTACAACTGGTTTGGCATCCTCCTCAAGCAGGATTTTATGCATGCATATCGATGGGCTAATTCCTTTGATATCTGTTATGGTCCAACCAATGGCAGTTTTAAATTCCCACAATACCCTTAGCAATTTTGTCTCTTGTAACTCATCAAGTGAAGCGAAAATAATCACTGGTAGTGTAGAAGAATTTCCCAAATAATAATATCTCAAATAGTTTGGCAACAGTTTCAACTCCAAAATGGGTGGTTCTTCTATAGATGTCTTTTCATAGGTCTTTGCTTTCTCAGAATAACTTAAAGGCTCAAATTGCTTACCAACCTGTAAGAGCGGTGTAGATACATTTAATAGCTGCACAAACTCAAGTGGAGCTAGAAAATCTGTAGCTTTAGGATTAACTAAAGCTGTTGCAAGTGGATCCGCATTACAATTAACCTCAGAAACTTCGTCCACTGCTACCTCTAACCAATCAACTCTGAAACACTCTTCTACTTCTTTTGGGAATTTTATAGCTTTGAAAATGTTAAAAGTGACCTCTTTATCATGCACCCTCATCGTCAGCTCCCCTTTTTGCAAGTCTATCAAAGTTCTACCCGTAGCCAAAAATGGACGCCCAAGTATGATCAGAATTTCTTTGTCCTCTTCGAAGTCCAATACTATGAAATCTGCCGGAAAGATGAACTTATCTATTTTCACCAATATATCCTCCACTATTCCTCTTGGATGCATTAATGACCTATTTGCCAGCTGTAAAGTTACATTGGTCGGTTTCACTTCTTTCAGGCCTAACTGCTGATATATGGACAATGGCATCAGATTAATACTGGCCCCCAGATCACACAAAGCTTTCCCAAATAACTTGTCACCAACTATGCATGGTATTGTGAAACTTCCTAGATCTCTTAGTTTGGGCGGCAATTTATTCTGTTGAATGGCACTACATTCCCCTATCAGTGCGACTGTCTCAAAATCTTCCAACTTCCTCTTTCTTGACAGAATATCCTTCATAAATTTCACATAGTTTGGCATTTGTTCTAGAGCATCCGCAAAGGGTATGTTGTTTTGAAGTTTCTTGAACACCTCTAGAAACTTTGAGAATTATTTGTCTGCTTTTGCCTTTTTGAGTCGCTGAGGGAATGGTACTGGTGGAACATAGGGCTTCTCCGTTTTATTTGCTAAATCTGCATCCTCACTTTCATCAACATCTCGTGGCTGCTTTGAGTTCTCCTTGACTGTTTCAGATAATTCTGTCCCACTTCTCAGAGTAATCCCCTTACAGTGTGCGTTACCCTCTCCTTTTGGATTCTTCTCAGTATCACTTGGTAAAGAACCTTGAGGTCGGTTGTTTAAAGCACTATGGAGCTCACCAATCTGAGTTTCAAGATTTCTTATTTGAGCTACTTGATTTTTCGAAGTTACTTCAAATTGATTTGTCATTCTTGCTAGTAAGTCTTCCACTTGTGATAGCTTATCGGGTTGTTGCTGTTGCTGATGCTGAACTCCAGGTGGGTATGGATGTCTTGGATCTTGAGTTTAAGTTTGCGTCTGATTATTGCTCCACGCAAAATTCGGATGGTTCCTCCACCCAGGATTGTAATTGTTTGCATTATTACCATATTGCTGCTGCCTGTTTTGATTCCCAATAAATTGCGCAGATTCTGAATTAATTGCACAGTGCTCTGTTGAGTGTTCTCCTGCACAAATCTCACACACTGTCTCCATCTAACTTTTTTGCATTCCCATAGAATCTATTTTCTTTGCCATGACAGAAAGTTGTGATGTCACTTGTGCTGAAAAGGCTGTCATGGCGTCCACCTCATAAATACCTGCTGCTTTTGGCTGATGAGTTCTAGCTATAGGTCATTGATAGTTGTTCGCTGCCATATTTTCAAGCAGGTTGTACACTTCGTCACAGTTCTTCCCCATCAATGCTCCACCAGCTGCTGCATCTATGCTCGTCCTAATTTAGCTGAATAGACCATTGTAGAAGGTTTGGACTTGCAACCACTTAGGAATTCCATGATGGGGGCATCTCCGTAGCAAATCTTTGAATCGCTCCCAAGCTTCATATAATGACTCTGAGTCGTGCTGAACGAAAGAAGTGATATCGTTTCGCATCTTTGTCGTCTTTGCTGGTGGAAAGAATTTGGCAAGGAATTTTTGTGCCAAATCATTCCACGTTGTAATTGAAAGTAATATGCCCTCAAGCCAATCACATTTGATGTGATAAGCATATACTTTGTAATCTTGTTCATTTATTAATAAAAGTATCAATGCATTTCTTTATTCTTGATTAATTACTTGAATTAATCAAATGGATAAACCCATAGTTTTTTTAGCAATGCTTTTAGAACCATGATGAGGATCATGCTAATGAGATCTAAATTCAAGATAGCTCAAAACTAAAATTGTTCCTAATTGTTGGATCACTAAAAAGGGGATTAGTAGATCCGGATAGATTGGTACATACTATGCTTGCTCTTATGAAGAGGATGATTGATCTCATAATCATTTGTGTAGAGACACTAAAGCAAGTATGTATGTGCTTATTAGAGAATAAGTTCACTGAACGTGACTCGCTCAAGGAACACCTAATGGAGTTTTACTTGTCTGTCAATAGGAGTTCCTTATGTGATAGTCGTACAAGTGATCCTTGGACTTGAGATCATCATAGTATCTTGTGTGTACTAAGTTATACTTTGACATATTCCTTAAGACCTATTGGTATATCAAAAGATATGCTTGGGTATAATAAGGTACACATGGAGATAGGTGAATGATCAACAAAGGATCTACCACTTCTAGTAAAGGGGGAGAATGTCCTATGCGATTCAATAAGTGACAACTCAGAAATCCCTGGCCAGGGTTGAATGGAATTAGAAAAGAGTTTCTAATTTACATTAACTAGAGTTGTGTATTTGTGAATTGAAATGCATATAATCAAATAAATAAGACTTGACAGAAATTCCGTGTCTTATATTTGATTGGGACATTGTATGGTAGAAGGATTGAATTGTACGGTAACTATTTGCTGAAAGGTTCTTTTACGATTAAATGTTGAAATCTGTATTATCTGGAAAGTCGACTAATCGCTAAGGGGGCTTACCCTTATTGTGGAATAATTATTTATTCTGAATTAAAGAGTTAATTCGTAATAAATGAATTAGAATTGTTCTAATTTATTTATTATACAACCGGTTTAATATGGAGAACCTAAAGGGTCACACCGCAAAAGAGTAATATTTATTTTAGAAGTAGATGACATAATCGTAATAATAAATTAAGTATATTTAATTTATACTATGGTGATAGAATAAATTAAATAGCTTAATATTTATAATTTAATATTTTAGAAATACTAATTATAAATTAATAAGAGGAGTCTTATTATTATTATTATTATTACTATTATTATTACTACTACTAGTATTATTATTTAGTTCCTAAATGGTTTAGGAATTAATTAATAAGTAGTAATATTATTATTAAATAATTAAGTTCCTAAATAGTTTTGGAATTATAATTATAATAATAATTAATTAAGTTACTAAATGGTTAGTAATTAATTAATAAGAAGTACTCTCATTATTTAATAATTAAGTTCCTAAATGGTTTAGGAATTGTAATTAATTAATTTAGTTCCTAATTAAATTGGGAATTAAATTAAAACCCTGATCCTAAATAGTTTAGGAGGGTTGACTAGATCTATAAATAAGAGGAGTCTTATCATAGATCAATGTTACACACTCTTTCATTAGGAGATAGAGAGTACTCCATAATTCTCTAGATCTAAGAGTTAGAGAGAGAGAGAGAATTAGGGCTAGCCACCCATGGTTTGGAGAAATCATAATCCACTTCTTTAATTCATAGATCTCTTGGTGGATCACCTCTAGAGGCTTCACACTTGGGGAGCTAACATTAATCCGTGGAATCTAATCGGTGAATAATAAGAAGAACGTGAAGGATTAAAGGGAGATGAACTTGTACCCGTGGAAGCTTGGTTCTTCAAAGGTATAAATTCTTTTATCCTTCCTCAATTAATAATAGTCGCATAAGAAAAATCCGGGTTATTGGTTTGTACAAAAATTTTAAATTCCGATTTTTATTGCTTCCGTTGCGCTTATATAATTTGATTATATGTATGCCATATTTTTGCAAACCAAAAGTGGCATCATGAGCCAAACTTATGCGAATTATTAATTGTTTTAATTTCATATATGTATAGGTATATGTTTAAAATAATTTATTGGGCATAATTTATTGTATAAAATTATTTTTTTTATATACCGAAATTAAATCACGGACTGATTTTATTTATTCACGGTTGGAATAATATGATTACCGAATTTTGGTCATGTTCGGTTTTGGTGTATTGCTAAAGTAGCATTTACTGTTTGGGAATATGTGTATTACCGAATATATAAATGTTGGAATGGTTTCATGCTTGGTTAATATAATATATATTATAAACCAAATCCATGCGTTCCTTGAATCAAGTCAGCGGCATGCTTGTGGTATAGATATATGTTGTCCCATAAGAGTCACGGATTTGGGAAATGTAAACATGACTTTGCATTCAATATTTCAGTAAAGTCTATTTCAAAAAGGATTCATGGATTAGCTTGGTTAATAATATATATTATTAGTTAGCATATTAGTTTGAATAATTCATGAATTCTGGCGAAACTAATGACGTGGCTGCAGTGTCGGTTTTTTGGAAATTGGAAAAGCAATAAAGAAGCCCACGGTTTATACATATATTATCACAGCCGCCTACAGTTTTCGGTAAAAATAATTTTATACAAATTTTAAAATTTCAAAATAAAAGAGTTTATTTTGAGTAATTTTAAAATAATAAAAATAAATAGCTTATTTTTACGTAATTTTATAATTAAAATAAATGGTTTATTTTAAATATGAAATTAGATTTCATACAACTTTAAATTGCCCATTAAATGATACCAATACATATATGGAATGATTTATTTAATTAATGAGATGAATATTATTTATTAATATATATGATGATATATATGATAATAAATGGGATTGATTATGGACTATTGACTAATGTGAATGGATTTAATTTTGATTAAATGCATGAATGAATGGGTTTTTTAATAAATGGGGTATGCGTACCTCGTCTTTCTAATTTTTCTTATGTATAATTCTATCTCTCTCCTATGTACTTCCCCTTGACTGTTGATCAAGGTTTCTATTTATTGTAAATAATTTGTAATAGGATTAGTTAGAATTATTTTGAAGAATTGGAACACAGAAGCAAGGAGCGCATGAAGACCCGTTTGTAATGGAGTCCGAATTTAAATGTAATAGTTACATTTAATTTAATTTATTCTTGCACCCTAGGTTTGACCAATTGGTTTATTTGGTGGCTCGAATAAACCAAACTAGAATAAAAGTCCATAATCAATCCAAGTAGAATATAGTATTCTATATGTGCATGCTTATTTATATATATTATATATTATCAAACATGCTTCGCATGTTAATTAATATGACGCGTATTTTATATATATATATGTGCATGTGCGCTAAACAAGATGAGACAATTAATATTAATAAACCCCTCATGATGTAGAATAAATATTATTTATAAAATGAATTAAAATGTTTAATTCATGAATTAAAGGAGTTTAATTCAATTAAATAAAATTAGAATTGTTCTAATTTATTTATTCTACTACTCATAATATTAAGTTGTAACGTTCAAAGATATTTATTAAAAATATTGAACGTCGCCTTCTAGCATGGTAAAACGATAGAGTATCAAATAATCATTATAAGTTTGTTGTGACACACAAGGCTTATATTAATTTTTTGAGATGTTGTTTTATCACATTTGATGTTTATAAAAAGAATTGAACATTACTGTTTTGTTGTGTCATACAAGGACGGTCTTTTTCTCTTCTAATATAAGAAAATGCAAGGTTGGACTTAACTTGGATAATTTTGATTTGGATGTGTCACACATGATCATAATAATCTAAGAGGCAAAATAAAAGGAGTTACATGTTAATGTAATTGACAAGAGTTGTCTACCTATTTATTTAAATATCGTTTGTTGTGTCACACAAGGCTATATACATTTGAAATAGGATCCTTATTCTCACTAGCAAATCTTTAACTAGATTTGCCGAACTATATAAGGAGGGTAATATAGTTTGATGAAAATAGTGGGAAACACCATTTTAAATAAAGACCTAATTTATTTTGGTAATTAATAAAATGAATGCATGTTAATGTTGTTATTAATTCACTTAAAGAATATTGCTATGTTTAATTCACTAACACTGCATAGCATAATGTATTCTAACAATTAATCGAACCGAATTGTTCGGATTGATTAAACAAATTTGAGAAAAGTTCTCAATGCTGAAAAGCTAGCAAATGTCCTTAATTTGTCTATTCCTACAAACGTTGTAGACTAAGCCTCTGAGGAAGAGATTGCTATTTTAAATGGCAAGATGATGCAAAGGTGGCTCAATGCATCATGCTCGCATCCATAAGTATCGAGTTACAGTGTCAACACAAGAAAATGGATGCACCTACTATATTGCTGCACATTCAATAGTTGTATGGTGAGCAAAGTAGGTTAATTAGATATAAGATATCTAAGGAGCTCTTCCGATCTAAAATAACCAATGGCACTACAGTAAAAGACACATGTCCTAAAGATGATCAATTGGATTGATCAATTAGGACAACAGGTTTTGTCAATGATGGAGAGTTGAGTCAAGATTCGATCTTGCAGGTACTCACTGACTCTAATTCACAATATGTTGTGAACTTCAAACATTATTATGCTAGCAGTCATTTAACTGATTTGCTTAAATATGTTGAAGACTGTTGAGAGTCATTTTCCTTCCTAGAAAAACAAAGTCTTACTCGTAGATGAATCTTCTAAGCAGAGGAAGATGACCAAAGGTATTTCTGAGGAGTCAGAAAGAGTAGAAGGCAAAAGAAAGGCTAAACAAAGGACATAAATAAAAGTGATCCCGAGAGCAAAGGAGTTTGCTTTCATTGCGATAAGCTGGGACACTGGAAGAACAACTACAAGAGAGTTGTAGTAGTTAAGTAGAAGAAGTTTAGTGAAGCTTCAACTACAGATATAGATTTGTTCATAATGAAATAGAACTTTCTATAAGTCAAGTTCTACTTAGGTATTAGATACCAAATGGTGGTCTCACATATGCAAGTCGTTGCAGAGACTAAGCAGAAGTAGAAAACTAAACAAATGATAAGTAATCCTGTGCTGAGGAATGAAGCAAAGGTTGCTGCATTATCCATGAGAACTTATAGTTTAGCACTGCCTACGGGCAAGACTATTAAGTTAGTAAGTTATTACTATGTTCCAGTTCTTAGAAACATTATTTCAGTTCCATGTGATGACAAGGAAGGGTTTTTGACATTATAATAATGAACAATCGTTGTTCTGTTTATAATGATAATGTTTTATTTAGAACTGGTTGATTACTTAATGGACTTTGTATACATGACTTACATGAAAATTATTTCAAATTGAACAAACTAAATGCAAAGAGATGATATGAATCATACTTTCATGCGACACTGTTAACTCAGTCACGTTAATGAAACAAGACGAAACAAGTCGTATAAAGATAAGCTTTTGGAGCGTTTTGATTATGAATTAATTACGACTTGTGAATCTTGTATCATGGACAATATGACTAAATCTCCATTTAGTGGACATGGAGAGCGAGTTACGGAGTTGTTAGAGATGATACACACAGTGGTGTGTGGGACCTATGACAACAAATGCAAGATGAGGGTATTCATTCATTACTTTCACTGATGATTCTAGATTTTGATATATGTATTTAATGAAATACAAATCCAAATCATTTGAAACGTTTAAAGAATTCAAAAGTGAAGTATAGAAACTAAATGCCAAAAGTATTAAAGTTCTTCGATTAGATCGAGAAGAGAATACTTAAAGCAGTAAGTTTCTAGATCATCTCAAGCGAAATGGTATTCTCACAATGGACATGGTGATAATCCATAATGAGTATTACCGATCTTCCAGTATCCTTCTAAGGTTATACTTTAGAAACGATCGCATATCTACTAAACGAGGTACCTTCAAATTTTCTCCCTAAGACTTCATATGAGTCATGGATAGGGAGGAAACCAAGTCTTAAGCATGTTAAGATTTGAATTGTTCAACTTATGTCAAAAGGTTTGACATGATAAGTTAGGGACAAGATCTGATAAGTATAAACTTGTGGCATATCCTAAAGAAAGTTTAGGGTATCACTTCTATAATCCGACTAACTAAAAGGTGTTTGTTGAAACACGCTGCCTTATAAGAAAAAGAAGTTTTTCCTTAAAGGGTTAGTTGGAGTAAAATAGATCTTGAAGAAGTTCAAGAACCACAAAACACTACAGATAAAATGAAGGAATCTGTACAAGTAGATAAACCTATTGTACCACAACCAAGTCGTAAATCTAGTTTAGTACCGAAGATACCTGAATGGTATGGATTCATCATAGATGATGATGATAAGATACGCATCATAGTGGATGATGATCCAGATATATACAATGAGGTATGAGTATTAGATACTCAAGAGAAATGGTCGATGACCATAAAATCCGAAATGGGTCTTTGGAGAAAGACTAAAGCAGATGGCTAGGTGGAGACCTATAAGACCTAACTAGTGGTAAAAAGATTTCAAAAAAGGTCAATGAGTTGACTAAGATGAAATTTTTCACTAGTGAAAATGCATATATATCCATTCGGATTTTACTTGCAGTTACAACTTACTATACAAAAGGATGTATGTATGATACAACCAAGAGGATTTGTCTCCATATAGATGGAGTGAATCAAGTATGTAAGTTACAACGATCCAATTATGGATTGGAGCAAGTTTCTCGAAGATGGAACATCTGTTTTGATGAGACAATCAAAAGAGTTTGATTTTATCAAAGACAAGGATGAACCAAGTATGTACAAAAGTTAGTGGGAGCACTGTGACATTCCTAGTATTATATGTTGATATAATATCAATAAGGAATAACATACCAATGCTACAATCAGTAAAGATGTGGTTGTCTAAAACTTTTCCATTAAGGACTTGGGAGAAGCGTCCTAACATTCTATTTAGGATAAAGGTCTATAGAGATAGATCATAAAGGATGCTCGGCTTAACCCAAGGGATGTACATTGATTCGTTGAAATGTACTAGACTTGATATTGCTTATGTATAATAAGCAGATGTCAGTTCAATTTTGGAGAAGAATATTAGAAAAGAGTTTCTAATGATGGGTCTGATATAAAACTAGAGGGTTTAACAAACTCAAGTTTGTTCAGACTAACCAAGATAACAACATATCCGTTTCAGGTAATATGATTACCATGAACGGTGCTGCAGTGAGTTGGAAAAGTTCCAAACAGCAAAGAGTTGATGATTTAGTGACAAAGACATAGTAAATAACTATAAGTGAAGCTGCAAAGGTGATTGTTTGGTTAAACAAGTTCATTACAGAACTTATAATGGTTCCTAACATTAAAGGAGTTTAATTCGCCAAGGAACCTAGGTCTCATCTGAAATCCAAACATGTGTTGCGGCACTTTTATATGATTAGATGAATCGTTGAAAAGGAGATGACACCATAAAGATGGTAGACTTTTAGAACAGCATTACAGATCCATTAACTAAAGCATTTACTAAGCAATTTGTACGCCACTTAGAGAAGAATGGTATGGGGATACCAAAGGGCGATTGGCTTTAGTGGAAGTGGGAGATTGAAAGTAATATGCCCTCAAGCCAATCACATTTGATGTGATAAGCATATACTTTGTAATCTTGTTCATTTATTAATAAAAGTATCAAGGCATTTCTTTATTCATGATTAATTACTTGAATTAATCAAATGGATAAACCCATAGTTTTTTTAGCAATGCTTTTAGAATCATGATGAGGATCATGCTAATGAGATCTAAATTCAAGATAGCTCAAAACTAAAATTGTTCCTAATCGTTGGATCACTAAAAAGGGGATTAGTAGATCCGGATAGATTGGTACATACTATGCTTGCTCTTATGAAGAGGATGATTGATCTCATAATCATTTGTGTAGAGACACTAAAGTAAGTATGTAGGTGCTTATTAGAGAATAAGTTAACTGAACGTGACTCGCTCAAGGAACACCTAATGGAGTTTTACTTGTCTGTCAATAGGAGTTCCTTATGTGATAGTCGTACAAGTGATCCTTAGACTTGAGATCATCATAGTATCTTGTGTGTACTAAGTTATACTTTGACATATTCCTTAAGACCTATTGGTATATCAAAGGATATGCTTGGGTATAATAAGGTACACATGGAGATAGGTGAATGATCAACAAAGGATCTACCACTTCTAGTAAAGGGGGAGAATGTCCTATGCGATTCAATAAGTGACAACTCAGAAATCCCTGGCCAGGGTTGAATGGAATTAGAAAGGAGTTTCTAATTTACATTAACTAGAGTTGTGTATTTGTGAATTGAAATGCATATAATCAAATAAATAAGACTTGACAGAAATTCCGTGTCTTATATTTGATTGGGACATTGTATGGTAGAAGGATTGAATTGTACGGTAACTATTTGCTGAAAGGTTCTTTTACGATTAAATGTTGAAATCTGTATTATCTGGAAAGTCGACTAATCGCTAAGGGGGCTTACCCTTATTGTGGAATAATTATTTATTCTGAATTAAAGAGTTAATTCGTAATAAATGAATTAGAATTGTTCTAATTTATTTATTATACAACCGGTTTAATATGGAGAACCTAAAGGGTCACACCGCAAAAGAGTAATATTTATTTTAGAAGTAGATGACATAATCGTAATAATAAATTAAGTATATTTAATTTATACTATGGTGATAGAATAAATTAAATAGCTTAATATTTATAATTTAATATTTTAGAAATACTAATTATAAATTAATAAGAGGAGTCTTATTATTATTATTATTATTACTATTATTATTACTACTACTAGTATTATTATTTAGTTCCTAAATGGTTTAGGAATTAATTAATAAGTAGTAATATTATTATTAAATAATTAAGTTCCTAAATAGTTTTGGAATTATAATTATAATAATAATTAATTAAGTTACTAAATGGTTTAGTAATTAATTAATAAGAAGTACTCTCATTATTAAATAATTAAGTTCCTAAATGGTTTAGGAATTGTAATTAATTAATTTAGTTCCTAATTAAATTGGGAATTAAATTAAAACCCTAATCCTAAATAGTTTAGGAGGGTTGACTAGATCTATAAATAAGATGAGTCTTATCATAGATCAATGTTACACACTCTTTCATTAGGAGATAGAGAGTACTCCATAATTCTCTAGATCTAAGAGTTAGAGAGAGAGAGAGAGAATTAGGGCTAGCCACCCATGGTTTGGAAAACCCATAATCCACTTCTTTAATTCATAGATCTCTTGGTGGATCACCTCTAGAGGCTTCACACTTGGGGAGCTAACATTGATCCGTGGAATCTAATCGGTAAATAATAAGAAGAACGTGAAGGATTAAAGGGAGATGAACTTGTACCCGTGGAAGCTTGGTTCTACAAAGGTATAAATTCTTTTATCCTTCCTCAATTAATAATAGTCGCATAAGAAAGATTCGGGTTATTGGTTTGTACAAAAATTTTAAAATTCGATTTTTATTGCTTCCGTTGCGCTTATATAATTTGATTATATGTATGCCATATTTTTGTAAACCAACAGTAATGGACCCTGCAGGCAAGGAGTGTAACCAACTCTTGGTTTTATCTCTCAGTGTGAATGGGAATAACATCAGTCTAATAGCGTCCTCCGTCACCCCATTATACTTGAATGTGTTGCATATCTCCAAGAAGCCAACAATATGGTCGTTGGGGTCATTGTTTGGTAAACCCCCAAACTGAACCGAGTTTTGGATCATCTGAATAGTTCCGGGTTTGATCTCAAAACTAGCTGCTGTGATGGCAGGCCTTATGATGCTAGTCTGAATTTCCGTCACTTGTGGCATAGCATAGTCCCACAGTGTTTTCTGTTCTTCCTCAGTCATTCTTTCTTGATTTTCTAGAGTAGTCTGAATATAAGTGCGAATTCTACGGAACCTTCGTTCTATGTCACCTTCGTAAGGCTCTAGTTCCGGACCTTTAGATCTCATGTACATACACAAAATTCTAATAGCGTCCTCCGTCACCCCATTATACTTGAATGTGTTGCATATCTCCAAGAAGCCAACAATATGGTCGTTGGGGTCATCGTTCGGTAAACCCCCAAACTGAACTGAGTTTTGGATCATATGAATAGTTCCGGGTTTGATCTCAAAACTAGCTGCTGTGATGGCAGGCCTTGTGATGTTAGTCTGAATTTTCGTCACTTGTGGCATAGCATAGTCCCGCAGTGTTTTATGTTCTTCCAAAGCCATTCTTTCTTGATTTTCTAGAGTAGTCTGAATATAAGTGGGAATTCTACGGAACCTTCGTTCTATGTCGTCTTCGTAAGGCTCTAGTTCCGGACCTTTAGATCTCGTGTGCATACACAAAAGTCTAAAAGCAACCTTTTTTAAGAAAGCACGGGGAAACTCAACCTGATGAAAGCTTGCAAAAGCAAAGGTAAAACAAAAGATTAAAACTTTTAAATTAAACTTAAACTAATAAAAATAATTATTAAAATCGTTCCCCGGCAACGGCTCCAAAAACTTGTTGATCGATATATATATATGTATGGAATTCACATGAAAGTATACGCGGTCAATCAAGTAATATAGTAGAAATAAGGATATCGAACCCACGAGGAACAAGTAATACTAACTATATTAACTATTAAATTTGTTTTAATTCAACTCTATTTAAACTGTAGCAAATTTGGATTATAAACCTTGAATTATGAACTACTTAAAATTGAAATTGAAAGTAAACTAACTAACTAACGAGAATGATTTACCAGATAATAAAGAGCTTTAAGATTACAATTTTCCCATTGTATCACAATAATACCATCATCTTAATTCCAATTACTTAAGCATATGGATTGTTAACTGAGATCACTTATCTATTTACCAATCTCTTTCGATAATTAATAAAAAAATCCACTCCAATTTATAATGCTATAAGTCTATGCAAAATATCTTAAAACAGACTCATTAAGATTAAACTCTCAATATGTTACGTGTGGTCTATAAGTATTCGCATCTTATATACTATCATGATACTCTTCCTAGGAAGAACAAACAAAGTCACAAGTTATTATACCCAGATCTATTCCTAGATTTTCTCTTTCAATTCCATCTAAGAAATTAAATAACTATTGATCAGACAATTATAATTCACGCACAAAATATAATAACCAGTCCATCAATTGATCAAATAATTGAAACTAAGATAATTTAATTAAAGTTCAACTAACGGTTCCATTGTAACCTTAAAGAATAATTTAGTTACACATTATAATGAAAACCATAATTAAATTGATATAGAAAATCATCACAAGTTTAGAAGATAAAAGAAAAGGAAATAGAGAAAACTCTGTCGAAGTCTCTTGCTTCCTTAGCCTTCACTGTTGCGTTCTTGCTACTCCAACAATCCTTCCAGCAGCTCTAATTCGTGCTCTCCAATCCTTGCTCTCTATGTCTCCTACATACTCTCTATGTCTGCCTTAAAGTCCTAGAATCCCTCTTTAACATAACCGCAACAACTAACTTCCTATTCGGACTTGGATTTCTCAACGCAGCATTGAATCAACTGTACTCGTCGAACTGCGCCCCGGCGCCGTCTTCACGCTATATCACTACGCCCCGGCACCATGTACTGTTCATTAATTACAAAATTGCCACTGAATAGCTTTGTTTCCGTTTTGACCTTCCGAAGCCGTTTTCTACAAATTAATCATAAAAACAAGTAAAATAAAACTAAAAACACTTAAAGATAGCAAATAACTAAGCCTAAAAGTACCTAATTCGTAGGTATAACACCCACTCATCAAAGTTTTTCAAACTGACCAAGATGATAGTAAATTTGTTTCAGGCTATATATTTACCTTAAACGGTGGCGTAGTAAGTTGGGAAAGTTCCAAGCAGTAAAAAGTTACTAATTCAGTGACAGAGGCAGAATATATAGCTACAAGTGAAGCTGAAAAGGATGTTATTTGGATGAAGAAGTTTGTAACCGAACTTGGGGTGACTCCTAGTTTTCAAGGATCAGTGCCTTTATTTTGTTACAACACGAGAGTTGTTGCACAAGCTAAGGAACTCAGGTCTCATCAGAAATTCATGCGTTACGGTGGTTTCATTTGATTAGAAAGATCATTGAAAGATGAGACATCACTCTAGAACGAGTTGACTCTCAAGACAACATTACATGTAGCACCCCGAACCAACCACTTGTCCGGAATGCCACACGCCGCAAGCCCGAAGGCCCGCAAGGCAACAATATCAATAGCGCAGCCCAAAAACAACACAACGATACTAGACTTAAAAATCCAACAATCTTTTATTATTAAATTTACAAAAGAGTTCAAGAACTAAATATCGAAAACACAACTTCGGAGACGCAACTCCCTTAAATAAAAGTCTTATCAAATTCAAAATACTAATAACGCCATAACTAAAAGGACTTCAGTCATCCCCAAAAGCATCCACATTGTTCGACTCTTAACAATGGACCCTGTAAAAGTTAATGTAAGGGTGAGCGGTGCCCAGCAAGTAACAATCTTCACTATTTAGGTGGATCAATTACTATTTGCAAAACACTTTTTCGAAATACCTTTTTCAAATAACATTTTCTTGTTCAATAACAATAGTCAATATTTACTTTCAAAACCAAAATCAATAATTACAAAACATAATTCAATGACAAATTTCGATAAGCTCAATATATTCGATCAATGATTTCGATAAGTTTAATATATTCGATCAACGATTTCGATAAGTTCAATATATTCGATGTATCTTTTAATCCACAGAACGACTAAGGTTACAGCAGCCCTGTAACATGGCCCTTATGTTCGATAATGTTAATGATCACGCACCCTACTAAGGGATCGATGAAGCACGCACCCCGAAAGGTGCCCCCCGAAGGGTATCTAAAGTTGTGCACCTTAGTAGGTCCTATATAGTTTCGGAACTAGCGTAAACACTAACAGTTTCAATACATAGTCGGACTGAGATTTTTAAAAGCAATTTCTCAATATTTTCGATTTTCAAAACTATACTTATTTCACAGTTCAAAATCATATAATCTCATTTTCTAAATCAAAATTCTATTTTAATACTTGATCAGGGTTTTTAACACAATATAAGTGTAACATTTTCATTCAAATGGAAGCCTGAAATAAAGAATAATAATTTTTAAAACAATACATTTAGGCATCCGAATACTTTCTAAAGCATACATAATTATAAACGATAATTTTAAAATACTAAATAGCTCGGAAAGTCACTTACCTCGATATCGCTGAACACAAAATTAATAGCTGAACAGATCCTAAATATAAATTCAGAACAATTAAACGTCATTAGAATAATTCTATTATGCAACATTCTTCTTATTCGTTTTAAAATAGCTATAAGTATATCTTAAAATATTCTTTCAATCTTTAATCATTTTTCAAACAATTAAACCATTATTCCAAAACTTTAAAGTTACTAAAATAATAATCTAAAAACAATACTTAAAGTCAATAATACTAATCCAAAACTATTAGCTATTAATCTAAATATAAATCAATAATACTAATCCAAAACTATTTACTATTAATCTAAATACAAAACAATAATTAAAACTACAAAAATAATAACAATGCAAAAATACTAATTACTAACAAAATATACTAAATACTAACTAACAAACTAAATACAATACTTAAAACAATAATAACAATACAAAAATTTAAATAAGAACATACCCGAAAATACGAGTACCAAAGATTACCTACGCCCTCGACACTAGAAAAATTTAACTAAGGAGGTCTTTTATAAAAAGCCCTCTCACAACAAAGCCTTTCTCAAAATGAAGGTCTTAATTGTTGGTGGCTTAAAACAAATGCTAGAGCCTTCCTTATATAGAGAAATAAGAGGGTGGAGGTTTCTAAAATAGAAGAGGTGGGACTAAAGACTAAAAAAAATAAAAATTAGGCAATGTGGGAATTAAAAGCATTTGGGTTATTACATTATCTCCCCCTTAAAAGAAATTTGGTCCTCTAAATTTTCAAATTACGAGTATATATTTTAAAATAACAATAATTTTATTTATTTATTTATTTTTATTTTTAATAATTATAAAGCACAAATAACAAAAGTGTTGCACACCTTAATATTGGTTGCCTGAAAGCTGAAACACTCGTCCTCGAGTTAGCCTTGGACTTGCTATGGTTATTTCCTCCTTCTTTGCATCTCCTTTAGGTGGAGGGTTTTTGGGGCATTGCGCGATTTTATGGCCAAACTTTCGTACTTCTTTAGCATTACTTTTATGAATTTTAGTTTGTCCATTTTGCTTATCGTTTGAATTCGTTATTGCTTCATAAATTCATATGATAGTTTGATTCAGGTACGGATTTCGTGCTCAGTTCCTTTGATCATTTTTGTATTCGATATATCTCGTGATATCTCGTCGTTCATATTTGTTTTATTATATTCCGTTGATACTCTGGAGTAGAAGTTTGATCTTCTATACCTTGATTATATTCTGAAAATTAAATATATTTCCCTCCATTACAATTTGTATGTATTTCGTAATTCAGCGATATTCTTTCGAAAATTAATTTGTTCGTTTTGCTTCTCATTTTGAATTCAGATAATATCTCATATGATTATTATTTCTTAAAGTCATTTGATAATTCGTTTAATTTTGGATATTCAGAAATTCGTATTTGTACTCCTTGGACTTGTTGAGCATATCAAATTTCTTTTTCGGGCGTGTATAGTAATTTATTATGATCATGTATAGATGTACATGTTAACATGTCTTTGGTCTTTGTATTTGTACATTTCTTCAGTTGACATGTACATTTAGAACCCTTTTGTTGGTATTGTGTCGCATTCGTTGTGACATGATATCTTTGTTAGATTATACCGTAGGGTATACCTGAGCTATAACCACATGTGGGGGTATCACAGGCATGTCCTCTGGCACTGAGACATGACACTTTTCGTGGCGGTGTGATCAGTCCACGGCGTCTCCATTTTTGTGTTCAGGAGGGCGTTAGCCATTTGGTGTTTTGTTGTGGGAGACGTATGGGTCGACCCTAGCTATTTGTTCTGCGGATTGGTGATTGTTGTGCCGAACACGCCTTCCGATTTTGCATGCATTTGGATCTGCAGTCCAATGTGTGATTTGTCTGCGTGACATTATTTTGCCTGTGTGGCATTATTTTGTCTATATGGCTGTATTTTGACTTGCCTATATGGCAAGATATATTTTTGTTTTGTTCTGAGCTCGGTATGAAATAAACACAATTTAAGTGTAACATTTTCATTCAAATGGAAGCCTGAAATAAAGAATAATAATTTTTGAAACAATACATTTAGGCATCCGAATACTTTCTAAAGCATAAGTATATCTTAAATATAAATTCAGAACAATTAAACGTCATTAGAATAATTCTATTATGCAACATTCTTCTTATTCGTTTTAAAATAGCTATAAGTATATCTTAAAATATTCTTTCAATCTTTAATCATTTTTTAAACAATTAAACCATTATTCCAAAACTTTAAAGTTACTAAAATAATAATCTAAAAACAATACTTAAAGTCAATAATACTAATCCAAAACTATTAGCTATTAATCTAAATATAAATCAATAATACTAATCCAAAACTATTTACTATTAATCTAAATACAAAACAATAATTAAAACTACAAAAATAATAACAATGCAAAAATACTAATTACTAACAAAATATACTAAATACTAACTAACAAACTAAATACAATACTTAAAACAATAATAACAATACAAAAATTTAAATAAGAACATACCTAAAAATACGAGTACCAAAGATTACCTACGCCCTCGACACTGGAAAAATTTAACTAATGAGGTCTTTTATAAAAAGCCCTCTCACAACAAAGCCTTTCTCAAAATGAAGGTCTTAATTGTTGGTGGCTTAAAACAAAGGTTAGAGCCTTCCTTATATAGAGAAATAAGTGGGTGGAGGTTTCCAAAATAGAAGAGGTGGGACTAAAGACTAAAAAAAATAAAAATTAGGCAATGTGGGAATTAAAAGCATTTGGGTTATTACATTACAGATCCATTTACTAAAGCGTTAACTCAATATCAATTTAATCGTCACATAGAAAATATGGGTATTATATACCGTGCTGATTGACTTTAGTGCAAGTAGGAGATTGAAATAATATGCCCACAAGCCAGTCATATTAGATGTGATATAGCATATACTTTTTAATCTTATTCATTTATTAATAAAAGTTTATTTATATAAATGCATTTTTTTTGTCCATATTTAATTGATGATACAAATTATGATAAATCCATAATTTTTTAGTAATGTCTTTAGAATCATAATGATGATCATGCTAATGAGATCTAAATTCAGGATAGCTAAAAAACTAAAATTGTTCCTAATCGTGGGATCACTAAAAAGGGAATTAGTGAATCCAAATAGTTTAGTACATACTATACTTGCTCTTATGAAGATGATAATTGATCTTATAATCATTTGTGTAGAGACACTAAAGCAAGTATGTAGGTACTTATTAGAGAATAAGTTCACTAAACATGACTTGCTAAAGGAATACTTAATGGAGTTTTACTCGGCTGATAATAGGAATTCCTAATGTGATAGTAGTACAAGTTATCCTTGGAGTTGAGATCATTATAGTATTTTGTGTATGATAAGTTATACTTTGACATATCTATTTAAACCTTTAAGGTATATCAAATGGTATGTTTGTATATAATAAGTTGTACATAAAGATAGATGAATGGTCAATAAAGAATCTACCACTTCTAGTAAAATGAGTGATTGTTCTATATGATTCGATAAATGACAACTCAGTAATCCTTGGACAAGTCAAAATAGAAATTAGAAAGGAGTTTCTAATTTACATTAAATAGAGTTATGAATTTGAGGATTGAAATACATATGATAAAATAAAATAAGACTTGTCAGTAAATTCATGTCTTGTATTTGATTGGGACATTGTATGGTAAAAATATTGAATTGTACAGTAACTATTCACTAAAAGGTTTTTTTATGATTAAATGTAGAAATCTATATTATTTGAAAAGTCGTTGATCACTAAAGGGGTTTATCCTTATTGTGGAATAAATATTATTTATTTAAATGAATTAATTATTTTAATTTATTTATTTAAATAAGATTTGAATTGTTCTAATTGATTTATTCTACAACTAATTTAATATGGAGAACCTAAATGGACACACCGCAAAAGAAAAATATTTATTTAAGAAGTAAATGGAATAATCGTAAGAATAGATTAAGTATATTTAATTTATACTATGGTGATAAGTTAAATTAAATAAATTAATATTTATTTTGTATTTTAAAAATACTAATTATTATTATTATTATTATTATTATTATTATTATTATTATTATTATTTAGTTCTAAATAGTTAAGGAATTAATTAATAAGAGTACTGTCATATTAGTTCGTAATTAGATTAGGAGTTTAATTCAAAACCCTATTCCTAAAGGTGGTAGGAGGGCTGACTATATCTATAAATAAGAAGAGTCTTATTATGATTTAAGATTACACACACTTCTATAAGTTTTGAGAGAGTACTCACAAGGTCTCTAGATCTAAGAAATTAGTAAAGAGAGAAATCTAGGGTTTATCATCACCCACTTCTTGAATCTTTATTCTTCCTTAGAGTCTCACCTCTAAAGGCCAAACACTTGGATGACTAATGTTGATCAAAGGGGTTTAATCGGTGGAATTCAAGGAGAATATAAAGGAATTGGAGTTGAATACGTACCCATGAAAAGTTAGTGTCTACTAGGGTATAATTCTCCATCTCTTTCTTGTTAATTAATAATTGTGCATAAAGGACGATCCTAGTTATGGTGTGTAAAATTTTAAATTTTGATTTTACTATGTTTTCGCTGTTATTGTGTAATTTGATTGTATGTTTGTGGATATTACAAACCAACAGTGGCATCAAGAGTCAAACTTTATGCGAATTATTAATTGTTTAGATTTAATATATGTATGAGTATGTGTTTAGAACTATTTATTAGGCATAATATGTGTGTGTAAAATCATTTGTTTTGAAAACAAGAAGCAAAAATCGTGGTTTGGATAAAAAAAAATTGGACTGGATTTCTGAAATCACGAACTACAGTAACGCTATCTGACAGGTTGCGTTGAGGCGTAGTGTTATATTATAAACACTGCGTTGGGGCACTGTTCCATTGAGTTTTGTGTTTGACCAAATTATGTCGGGGCATAGTGTTGTTGAATAAACACTTCGTCGGGGTTACGTCTTGCATTGGGGCGCAGTGTTCGTTCTTCAACACTGAGCCAGGGCGCAGTGCTGCATAATCTATTTTTTCATTTTTTGAATAGGTGTTCAAAGTTATAAAATAAAATATTTATTTTGGATGATTTTATATTTAAAATAAAAGAGTTTATTTTAAACATAAAATTAGATTTCATGCAACTTTAAATTGCTCGTTAAATGATATCAATGTATCTATGGAACGGTTTGAATGTCATTTGATGAATATTTTTTTATTAATATGTATGGTGATATGTATGTTAATAAAAGAAATTGACTATGGACTATTTACCAGTATGATTGGATTTATTTTATATTGATGCATGAATGAGTATTTATAAATGGGGTCTATGTAACTTGCATTTTCTAATGTAAATTATATCTCCCTCTTATATACTTCCCCTTAACTGTTGATCAATGTTTCTATTTATTATAAATAATTTTATAATAGGATTAATTATAATTATTTTGAAGAATTGGAGTCAAGGAGCAAGGAGCGCTTGAAGACCCATTTGTAATATAGTCCGGGTTTAAATGTAATAGTTATACTTAATTTTATTCTTGCACCCTAGGTTTGACCTTTTGGTTCACTTGGTAGCTCTAGTGAACCAAACTAGAATAAAAGTCCATAATCAATCCTAGTAGAATATAGTATTTTATATGTGCATGCTAATTATGTATATATATTATATATTATTAAACATGCTTTGCATGTGGTTTAATATGACGCGTATTTTATATATATGTGTGTATGCGATCTAAACAAGATGAGACAATTAATAACGAACCCCTCAGAAAAAATTATATTAAGTTGTAACATTTAAAGATATTTGGAATATCGAGCGTCACTTTCTAGTATGATAAAAACGATAGAGTATCAAATAATCAATATACATTTATTGTGCATACACAAGGCTTATATCGATTATTTGAGATGTTATTTTATAACATTTAAATGCTTATAAGGAATTGAACATTACTGATTTTGTACACACGCAAGGACAATATTTGTATATTTAGTTATATGAAAATGCTAGGTTGAACTTAACTTATATAATTTTGATTTAGATGTGCACACACGTGATCACAATAATCTAAAAGGGAAAATACAAGGAGTTAAATGTTGATGTAATTGACAAAAGTTGTCTGCCTATTGAATAAATTATAGTTTATTTTGCACACACAAAGCTGTATTTATGTCGATAGGATCCTTATTCTCACTAGTAAATCTTTAATTAGAATTGTCGAACTATATTCGAAGGGTAATATAGTTTGATAAAAATATAGGGACAATACTAATTTAAATAAAGACCTAATTTATTTTGGTAATTAATTAAATGAATATATTTTAAAATATTTTCTATTTTCACATGCAGAATTTTACAAATGTTAAACTCACTATCACTGCGTAGCATACTGGATGCTAACAAACGGACCATGCCGAATTACACGAACTGGTTAAGGAATCTAAGAATAGTTCTCACTACTAAAAAGATTTTCCATGTTATAAATTCGTCTGTCCTTACAACTGTTATAGAAGAAGCCTATAAGGAAGAGATTGCTACTTTTAAGAAGTGGTAAGATGATGCAATTGTGGCTCAATGCATCATGTTCGCATCCATGAGTAACGAGCGACAGCGTTCACACGAAAAGATGGATGCTCTTACTATATTGCGCACCTTAAGAACCTTTATAGTGAGCAAAGTAGGACAGCAAGATATAAGATATCTAAGGAGTTCTTCTGATCTCGTATGATTAAGGGCACTACCATTGAGACTCATGTCTTAAAGATGATCAATCTGATTGAACAACTTGGATAATTAGGGTTCGTGACAGATAGGGAGTTGAGACAAGATTTGATCTTTCAATCACTCCCAGACTCCTTCTCACAATTTATTTTAAATTTTCACATGAATAAGTTGGACATCAGCTTGCCTGAGTTACCTAACATGTTGAAAATGTCACTTTCCGTCCAAGAAGGGCAAAGTCTTGTTGGTGGATGAGTCTTCTAAGAAAAGGAAGAGGCCCAAGGGTTCTTCTGAAAAGAAGAAAAAAAATAAGGTTGAGGGCAAGGCAAAGGCAAAGAACAATAAGAAAGTTGATCCTGATAGCAAATAAATATACTTTCATTGCAACAAGTTGGGTCACTAGAAGAGGAACTACAAGGAGTATCTTGCAGATCTAAAGTAAAAGAAACTTGGTGAAACTTCAACTTCAGATCAAGATTTATTCATGATTGAAATAAATATTTCTGTAAGTCAAAGTTCTATTTGGATATTAGATACTGGTTGTGGTTCTCACATATGTAATACTATGCAGGGACTAAGCAGAAGTAGAAAGCTAAACAAAGATGAAGTCATCCTGCGTGTGGAGAATGGAGCAAAGGTTGCTGCATTAGCCGTAGGAACTTATTGTTTAGCAATGCCTACGGGGAAGTCCATAAATTTAAATAATTGTTATTATGTTCCAGCACTTATAAGAGGCATTATTTATATTCATACGTTAGACAATGATGATTTTTATATTATAATTAAGAATAACAGTTGTTCTATTTATAATAATAATATTTTATTTGGTACTGATAAATTGTATAATGGTCTTTATTTACTTGACTTAAATGAAAATATATTACAAATTGAACAAACTAAAAAAAAAAAGATAATGTAAGTTATACTTTTATATGGTACTGTAGACTAGGTAACATTAATGAAACAAGATTAAACAAGTTGTATAAAGATGGGCTTTTAAAACTGTCTGATTATGAATTATATCCAACTCGTGAATCTTATCTCATGGGTAAAATGACTAAATCTCCTTTTAGTGGAAGAAAAAAAAGAGTTACAGAGTTGTTAAAGTTGCTACACACAGATGTATGTGGGCCTATTACAATGCATGCACGAGAAGGGTATTCATATTTTATTACCTTCACTGATGATCATTCAAGATTTGGATACGTGTATTTGATAAAATACAAGCCTGAATCATTTGAAAAGTTCAAAGAATTTAGAAGTAAAGTAGATAATTAAATTGCCAAGAGAATTAAGATTCTTTGATTGAATCGAGGTGGTAAATACTTAAGCAATGAGTTTCTCGATTATCTCAAAGAAAATGGTATAATCTCACAATGAACTCCATCAGATACAAGACAATTGAATGGTATATCTGAAAGGAGAAATCGAACATTGTTGGACATAGTTCATTCCATGATGAGTTTTATCGATCTTTTAGTTTTATTTTAGGGTTATGCCCTAGAAACGACTATATATCAATTTAACAAGATACATTCTAAATCCGTCCCAAATACTTCATATGAGTTGCGGACAGGGAGAAAACCAAGTCTTAAGCATATTAAGATTTGGGGTTGTCCAGCTTATGCAAAAGGTTTGGGAATGATAAGCTAGAGACACGATCCAACAAGTGCAAATTTGTCCAACTGATCCAAAGGTGTTTGTCGCGAAACATGCTTTCTTCTTAGAAAAGGAGTTTATCCTTGAAGGAGTCAGTGGGAGTAAAATAGACCTTGGAGAAGTTCAAGAAATACAAAACACTATGGGTCAAAGTGAGGTACCTAATCAAGTAACACAACCTATTGTACCACAACCTATTCTTAAATCTGGAATAGCACCAAAGATGCCTAAATGGAATGGATTCATCATAGAGGATGACGATGAGGTACGCATCATAGATGACGATGATCTATGGACTTATGAAGAGACGATGAGTAATAAAGACTCACAAAAATGGCTAACAACCATGAAATTCGAGATGGATTCCATGTAAGTGAACCAAGTATTGACTTTGGTTACTCCACCTGAGGGCATTAAGCTTATTGGGTGCAAATGCGTCTTTAAGAGAAAGATTGGCACAGATGACAAGGTAGAGACCTATAAGGCCCGACTGGTGACAAAAGGTTTCAAACAAAGACAAGGTGTTGACTATGACAAAACCTTCTCACCAGTAGTGATACTCAAGTCCATTCAGATTTTGCTTTCAATTACAGCTTATCAGGACTACAAAATCTAGCAAGTGAACATGAAAACGACATTCCTCAATAGAAAACTAAAAGATGATGTATACATAATACAGCTGGAGGGTTTTGTTTCAAAAGTTTGAATAAATCAAGTCTGTAAGCTACAACGATCCATTTATGGATTGAAGTAAGCTTTTCGAAGGTGAAATATTCGTTTTGATGAGACAATCAAAGAGTTTAATTTTATCAAAAACGAGAATGAACCATGTATGTACAAGAAGGTTAGTGGGAGTATTGTCACATTCCTAGTATTATATGTTGATGATATATTACTGATAGGGAATGATGTTCATATGCTTCAGTCAATTAAGATATAGTTATCTAAACACTTCTCCATAAAGGACTTGAGAGAAACATCCTATATTTTGGGGTTAAAGATCTATAGAGATAGATCTAAAAGGATGTTTGGCTTCTCCAAAGGAATGTACATTGATTCAATGCTAAAGAAGTTTAGCATGGAAGATTCCAAGAGAGAGCTTATGCCGATGGGTCATGGAATAAATCTCGCCAAAAAACAGGCTCCAAAGACACCTGAAGAGAGAGCCCATATGGCTAAGATTCCCTATGCCTCGACTATAGGATCTATTATGTATGGGATGATATGTACTAGACCTGATGTTGCTCATGCACTTAAAGTAACAAGTAGATATCAGTATAATACTGGAGAAGAATACTGGAAGACAGTGAAAAATATCTTAAAGTACTTAAGAAGAACTAAGGATTTATTTCTTATTTACGGTGGGTCTGATTTGAAACTAAAGGGTTATACAAACTCAAAATTTCAAATTGACCAAAATGACAGTAAATCCATTTCGGGTTATGTGTTTACTTTAAATGGTGGCACAGTGAATTGAGAAAGTTCTAAGTAGCAAACAATTGTTAATTCAATGACAGAGGTAGAATACATAGCTACTAATGAAGCTACATAGGAGGCTGTTTGGATGAAGAAGTCCGTAATCGAACTCGGGATGGTTCCTAGTATTCAAGGACCAGTTCCCTTTATTTTGTCACAACACGAGAGCTGTTGCACAAGCCAAGAAACTTCAGTCTCATCAGAAATCCAAACACTTGTTACGGCGATTTAATTTGATTAGAGAGATCATTGAAAGATGAGACCTTACCCTGGAACGAGATGACTTTCAAGACAACATTACAGATCCATTTACTAAAGCGTTAACTCAACAATAGTTTAATCGTAACTTAGAAAAGATGGGAATTAGATACCATAGTGATTGGCTTTAGTGCAAGTGGGAGATTGAAAGTAGTATGCACATAAGCCAATCACATTAGATGTGATATAGCATATAGTTTGTAATCTTATTCGTTTATTAATAAAAAATTATTTATACAAAGGCATTTTCTTTATCCATATTTAATTGTTGATATAAATTGTGATAAATTAGTAGTTTTTGAGCAATGCTTTTACAATCATTATGATGATCATGCTAATGAGATCTAAATTCAAGATAGCTAAAAAACTAAAATTGTTCCTAATCGTGTGATTACTAAAAAGGGAATTAGTGAATTCAAATAGATTAGTATATACTATGCTTGCTCTTATGAAGAGGATGATTGATCTTATAATTATTTGTGTAGAGACACTAAAGTAAGTATGTATGTGCTTATTAGAGAATAAGTTCACTGAACATGACTCGCTAAAAGAATGCCTAATGGAGTTTTACTCGGCTGTTAATACAAATTCCTAATGTGATAGTAGTACAAGTGATCCTTAGAGTTGAGATCGTTATAATATCTTCTGTATGATAAGTTCTACTTTGACATATCCCTTAAGAGTATAATAAGTTGTACATGCAGATAGGTGAATGCACAATAAAGAATCTACCATTTTTGGTAAAAAGAGTGAATGTTCTATGTGATTAGATAAATGACAACAAAATAGTTATTGGCCAAGGCATAATGAAAATTAGAAAGTAGTTTCTAATTTACATTAAATAGAGTTATACATTTGAGAATCGAAATGCATGTGATCAAATAAAATAAGACTTAATACGAAATTCATGTCTTGTATTTAATTGAGACATTGTATGGTAGTAGGATTGAATTGTACGGTAACTATTCATTGAAAGATTCTTTTATGATTAAATGTTGAAATCTATATTATTTGGAAAGTCGTTGATCACTAAAGGGGTTTACCATTATTGTGAAATAAATATTATTTATTTAAAAAAATATATATTTTAATTTATTTATTTAAATAAGATAAGAATTGTTCTAATTGATTTATTATACAACTGATTTAATATGAAAAACCTAAAGGGTCACACTGCAAAAGAAAAAATATCTATTTAAGAAATAAGTGGCGTAATCGTAATAATAGATTAAGTATATTTAATTTGTACTATAGTAATAGATTAAATTAAATAACTTACTATTTATTTAGTATTTTAGAAATACTAATTATAAATTAATAAGAGGATTATTATTATTATTATTATTATTATTATTATTATTATTATTATTATCATCATCATCATCATCATCATCATCATCATAAATGGTTTAGGAATTAATTAATAAAAGTATTCTCATATTAGGTACTAATTAGATTAGGAGTTTAATTAAAAATCTTATTCCTAAAGGTGTTAGGAGGGTTGACTATATCTATAAATAAGAGAAGACTTATTATGATTTAAGGTTACATACACTTTCATAAGTTTTGGGAGAATACTCACAAGTTCACTAGATCTATGAAATAAGAAGAGAGAGAAAACTAAAGTTTGTCATCACCCACTTCATGAATCCTTATTCTTCCCTGGTGGATCACTTCTACAGGCCAAATAGTTGGATGGCTAACGTTGATCAAATGAGTCTAATCGGTGAGATTCAATGAGAACACAAAGGAATTGGAGTTGAACACGTACATGTGAAAAACTAGTGTCTACAAGTGTATAATTCTCTATCTCTTTCTTGTTAATTAATAATTGTGCATAATGGTTAATTCTGGTTATGGTTTGTAAAATTTTAAATTCTGATTTTACCATGCTTTTGATGCTATTGTGCAATTTGATTGTATATTCATAGATATTACAAACCAACAAGATCATCATAGTACCTCGTGTATTTTGAGTTATACTTTGTTATATTCGTTAATACTCTTTGGGTATATTAAAGGATATGTTGGGTATAATAAAGTGTACATGGAGGTATGTGAATAATCAACAAATGATCTACCACTTTTAGTAAATGGAGAGAATATCTTATGTGATTCGATAAATAAGAACTCAGAAATTCTTGGTCATGGTGGAATAAAAATTAAAAAGGAGTTTCTAATTTACATTAACTAGAGTTGTGCATTTGAGAATTGAAATACATATGATCAAATAAATTAGACTCGACAGTAATTCCATATCTTATAGTTGATTAGGACATTATATAATAAAATGATTGAATTGTACGATAACTATTTACTGAATAGGTTATTTGTAATTAAACATTGATTTCATATTATCTAGATAGTCATGATATGCTAAAAGATGTCACTCATGATGTAGAACAAATTTATTTATTTTGAATCAAAAAAGTTTAATTCAATAAATAATATTAGAATGATTCTAATTTATTTATTCTACTACAGACATAATATTGAACCTAAAGAGTCAAACTATAAAAGAAAAATATTTATTTTAGAAGGAATTGGCTTAATAATAATGAATTAAATATATTTAATTTATACCATGGTGGAATAAATTAAATAGCTTAATATTTGTAATTATGTATTTTAGAAATACTAATTATAAATTAATAAGATAAGTCTTGCAGTTTCTAAATGGTTTATAAATTATTATAATAATAATAATGAATTTAATTCTTAGTTAGATTGGAATTAAATTAAATCCATAATCCTAAAGGGTTTAGGGGAGAGAAACGTGTTTATAAATAAGATGAGTCTGATAATAAATTGGGGTTATACAAGTTGAAGTGTGGTAGAGTACTTCACAATTATCTATAATCTAAAGAGTTAGAGAGAGAGAGATAATTAGGGCTAGTTACTCAATGTTTGGAGAAACCTAAATTTACTTCTTTAATTGATAATCTCTTGGTAGATTATCGTTAGAATGCTACCCACACTGAATAGCTAGTGTTTGATCTGTTGAATTAAAGGAGCGCGAAAGAACAAATGATTGATGTTTGTAGATCAGTTCGTGGTTTCGTATTATCTACATAAAGGTAAAATATTTAGTCTTTTCTTCAATTAATAAATATCGCATAAGGTAGATCCTAGAATTTAGATTGTAAAATTTTTTTAAATATGATTTATGTCGTGCTTCCGTTGTTTAATGAGATATAATTATATATATGTGAGATTTTTGTCAACCAACATTAACAGCGACCGCACTTCGATCATTGATACTTTTTGACGTGGCATTATTAGCGATTTGCTTTGCGGTCACTGATATAATATTTTGCACCACTATCTGCGCCAAAATTGGGAGGCACAAGTGTATTAGCAGCTAATTTTCGGTCGCTAATATTAACGGTGATCAATTTGAACCATAGTTGCTAATGTCGATTGCTAATATGATCATTAATGGCTGATGATGTCTAGTGTTTGTAAATCTTGAAGAAATAAATTATGGTGCATTCTTTATAGTTATGAATTTAATTCAAAAAAGGTGTACAAATTCTTTATTTTCTATCCGTTCTTAATATTATTTTCTGATCTATGTCTATGGATAGATTAATATGATTTATTCTTACAATAATACTATACTTATAGAATAATCATTTCGTTCTTAATCCTATTATCTGAAATCAAACCAAATATTAAATTGATCTCTAGCCAAATGATAATTCAATTCTGACAAACTATACGCTCCATAAGTTTTGAGATTCCAAGATAGGGATGACAAATTAACCCGTCTCTCTCTATGTGCTCTGGGGCGGGTGATGGTACCCTGTTCTGCCTCGTCCCGTTCCACCTCATCCCTCCCCGAATGAGGCAATTTTTTTTTTACTTTAACTAGGTACCAAGCTGGGATGGAGAACCACCGAGTAGTTAAATGCGAAGATCGGACTGGGAGGGACTGATATTTGCTTTATCCAATGTAGGGATGATAAATTAATATGCATATTTTAGATATTTACATAATTACCTTACCGAGGCATGCTATCTTGTGACTTGGTTACATTTATTATTTTTTCTAGAAAATTATAAACTTATAAACATTGTAGTCATAAATTAAACATATTTTGATGAATTTTATAAATTATTAAATTACAATATTTATTTAATAATAATAATTATTATTATTATTATTATTATTTATTAGTTTCATCATGTATGCTTTAATAATAATTCATTTTTATGTATATATTATTGCAAATATGGTTAAACAAGTGATCATTTTTATTTTTATTTACAAACTCACAAAAGTATTATTTTCCGCGGAAATTTAATTTCTCTGTAGAGATGAGAATGATTGTTGTGTTAATATCCGGGTGAAATGAGACGGGCATAGAGAATATTATTTATGACATCAGGGATGGGAAGCTACTCCATTGATTGCCTGCTATATATCTTTACCTCAGGTCATGCGTTTTATCCACAAATATAACTGTCATGCACAAATATCAGCTCATCAAAGCTTGAAAGTTGGGATATATGGTAGAAAATACAAAGGTCGTCAACTTCAGCACTAGATATTTGAAAGAATATATTAATGAGCTGTTTTTCAGTCTAAACAAAAGAGGGAAAAAAACATTTATTCATGAATCAATTAATTTATCTAACTTTTCAAAAATTAAATATGTTTTTTGTGCTAATCCCCACCAAATTCCCAGAAATGGGCAGTCGGCCGGCATTTAACTTTCTAATGACAAGAACCAAACATTTATATATCAAGTTACTTGAAACCTAATCAGTACAACAATGTATTCGATAACTTGAGCTTATTGTACAATATTCAGAATTCAAAAACATAGCATGTGTGCAAAGCATGTTGTTCCAAAACAAATTAACAGAACAGCTATAATAGAAAAAAAAGTAGCACGCTTAAGTTTCCCCAGAGCCACCAGATATTAATAGTACCGGCTGCAAGTTTTTTTACGTATTAAGTGAACATTTGGTTACACAGTCCAAACGCACTTTGAAAATATTATTTGTTTAAAAATAATTTATTTTTAATAGAACTTATTGAACTCAAAAATGTAATTTGTGAATCAAATGCAACGCACCATTCAGAGGTTCAAATGCACAAAAAATTATTGTCGCACAAATACTACAAACGCTAGTAACCAAACAAATTCTTAGTACAAGAGAGAAATTTATACTCGATCAATCCTCCTCTATTAAGAAAAAAGAGTTCTATTTAAATTTTTTTTATTAATTTTAAGAATAATTTTTATTTTAAGTTTAGCCTTAAACTTAAATTTTTTAAGTGTTTACAATACTAATGTTAGCATATTAATATAATTATAATGATAAACTTGAGACTATTATGTCGTTGTATACTACCATCAAAATAAATGAGATTATTTTGTAATTTTTTTGTTGTTGTCGATAAAGTTCTACTATTTTTTCCTTTTATTGGGGAGGTATAATTTAAGTTTGGTATAATTCTTTTGTTAGTCCACAAATTAAAGTTTTTTTTTTTCTGCGCATATTCATTCTTCAAACTATAGTTAATTTTCATCTTAGTCATAAACTATATCTGATTTTTCACATTTGGTTCCCAACCTATAGTTGTTTTTCAAGTTTCATCCTCCAAATATAAAAAAATTCAAGCTTAGTCCCCTTTAAGTTTAACTACTCTATTTGTGAGGTTGGATTGAAGTGGGAGAAACTATAAAAATATGAACGTGAAATACGCAAAATAATAATTAAAGGAATAAACGTAACAAATAGTTTTAGTATGAGTACATACTAATTAAGATTATCCCTTTCAAGTTTAAACTACCTAACAGATAGCTTTGCCAAACTAGCACTCTTTGAGATTCCAAGTGGAGCCACTCCATTTATTTTTGGTTTTCATTGCCCACCACCTTCACTTTAAGACACATCCACAAGGACCCACAAGTATTAATTCATGGGAAAAATATCAACTCGTGAAAGCCAAGGGTGGTTGTATACATGGTTGAGAATTTAAAGCTTGTTAACATCAGTGCTAGATATTGTGGGAGGATATATCCACACAATTGTGTTTCCAAACAAAGTAAACAAGAGAAGGGGAAAAAACTGGTGGGCATTCATCAAATAGTTGATCTCATTTTCCCAAAAATACTCATCCGATCCTGTCTTAATCAAAAAGGGATATCAGTATGAATTGTTGCGTGTTAGAGAATATTTGAATGAGTCATCACGTAAGATCCACTTCGTTTTTCATTTTTTGATTTTAGGATAAAGGCTAAATCGCATAGGAAGAAAATTAGGGAATTATAATGTTGGATACAATTTTTTTATTTTATTTTATATATCGCCTATAAATAAAAGTTATATTTGGAGTATTGTACAAAAACTTATTATTGTCCCTCAAATGTAATTTTTTTTTTTTAAACAAAACAACCCACACACAAACACACATTAAATACCTCATTCTGTGTAATGTGTATTGTTGTCACATGCAATTTATTATTCAATTAATTAGGTTTATTTTATAAATAGAAAGATTATATGACTTCTATATATAAGGTGTGACAATAGATGAGAAACTGGATGGGACAAGTTTTCTTATATTTATTACTTTTTATGTCCCACAAAATATGATTAAAGTACAAAAAATGTTAGTACCTGCATTATGTGGTCTCTTAATTTATTTGATTTGATAATAGAATTATAATTAATGTATATTTATAAAAACAAGTAAATTTTGTAAAATCCTTACGAAAGATTTTAAGTAAAAAGACTTAGTTAGGGATCAAATTTGTGACGTTGATTCAAATCGTAAAGTAGAGGAATATGACCATTATAATAGATAAGTTATCCATGGGTAGAAAGATTTTTCGTAGAGCAGAAAACAAAACCATTATAAGATTGTAGAGTTAACTTAAATTATTTCAAGATTGCAGAGTAAACGTCAGTTCATAGAGCCACTGCATTCGTAGAGAAAAAAAAATAGTAAAGCCAAAGTTACTCTACTATTTGAGAATCAACTCTACGATTTCGCTCAGTAGAAGCCAAAATCGTTGACTGCAGCATTCTAACAAGCCAGTGACATGTTATCACAAGGGTCATAAACCTTAAACACACACTCCTCAAGATTAATTTTCATGTGTGTTTGCGATAAGGACAAGACAACAAAACTCTATCTAACAACTATATTTGCAAGGACAAATGACACGTGTCTGCTACTGCATTACATAATACTGAAGAAAGTAACCTAAGCTGGTCGAAGCAGAAAATAATTTGAAATCAAATATTTGAATTTTAACAAGTATCCTAGAAAAAATAGAGCAATGGTAACAATCCAACAGGAAAATCCCTAGAGGATATTATAAAAGGATTGCAACATCAGCTGCTAAATAAAAAATGCATCAATAAACAAAATGCTAAAAGTTTAAGTTTCTAAAACTCCACTCTATGATTCTGAAAAATACAAACTGCAACTAAGTCAATTGAAGAACGACTTCACGCAAATTAGCAACATTTAAAACAACATTCCCTTCTTAGTGCTTGTATAGTTCTTAGTGATATATTGTAACTAAGTCTTTGTGACTTGTTTGATTCTTTAGTGATTGTATAGATCTTAGTGATCTGTTGTTATTGGTTTGCAAAAACATACCTATATACAATTTAATTAATGTAAAAAAGCGGAAGCATGTCATAAATCATATTTAAAATTTTTACAATACCCCAAGATCTACCTTTATGCAATATTATTAATTGAAGAATGATGAAAGAGGTTATACCTATTGAAGACAATTCGCAACCACGAATTGATCTACAAGCACCAATCCATCGTTCCTTCAAGATTCTTCAAATCCACCAATTAAACGCAAACTACTTATTCTGTGTAGCGCTCTAAAAGCGATCCACCAAGAAATTAGTGATTTGCAGAAATAAATTTAGGTTTCTCCAAATCTTGAGTGGCTAGTCATAATTCTCTCTCTCTCTCTCTCTCTCTTTCTAATTCCTTAGATTGTAAAGAATTATGAAATATTCCTAATACATGTTAATTGAGTATCAACACTCATCTATAATAAGATCCCTCTTATTTATAAACTTGTTCCTCCCTTCTAAACTATTTAGGAATAGGTTTTTAATTTAATTCTCAATCTAACTAGGAACTAAATTAATTATAATAAGAGTGCTCCTTATTAATTAATTCCTAAACCTTTTATGAAATAAATAATAATAATAATAATAATAATAATAATAATAATAATAATAATAATAATAAGATTTCTCTTATTAATTTATAATTGGTATTTTCAAAATACTTAATTACAAATATTAGCCTATTTAATTTATTCCGCCAAGGTATAAATTAAATATAGTTAATTTATTATTATTAAGCAAATTATTTCTAAAATAAATATTTCTCTTTTATGGTGTGAACTTTTAGGTTCAATATTATGTCGGTAGTAGAATAAATAAATTAGAACCATTCTAATATTATTTATTATGAATTAAACACCTTTAATTCAAAATAAATAAATATATTTATTCTACATCATGAGTGACATCTCTCAGCATACCATGACTATCTAGATAATATAAAATCAATGTTTAATCATAAAGAACCAATTCAGTAAATAGTTACCGTAAAATTCAATCATTCAACTATACAATGTTTCAATCAAATATAAGACATGAAATTTCTGTCAAGTCTTAATTATTTGATCATATGCATTTCTATTCTCAAATGCACAACTCTAGTAAATGTAAATTAAAAACTCCTTTCTAATTTATATTCCGCCTTGGCCAATGACTTTTGAGATGTTATTTATTGAATCGCATAGTACATACTCTCCCTTTACTAGAAGTGGTAGATCCTTTTATTAATCATTCACCTACCTCCATGTACACTTTATTATACCCGAACATACCATTGATATACCCATAAAGTCTTAAGGAATATGACTAAGTATAACTCAGAGTACGCAAGGTACTATGATGATCTCAATTCCAAGGATCACATGCACTACTATAACTTCAGGAACTCATATTGATAGACTAGTAAAACTCTATTAGATGTTCCTTTAAGTGAGTCACATTCAATGAACTTATTCTTTAATAAGCACCTACATACTTTCTTTAGTGTCTCCACACAAATGATTATGAGATCAATCATACTCTTCATAAGAGCAAGCATAGCATATACTAATCTATCCGGATCCACTAACCCCACATTAGTGATCCTACGATTAGGAACATTTTAGTTTTTAACTATCTTGAATTTAGATCTTATTATCATGATCAACATCATGATTTTAAAATTATTGCTCCAAAATAATGGATTTATCCAATAATTAATTCTACTAATTAAACATGGATACATAAATGCCTTTAAATAAATTAAATTATTTTATTAATAAATTAAATAAGATTACAAAGTAAATGCTACCACATTAATTGTGATTGGCATTGTAAATAAAATTATCAGTAATGAAATGAATTTTATTTAAAAAGTTGGATGTGTTTATAATGTGATTGGATGTGTGTGTGTGTGTGTGTGTGTGTGTATTTGAGAAATGAAAATTTATATTTAAATAAGCGAATAAATTTAATTAGTTTGAATTAACTAAGAAATAAAAAAGAAAAGATAATTAATTTTGATTAGTTAATCGAGATCCAAGTTAAAGCTTATATTATGAAATAATAAAGCTTGAACGATGAGACTTGTGTGACAATATATTAATGTTGAATTAAAGTTCATGAAAGACAAATAATTCATTTATTTAATTAGTGAGTTAATGTGAGTATTTTATTTAAATAATAAATGAAGGAATTAATTAAGCCTAACATTGTAATATATTACACGTATTATATATTGCATAACATAGCACAATGTTAATATGTTATGAATTATATATTAAGGGTCCATGTAGGGGTTATTAGATAGCCCAAGTGTAAGGCACAAGTTGTAATTAATGTTAGGCCCAAGTTTTATATTAGGTATACTTGCAAGTATGGTAATGTGTTAGGGTGACCTAACTTATTGTATTGATATATTGGTGTCAAGCCCAGGGAATTAAAATAGACTAGACCAAATTAGTGGCCCAAATTATGTTAATTGGATTAATTATGCAAGTATATATATATATATATATATATATATAAGATAGCTAGTGGAATGCTAGGTGTTGGTATTGCATGGATTCTAATTGCCACCTAGCCTATACTTAAGGTCATTGAGTGGTAGCTTGGTGTTGGTGGAAGAAATTAATATACATGTGTATATGTATGCATGCAAGTATTAGGAGTTAGTGAAAAATCTCTACACTTTATTTCATTTTCCCCAAGTATAGAGAGAAATTATTAATGAGTTCTTCATTTCCTGTCATATTTATTAAGTTTAGAAAGAAAACTAGCTTGTGAGTTTTGAGAGAAGAGGTTCTTGCATAAAAAAAGAAGTTGAGATCAAGCATCTGCAAGGAAGATTCATCATTAAGTCTTCAATTAAGGTTGAAAAGTGCTTATAATCTCTAGTCATTTATGTTGTTTATAGTTTTAAGTTAACGCATGCTTGGTTTTGGGAGTTCAATGTGTTGAGTGATAAGTGCTTTTATTACCTATAAATTGAGAATTGACATGGAAAATTGGAGGTTTAGTGGCTTCCCAGGGAGGAAAATCACCTCCCATCTTCTTCTCTCTCGCCTAAATTGGCCTCTCTCAGCCCTCAAATGAATGTTATGAAGTTAGGGCACTCTTTCTCCTCTTAAAAGTTAAAATCCGCGCGATGTAGCATCGTGGCGATGCCCAATAGCGTTGCAGTGCTCTAGAATTCTACTCTCCTAGTGTCGTGGCACTGAAAATGGTGTTGCAGCACTAGAATAGTGACTGCCCCATCAACCCTTCTTAGTTTGGGTATAACTTTCTCATCCGAACTCCGATTGACAGGATTTGAGATGTATAGAAAAGGTAAGAATGAGAACTTCAAATTTCATGTTGGACTAATTGAGAGTTACTGGCTAGATTAAGGTTGAAATTGGGCATCAAGTGGCTGCCATGTCAATGACAAGCCAAAAATTCGAACACAGCAACTATAAGCATTGATCTGCATATCCCTTATTTTATTTCCTACAAATCAAGAATAAAAACACATAAAAGCGATACAAAACTATATCCTACAACAATGAGATAAAAACATATAAAAACAATATAAAACACTTGAAGATTCATAAATTATCAACGCTAAATGTACTTAATAAATAGGTATAAAAACCACTAATCAAATACCCTCAAACTTAAATCTTTGTTTGTCCTCAAACAAAACAAACTTGAACTATAAAAAGAAAATTCTACGAATAAAAACTACATAAAAAACTTGAAGAATCACAAGATATCAATGCTAAAAGTACTCAATTTGTAGGTAATATAACCACTCATAAAATATCCCTAAACTTAAATCTTTGCATATCCTTAAGCAAAACAACACAAACTATAAAACGAAAAGTAATAATATCGACTTGAGCAAAAAGTCAACATGAAATACAAAATTGGCCTTACATATTAGTTCAAATGATAACCACAAGAAAATATTAAAACATTGCTAGGCCTAGAATTTTAACTTATTTGCTAATCATACATTACTTGTGACCCGAAAAATGGGTGTGTGCGCAAAACATTTGCATTAAACTAATTATATCCCATATTTACTTATGAAACCACATTACCTTATAAAAAAAAATCATAAACTCTTGAAAACTTATTTTCACAACACTCGCCTAAAAATTGTAGGTGAATGTGTTTTATGCTCCGCCTCACCTAAACATGTGTTTATGAGTTATTGCCTTTTACGCTCCATCTCAACTCACCACATGATGTGTAATTCAAATTATTTAACTTTTTTTTTTTGAGGTGAGTGCATTTTATGCTCCATCTCACTAAAGCGTGTGTTTATGAGTGAGTGCGCTTTATGTTTCATCTCAACTCACCGCATGAATTACTATTTAAACTATTTAGTATTTCAGTTCGAATGATGTTTAAACGTGTTCTAGAGTTAAGTGTCATCTCCCATAAGCCTTCAGTCATATAAGCCTTCTCTAAGCATAAAACTAGCTCATTACAGATGGATATGTGCTCAAAATGAAAGGGATCACAAGTAATGCAATAATCAACAATAAGTCAAGCACACGGGCTAAGCAACGTAATTTTTCAAGAGTTATGATCTAAATAATCATTTTCCCGAACAATGGTTATAGTTCTATTCAAATCAAAACAATGCGCAAGAGACACAACCTATACTAAAATCGACTTTGAAACCCACATAAAAAACAAAACACACCAAAACAAACCAAGGCATATCAAAGAAAAACGTAGAAGACCCTCAAACTTGAAATTGACACTATCCTCACTCTATGCAATGAAAGAATTAAAAGTAAATTAAAGGACTTCCTTGGAGCTTGGGTTACTTGTCAACTTCCGCTCCCATAATCGTAATCGTCTCCTATAATTTGGTACGATATAATTGGCCTAAACAAGAAAAACATAACTAAACAAAACAATAGCGAAACTTGGGTTACCTCTCAATTAGCGCTTGGTTTATAGTGTCAGACCCTAACTTTTATGAAATACAAATTTAATTTTTCTTTATATATTTTTTTTTGAAACGGTAAATAAATAAATTGACAAAAGTGAAAATTAAGAAATATTTTATCTTGTCAGAGAATATTCGTTTTGTCGGGGAATATTCGATTCGTACGACGGCGCCAAAATAACCAAATATTGGTGGACCTTCACAACGAATTATTGTCGGATATAGAAAGCGACATACGTAACATTTCTAAATAAATATAGTCAATGGTACTATCACTTTTAACTGTTAAAATACCCGATGGTAAAAGAATAGTAACATACGGTATTACACAGTAGCACACGGTTTGCACAGTAGCAAACGGTATTGCACAGTATTTCATAATATTAAATTGATAAAGTGGTTATTGTACTATATTGATTTTATTGAACTAATAATTGTCACATGCATAATAATTTATATTTTTGAGCTGATAATTGTCACAATAGCGTATACACAGTAATTCACATTACTGAATTAATAATTGTCATTACACAGTAACGTGCTATTTTCTTATTTATTTTCAGCATTGTTGTTATCTCTTTTATGATGTTGATTAAACTATTGTATTTTATTATTAGTTAATTTCTCTTATTTTCTAACTCAGAAAGCCAACTATACTGCATTTATAACAATTAGTCATAATAATGAATAATTATGAATTATTGTTGAATTATTGAATTGATAAAGTTATTTGTTTTATTATGATAAATTATATAAAATTATTTTTCTTTATATATAAAGTTAATTGATTTATATAAAGTTAGTTGTTTTATATATAAAGTAAATTGAATGGTATAGATTAAAGATGATCTTTAAATGAATGATTTAGATAAAGAAAATCTTAAAAGATGAAATGAGTGGTATGGATTAAACATTATTTTGAAATATACGGTTTGGATTAAATTAGGAAATCTTGATTTATGATAAGATTTTTGGCTATAAATAGAGTCCTTAATTTAAGAATTTTTCATAAAAAAAACTTTCTTGCTTATTCTTTCTTTCACTCTCCAAATATTTTTTTGTATAAGTTCTCTTTGAGTGTGCTAAAGTTATCTTGAGTATTTGTGAATATCTATAAGTGTACGAGTACTGACCAAGTAAGTCTTTTTATAAAAGTTATATACGTAACTACACACATCACACGGTCTTTATAAATCTTCCTTTAGAAGACTCTTCTTTTAGAAGATTCATTTTGAAAAGTTTTCTTTGGAAGATTTATTTTGAAATATTATTTTCTTCAAAAAACTATATTGAAGTTATTCTACTTTATTCTATTAAATCACTTTTGATGATTTCATATAAATTGGTATACACCATGAAATTATATATGGTCTAATTAAATTATAAAAATATAGATTGATCAACTTCATATCCAGTCACGTGATAAGGTAAGGGATACCATCTTTTTCATCTTCCATTATTTAAACTTACTTCGGTAAGGAATTATCATTATTTGATTCTCGAAAATAATATCATTTCTTTTTTACTCGTAAGATGTGTCATTTATTTCCATATATTAATTTGTGAGAATAACTTATGTTAGAGTTTGTGCCCTAGAGGCTAATTATTTGATGTAATTGCTTAACATTTTTGATATTATATTTGATTGAATAAATGGATTATTTTATTATGATTTCATTTACTGCATTATATAAATGTTAACATAATAAAAGCCCTTAGAATAATGATACGAATTATATAGCTTTAAGTATGTGACATGAACATGAGATTATATAATTATAATTAGTATCATTGCTCTTAAATGTCCCTAGTCGAGTATCATTGTTAATGGGATAACAATGATGCATTGAGACTAGTATGTGGATTGACTGATGGCCAAATCTCATTGGTCATAAATATATGAGATATTTGAGTCAATGCATAGGTACATGTTAGAGAACAATGTACTGGACTGACCCACCATGAGAATTCTACATGGAGCATTATGTAAAGTGTCATAAGAAATTCTTATAGTGACAATGATGTAATGATCCTCCGACCTGAAGTCACTATATTATTACACGAGAATTTGTGTACTTTGATATCATCAAATGTCACCTTTAATAGGGTGGACAATAAAGGTGATTATTGGGTACATCATGAATCGTGTGAGGAATATGAGTGATCTAGATGGAATCTAACCCTCCTATATATTAGGGGTGATATCCATAGGCCTCTTGATTGAGTAGGACTATGAAATGCATGGCCATGCTCAAATATTGATTTGTTTCATATAGTCTACTCATTGATCAAGAAAACTCAGATTAAATTATGAAGAGTATGACACATTCCATGCCTCGAGTTTAATCTAGGATATAAGGTTAAAGGGATTAAATTACATTTAAACATTGGTCACGAAAAGGTTGTATCGAATCACCGATCTAATTATTATTTGGGTAGCAGTGATGCATTACTAGATGCCGCTCACCGTTTATAATTTTATAATATGATTTTAAAATTATTGCCAACATAATAATAACCTATAGGGTCACACACTTAGAACGTAATTAAAAGGGAATTAATTTAAATTGTAAGTATTTTAAATATGTCAATATGATTGATAGTATTTAAAAATTACGAATTTAAATTAATAGGATAATTTGTATATGTGTATCTTAATTAAGTAAGACTTAATTAAAATATAATATATATAAATTTGGATTTTATTTTTCTATTTATTTTAGGTTTTAGTTAATTCCTATTAACTACTATATATATGATATATCAGTAGTCTAAAAAGTCACGTAAGGAAAAACTAAAACCCTAGCCGCTTTCAGAAAGAGGCTAGAGAGAAAAATAGGTTAGAAATCCTGATCTTGGTGCTAGTACCGTGGATCCCTTTTGCTGCAGATCGTGTGATGGTTCGCGGAGCGTTCGTGTGGATACTGTAGAGACGCAGTCGCTGGATTGCGTTGAAGATTCGAAGCCGTTTTAGAATTCCATCGTCTCCTGTCCATCTCGAATAATCGGTAAATAATCTAAACTTCTGAATTAATATGGTTTTGCATGGATCCTGGCTTAGGGTTTCGAAATTTTTTTTAAATTCCGCTGCTTTCTCTGTGTCGAAACCCTAACAACTTGACTATGCGGACTACCGCATGTTTGGTGAATAACCTTTTGTATTCATTCCTTACTAATTTGCGAGAATAACTTGACTACGCGGACTGCCGCATATTTGGTGAATAACCTTTCGTATTCATTCCTTATTAATTTGTAGGAATAACCTGAATACACGGACTACCGCGTGTTTGGTGAATTACTCTTCGTATTCATTTCTTATTTGTCTCTTGTTGGTAAAGTTCCCTGAAATGATTATATATTCTTTAATAGTTTGCACTTCATCTAATATCATTTCAATTGCACCTTCCTATTTTTCTAAATCTTTCCATTGAACCTTAACCGTTATTCTGAATTGTGAATCTTGAATATCCTTCTTAAATTTGAGTCCATATCATGTTAACAATTTGGATATTATTTGAATCCGTACAAAGTAAAATCATAAACTTTCGATATTTATTAATCATCTTGTTTCTTCTGTTCATCATTTATATCACTGTTGTTATTTTAATCATCAAAAATCATGTTGTTGTGAATATCTGTGACCTGGGGCACATATGATAGGATAAAGGCGATATAATTGTTGTGTCTTTTAGGGCACGTGGTGAATGTTCTCTTTGGTCGGGGGCAAAGAAGAACTGTTGTTTGGTATGATTAAGACCAAAGACTGAATACTGATATAATCATGACTGTTGGTGATATATTGAATATCTTTGGCCCGTAGTGCAAAGATGAACTATTGGTTTGCATGATTATGACCAGAAATTGTGAATTTGTATCATCATGACTAGTGATGTTTCAGATGATAAAAGTTGATGATATTTTTCGTAAAAAGAGAAGTGAGTGGACATTATAGTCTATATTATTTTTCTAATGGATTGTTCATTCCACTGCAATCATTGATCTGCACTTTATTCAAGAATTTAACTGCAGTTCTTGATATAAAGCGAATAGCTGGGTCTAGCAGCTATTCCATTATTTTTCAGAAAACGAGAGAATAGTTGGGTCTAGTAGGGGAATGGAGTGACGGTCTGAGAGATAGCTATTGTAGTCTTCACATGTTGTATGTAGCGTGGCAATAATAGTGAAGATTTAGTTATGTATTATTGAGTTCTGTATTTCTGTTCTATATACTGTTTGTATTAGAAATTGTGTATTTTATAGCGTCTCAAATTGTGTTATATAGGCCTAGATTTGGGGAATCACATATAGTCTTCAACCTAACTTGTTTATTTCTTATTCTAGACCTTGAAAATGTCACGAACATAGTCAGAAGTTCTAGTAAAATTAAAAACTAAAATACAAGTTTAAATTAAGATTAACTTAATTGAAATCAATATTAAAAAACCCAAGAAAAATAATTCTCTGGCAACAGCGCTAAAAACTTGTTGGACGAAATTGGGATAACAAGACTATAAGTAAATGCATTACTCTTGTACGAGCATTGGTGCACGCCGATGACTCAATATTTCAATTTCGCCCAACAACATTGGAAAAAATTATAATCTTAGGGTTTTTTTTTCATTTTCTTATTCCGTTGTTAGTTAGCTTAAATAAGCGTTGCTCAAATAAAATCGACTCGATCGAATTAGTACTTGGAAAGTGTTAGATGTAATTCCTCGTGGGATCGACAAACTTTCTTATATTGCTTGTTGACCGTGTATACTTGTATGCGTTTTGATTCAATCAATTTTCGAAATTAGAATATTTCTATTCCGATTTTGATCGACAAGTTTTGGCGTCGTTGCCAGGAAATTATGTTTCAAATTTCTTCCCAATATTGATTTTTTTAAAGTTGATAATAGTTTAAATTTTTTTGTTTTTCGATTGCAATAAATAAACTGACAGGACTATAAGGAAATGCATTGCTCTTATGCAAGCATTGGCGTGAGTCGGTGAACTCACATTCTATTTATCATTATCGATTGCAAAATTGAACTAAAAATACTTAGCGTAATTGTTGGGGACTTGTCCAAGCATAGCGTAACTACTGTCGTCTTACTTTTTTTTTTTGCATGACACATTTTTAATTTTTTTGGGACTCTTGATTTTATTCGTGACATTCTCAAGGTCTAGAAAAACAAATAACGAAGTCATACTAAAGACTATAAAACAAGCGTTAATTGGGAGGTAACCAAAGTTTTACTAATTATCGTTTAGTGTTATTTTTTGTGTGTTCAGGTTTTATCTTAGCAAATGTAGGAGTCGGTTGCGTAATGTGACAATTGAGAAATTTCCAAGGAAGTCCTTTGCACTTAACATTTTTATTGCCTATATTGTGAGAACATTATCAATTCCAAGTTTGGGGTCTTCAACATTTTATTTTGATATGCCTTTTTTGTTTTGGTTTATTTTATTTTAATGTGGGTTTCAATGTCGAGTCTAGTATTAGTTGTGTCTCTTAAGCATTGTTCTTATTTGAATAGAACTATAATTAATTATTGGTCAAATGATTGTTCAAATTATAACTTATGAAAATGAATTAACGTTGCTTAGTCTTTGTGCTTGACTTATTGTTGGTTATTGCATTACTTATGATCCCTTTCACTTTTGAGCACATATCCATTTGTAATGGGCTAGTTAAATGCTTAGAGAAGGCTTGTATGACTAAATGCTTGTGGAAGTTGTCATTAAACTCTAGAAAACGTTTAAACATCACTTGAAGCGGAACACTCATATTTGAATAGTAAACCATGTGGTGAGTGATATGAATCATAAATGCACTCACTCATAAACACATTTTTAGGTAAGATATATAGTAAAACGCACTCACCTTTGAAAAAAAAAAGAAGAAGAATATATATGTATATGTAATAAAAATAATTTAAATAACAACTTATGAGGTGGTTTGAGATGGAACGTAAAACGTACTCACTCATAAACACATAATTAGGGAAGATAGAGCATAAATGCACTCAATTACAATTTTTGTGCAAGTGATGTGAAAACAAGTTTTTGGGAGTTTATGTTTTCTTTTAATGTGGTAATGTGGTTGCATAAGCTAATCCAAGTTATAATTAGTTTAATGCAAATGGGTACACACACACACACACTTTGTAGATCACGAGTGTAAGATTAACATATAAGTTGAAATTTTAGACATAACAATGTTTTGAAAATTTTCTTGTAGTTATAGTTTGATGAAATCTATGAGGCCATTTTGTTTTTCATATTAGCTCATTGCTTAAGTAGGAATAATTATTTTTTTTGTTTATAGTTTGTGTTGTTTTGCTTGAGTACAACCAAAGATTCAAGTTTGGGGGTATTTGCAAAATCGAAACTATTATTTATTTTTATTCTAATTTTGAATTCATTTGATTCAATAAAAAAACATTCAAGTATACATGGTTAATAAGTAATATAATGATAAGAGAGTCGTCGAACCCACGAGGAATTACTTCTAACAATTTCCAAGTACCAATTCTATATCAAGCCATGCCAATCTTATTTAAACGATTGATTATAAGCTAACTAACAACGGAATAAGAAAATGAAAAGAACCTAAGATTACAACTTTCCCCAATGTTATTGGGCAAAATCAGAATATTGAGTCACCGGCATATGCCAATGCTCGTACAAGAGCGATGCATGTACTTACATTCTTGTTATCCCAATTCCTCCCAACACATCATTCAAATCTCATACAATCTCCCTTTAATTAATTAGACATGTGAAAACAATCATATAACTATAAGATATGAAAAAACCACAAGCCAACGAAGCACAAAGATATGCCAAATACAAAATAAACTTCACTTAGGCAATTCATCGAACACTTAGCGTACACAGGGCAATTCTTCAACCAAAATCAACCATGAATGAAGTTCCCCCAACTTGGATTAAGCCACCCCACTATGAGGTTTATCCACCACAATAATGTTTCAAACAACTAAATCCAATGTAATACAATCCCCAAACATCCAATTGTTCCAACATAAAATCAATTGGTAATCAAAAAATAACAACTCCTAAACTCCACACTAATTAAAGAGGGGAGAGATTCAATTCAAATAACACATTGGGTTCCATAGTTATTAAAGATTATATGCTTTATTCATAGCAAATGTGCAATATTTCAATCTCAATGTATAATATAACCCATAACAAGTGAGTAAAATAACATTCAATTGAATAAAACATAGTTCATAGATAAAACATCCAATACAATTATTAATACATCAAGCAATGATTAAAACATCATAGGAATAAAGCATCCATGTTTCCAAATATTAGTCAATCATCAATGAAATACATAATCAAATAAAAAGAAGAGATAGCATAACAACTCATTTGAAGCAATTTCTAATCTCCCAATCTTTTCCTTAAATCTATTACTTCCATTGTGTTGCAATTGTTGCACTAAAGCCCCAAAATAGAGTCTGTCACGCCCCCAAATCCGAGCGCTTGCTGCCCGGACTTGTTACTGACTCATACTTCTCTTTTCTCGTAACTTAACCAATGATCACATAATCATATTGGTTGTACTAGTCTATTACATACAATTCATTAAAAATTTATTTTACTTAATCCCTGGATCGTAACTTCGTCTCGATCTCATCCTTTCTACAAGTATCAACTTGTAATTTATCTGGATACACGGATAACACCATATATACCGGTCAATGTTTAACCTTAAGATTTAGACATTATATACTTAAATATATTCAAGGTTCACAGCATTAAGAATATGATTATTCTTGGATCAGAAGAATCTCACAAAAAATATTTGCATCTTTATTCGTGACAAAAAAAATTTTTAACAGAACTCCCCATACTATTCAATACCCTCACTTAGATATATATCTTTATAGAGATATCTCTTCATATCGATATTTACTATTTATCTAAAATTCACAATATTAATAACACACTTGTTGTGATGACCTCGAATCCGGGTTCCTTTAACCCCGGATCTGGTTCAACACTAGTGCTACATTTTTCTTATTGTTCATGAATTACAATAATATTATAATTACTAAATAATCATTTATTTATAATTCTACAACATCCCTTTTCTATTTCAGAATCGCAATCTTTAAACAAACATAATATGTCTCAATATCATACATGATACGACATTCTATTACAATCATTTTGAGTATTTAACACTCATATTACATATCAACTAAGTCTTATACTACACATTCATTTTACCTGTCAAATTCGGACTGATATCTACAATAGACATTTAGACCTTTAGTGAAAGTAGTATGCATTTCTATTTCTTGATCTTTATCAAAAACTTCGAATAACTTGCACTATCTGAAAATGTTGGTTTTAAGCAAGAGTGAGCACGATGACTCAGCAAGTTTAACAGTTACACATAACACATTACATGCTTCATATATTATACATGCTCTGTATTTTATTCTTACATCATACATTTCATGTTTTTCATTTTATGAATGCTTCATACTTCTTATAATAATCAACTAGCATCTAGCAATTCATGCTTCATATTTTCACATGTAATCATACTTTATGCTTTTCACATAACACAAATATCATCAATATATCTCCATATCAATAATATAATATCAAATTATAGCATATTAATGCACATAAGAGCAAGTTCTGAAAAACTTGTCTGGTTTGCTTCTACCATTTACGCTTATTTGCGTCATTCATTCAACCTACAATTTATATATATAATCGACATAATCATTAGTTACAATGACTATTAATTAGTCTTAACTTAAGACATTAACTTCAAATTATTAACTCTTAAGATGTCCGACAAACGAACCCTAAAGTTCTGGACAAAAACCCTAGCCCAAACATAGTTGGACATGTCGGGTACGCTTAACCAACTTATGCCTTCACCACACGTTCTTCGTACGACTTACTTTTAATAAGTTGTCTAAAATAGCCACAGACGGACTATTTACTTTGGTTTAATTCAATTAATCTTTTTTCTTTTACATAACTTAATGATTCAGACATTTAATAATGTACTAAATACTTCAAAATATTATTTACCTTTGATAATATATAATTACGTTCAAATATTATTAACCATTTAATAATATTTTAATTACTTATTAATATTATTAACCATTTAATAATATTTTAACCTCATACTAATATTATTAACAATTTAATAATATTTTAATTACTTATTAATATTATTAATTATTTAATAATATTTTAATCACTTTCTAATATTATTAATCATTTAATAATATTTTATTCATTTATTAATATTATTAACTATTTAATAATATTTTAATCATTTATTAATATTATTAACCATTTAATAATATTTTAATCAGTTACAAATATTATTCACCATTTGATAATATTTTAATCTCTTATTAATATTATTAATCATTTAATAATATTTTAATCACTTCTTAATATTATTAACCATTTAATAATATTTTAATCATTTATTAATATTATTAACCATTTAATAATATTTTGATCACTTATTAATGTCATTAACTATTTAATAATATTTTCATCATATACTAATTTTATTAATCATTTAATAACTTTTTAATCATATACTAATATTATTGATCATTTAATAATATTTTAATAATCTTCAAACAATACCAATAGTTAATTTTTTTTAATTATGTTAACTTTAGTCTTTATTTTAAACATTTAACTACCAATTAGTTACTAATAAAATTCATGTATTGGTTTAATATCTAAACACATTCATTTTACAATTATTTTAACTTAATTTATCAAAGAAAACTCGACCCGGACCGACCCGACTCGACCCGACCCGACCCGACTTGACCCGGACTTAACAAAATCTGCAGGCAGATTGTTCTGGCGCAGCTGCGCCACACCGGGCGCAGGTGCGCCCGGCCAATCTGTCTAGAAGTCAACTTTTTAACTACTCGACCATCCGACGCTCCTATAGTCATAATTTCTTCATTTTAAAACATTTTGAGGTGATTCTTTAGTCCATTTTTATCAAAATTTCCCTCTATACAATTTCTCTTTAGATCACAAATCCAAATTCCGAACGTAACTAGACTCAAAACTGCTCACAAGGACAAAGTGAAAACTAAAATCACAAATCCTTAGTTTTAATTGTTCAAACTTGAATAAAATAAACTCTATACATCCAAATGACACTAACTTAGTGTTGTTGTCTTCTTAACTTCTTGTTTTACAATATTTTATGGTTTAATCACATTTTTGAAAACGTTTTGACAAGAAATTTAAGATCGAACCATCTAGGGTTTTATCGATAAATCGCAATATGAATTTTTTTTCCATTTATTTGCATACCACACATACCAATACTTGTATTAAATGTACTAAACCATGAATCTACCTATATATCATAGACTTAGACTTCTAGAGCATCAAAATAACTTTTGATCTGTTAAAAATACTTTTTGACCGATTAAAACATATACAGACTATAAAAAATGCACTAAGGAAGAGATATAACACTTTTGAATCTCTTGGACATGGATGCTCTTCTTCACTTGGCCATGAACTTCACTAATGACTCCACTTTGACTATCCTCTAGCAATTTCCTTCAATTCACAAGTGTGCTCTCTATTTCTCTCTTGGAAATGCTCTCTCTTTTCTCTCTTGTGCTCTAGCAAATGACCAAACAAACTCATCTAAGGTGTGGAACACTCTCTTAATAAAGTCTCCTTAATTATCATCAACTCTCCCTAATTCACTAACATAGTCAAATTAGTGCTAATTAGGATACTATTTGATGGATGGACATGTTGAATGACTAAGTGATTGACTAGAGTGGTTGAGCAACCTTGTCCTTCGAGAGATTTTTCAAGCAACCTCATGCAACACTCCACCCCCTTGTGGGGCCCCTTAAATCTCAGCAAAATGGGATTAAATCCCTCATTGTTGCTTTATTTTTATAGTTTATATATACATATATATATATATATATATATATATATATATATATATATATATAACTATTGACCAATATTTTGACTTTCTATTGGGCTCCACTTTGGACTTAGGAATTAAATAAGATGGACTCATTCATTTAATCTGTTTGGGCTCAATTTATTTATTGCATTGGGTTAACATTAAATACCTTGTGTTACATTTAATTTAAAACAAGCATTGAGCTAGTTTAATTAATTACACGGACTAAGGTTTAATTAATTTCATGGAATACTAGATTAATTTATTGGAACTAGTTTAATACCTCATTTGAACTTATAATATAATCCAATTATACTTGCTTTAAATTATTCTACCACCTTGGGTTACTCAATTAACCCATCCATAGTTAATTCTCATCATCATATTTATTTAACCAGTAATTAACCAATGTTTGGTTAATGCTCTATCTTGTCTACCAACTAGGATTATTCAATTAACCCTACATTAGTTAATTCTCTACACTCAACCAAATTTCCCAACACTTTGACCATCAATTGACTTTTTAAATGTTTGAGCTCATTACTTTAAATTGTTACATTAACTCCATTGAGCTTCCATATTTAATTACCCACTTTCATGCAAGTATTCTCATATTGGGCTAATACCTATAATCATTTTGGGGTTGTCCACTAGTAGTAATTAAATTACTTGGACTCTTCATGATGCTAGATCCATAAATTTATTTGGACCTCTATATAAATTACCAACAAGACTTTCAACCATTCAAATATTGGGCTTGCTTTAATCCATTAATGGATTTTATACAATAACTTAATACTTAAATTAATTTCTTAATTAATTACTTCACATTATTGTCATCCAAGACAATCATCCTAAATTTTTCACAATTTTAACTCATGCTAATATAATTAACCTAATTAATTGTATTTCATGACTTCATATTTAAACTAATTAATTTATTAGTTTAATTGAGTATTAACTTCCTCATCCACTTATTTAGCTAACGGGCACGCTTTGGGTATATATATATATATATATATATATCCACCTTCACTTCTCAAATAAATGTATTTCCTTAACAAATTCTCTACATGCATCATTAAAATATTCTCATATTTAATTTCTAACAAATAAATTGTGTTAAAAAAATTATTTACCCATTTTCTATACATCTCACTTCTACAACTCTGGGTTTTGAACCATAACCTTTAATTAATTATTTCACATCTTATTTACAATTCTTGTAAATATCTGAAATATTATATTTACCCCTTCTTATAAGAATTTTGTTCCCGAAATTTCATCATACTCATTTATACTAATTTTCATCTCTGATGATATCTCTTTACTCATCAATTTCCATGACTACTTTTTTTCAGGAAGTTTATGCTTCTAACTCACAATTCCAAAAGAATTGAATATCTTACAGAAGAATAAATTGAAAATTAATATCTTGCAGAAGAATAAATTAAAAATTAAAATATTCAATAAAACTTTCATACCATGCTGAGGGGTCATAAAGACTGTGAACATCTAGGATTGAACTCTCTAGATTTACCAACCCATACATTGCTTATATCAATCTGCCACCACTCTTGGGCGCCCCCTCATGGGTTCTTTATTCACGACTCTGACATATCCCCCATTATAGGGTTGTTCACCTCAGACTTACTTCAAAATTTTGCTCCAAATAATTTGGATTGGATAATAAAACTTGAGTCATTTCTGACCAAAAGCGTCAAGTCAACATAAATGACATAGACTCACATCATTGAACTGTTCGTATATTACGAACTAAAATTTATTTTAGATTAGTTAAAATCACCAAAAATTCATTTCTAGAACTTTATGATACCGCATCATCTTGACAGTGCATTGAGGATTCTGTCATTACTTCATGACTTCATGATACCGCACGTCTTAACCGTACGTTGAGGATTCCATCATTTTCATCTCCACACCATGGCTTTAATGATGTGTGATGATTTTATAAATACATTTTAATATTTTTAAATCAATTTTTCCAGCCGAAACAATTAGCATAGACTCTTCTTTAAGCGTTTCAAAATACTGAAAATCATTTTATGACTTTGTCATACTATATCATACCGTAGTGGGCTTAAAAATACATCCAACACTAAGTTACTCTGCATTGATGACTCTATCGTTTATCATCTCTACACTAAATGCATTAATGATTACTAAAATATATTTTGAAATTTTCAAAAGCACAAAAGTGCGAATTTAGCACGATTTTAAGAATTTCAAAGTTTAGCATAACTAGAAGATTTGGAATATCCTAAAACCTCAAAATACCTCAAATTTCTTCTCTGCATTCTTTTCCAGCTTAATAACTACATATAATATAACTTTAATCTTGCTAATTAACTCTACCCATACTCACTGTTCGTCAAACTTACCACACTTTAGGAGTTCAGGAACTTGCCATAATTATATGGGTTGAGGAACTTATCCTAGTCAGACCAAAATTGTCCATGAAAATAGTATGCCCTCAAGCCAATCACATTTGATGTGATAAGCATATACTTTGTAATCTTGTTCATTTATTAATAAAAGTATTAAGGCATTTCTTTATTCATGATTATTTTCTTGAATTAATCAAATGGATAAACTCATAGTTTTCGAGCAATGCTTTTAGAACCATGATAAGGATCATGCTAATGAGATCTAAATTCAAGATAGCTCAAAACTAAAATTGTTCCTAATCGTTGGATCACTAAAATGGGGATTAGTATATCCGAATAGATTGGTACATACTATGCTTGCTCTTATGAAGAGGATGATTGATCTCATAATCATTTGTGTAGAGACACTAAAGCAAGTATGTAAGTGCTTATTAGAGAATAAGTTCACTGAACGTGACTCGCTCAAGGAACACCTAATGGAGTTTTACTTGTCTGTCAATAGGAGTTCCTTATGTGATAGTGTGACGACCCCAAATCCGGGTTCCTTGAACCTCGGATCCGGTTCAACACAAGTACAACATTTTCCTTATTGTTCATGAATTACAACAATATTATAATTTATAAATAACCATTTATTTACAATTTTACAACATCTCTGTCTATTCCAGAATCGAAATCTTTATACATTCCTAGTATGTCTCAATATCATATATGATATGACATTCTATTACAATCAAATTGAGTATTTAACAATCATATATTATACCAACTAAGTATTATACTACACAATCATTTACCTGTCCAATTCGGACTGATATCTACAATAGACGTTTAGATCTTTAGGGAAAGTAATATGCTTTCCTATTCCTTGATCTTTATCGAGATCTTCAACTAACTTGCACTATCTGAAAATATTTGTTTTAAGCAAGAGTGAGCACGACGGCTCAACAAGTTTAACAGTTACACATAACACATTACATGCTTCACATAATACACATGCTTTGTATCTTAATCTTACATCATGCTTTTCATATTAATAACACTGCATACCTCTCATGCAACACATATAATCATCAACTAGCACTTGACAAATCATGCTTCATTCTTATACATAATTTTTATGTAGTCATACAACATGCTGTTCATCTACCACAAACATCATTAATATATCTTCATATTATCAATTTACATCACATTATAGCATATTAATGCACATAGGAGCAAGTTCTAAAAAACTTGCCTGGTCGCTTCTACCATTTACGCTTATTTGCGTCATTTGCTCAACCTACAATTTATATAACAAATTGACATAATCATTAGCTATTAGGACTTTTAATTAGTCTTAACTTAAGACATTAACTTCAAATTATTAACTCTTTAGTTGTCCGATAAACGAACCCTTAGGTTCCGGACAAAAATCCTAGCCCAACAAACCTAGTTGGACACGTCGGAAAATTAACCAACTTATTAATATTATTAATTATTTGATAATATTTTAATTCCTTATTAATATTATTAACCATTTAATAATATTTTAATCACTTATTAATATTATTAACCATTTAATAATATTTTACTCACTTATTAATATTATTAACCATTTAATAATATTTTAATCACTTATTAATATTATTATCCATTTAATAATATTTTAATCACTCATTAATATTATTAACCATTTAATAATATTTTAATCACACATTAATATTATTAACCATTTAATAATATTTTAATCACTCATTAATATTATTAACCATTTAATAATATTTTAATCACACATTAATATTATTAACCATTTAATAATATTTTAATCACTTACTAATATTATTAACCATTTAATAATATTTTAATCATTTACTATTGTTATTCATCATTTAATAACTTTTTAATCATATACTAATATTATTGATTATTTAATAATATTTTAAATACACATCAAATAATACCAATAGTTAACTTTTTAATTGTGTTAACTTTAGTCTTTATTTTAAATATTTAGTTACCATTAATTCACTAATAAATTCTACATATATAGGTTTAGTATCCATACACATTCATTTTACACTTATTTTAACTTAAAATTTCATTTAAAACTCGACCCGGACCGACCCGACCCGACCCGGAGCATAAAAATCTGCTTTGGCAGATTGTTTGGGCGCAGCTGCGCCCACACCAAGCGCAGGTGCGCTCGGCCAGTTGGTTGGAAAGTCAACTTTTTGACTGCTCAACCCTCCGACGCTCCGACAGCCATAACTTCTTCATTTTAAAACATTTTGACGTGATTCTTGAGTCCATTCTCATCAGAATTTCCCCCTCTACAATTGCTCTTTAGATTACAAATCTAAATTCCAAACGTAAGTGGACTAAAAACTGCTCACAAGGACAAAGTAAAAACTAAAATCACAAATCCTTGGTTTTAATGGTTCAAACTTGAATAAAATAAACTCTACACATCCAAATGACACCAACTTCGTGTTGTTGTCTTCCTAACTTATTGTTTTACAACATTTCATGGTTCAATCATATTTTCGAAAACATTTGACATGAAATTTAAAGATCGAACCACCTAGGGTTTTACCGGTAATCATAATATGGAATTTTCTTCCATTTATTTACATACCACTCATACCAATACATGATTTAAACCTATCAAACCATGAATCTACCTATATATCATAGATTTAGACTTCTAGATTATCAAAATAACTTTTGATCCATTAAAACTATATTTTAACCGTTTAAAACTTATATAGATTACAAAAATGAACTTAGGAAAGTTTAGAGTACTTTTTAACCTTATGGACTTGTGTGCTCTTCTTCTTCTCCTTCCAACGTATGCTATGAAGCTATGTGCCATCCACCAAGCTCCTCCTCTAGCAATCTCCTTCAACTCACAAGTGTTTGTTTGTTTTTCTCTCCGAAAGCTCTCTCTTTTCTCTCTAGAAATTCTAGACAAATGGCTAACAAACATAGCCAATGTGTGGAGCACTATATTTATAGCACACCCTTAATCATCATTAACTCTTACTAATCAACTAACATTGGTTAAATTAGAGACTAATTTAGGATTACTATTTGATTGATTGACTCTTGGATTGACATGTTGATTGACCTCCATCAAGTTTGCTTACAAGTTATCAATTGAGTAAAACAAAAGCAACCTTTCTCCAACACTTAACTAAAGTGTGGTTAAGACTATTGCTCTTGTAACCTATGTTAACTAAACTATCAACCATGGTTCAAGCTCATCAATTAAACATACACACATCTTCCACCAAATAACCCAAGTAAGGTTAATTCTCTACAATTAAGTATACATATATATCCAATATATTTATACATTTACTAACACTTAACTCTAGCATTGGTTAAAGTTTTATTTTTATGTCCTATATAATTATATAAGCATCTATATATATATATATATATATATATATATATATATATATATATATATATATATATATATATATATATATATATACACACACCAATATATGTATATATATTCACTTATACATGCACAATACTTGTATTTTTTATATTTAAAATGTCATCCATCAACTTGACTACAAGCAACATAAATGGTGAAATGTAAAATAAGCAACAATCACCAACACTTAACCCACATGTGGTTAACTCTCTACAACATCCAACACATGGTTACATATAAATTATACCTTGGTGAATTATATACATACACAATTGTATCTATAATATTCTTCCTACAACTAACCCATGCATAGTTAAATCTTTAATTTATTTACTACCTAGGGTTACTCAACTAACTCATCCATAGTTAATTCTCATCATCAAATTCACCCACCTAGCATTTAACCAATGTTTGGTTAATGCTCTCTCTTATCTACCAACTAGGGTTGTTCAATTAACCCTACATTAGTTAATTCTCTACACTTAACAATACTTGAATTTATTCTCCCAACATATTGACCAATATTTGACTTTTAAATTTGGACTCAATATTTGGGCTACTAGTTTATTTTGCATTGAGCTCCTTTATTTAATTATTTGGGCTACCCAACACAACTCACACATCTTTATAACTTGGGCTAGGTAATTAATTTAATTTGACTTATATTAATTACCTCTTGGACTATAATCAACATAACATTTGGGCTTATTATTTAATTACCCACTTCATATCAATATTCTCATATTTGGCTAACATCTATAATTCTTTTGGGCTAGTCCACTAGTAGTAATTAAATTACTTGGACTCTTCATGAGGCTAGATCCTTAAAGTTATTTGGATCTCTATAATTACCAACAAGACTTTCAACCATTCAAATATTGGGCTTGCTTAAATCCATTTAATGGACTCTATACAACAACTTAATAATTAAGTTAATTACTTAATTAATTTAATTTCTTAATATTGTCATTCTAGACAATCATTCTAGCTTCACAATAACTTTAAACCTTAACTAATATAATTAACTTAATTAATTATATTTTATGTCTTTCCTTCTTACTCCATTTTTAAACTAATTAATTTATTAGTTTAATTGAGTACTTAATTTACTTCACACATCATCTTGTTTGATTAACAAACTCAACTCTAGGTATATATATTAATATAATCACCTTCACTTTTCAATTGAATTTATTTTCTTAATAAATTCTCTACAAGCATCGTTAAAATATTTCCACATTTAATTTTCTAACAAATACCTTATGTTAAAAAAAAAATGTTCACCCATTTTCTACACATCTTACTTCTCAAATTCTAGGTTTTAAACCTTAACCTTTAATAAAATTAATTAAAATATTATTTAAAATCTTGAAAATACCTGGGATATTACAGATAGTCGTATAAGTGATCCTTGGACTTGAGATCATCATAATATCTTGTGTGTACTAAGTTATACTTTGACATATTCCTTAAGACCTATTGGTGTATCTGTAATGTCCTAGAATTTCCACGTCATTATTAATTAAATTATTAATTTAATTTCCAACGAGTTAGTTTTACGAAATTATTTAAATCTTTTTACGTGATTAATTAATTAATTAATTATATAATTATGTGATTAATTACTAGAATTAATTGAAGAAGGTCATTAATATGTTATTAAATTAGTGAACAAACCCTAAAGTTTTAATATCAAAATAATTGATAAGTTTCCTATTAATTAAATATTCAATTAAATTGAATATAATGAGTGAATTAAATATAATAAATTAATTAATATGATTATTAATTTATGTAAATAATGTGAAATATTAATAATAATATTTATTAGTCCATTTAGTAATTTAATACTACTGGGTTAGAATATTTAATTATTTATTCAATCTAATTATTTATTTAATCATGGATTGAATAATTAATGTGTAAATTATTAAATTAGCCCAACATGGGTCAATTAGTAGCCCAAGTGGAGAATAATAAAATTTGACAAATTAGTAGCCCAAACAATTTAATAGAAGCCCAATTGGTATTTTTAAATAAAACCCAATAATTGACTCACTTGAAAAATACTATATATAACTTATTAATTAATTAAAAAGTGGAAAGTGACTATGATTTTGGGACAAAATCAATGTCCATCAGCCGACCATGTTGGGAGGAGAGAGAGAAAAAATTGATTTTGTTTTTATTTTAGTTTATTTTTTATTTATTTAATTAATGGATTGCTTGTTTGATTTTTCAAGTACTTGGACCATCTCTCTTTTCACCTAATGTGTCATTTAACCATTCTTGTGTAAGTTGTCATCTAGGGGCATGGTCTAGCTTATTAGATATATTATGTGTATCTAATAATTTTGCAAGTATACTTGAAATTGGTAGATTTTATTTCATTATTTTCTCCAAGTCCAAAAGAGAGAGCTAGAGAGCATTTGAGAGTGTGAGAAAATATTGAGAGCAAAATACTAAGAGAAGAGAAGGAGTTCTTGGTTTATGTCTTCAAGATTCACCACTTATTTTGGAAGAAAAAGGAAGATAGTCATTGAATCAAGGTAATGGTTATTATAAATATAATTTTTGTTTTAAATTAAATAAACTAACATGTGTGTATAAATATGTTAACATAGTTAATAATGTGTAGTGGTAATATTTATGTCATGCTTGAGTTAATATGCTTGGTTTGTATTTTGGTATCATTTATATGTTAAAAACATGTGTTTAATAGTGTGTAAACAAGTTTTGGAATTTATGACCAAAAATATTTTTATAAAACTTAGGTTTGATGTTCTAATATTATATAACATTAAATCATGAGAAAAACAAAGTTTGAATCACTCAAAATGGAGTTATACACAAAAAGTTATGATTTGTGGTAGTTTATGTGATGTAAAAATTTTTATAAAAAAAGAATGATATTAAATCATGAAAAATTAAATTTTCATGTTATAAATTGATATTAAATTATTGGTAATTTTTTTGGATTTTTATTGAGTGGTTAAAGATTACTTGAAGGTATAATTTTAATTAAAATGGGTACTGTTCACATTCTGGCTGAAGAAAAAAAAGGGGGGGTTTTCCGCGCAATGTGCGGAAGGTTATTTGGCTAAAGGACGCGACGCCAAACGACGTCGTTTGGCGTCTGTAAGAATTTACTCCGCGCAATGCGCGGAAGCCGTTTCCGGCTTCTCAAAACGGCACCGTTTTGGGCAGTAAATTCTGTAACGCGCAAATTCTGTAACGCACACAATGCGCGGCAGTATATTTCCCGGCGAAATTACTAAAATGCCCCTCCGTGTTTTTTTTGACGAAATTACTATTTTGCCCTCGGTTTAGTTTTCAACTTATTTATAGAAATGTCATCCGGGTTAAATTTAAATAATTTAAATATTTAAAAACTAATTTAAAATTTTAACAAAAATAATAATAATACAAAATTGATATTGGGGAGGATATTTTTCATTAAATTTAACATTTAAATATTTTAAATATTAATCTAGTTAGCTAAATCATCGTTAAGTTAAATAAATTTATTAGTTATTTATTATTTAAAATGTTAATGATAAATAAAGGTGATAAATTAACAATTATTATTTAAATTCTATTAAATAATAATTAAAGGGAGATAAAAATTTATAAATTAATTATTAATTATTTAAATATTATTAAATAATAAATAAAGATAATTAAGTAATTAATTATTATTTAATTAGCATTAAATAACGATTAATGAAAATTAAGTTATTAGATTAATAATTTATTATTTAATTTAAATAATAAATAAGGATGAATTGATTATTATTTAACGTTAAATAATAATTAAAATTAATTAATTAAATAATTAATTATTATTTAATCGACATTAAATAATAATTAAAGAGGATTAAAGTTAGTAAACTATTATTTAATTTCCTTAAATTAAATAATAGGAAATGTTAATTACTTAGTTAATTATTAGTTGATCAATATTAAATTAAAGAAGCCTAAATTAAGTCAATAATTATTTATTATTTAATTATTATTAAATAATGTGTATGTACAATTAGTTATTATTTATAATAACTAAAGTTAATTAATTAATTTCTATTTAATCAAGATTAAATAGTAATTAAATAGAGATTGAGTTAATAAAATAAATTGAATTTAATTATGATTTAATTAAACAATTGCAATAAATTGTTTAAGGGTTTAATAAGTGTCCAACGCTTAAGAAAAATATTTTTCTAACTTATTAAATTATTAACCTAATTTGATTGAGGGTCTATAAGGTTAATAATATTATTTCGACTAATGAAAATTATGTGTTAGTACTTATATAATAAATAAGTACCTTAGTGAGCGTATAGTTGTGCAAATAAGTCGTACTAATTATTAGACCAACTTTATTAATGTTAGGTCTTTCAAAGCCAATTAGTTAAAGCTAGACATTTATTGTAGCTGAGCAGACAGGCAAGTTCCTTATCTCTAAACTCATTTCATTGAACAAATTATTTATCTAAGCTTGAACTGTTATTTCCAAGCATGCTTTGAGTGGTTTAATTACTTTACACTTATTCCACATTGATATTGTTGTTATTCGCACTTATTGCACTTGATATCGTACAGTCATTGACTTGTACTTAATTATTGTTCTATTGTTTAAAGAACTGTTCAAAGTAGGTCTAAGCCATTGTTCGGTTAGACATTTATGTTAAAGATTTTAAAATCTATCCAAATCATTGAAGATGCGGATTCTTAGACTATTATGAACACCCTTTTATTATAGGGGAGTACCCTGTATCTAATATCAGGTACAAAAATACAGAAATTAAATGTTATGCATACACATATTGTACTGAGGCTGATCCCCTCGGGTACATATTTATGGTAGTAACCATTGGGTCAACCTGCTATTGACTCCAGTGGATATTTATAGTTCATAGTCTATTTGACTATCCTAATTTTAAAAGCAAATTATTATTCCTGTTTATGTTATTCACATTACTGAATTGTTCAGCTATTCCTTTTCATTCATGATATATTGTTTCTTCTTGTTATTTAAACTTGTTGAGCAAATTAGTAGCTCACTCTTGCTATATTATGAAACCTTATTGCAGTGCAACCCGAGACTTCGGGAAAGAACAAGGGTAAAGGAAAGATGAAGTAATAGACTTCGAGATGCAGCCTTGTAGTTAATTAAATTAATTGTTATGTAATATAAACCCTAAGTACTTTATTAAGGGTATTTGTGTACTTTTGTGTAAGGTTATCGTATCTTGAGACTAGTAACACCTTTTGAATGAACAACATATGTTTATTATTCCGCATTTAGTTATTGTATGTTGTTTAGAGGTGAATGTTTGTATTGGATCGTGATGACCGGATTCGGGTATTTGGAACCCGAATTTGGGGGCGTCACAATATCAAAGGATATACTTGGGTATAATAAGGTACACACGGAAATAGGTGAATGATCAACAAAGGATCTACCACTTCCAGTAAAGGGAGAGAATGTCCTATGCGATTCAATAAGTGACAACTCTGAAATCCCTAGCCAGGGTTGAATGAAATTAGAAAGGAATTTCTAATTTACATTAACTAGAGTTGTGTATTTGTGAATTGAAATGCATATAATCAAATAAATACGACTTGATAGAAATTTCGTGTCTTATATTTGATTGGGACATTATATTGTAGAATGATTGAATTGTACGGTAACTATTTGCTGAAAGGTTCTTTTACGATCAAATGTTGAAATCTATATTATCTGGAATGTCGACTAATCGCTAAGGGAGCTTACCCTTATTGTGGAATAATTATTTATTCTGAATTAAAGAGTTAATTCGTAATAAATGAATTAGAATTGTTCTAATTTATTTATTATACAACCGGTTTAATATGGAGAACCTAAAGGGTCACACCGCAAAAGAGTAATATTTATTTTAGAAGTTGATGGCATAATCGTAATAATAAATTAAGTATATATTTAATTTATACTATGATGATAGATTAAATTAAATAGCTTAATATTTATAATTTAGTATTTTAGAAATACTAATTATAAATTAATAAGAGGAGTCATATTATTATTATTATTACTAGTATTATTATTTAGTTCCTAAATGGTTTAGGAATTAATTAATAACTAATAGTATTATTGTAAATAATTAAGTTCCTAAATAGTTTAGGAATTGTGATTATAATAATTAATTAAGTTACTAAATGGTTTAGTAATTAATTAATAAGAAGTACTCTCATTATTAAATAATTAAGTTCGTAAATGGTTTAGGAATTGTAATTAATTAATTTATTTCTTAATTAAATTAGGAATTAATTTAAAACTGTAATCCTAAATAGTTTAGGAGGGTTGACTAGATCTATAAATAAGAGAAGTCTTATCATAGATCAAGGTTACACACTCTTTCATTAGATTAGAGAGAGTACTCTATAATTCTCTACATCTAAGGAGTTAGAGAGAGAGAGAGAATTAGGGCTAGTCACCCATGGTTTGGAGAAACCATAATCCACTTCTTTAATTCATAGATTTTTTGGTAGATCATATCTAGAGGCTTCACACTTGGAGAGCTAACATTGATCCGTGGAATCTAATCGGTGAATTTGAAGAAGAACGTGAAGATTAAAGGGAGATGAACTTGTACCCGTGGAAGGTTGGTTCTATAAATGTATAAATTCTTTTATCCTTCCTCAATTAATAATAGTCACATAAGAAAGATTCAGGTTATTGATTTGTACAAAAAATTTAAAATCTAATTTTCTTGTTTCCGTTGCGCTTATATAATTTGATTATATGTATACCATATTTTTGCAAACTAACAGTGGCATCAGAGTCAAACTTATGCGAATTATTAATTGTTTTAATTTCATATATGTATGGGTATGTGTTTAGAATAATTTATTGGGCATAATTTATTTTATAAAATTATTATTTTTATATATATAAATCCTGCAACGGTTTCTTGTTGGAATCCGTTAATTGATATATAAAACCTGGAATTTAATCCGCGAATCCGTGAATCTTGTTAACAGTCCTGGAATCATAATAATATATATATGAATAAGTTGAATAATGCTTCAGGAAGGATTCGGTTTATATATATATATATATATATATATATGTCAAGTGTTGACCACTTTTCATGTTTGGACTATATATATATATATATGTACTACCGATCCGTTTTGGTATGTACAATAAAGCAGCCAGCAACTCTCGGTGATATATATGATACTATGGATTACATCCTTGTCCCATAATGAGTGTCATTACCGAATTTTTAGAAAAACAACAATGCCCACCGTTTTCGGTTAGCATCTTATTTTTTCCCGGATATTTCAACAATAGCAAAAGTATATGATACTTTTCGATTTTGTATATATATATATTAAGTAGCCAAATAATTTGGAAATTTGATACAGATTTTAAAATTTTAAAATAAAAGGGTTTATTTTGGATAATTTTAAAATAATAAAAATAAATAGTTTTTTTTAAATAATTTTATAATTAAAATAAATGGTTTATTTTAAACATGAAATTAGGTTTCATGCAACTTTAATTGCTCATTAAATGATACCGATACATATATGGAATGATTTATTTAATTCATGAGATGAATATTATTTATTAATATATATGTTGATATATATGATAACAAATGAGATTGATTATGGACTATTGACCAATATGATTGAATTTAATTTTAAATTAAATGCATAAATGAATGGTTTTTAATAAATGGGGTTTGCATACCTCGTCTTTTCTAATTTTTCTTATGTATAATTCTATCTCTCTCCTATGTACTTCCCCTTGACTGTTGATCAAGGTTTCTATTTATTGTAAATAATTTGTAATAGGATTAGTTAGAATTATTTTGAAGAATTGGAGCAAAGAAGCAAGAAGCGCATGAAGACCTGTTTGTAATGGAGCCCGAATTTAAATTTAATAGTTACATTTTATTTAATTTATTCTTACACCCTAGGTTTGACCAATTGGTTTATTTGGTGGCTCGAATAAACCAAAGTAGAATAAAAGTCCATAATCAATCCAAGTAGAATATAGTATTCTATATGTGCATGCTTATTTATATATATTGTATATTATCAAACATGCTTCGCATGTTAATTAATATGACGCATATTTTATATATATATGTGCATGCGCGCTAAACAAGATGAGACAATTAATATTAATAAACCCCTCAAGATGTAGAATAAATATTACTTATAAAATGAATTAAAATGTTTAATTCATGAATTAAAGGAGTTTAATTCAATTAAATAAAATTAGAATGGTTCTAATTTATTTATTCTACTACTCATAATATTAAGTTGTAACGTTCAAGGATATTTATTAAAAATATCGAACGTCGCCTTCTAGCATGATAAAACGATAGAGTATCAAATATTCGATATAGTTTGTTGTGCACACATAAGGCTCATATCGATTATTTGAGATGTTGTTTTATCACATTTGATGCTTATAAAGGAAATGAACATTATTGTTTTGTTGTGCACACACAAGCACGGTATTTTTCTCTTCACTTATATGGAAGTGCTAGGTTTAACTTAATTTCGATAATTTTGATTTGGATGTGCATACACATGATCATAATAATCTAACAGGCAAAATACAAAGGAGTTACATATTGATGTAATTGACAAGGAGTTGTCCACCTATTGAATAAATTATAGTTTGTTGTGCACACACAAGGTTGTTCTTATGTCAATAGGATCCTTTTCTCACTAGCAAATTTTTAACTAAATTTGTTGAACTATATAAAGAGGGTAATATAGTTTAATGAAAATAGTGGGAGACACCATTTTAAATAAAGACCTAATTTATTTTGGTAATTAATAAAATGAATGCATGTTAATGTTGTTATTAATTCACTTAAAGAATATTGCTATGTTTAATTCACTAACACTGCATAGCATAATGTATGCTAACAATTAATCAAACTGAATTGTTCGAATTGATTAAACAAATTTAAGAATAGTTCTCAATGCTGAAAAGCTAGCAAATGTTCTTAATTTGCCTATCTCTGCAAACGTTGCAGACTAAGCCTCTGAGGAAGAGATTGTTATTTTAAATGAAAATATGATGCAAAAGTGGCTCAATATATCATGCTCGCATCCATAAGTATCGAGTTACAACGTCAACACGAGAAAATGGATACACCTACTATATTGTTCCACATTCAATAGTTGTATGGTGAGCAAAGTAGGTCAACTAGATATAAGATATCTAAGAATCTCTTCCAATCTATAATAACCAATGACACTACAGTAAAAGACAAATGTCTTAAAGATGATCAATTAGGATAACAAGTTTTGTCAAGGATGGAGAGTTGAGTCAATATTCGATCTTGCAGTCACTCACTGACTTTAATTCACAATATGTTGTGAACTTCAAACATTAATAAGCTAGAAGTTAGTTTAATTGATTTGCTTAAATATGTTGAAGACTGTTGAGAGTCACTTTCCTTCCTAGAAAAACCAAGTCTTACTTGTAGATGAATCTTCTAAGCGGAGGAAGATGACCAAAGGTATTTCTGAGGAGTCAGAAAGAGTAGAAGGCAAAAGAAAGGCTAAACAAAGGACATAAATAAAAGTGATCCTGAGGGCAAAGGAGTTTTGCTTTCATTGCGATAAGCTGGGACATTGGAAGAACAACTGCAAAAGAGTTGTAGTAGTTAAGTAGAAGAAGTTTAGTGAAGCTTCAGCTACAGATATAGATTTGTTCATAATAAAATATAACTTTCTATAAGTCAAGTTTCTACTTAGGTATTAGATACCAGCTGGTGGTCTCACATATGCAAGTCGTTGCAGAGACTAAGTAGAAGTAGAAAGCTAAACAAAGGATAAGTAATCTTGTGCTGGGGAATGAAGCAAAGGTTATTGTATTAGCCATAGGAACTTATAGTTTAGCACTGCCTACGGGCAAACCTATTAAGTTAGTAAGTTGTTACTAGGTTCCAATTCTTAGAAACATTATTTCAGTTCCATGTGATGATAAGGAATGGTTTTTGACATTATAATAATGAACAATCGTTGCTCTGTTTATAATGATAATGTTTTATTTAGAACTGGTTGATTACTTAATGGATTTTGTATACTTGACTTACATGAAAAATATTTCAATTTGAATAAACTAAAAGCAAAGAGATGATATGAATCATACATTCATGCAATACTGTTAACTCGGTCATGCTAATGAAACAAGACTAAACAAGTTTTATAAAGATAGGCTTTTGGAGCCTTTTGATTATGAATCAATTACAACTTGTGAATCTTGTATCATGGACAATATGACTAAATCTCTATTTAGTGGATATGGAAAGCGAGTTACAAAGTTATTAGAGATGGTACACACAGTCGTGTGTGGGACCTATGACACCAAATGCAAGAGGAGGGTATTCATTCATTACTTTCACTGATGATTCTATATTTCGATATATGTATTTGATGAAATACAAATCCAAATCATTTGAAACGTTCAAAGAATTCAAAAGTGAAGTATATAAACTAAAGGCCAAAAGTATTAAAGTTCTTCGATTAGATCGACAAGAGAATACTTAAGCAGTAAGTTTCTAGATCATCTCAAATGAAATGGTATTCTCACAGAATGGACATGGTGATAATCCATAATGAGCATTACTGATCTTTCAGTATCCTTCTAGGGTTATGCTCTAGAAACGATCGCATATCTACTAAATAAGATACCTTCTTAATCCGTCCCTAAGACTTCATATGAGTTATGGGATAGAAAGGAAACTAATTCTTAAGCATGTTAAGATTTGAATTGTTCAGCTTATGTCAAAAAGGTTTGACATGATAAGCGAGGGACAAGATCTGATAAGTGTAAACTTGTGGGATATCCTAAAGAAAGTTTAGGGTATCACTTTAATAATCCGACTAACTAAAAGGTGTTTGTTGAACCACGCTGCCTTATAAGAAAAAAAAGTTTTTCCTTAAAGGGTTAGTGGGAGTAAAATTGATCTTGAAGAAGTTCAAGAACCACAAAACACTACAGATAAAATGAAGGAATCTGTACAAGTAAATAAACCTATTGTACCACAACCAAGTCATAAATCTGGTTTAGTACTGAAGATACCTAAATGGTATGGATTCTTCATAGATGATGATGATAAGGTACGCATCATAGTGGATGATGATCCAGATATATACGATGAGGTATGAGTATTAGATACTCAAGAGAAATGGTCGATGACCATAAAATCCGAAATGGGTCTTTGGAGAAAGACTAAAGTAGATGGCTAGGTGGAGACCTATAAGACCTGACTAGTGGTAAAAAAGATTTCAAACAAGGTCAATGAGTTGACTATGATGAAATTTTTTACTAGTGAAAATGCATATATCCATTCGGATTTTACTTGCAGTTGCAGCTTATAATACAAAAGGATGTATGTATGATACAACCAAAAGGAGTTGTTTCCATAATGATGGAGCAAATCAAGTATGAAAGCTACAATGATCCAATTATGGATTAGAGCAATTTTCTCGAAGATGGAACATTCGTTTTGATGAGACAATAAAAAATAGTTTGATTTTATCAAATACGAGGATGAACCAAGTATGTACAAAGTTTAGTGCGAGCACTGTGACATTCCAAATATTATATGTTGATATAATATCGATAAGGAATGACATACCGATGCTACAATCAGTAAAGATGTGGTTGTCTAAAACTTCTCCATCAAGGAATTGGGAGAAGCATCCTAACATTTTATTCAGGATAAAGGTCTATAGAGATAGATCATAAAGGATGCTCGGCTTGACCCAAGGAACGTACATTAATTCGTTGATATGTACTAGACTTGATGTTGCTTATGTATGATAAGCATATATCAATTCAATTCTGGAGAAGAATATTAGAAAAGAGTTTCTAATGATGGGTCTGATATAAACTAGAGGTTTAACAAACTCAAGTTAGTTCAGACTAATCAAAGATAACAATATATCCATTTCAGGTAATATAATTACCGTGAACGGTGCTGCAGTGAGTTGGAAAAGTTCCAAACAGCAAAGAGTTGTTGATTTAGTGACAAAGACGTAGTAAATAACTATAAGTGAATCTGCAAAGGTGATTGTTTGGTTCAACAAGTTCATTATAGAACTTATAATGGTTCCTAGCATTAAAGGAGTTTAATTCGCCAAAGAACCTAGGTCTCATCTAAAATCCAAACATGTGTTGCGACACTTTCATATGATTAGATGAATCACTGAAAAGGAGACGACACCATAAAGATGGTAGACTCTTAGAACAACATTATAGATCCATTAGCTAAAGCATTTACTAAGCAATTTGTACGCCACTTAGAGAAGAATGGTATGGGGATACCAAAGAGCGATTGGCTTTAGTGCATGTGGGAGATTGAAAGTAGTATGCCCTCAAGCCAATCACATTTGATGTGATAAGTATATACTTTATAATCTTGTTCATTAATTAATAAAAGTATCAAGGCATTTCTTTATTCATGATTAATTTCTTGAATTAATCAAATGGATAAACCCATAGTTTTCGAGCAATGCTTTTAGAACCATGATAAAGATCATGCTAATGAGATCTAAATTCAAGATAGCTCAAAACTAAAATTATTTCTAATCATTGGATCACTAAAATGGGGATTAGTAGATCCGGATAGATTGGTACATACTATGCTTGCTCTTATGAAGAGGATGATTGATGTCATAATTATTTGTGTAGAGATACTAAAGCAAGTATGTAGGTGCTTATTAGAGAATAAGTTCACTGAACGTGACTCGCTTAAGGAACACCTAATGGAGTTTTACTTGTCTGTCAATAGGAGTTCCTTATGTGATAGTCGTACAAGTGATCCTTGGACTTGAGATCATCATAGTATCTTGTGTGTACTAAGTTATACTTTGACATATTCCTTAAGACCTGTTGGTATATGATAATTAGATTTTATATCTATTTATTTAATATTTTTAGGCTTACTTAATTGTGAGTTTTTAAGTATTTTTAGTAATTTAAGTGTTTTATTTAATGTTATGAATTATTATTATTTTTAGCATTTTTATATTATTTTTATTTATTTTATATTTTATTGTGTAGGAAATAAAGAAGGAAGGGCAAAAGTGTAATTCTGCAAGAAGCCGGTGGCAATATCGTAATAAAGCAGAATCCTGAGGGTGCTAACTGTAAAAATCCAGCGCGGTGGCATTCTCGTAATTAACTCTTCCGGACTCCCGCGTCATGCGCGCATATAGATAATAGAAACCGGAGATCAAACGGCGTCGTTTCAGGGGACGCGGCAGAAAACATGCGCGCATTGCGCGGATGTTCAGCGGAAGGAAGAAACGCACGGATACGGCGTTGTTTTATCGAGCGGTGCTGGGACAGAAGCCGCGCAATGCGCGCGGCTGTTTTGAGCGGGCGTTGACCAAGTCAACGCCGCGTTTGGCGACACGGAAATTTTCCAGAAGCAGATTATTCGCGATTTTTGCATTTTTTTGATTCCAAATTGGATTTTAATTCCTATTAGGGTTTGGAAAAATAAATCCTATTAGGGTTTGGATATATTTGAGGCCTATAAATACATGCCAAAGGGAGAGCACCTACACACAATTACCTAGAGCTACATTGAAGCATTGAAGCAAAGGAGGCAACATCAAGAGTTCAAGAATTGGAGATTGAAGAAGCGTTACAAAATAGTTTATCCTTTATTCTTTTCTCTTTAATTTTTGCTAAGATGTTGTTTAATTTGTGGAATTCTTTTTATTTATTTATGAACTAATTTTATTTTAAGATTACAATGGAACCCAATGTGTAGTATAAATTAATTCTCTCTTGTTTCAATTATTAATCTTTATAATTCATTTATCATATTTTATGCTTACATGTTATAATTGTTTGGCCATACAATTATTTGATTTCCTAGATGGCATTGGAAGATAAAATCTAGGTTTTGATCTAAATATGATAACATGCATTACGTATAAAATAGGAATATATTTATATGTTGCATGTAAGTGCTTTGGGAATTTAAACTTAATGAATCTATTCCTAAATAAAACTTGAATCGGTTGTTTAAATAAAATTGAGTTGATATAAAATTAGTACTTGAATATTATTATTATTATTTCCTCGTGGGATCGATACTTTATTTACTATTATATTACTTGTTGGCCACGTATACTTGCGTGAATTTGTCTATACATAAATCTGACAACAAGTTTTTGGCGCCGTTGCCGGGGAAATATTTTTAATAATTAGTTCAATATTAGTTATAATCAATTCGATTTTAATTTAAACGTTTTTAATTTTCTATATTTTTCTTTTGCTTTTGCAGGTTTTCATCAAGTGTTAGCAATTACAAGTGATCGATCATAACTTAAAATTCCGCTAACGTAACATTACGTTTTCCTGGAATTTTAAGGTTTGGGGATACGGAATTTGTGTATGAACACGAGATCGAAGGGACAAGAGCCAACTCCATACATAGACGAGATCGAGAGGAGGTGCCGAGCCTTGAAAAGAGTTTGCCAAGAAACCGAACAGGAACAAGGCAACATGGAGGCTGAAGAGCAGAAATCATTGAGGGACTACGCAATGCCACGAGTAACGGAGATCCAATCAAGCATTCAAAGGCCCGCAATTCAAGCTAACACATTTGAGATCAAGCCTGGTACGATCCAAATGATTCAAAACTCTGTGCAGTTTGGGGGTTTACCGAATGATAACCCAAACGATCACTTAGTTAGTTTTTTGGAGATTTGTGACACCTTCAAGTACAATGGTGTTACGGAGGATGCAATTCGACTCAGACTATTTCCTTTCACACTCCGTGATAAAGCAAAGAGCTGGCTTCATTCACTACCACCAGGTTCCATCACTACATGGAATGATTTGGCACAGAAGTTCCTCGCAAAATTTTTCCCACCAGCCAAAACAGCTAAGATGAGGAACGATATCACTTCTTTCGTTCAGCACGACGCAGAATCACTCTATGAAGCGTGGGAAAGATTTAAGGACTTGCTGCGACGATGTCCTCACCATGGCATTCCCAAATGGTTGCAAGTCCAGACGTTTTACAACGGTTTATTTAGTAATACAAGGACGAGTATCGATGCCGCGGCAGGAGGAGCGTTGATGGCCAAGAATTTTGATGATGCCTATGAGTTGCTAGAAACAATGGCAGCCAATAATTATCAATGGCCATCTGCAAGGATGAATCAACCGAAGGTAGCTGGAATTTATGAGGTAGATGCGGTGACGGCATTGGCAGCACAGGTCGCTACATTAACAAAGAAGATCGACGCTCTAGGAGGAAAGCCGATACAGAATGTAGCAGCTATTTGTGATTTATGTGCAGGAAGCCATCCAAGTGAACAATGTGCAATCAACGCAGAATCAGTTCAGTTCGTTGGAAATTACCACAGGCAGCAAAACAACAACAATTACAATCCAGGGTGGATGAATCATCCCAGTTTCTCATGGAGCAACAATCAAGCACAACAACCTGCTCCAAAACAACCATACCCACCTGGATTTCAGAATCAAGTCCAACTACAGTAGGAGAGGAAGACAAATTTAGAGGAGTTACTTTCTAGGTACATTGCATAGAATGAGACAAGGATAAACAGTCAAGAAGTCTCCATCCGAAACCTAGAAAATCAAATGGGGCAGCTTGCTAACGCCATCAACAACCGGCCCCAAGGCACATTACCAAGCAACACGGAGGTCAATCCTAGACGAGATGGTAAAGAACAGTGCAAAGCAATAACACTTCGTAGCGGTAAGGAGTTACCCGAAGTTGTTGAGAAAACTTCCAATCAGACACAGAAAGATAATAGTGAGGGTGACAAGCAAGATGAAAGTAACGGAGAGCAGGAGACCCCAATGTTAAAGAACGAGGCAGGCAAACAGAGCTCTATTGTACCACCTGTGCCTTTCCCCCAACGACTGCAGAAATCAAAGTTGAAAAAACAATTCTCAAAATTTTTGGAAGTATTTAAAAAGTTGCAGATCAACATTCCATTTGCCGATGCACTGGAGCAAATGCCAAGCTATGTAAAGTTCATGAAAGATATCTTATCCAAGAAGAGAAAGTTAGGCGAATTTGAAACAGTGGCGTTAACTGAGGAGTGCAGCGCAATACTTCAAAAGAAGTTACCACCAAAGCTCAAAGATCCGGGTAGCTTCACAATTCCATGCACGATTGGCAGAAAATTCTTTGGGAGAGCGTTATGTGATTTGGGAGCTAGTATCAACTTGATGCCGCTCTCAATTTACCAGCAGTTGGGATTGAAAGAAGCAAAACCTACGAATATCACACTGCAGCTTGCGGACAGATCACTAACTTATCCACGAGGCATAGTTGAAGACGTGTTAGTCAAGGTGGACAAATTTATTTTTCCAGCTGATTTCATAGTCTTAGACTTTGAGGAAGATCGGGATATACCGATTATTCTTGGGCGCCCATTCTTGGCCACAGGGAGAACACTAATTGATGTGCAAAAAGGCGAGTTAACTATGAGAGTTCAAGATGAAGAGGTGACCTTCAAGGTGTTTAATGCAATAGAATCTCCAAGTGGTCAAGAAAAATGCTTTCAGATTAATGTTGGGGGTTTGAAAGGTCAGTGTGATTGGAGGAAGAAGGATAAACGCAAGTTTGGGGGTCTCCAGTCTCACGGAATAGTTGCGCGAGTGGTCAACGCATGGCTTCCAAAGCAATTCATCAAGCATAAATTCGATCCAGACTAGAGAAAAGGGAGTAGTCAGGCTGAGACTTAAAAACAAGCGCTTATTGGGAGGCAACCCAAGTTTTAGTTTTAGTTTATTTTTATTTTTAGTAGATTTTTCTTAGTAGTAAATTTTAGTTTATTTTAATATTTTATTATTGTTTTTGTTTTGTGTCAGGTTTATTCAATGCAGCTCAGACTTAGCAGATGAGGAGAAAAAATGCTACATATTCAGGGGAGTCCCTTATTCTTAATTTTCTTTATTTTATACATTGAGGACAACGTCTGTTTTAAGTTTGGGGGTGTGGGTAAATTTGAAAGAATTTTTCAAATTTTTAGGTGTTATTTTAGTTTAAATTTTAGAATTTTGTGGGTAAATTCACTACAAACCCTCACGAGACAAAACTCGTCCACTTGGGGTAACCAAGGGGTTTAAAGGCTTGTTGCACATGCTAAGTGCAATCGTGTTTCCTACGAAAATGGGGTAATTTAGTTTTTCTTAGGATGTGTCACTTGGGCAATGAATTAGTTGAATTAAATGTTGGTCAATGATAAAAATTGGTTTTTATATAATAACTTTTGAAAAATGGATAAATTTTTGCATAGTTTGAATTTTGGCTTTTTATTGATTATTATTTTATTTGAGATCCTTCAAATTTTTATGCACATATCCATTTGTTTAAGCTAGTTTTTAACTTAAGTGAAGTTTATTTGGTTAAATGCTCATGATAGATATTTTTGAATTCTATATTTTTATTTGATCGTAACTTGAAGCAAAATTGTAGTAAAATATGATTTTGGAGAGATGATTTAAGTGAATTTTCTGGGATTATTAAAATTAATTTATCTTGTGAAGGAAATTATGTGATGAGTTGAGATGGAGCGTAAAACGCACTCACTCATAAATATGTGAAGAAATGCGAGATGGAGCGTAAAACGCACTCGCTGGTGAGATGGAGCATAAAATGCACTCACCGTGGGAAAAAAAAATGAAAAGAGAAAAAAATGGGATGGAGCATAAAATGCACCCATTTAATTGAAGAAAGACAAAAGCTGAAAAGAAATTAATAATCCTAGTGGTGCTTGAAAGATTAAAAACTTTTTGATCTCCTAAGTTATATTTGCATATATTAGCTTCGAGTGATGTGAAAAATAAAAATATAGAGTTTTGTTGTATATATTTTGATATCTTTAATGTGGCATTTAATTACGTGAGCGGATCTAAGTTTTTTTTCTCGCTAGTTTGATACATTTGGATTCACACACACACGAAGGGTCTTGAGTAGAATAAGATTAATAAATATGTTAAAATTTTATAACATTGCATAATTTTGAAATTTTCTTTAAGTTATCATTTAAAAATCTTTGAGGTTAAAGTTGAAATTCATATTGATTTATTGCTTGAGTTGCTCGAGTGATTTTTGGTAATTTGGTAGAATTTTAGTTTTGATTTTTGTTTTGCTTGAGGGCAAGCAAAGAGTTAAGTTTGGGGGTATTTGATAATTAGATTTTATATCTATTTATTTAATATTTTTAGGCTTACTTAATTGTGAGTTTTTAAGTATTTTTAGTAATTTAAGTGTTTTATTTAATGTTATGAATTATTATTATTTTTAGCATTTTTATATTATTTTTATTTATTTTATATTTTATTGTGTAGGAAATAAAGAAGGAAGGGCAAAAGTGTAATTCTGCAAGAAGCCGGTGGCAATATCGTAATAAAGCAGAATCCTGAGGGTGCTAACTGTAAAAATTCAGCGCGGTGGCATTCTCGTAATTAACTCTTCCGGACTCCCGCGTCATGCGCGCATATAGATAATAGAAACCGGAGATCAAACGGCGTCGTTTCAGGGGACGCGGCAGAAAACATGCGCGCATTGCGCGGATGTTCAGCGGAAGGAAGAAACGCACGGATACGGCGTCGTTTTATCGAGCGGTGCTGGGACAGAAGCCGCGCAATGCGCGCGGCTGTTTTGAGCGGGCGTTGACCAAGTCAACGCCGCGTTTGGCGACACGGAAATTTTCCAGAAGCAGATTATTCGCGATTTTTGCATTTTTTTGATTCCAAATTGGATTTTAATTCCTATTAGGGTTTGGAAAAATAAATCCTATTAGGGTTTGGATATATTTGAGGCCTATAAATACATGCCAAAGGGAGAGCACCTACACACAATTACCTAGAGCTACATTGAAGCATTGAAGCAAAGGAGGCAACATCAAGAGTTCAAGAATTGGAGATTGAAGAAGCGTTACAAAATAGTTTATCCTTTATTCTTTTCTCTTTAATTTTTGCTAAGATGTTGTTTAATTTGTGGAATTCTTTTTATTTATTTATGAACTAATTTTATTTTAAGATTACAATGGAACCCAATGTGTAGTATAAATTAATTCTCTCTTGTTTCAATTATTAATCTTTATAATTCATTTATCATATTTTATGCTTACATGTTATAATTGTTTGGCCATACAATTATTTGATTTCCTAGATGGCATTGGAAGATAAAATCTAGGTTTTGATCTAAATATGATAACATGCATTACGTATAAAATAGGAATATATTTATATGTTGCATGTAAGTGCTTTGGGAATTTAAACTTAATGAATCTATTCCTAATTATTTTACATAGGAATATAGTAAATTAATTGGAATAGATATTTTTGTTAAACTCTTGGAAAAGGTTTAATAAATACTTATGAATTTCCGCTTAATGAATTGTATTGATTAAATAGTTGTCAAGAGAGTGAAAATATTTATGCGAAACATTGGGGGAAGTTGTAGTCTTAACTTTTAAATCTGGTATTCATATTTGCTTAATAATTAGCTTATTTTAATTAGTTAATTTAATTCCATAAAACTTGAATCGGTTGTTTAAATAAAATTGAGTTGATATAAAATTAGTACTTGAATATTATTATTATTATTTCCTCGTGGGATCGATACTTTATTTACTATTATATTACTTGTTGGCCACGTATACTTGCGTGAATTTGTCTATACATAAATCTGACAACAGTATAGCAAAGGATATGCTTGAGTATAATAAGGTACACATGGAGATAGGTGAATGATCAACAAAGGATCTACCACTTCCAGTAAAGGGAGAGAATGTCCTATGCGATTCAATAAGTGACAACTCAGAAATCCCTGGCCAGGGTTGAATGGAATTAGAAAGGAGTTTCTAATTTACATTAACTAGAGTTGTGTATTTGTGAATTGAAATGCATATAATCAATTAAATAAGACTTAACAGAAATTTCGTGTCTTATATTTGATTGAGACATTGTATAGTAAAAGGATTGAATTGTACGGTAACTATTTGCTGAAAAGTTCTTTTACGATCAAATGTTGAAATCTATATTATCTGGAATGTCGACTAATCGCTAAGGGAGCTTACCCTTATTGTGGAATAATTATTTATTCTGAATTAAAGAGTTAATTCGTAATAAATGAATTAGAATTGTTCTAATTTATTTATTATACAACCGGTTTAATATGGAGAACCTAAAGGGTCACACCGCAAAAGAGTAATATTTATTTTAGAAGTTGATGGCATAATCGTAATAATAAATTAAGTATATATTTAATTTATACTATGATGATAGATTAAATTAAATAGCTTAATATTTATAATTTAGTATTTTAGAAATACTAATTATAAATTAATAAGAGGAGTCATATTATTATTATTATTACTAGTATTATTATTTAGTTCCTAAATGGTTTAGGAATTAATTAATAACTAATAGTATTATTGTAAATAATTAAGTTCCTAAATAGTTTAGGAATTGTGATTACAATAATTAATTAAGTTACTAAATGGTTTAGTAATTAATTAATAAGAAGTACTCTCATTATTAAATAATTAAGTTCGTAAATGGTTTAGGAAGTGTAATTAATTAATTTATTTCTTAATTAAATTAGGAATTAAATTAAAACCGTAATCCAAAATAGTTTAGGATGGTTGACTAGATCTATAAATAAGATGAGTCTTATCATAGATCAAGGTTACACACTCTTTCATTAGATTAGAGAGAGTACTCTATAATTCTCTACATCTAAGGAGTTAAAGAGAGAGAGAGAGAGAATTAGGGCTAGCCACCCATGGTTTGGAGAAACCATAATCCACTTCTTTAATTCATAGATCTATTGGTGGATCACCTCTAGAGGCTTCACACTTGGGGAGCTAACACTGATCCATGGAATCTAATCGGTGAATTTGAAGAAGAACGTGAAGATTAAAGGGAGATGAACTTGTACCCGTGGAAGCTTGGTTCTACAAAGGTATAATTTTTTTTATCCTTCCTCAATTAATAATACTCGCATAAGAAAGATCCGGGTTATTGGTTTGTACAAAAATTTTAAAATCTGATTTTCTTGCTTCCGTTGTGCTTATATAATTTGATTATATGTATGCCATATTTTTGCAAACCAACAGTCCATTCGCTGAGGGGTTCCACCATACTATTATGAGTCACGAACTTACCATCAGTATGAGTTTTAAGAATATGCACTTATCTTAATATTCTCTACCTATCCAATATATTATAAGAAAATAATAACCTTCTCACCATATATACATCGAATAGCATGACACCAGGTTCAAATCGATTATCACTATAGGAAACTAAGTGGTTGTCAAACCAAACACAATCTCCTGCTCATACAAGAAATTGGTCAACTTGGCCACTAATCAATATAGAAAGTTAAGCGATCGTTAAACCAAGAACAAATCCCATGCCTATACAAAGAACTGCTTAACTCAACTACTATATTAATATAGGAAGCTAAGTGGTTCTAAAACCAAGCACAAATTTCCCGCCCATACAAGGAATCGTACAACTCAGCCATTACTATGAGTCCTTAATTAAAAACCCATAACCCTCTAATTTTCTTAACTGAATACAAATTCTCTCCATTCATATTTTAGCACATCTAACTCATTACGAGTTCATCTCTCTAGATCATTTCATGACATTCATAGCATTTTCTTTCTGCTTCTCAAAATCTTATTATAAAATATCTTCATCACTTCTTCAAATTAGGTATAACATTACCCTTTTCATCTCTCTTATATCAAATCCACCTTTGGATAATCTTCTATATATGAATTTTCCAAATTCATTTTTATTACTTAAACTCTTCTTGAGTTTATTCATTTATCATTTTACTTATCTTCTACTACGGTTATAGCCTAAGGTACTCTTACCTAAGGTTTTTAACCTATCAGCTCTGATACCAACTTGTGACGACCCCGAATCCGGGTTCCTTTAATCTCGGATCCAGTTCAATACTAGTACTACCTTTTTCTTATTGTTCATGAATTACAACAATATTGTAATTGCTAAATAATCATTTATTTGCAATTCTACAACATCTCTTTCGATTCCAGAATTGCAATCTTTAAACAAACCTAGTATGTCTCAATATCAGACATGATACAACATTCTATTACAATCATTTTGAGTATTTAACACTCATATTACATATCAACTAAGTCTTATACTCTACAGTCATTTTACCTGTCCAATTTGGACTGATATCTACAATAGAAATTTAGACCTTCAGTGAAAGTACTATGTATTTTTGTTTCTTGATCTTTATCAAAAACTTCGAATAACTTGCACTATCTGAAAATGTTGGTTTTAAGCAAGAGTGAGCACGATGGCTCAGCAAGTTTAACAATTACACATAACACATTACATGCTTCACATATTATACATTCTCTGTATTTTATTCTTACATCATACATTTCATGTTTTTCATTTTATGAATGCTTCATACTTCTTATAATAATCAACTAGCATCTAGCAATTCATGCTTCATATTTTTACATGTAATCATACCTTATGCTTTTCACATAACACAAATATCATCAATATATCTCCATATCAATAATATAATATCAAATTGTAGCATATTAATACACATATGAGCAAGTTCTGAAAAACTTGTCTGGTTCGCTTATACCATTTACACTTATTTGCGTCATTCGTTCAACCTACAATTTATATATATAATCGACATAATCATTAGTTACAATGACTATTAATTAGTCTTAACTTAAGACCTTAACTTCAAATTATTAACTCTTAAAATGTCTGACAAACAAATCCTTAAGTTATGGACAAAAACCCTAACCCAAACATAGTTGGACATGTCGGGTACGCTTAACCAACTTATGCCTTCACCACACGTTCTTCGTACGACTTACTTTTAATAAGTTGTCTAAAATAGCCACAAACGGACTATTTACTTTGGTTTAATTCAATTAAACTTTCTTCTTTTACATAACTTAATGATTCAGATATTTAATAATGTACCAAATACTTCAAACTATTATCTACATTTGATAATATACAACTACGTTAAAATATTATTAACCATTTAATAATATTTTAATCACTTATTAATATTATTAACCATTTAATTATATTTTAATCTCATAGTAATATTATTAACCATTTAATAATATTTTAATCACTTACTAATATTATTAATCATTTAATAATATTTCAATCATTTATTAATATTATTAACCATTTAATAATATTTTAATAATTTATTAATATTATTAACCATTTAATAATATTTTAATCTCCTACTAATATTATTAACCATTTAATAATATTTTAATCACTTACTAATATTATTCACCATTTGATAATATTTTAATCTCTTATTAATATTATTAACCATTTAATAATATTTTAATCACTTCTTAATATTATTAACCATTTAATAATATTTTAATCATTTATTAATATTATTAACCATTTAATAATATTTTAATCACTTATTAATGTCATTAATTATTTAATAACATTTTCATCGTGTACTAATATTATTAATTATTTAATAACTTTTTAATCATTTATTAATATTATTGATCATTTAATAATATTTTAATAATCTTCAAACAATACCAATAATTAACTTTTTTTTTAATTGTGTTAACTTTAGTCTTTATTTTAAACATTTAACTACCAATTAGTTACTAATAAACTTCATGTATTGGTTTAATATCAAACACATTCATTTTACACTTATTTTAACTTAATTTATCAATGAATACTCGACCCGGACCGACCCGACCCGACCCGGACCCAACAAAATCTACTAAGCAGATTGTTCTGGTGCAGTTGTGCCACATCAGGCGCAAGTGTGTGTAAGATCCAGGATATTATGACGTGTAAAAAGATTTTTCTAAGATAGCAACTCTGCTAACCAATTTAACTAGGAAGTCTGTAAAGTTTGTGTGGGCAGATAAATGTGAAGAAAACTTTTTTGAGTTAAAGAAGAGGTTAAGTGAAGCTCTAGTGTTAGCTTTGCCTGATGAAACAAGAAATTTTGTGGTGTACAGTGATGCCTCTCATAAAGGATTAGGTTGTGTGCTTGTGCAGATGTTGAGTCGGTGTTGTACGTTCAAAGTAATTGCTTCTTAACTTATATATTGTTAGTTCTTAAGTATTTTTATTTCAATTTTATGCATTTTTGTGTAATTGTTTCAGGTTTGCAAGGAAAATAGCGTGCAATGGTATTTCAATGATTTTTAAAGCCAGGTTCACGCAGTTGCGTCATAAGGTGAAGCACTTGCGTCACAGAAGCAGCCCTTTCTAGAATAGTTAGACGCAGCTGCTGCGTGAGATATGAAGCAGCTGTGTGACTTCAACCCAGCTGCGTAACTTCTGAAGTAGCTGCGTCAGGGGATTTCAATGCAGCTGCGTGATGTTCAATGCAGCTGCATCAAAGGTGTTCAACGCAGCTGCGTGAGGTTCGAAGCAGCTGCGTCACGGTCAAACTAGTGTTTTTCCCCACGTTGTTGAGCGGTTGCCAAGTCAGTTTTGAGATTGCAGTTAACTTGCTGATGAGCGGGGGATTTGAATAGAAAAAGGAGGGCCAGTTAAAATTATTGGTGACAAAAAGAAAAACAGACATAGAGCAATAAAAAGAAAGACACAGAGAGCGACACGGAGCGAAGAGAAAGAAATCTGCAGTTTGACAGAAGAAATTCTAGTCGTGGTGCAGAGGAGGGCAAAAACACATTATTAGTTTATCTCTGAACTCCTTGTACTTTAATTGTTGTCATTTATTATGGCTAGACGTTATTCATATGTATTTCGTCTTAATTTGAAGATGAGCTAATTTTATTGTTTAGGGTTTGCAATGCAATTATCTGTATGATTTGAATTGAGTTATTATTTGTGAATGTTATATACATGTGAGGTTGTCTACCATGTCTGTTTGATTGTTCTAATTACTTGGCCAGTGATTTAACCTAGTATTTCATATAGAATCAAGAGAGGATGTATGAAATTAGACCATTTCATGGTAGCATGTGAACGTCGTTGTTAACGTAAATTGTGATTGAGATAGAAATATACTCAATTGGCACGTGTAATTGGTAGAGAACCTGAGCTTATTATCTTTTTAAATTCAGCAATCATAGAAATATAGGTTGTTGGTTTAAAAGTGATGTTATTCTTCAATCTATTCTATAATAGGTAGAATTGGGGAAGATTTGTTGTATAATAATCGAGAGATATTATTCAGTTAATTGAGAGTTCTTAATTAGCAACTCATTGCATGTATTCTAACTTAATAGTAATAACTAGGTTCAGTTGATGACATATAATTAAGTTGTAAACCCTAAACGTCATTAATATAGAGATTTTAGTAAGGAGTAATTTAATTGTTAGATTTTAACTTCACAACTTAACAACATTTTCAGTTCACAAAATTCAATTGATGCTAATTCAATTATCAATTAGTAATTCAATGCTTTATTTGCAATTCCTCGTGGGAACGATACCTTGCTAGCTTTATACTACAATTAGACCACGTGTACTTGCGTGGAGTATTTTCTGAAACGGAAAAAGGCAAGCAGCAGAACGGTAAGGTTATTGCATATGCATCACGATAGTTAAAAGATTATGAGAAAGGATATCCGATTTGGAATTGGTAGCGGTAGTGTTTGCATTGAAAATATAGACACATTACCTCTATAGGGAGAAATGTGAGATATATACAGACCATAAGAGTATGAAATATATCTTCACGCAAAAGGAGTTGAATATGCGTCAGCGGAGGTGGCTGGAATTAATAAAAGACTATGATTGTGAAATCATCTACTATCTAGGAAAAACTAATGTAGTAGCGGACGCTTTAAGTAGAAAGGAGAGAAAAAAGTTGATGAAATTAACTGTTCAGGATAAACTAATTCATGAGATGACAAAGTTAGAAATTGAAGTGAAGTATCCCTCCGAAGCAGATGAGATGCTATTTGTTTTAAAGATACAACCGACATTGTTAGATAAGGTGAAAGAAGCCCAATTAGCAAATGATGATTGTACCCGAGTAAGGAATAGGGTTACATCAAGTGATAAAATAAAATTTTAAATAGATAGTAATGGAATTCTCAAATTTGAGGGGCGAATTTGGATACCTGCAGTATCTGAATTAAAGGAGGAGATATTACAGGAAGCACATAATTCGAAATTCTCGATTCATCCAGGAAGTACGAAAATGTATCAAGATTTACGAAAGCATTTTTGGTGGCCAAACATGAAACAAGAAATTACAGATTGTGTAAGTCGGTGCTTGACGTGTCAGCAAATCAAAGCTGAGCATCAGAAGCCAAGTGGGCTACCACAACCTCTGGAAATTCCAAAATGGAAGTGGGAACATATTACTATTGATTTCGTAGTAGAACTTCCAACTACTCAAAAGGGTTACGATGCTATATGGGTGATTGTGGACAGACTAACAAAGTCGGCCCACTTCTTGTAAATCAAGATCAAATACAATTTGGATCAATTGGTTAGAATCTACATTAAAGAAGTGATAACGTGGCATAGAGTACCAATGTCAATTGTGTCAGATCGAGATCCGTACTTTATATCAAATTTTTGGAGGAGTCTACAAGAAAAGTTAGGGACACAACTGAGGTTGAGTACGGCCTACCATCCTCAAACCGATGGTCAAAGAGAAAGGACGATACAAACCTTAGAAGATATGTTGCAGGCATCTATCATGGACTTCAAAGGAAATTGGGATGATCATCTATCTTTGGTGGAATTTGCGTATAATAACAGTTACCATGCAAGTATAGGAATACCGCCTTATAAATCTTTATATAGAAGAAAGTGCAGAACTCCCTTGTGCTGGGATGAAGTTGGCGAACGTCAACGGCTAGGACTTGAACTAGTTCAACAAACGGCGGATACAGTCAGGTTGATATGAGCTCGATTAGTAGCAGCACAAGATCAACAGAAAAAGTATGCGGATTTACATAGACAAAGTCGCGATTTTGAGGTGGGAAGCCACATATTTCTTAAAGTATCGCCATGGAAAGGAAAAATCAGATTTGAAAAGAAGGGTAAGTTAAGTCCTAGATTTATTGGACTGTTCGAGGTATTAAAGAAAGTTGGGGAAGTGGCATATGAAGTGGCTCTACCTCCAGAATTATAGCATATACACAATGTTTTCCATGTGTCAATGCTCCGACCATACAAGCCAGATTATAAGCACATCATAGCATATGAACCTATTCAAATAAAGAAGGATTTAACTTATGAAGAAATTTCTGTCCAAATATTAGATAGGAAAGAGTAAGTCTTAAGAAATAAAGTGATTCCTTCTGTTAAAGTGTTATGGCGAAATCATAACGTTGAAGAAGCCACGTGGGAATTAGAAGAGAAAATGCGAAAGAATTATCCCTATTTATTTGAATAGTTAGTGTAGAAATTCCGGGACGAAATTTTTATAAGGGGGGAATAATGTAAGATCTAGGATATTATGACGTGTAAAAAGATTTAAATAAATAAAATGTGTGTATTTTAATTATTTAAATTAAATAGGTAATGTGAATTGTGTAAAATAATTATGTATGTATGTATGTATATATATATATATATATATATATATATATATATATATATATATATATATATATATATATATACTCTATTGTACGATTACTAATTTTGATGAATTGTGTCAATAAAATGGGAATTAATATTGAAAATTAATCCTAAATTAAATTAAAAGTTAATGAGATAATTAACAAGGTTATAATTGTGATTATTGATTAATTAATAATTATGGTGAATTTTTGGGAATTATTAAGAAGGGCAATTAATTATATAAAATATATAGTAATAAATTATATATTTTATATAAGGAAATATAATTAAATATAGAGGAATTTATAATTATATAAATTATATAAGAGTAAATATATAATTTATATAAGAGGATAAGAATTTATTAAGAAAAAAGGTTAATAATTATATAAATTAAACAATATTATATTGTATAGTTTATATAAAATATATGAAATAGTGAAAAATAATAATTACACGAAATAACTACGTAATGTATTAAATTAGGAGGTGAGCATAATTTTTACCGACTTTACCAAGTCGGTGGACTTGGAAATAAAAAATTAAAAACACTTTACTCACACTTGAAGACTTATTTATGATGAATAAAGGAAGGATAATAATAATAAAACCTATTACAAAATAAACCACCAAGCCATCTCATTTCTCTATCATTCTTCTTCTTCTTACCACCACCACCACCAACCGAAACCACCATCACCACCAAGAAAGGAGAAAATTTTGGTGTCATCAAGGTGGAGAATAAGCTTTAAAGGAAGATTTTCAAGCTTAAGGAAGGTATAAAACTAATTTATTTGGATTGTTTTTGTTTTTGGTGATAAAATAAGTTTATGAAAAATTAGTAAATAATTAGGATAATTGTTCTATATAATTTTTGGATGTGTATTTATGAATTATATAAGATTTAGAGTATTTATGTTGTGGAAATGGTGATCAAAATTGGTGTAAAACTTTATTTGTTGGCTACTGTTAACGGAAGAAAAAAAAAATTAAGGCCGCCCGCGCATGGTGCGGTGGCCAAAAAAATTTCGGAACAGGGAACGAAACGACGACGTTTCAGGGCGAAAAAGGTTGGGCCGCGCCATGCGCGGCGATCAAATTTTTCTGAAATCGGCGTGAGAAAAGATGTCGTTTGGAGAGAAGGAGAAACAGGGTCGCGCCATGCGCGGCAGCCAATTTTCCGGATGCAGGAGCCAAACGACGTCGTTTGGCTGGCAAAGGGGGGCGCCATGCGCGGCCGTGAATTTTTCGCGTATTTACGATTTTGCCATCGGTTCCGATTTTCAGAATAATTACAGGATTACCGTTGGAATTTAATTTAATTAAAATAAATGTTTAAAAATTATATAAAAATCAATAAAATATATAAAAATGATTTATAAATTAAATTTAACATATTTCTAATTTTGAAGAATAATTTCAATTAGTATTTAAGTGCTTTACATGAGGACATAAAAAGGGCACATTTAAATTAAATAACCAAATTAGGTTATAATTAATTGTAAACACCAATATAAATCCGATGGGTAGAATAATTATGTTGTGAGTGATATTAATTACATAAATTAATATCATGGGTTACTAAATTATTATTATTTGATTATGTTATTATTATAAGTTGTCCAAGAAAGGATAATTAGCCGTTAATTTAATAATCGGACGTCAAGGCAAGCTCCTAAACCTTAATCTTGAACCATTTATCATATGTTAGATATTAAAATCCCAAGTGAGTTCTATTTCCTACGTTTTATCATTATTCCACTTTCTTAAATATTGATTTCAATTGATGTGGTAAATTGTTCAATTAAAATTGAAAATCTCTGTTGTTACTCACATTCACTCTTAAATGAAAATTTTAACCAATCATAATTGTTGATGAGTGAGTTGATGATTATGAGTCTATGCCATTTGTCTAGCTAGGCTTTTGATACAAATGAATTTCAAATTACTCTATCGTTAAATGCTGAGCCAAACCAAATTGCTTTGGTGCGGACTCTTAGAAACTGAGATGAAAAATCTTGTTTCAGGGGATATAGCTTGTCGAATGCTTTAAATTCCGATACTCCGCGATATGTGGTAAAATGATGTGCACAATCATAGGTATGAGAGGCCGATCACCTCGAGTATGGGTTTAAGGTTTTATGGTCTCTATGACACATACAGGTTATCAGTGCTACCATTGATTAACCTATATTCAATGGTCTTATGACCCTCAGCATGATTCTCATTTATCATGTTTCAAAGGATAATTTTCTTAGTTATTTGCTTTCATTTGAAATGAGATTATGTTACGTTATTATTATAAATTGTTTTCCTCATAATGCATTGTTATTCAATTCATTATACTTGCTGAGCACTTCGGTTGCTCATTCTTGCCTGATTAAATGTGATGCAGACAAAGATGTTAAATCTGAGGGTATAAATAAGAAAGACAAAGGCAAAAGAAAGATGCCGGAATGAAGAAGTGATGAAATGTTCCCCGCTGGTAGTTTTAAATCCATATTGTGGCTGTAGATGTGGAATACTTACCCTAGTAACACTGTATGTATGTAAATGTTGATGACCCTGGGGTTTGGTAGGTATATTTTGTATTAACGTGAATATTAATGGATGTAATATATAATATTAGTAATTTTGAGTAGCGGTAAATGAAAGTAAAATGTATGAACAGTGAGCACCAAATTCGAGGTTCAAGGAGCCCGAATTTGGGGGTGTCACAGTGCGCCCGACCAATCTATCTAGAAGTCAACTTTTTGACTGCTCGACCCTCAAATGCTCCGACAGCCATAATTTCTTCATTTTAAAATATTTTGAGGTGATTCTTAAGTCCATTCTCATCAAAATTTCCCCCTCTACAATTTCTCTTTAGATCACAAATCCAAATTCCAAACGTAACTAGACTCAAAACTTATCACAAGGACAAAGTGAAAACTAAAATCACAAATCCTTGGTTTTAATTGTACAAACTTGAATAAAATAAACTCTACACATCCAAATGACACCAACTTAGTGTTGTTGTCTTCCTAACTTCTTGTTTTACAACATTTCATTGTTAAATCACATTTTTGAAAAATGTTTTGACAAGAAATTTAAGATCGAATCATCTAGGGTTTTACTGGTAAATCACAATATGTAATTTTCTTCTATTTATTTGCATACCAGATATACCAATACTTGTATTAAACATACTAAACCATGAATCTACCTATATATCATAGATTTAAACTCTAGAGTATCAAAATAACTTTTGATATGTTAAAAATACTTTTTGACCGATTAAAACATATATAGACTATAAAAAATGCACTAAGAAATAGATAGAGCACTTTTGAACCTCTTGGACATGGATGCTCTTCTTCACTTGGCCATGAACTTCACTAATGACTCCACTTTGACTATCCTCTAGCAATTTCCTTCAACTCACAAGTGTGCTCTCTATTTCTCTATTGGAAATGCTCTCTCTTTTCTCTCTTGTGCTCTAGCAAATGACCAAACAAACTCATCTAAGGTGTGGAGCACTCTATTTATAGAGTCTCCTTAATTATCATCAACTCTTCATAATTCACCAACATAGTCAAATTAGTGCTAATTAGGATAATATTTGATGGATGGACATGTTGAATGACTAAGTAATTGACTAGAATGGTTGAGCAATATATATATATATATATATATATATATATATATATATATATATATATATATATATATATATATATATATATATATAACTATTGACTAATATTTTGACTTCCTGTTGGGCTCCACTTTGGACTTAGGAATTAAATAAGATGGACTCATTCATTTAATTTGTTTGAGCTCAATTTATTGATTACATTAGACTAACATTAAATACCCTATGTTACATTTAATTTAAAACAGGCATTGTGCTAGTTTAATTAATTACACGGACTAAAGTTTAATTAGCATTGGATAAGTGAATTTTAATGACAATATTTTAGCATGCATTTATTTTATTAATTACCAAATTAATTAGGTCTTTATTTAAAATGGTGTCTCCCACTATTTTCATCAAACTATATAACCCTCCCTACACAGTTCAAAATTCTAGTTAAAGATCTGCTAGTGAGATTAAAGATCTCATTGACATAAATATATAGCCTTGTGTATGCACAACAAATTATTCAATTAGTTAGACAACTTTGTCAATTACATCACTATGTAACTCCTTACTATTTTTCCTCTTAGATTATTATGATCATGTGTATGGACATTTGAATCAAAATTATATAAGTTAAGTTTGACCTAGTATTTTCATATAAGCGAAGAGAAAAATACAGTTCTTGTGTGTGCACAACAAAACGTGTATTGTTCAATTCCTTATAAACATCCAATGTAATAAATTCAACATCTCAAATATTTAATATAAGTCATGTATGTGCACAATAAACTCATATTAAATATTCAATACTCTATTACTTTATCATACTAGAAGGCAACGTTCGATATTCCTAATGTCTTTGAACGTTACAACTTAATATTTTTTTTTCTTGAGGGATTTGTTATTATTTGTATCATCTTGTTTACCGTGCATGCACATATATGTATAAATATGCATCATATTAACTATTACATTCAAATTCGGGCTCCAACACAAGTGGGTCTTCAATGCTCCTTGCTCTTTAACTCCAATTATTCTAATAATTATAACGAATTCAATTATAATCCATTTTCATACAACAGAAAGCTTGATCCACAATCAAGAGGAAGTACATAGGAGGGATGTAGAATTTATATAAGAAACATTAGATAGGCGAGATGCGCAACCCCATTTATTAAAACTCATTTATTCAAGCATCCATCACATATAAATCCAGTCGCATTGGTCAATAGTCCATAATCAACCCCTTTATTATAATACATGTCATCATATGTATTAATAAAACATTCTTCGCATGAATTAAAATTCGCATAAATCGCAAAGCCCGAAAATTTTGCTATCCCAGTGCTGTGATGAAGAATAAAACTAATGTTGTAGAGCTATGGCTCTGGTTTCTAGTTCTTTTTCGGCGCTGCTAGGCCGAGGCTCCAGTGTACTAATGTTACGATGTTGTTTTCAGTGCTGCGGTGAATTTCCAATTTGTGTTTGAATTCTAAAAATCACGATTTTGTTTCTTGTTTTCAAAAAACATAATTTTATATAACAAATTATGCTCAATAAATTGTTCTAAACACATACCCCCCCCCTCCACACACACACACACACACACACACATATATATATATATACAGAATCAAAGCAATTAATAATCCGCATAATGATGTCTCTTGATACTATTGTAGGTTTATAAAAACATACATACATACAATCTAATTGATGTAAAAATGGAGAAGCATGACATGAATAATATTTAAAAATTTTGCAACATCCCATGATCTATCGTTATGCGATATTATTAATTGAATAATGATGAAAGAGATTATACCCATTGAAGACAATCCGTAACCACAAATCGATCTACAAACACCAATCCCTCGTTCTTTCAAGATTCATCAAATCCACCAATTAAACGCAAGCTACTCAGTATGGTTATCACTTTAAATGTGATCCACGAAGAGATTATTGATTTTAATAAGTAAATTTAGGTTTCTCTAAACTTTGAGTGGCTAGTCATAATTTTTTTTCTCTCTCTCTCTCTCTCTCTCTCTCTAACTCCTTAGATTGTAGAGAATTATGAAGTATTCCTAGTACCTGTGAATTGAGTACCCACCCTCATCTATAATAAGATATATCTTATTTATAGACTTGCTCTTCCCTCCAAAACTCTTTAAGATTAGATTTTTAATTTAATTCTCAATCTAATTAGGAACTAAATAATAATAATAATAATAATAATAATAATAATAATAATAATAATAATAATAATAATAATAATAATAATTTCTAAACCATTTAAGAACTATAATAATAATAATAAGGTATAAATTAAATATACTTAATTTATTATTATTAATCCAATTACTTCTAAATAAATATTTCTCTTTTATGGTATAACTCTTTAGGTTCAATACTATACTGGTAATAGAATAAATAAATTAGAACCATTCTAATATTATTTATTATGAATTAAACTCCTTTAATTTATAAGATCTCTCTTATTTATAAACTTGCTCCTCCCTCCAAAACTCTTTAAGATTAGATTTTTAATTTAATTCTCAATCTAATTAGGAACTAAATTAATTATTATATTTAATCTAATTCCTAAACCATTTAGGAACTAAATAATAATAATAATAATAATAATAATAATAATAATAATAATAATAATAATAATAATTTCTAAACTATTTAAGAACTATAATAATAATAATAATAAGATATAAATTAAATATACTTAATTTATTATTATTAAGCCAATTACTTCTAAAATAAATATTTCTCTTTTATGGTGTAACTCTTTAGGTTCAATATTATACTGGTAGTAAAATAAATAAATTAGAACAATTCTAGTATTATTTATTACGAATTAAACTCCTTTAATTCAAAATAGATAAATATATTTATTCTACATCATGAGTGGCATCTCTCAGCATATCATGACTATCCAAATAATACAAAATCAACGTTTAACCATAAATAACTTATTCAATAGATAGTTATCGTACAATTCAATCCTACTAGCATACAATATCCTAATCAAATATAAGACATGATTTTTTTGTCAAATCTTATTTATTTGATCATATACATTTCGATTCTCAAATGCACAACTCTAGTTATTGTAAATTAGAAACTTCTTTCTAATTTTCATTTCACCTTGGCCAATAACTCACGAGTTGTCATTTATCGAATGTCATAAGAGATACTCTCCCTTTACTAGAAGTGGTAGGTCATTTGTTGATCATTCACCTACTTCCATATACACTTTATTATACCCGAGCATACCCTTCATATACCCAAAGAGTCTTAAGGAATATGACTAAGTACTATAACTCAAAATACACACAGTTCTATGATGATCTCAAGTCCAAGGATCACGTGTACTAGTATCACTTCAGGAACTTCTATTAACAAGCAAGTAAAACTTCATCAGGTGTTCTTTTAAGCAAGTCACGTTCAATAAACTTATTCTCCAATAAGTACTTACATACTTGTTTTAGTGTCTCCATACAAATGATTATGAGATAAATCATCCTCTTTATAAGAACAAGCATAGTATGTGCTAATTTATCTAGATTCACTAACCCCACATTAGTTGTGACGTCCCCAAATTCAGTTACATGTATCTCAAATTTTGTGCTTCACGATTCCACTCATACATACTAATAATAACTTAATGTAGAATAATAGAAATATTTACATTGATATAACATAAATATTTGTGTCACAAGTCTTGCAACCATTACTACAACATAACATAACTAAATCATAATAACAGAAGTCTTAAAAAAAATAACTAATATCATCTTCTTAAGATAAAACTACTCTGCAACATTGCCTTTATCCTTATCTTTTCTTATGGCACTGCCTTGCTCGATCTTAATTGTATCATTTAAGGTAAAGCAAGAATGAGTAACAGGTTTGCTCAGCATGCACTAAGCCAACAAAAATAGATAATCATGCTCATGGTTTAATAATATTAGAGTAATAGCAATTGAAAGCAGTTTATAAAGTGAATTGAATGAACGGTGGACAAACAGTTTTAATTTGATTCATATTCGGATCAACTTTATTACTGAGTGATCACTATGGACCATGAACACTACTAGAATTAACAGTATTTCACTAATAATCCATAAGATGTCAAGTATAGTAGGTGATCAACCTAAAGTATCATATGTTATGCATAACATTCAGACATACAGTTTGCGCGCGTGTCGGCCCCCCCACGTAAAATAATTTCCCTTTATATGAAGGTTGTCCATCTCAGTGTAACGACCCCGAAATTCGACCCACTTTATTCCTTTAAATCTTGTATTTAATAAACATTATTTTCATTACGTCCAAATTTCGGTCCGTTAATAAATCTTTAATCACCTTAAGTCATCCATTAATTGATTTTAAAATCATCAATTACTAAATTTTCGGTATAAATTTATTTTTCACTTTCTCAATTCAATCATTGTATTAAAATATTTAGATATTTAAAATCCTTACATCTGTATCCTAGTCCCTGGATCGCAACCTTAACTTTTTCTTTTCTTTTCTTATATCATAAATCTCAACATTTAAAATTTAACATTGTATATATATCCATACAACATCCTTCGTTTCATAAATCATAATTTAACCATTTTATAATCTCTATCGTAACATCTATTTAGTACAATCACAGTTCAAAATTTAACTTTACTTATCCTGTATGTATTCAACATATATGAACATACAAAATATCAATATAAACGTAACAACTGTATTCACATTAAATTATGTTATTGAAATATAACAATAATATTTGCAACCTTCTGTGATTATCCGTCTTTATATCGTTTGATATTTTTGAAATTTATTTCTTTCCTGCAAAAATATATATTAAGCAAGTAATGAGCACAATGGCTCAGCAAGTTCAACAGTTATACTTCACGTAACACATACATTATCATGTTTGGTGTGTGTCATACATCATGTGCTTGTGCTTCTACTATAGTAATATATCTCATATATATTCATATCGTTGCACATAGTACACATTGTGGTCATATTAATCACGTATCACGTAGCACATAATTTGTATGTAGTTAAAACAAGAATTACATATCATAACAGTCCAACATTTAACATAAAAAGACTGAAGAACTTGTCTGGCGTCCAATTAATAGCTCAAAACCTTAACTCGATCAACCTATGATCATAAAATAACCAATTAATAATTATTTGTTCTCTCATGATATTAATTTAATTAATTAATATCATTAATAACGTAATTAATCTTGAACCGCGCATTAACGCTGGTAATTTCCAGCCGTGCCGGTCCCCCGCGCAATGCGCGGCGACTGTTTTTGCGGACGCCAAAACGACGTCGTTTCATGCCTTCTTCCAGAAATTTCGCTTGCGCATGGCGCGGCCTGCCTTATACGCCCAAAACGTCGTCGTTTTAACGACGCGTCTGGCAAATCTGACCGCGCGCAATGCACAGTCGTCCCTTTTTCCTTCTTCAGCCGTGAACAGTGGCCCCCTTCTTCAATAATTTTCCATTTTCAACCATTTTTGCTCCAAATTTTTCACACAAAACTACTCCAAAAATCATATAAATCATAGATATACATCCTAAAATTATTTAGAATAATTATACTAATTATTTTCTAATTTTACATCACAATAATTTATCACAAAAAATATACAAAATAATTTATATAAATTAATTTTTATAACTTCTAAGTGCTTGAAAATTTTCTCAAAAAGCTTGTTATGCTCTTCACTTGCGGTGGCCATGGCGGTTCATGGTGAGTGGAGGTGGTAGCTTCGGGTGGGAGGGGAAGAAGCAAGAGTTGGTTTCTTTTCTTATTTCTTTTCTCTTTCCTTTTTATTCTTTTTTTTGCTTCCACACACACACACACACACACATATATATATCCCAAAGCATGCCTAAATAATTTTTAAACTCCTTTTTAAATCCACCGCCTTAATTGCCTTCTCGGACGTTCCAAAACAGAAAGTTTTCATGCAAATTTATTAATTTAATACATTGCGTAGTCATTACGTGTAATAAATATTTTATAAAATAAATATAAAATATTTATTTTAATTTACCAAAATTCATAACATGATTTATTATTAATTTTAATACCTCTTTTGGGTACTTTACTTGACAATTTTTGTACACGCATAACGCCATGCACGTAATTATATGAGGTAATTTATACCTCCAAAAATCATAAAATAATTCATAGGACATATAAAAATTATTTTTCACAATTTTTCACTTCGTTACTTGGACAACATGTTACATTAACATGTTCATATTTCTGAAATATTATTCTTCATAAAAGTCATAATAATTCCATTATACATAAATATGATTTTTAATAATTTAAAACATTCATTTTTCTTATTTATTATTCAATTTCTTTAATATTCACATTAACTTTCCTTATATAAATTATATATTTTAATATTATATAATTTATATAATTACATTATTCCTTTTTAAATAATTTCTTAAATTCCTTCATAATTATCACTTAATTATATAACCAAAATTATACATTTATTACTTAATCCTCTTATATAAATTATATGATTATTTTTATATAATTTATATAATTATTATTTTCTTCATACATTATTTTAATTTCCTTATATAAATTATATAATTTATCATTATATAATTTATATAATTACTTTTCTTCTCAATTAATTTCTAAACTTCCTCCATAATTCTTGATTAAAACTAAAATCAATAATTATAATTTTACTAATTTCCTCATTCGCTTTTTATTTAAAATTGAATTAATTTAATTATTAATCCCTTAATTTCCATAATTAATAACATTTATATTTCTCACTTAACATATACATTTATATATAAAAATGTATATATATAAATATATACCTATTTAATTCATCCCTTTCACATTATCACATAACCTCATTTAAAATCATAACTTTTGTACTTCCATAATAATTAAATTGTACAATTTATTGTACATTTACCTGAAATTTCTTTTATTCTTCATAAATTGTATTTACACAATTTATTTACTTTTCAATTATTTTAAATTCACATAATTCATCACCATCTCTGTACAAATTTAATTTACTAATTAAATCCCTTCAAACACTTTAAATTACTTAAAATAATAATTAACTTAAACAACCTTGATATTTTTTTATCAATTAATTCTTTTTTGATATTATTAAAGGAATCCTGAAATTCGGATCCTCGCATTCTTCTCTCCTTAACAGGATTCCGTCCTCGGAATCATAATTGCCGTAATAATCATACGTATATTATTCATAGCACCTTGTTATACCTTCATCTTGATGAATAACAATTTAATCTATAATAATTATATTTTACCTCTTTAATATCCATAACTTACATGGATAACCTCATAATGGTCATTACTGTCAGAATATTTAATTTACAATTTCTTTATAGCATTACATTTCATATTTCTCTAAAAATTTTATGAATAACACTTTAATTCATTTCGTGATATACTTATCAAGATTGTTTCTCATTCTCCGAAAACTTTCATTTCTTTAATCATACTTACCCTTACTCAATCCGCTTACTACATATTCTCTATTCCACCTTATTGATACTTCACACATTCATCATTCTTTCCTTAATCCATATAAATCTTCTTAACATTTCATAATTCATTCTTTAATACCTTTATCATTCAACACTAGGTTTTAAGTACCAACCTTTGCTTAATTCACCATAATCCTTATTTGAAAATTATTTCAAAAATCTTGGGTATCACACTCAGCATATAAGAATTCGTACCAAAGTAATTGGTTTGAATTGCTTCTTAGAAAAACATGATCGACTTTATGTCATTATTCATCTAGCCGAATCAAATGGCATAAACATTCTTTTTAACATTTACGAGTTCGACTAAAACTTTTAATGATCACATGATAGGGTTCTAATAATCTGATAAAAGTAATTGGGTATGAGTAACTCAGATTTTCAAATTCAACAATCTAATAAAAGATTAATATGAACAGTTATCATTGAATATGAGTTCTATTTCAATAATCATAGCATTCAAATTTCTTGTACGAATCGATTAAAGTACAAGTTTAGGTACTTGCCTAAATTGTTGACACTATTCGACTCTAACTCTTTTGCTTTCGAACAACCTATATTCATCATAATCATTTATCAATTAATCTCTAATAACATTCACATAATGATCAAGTCGATCTAACTTACTAGTTTTATACAACTAGAACTGACAATTCATTTTTATTATTCACTTACCACACTTATTGTGCTAACATAAAATTATTGGTTTAAATATTATTATCATTCATTTTATTTATTTAATTCATTCATTAATCATCACAAATAAAATAATGTTTAGTATTATTTTATTTGTTTAACTTTTTATAGTCATCATTTAATTATTCACACTTTAGGCTCAATGTCTCACAAATAAAGTGTCCTCACTTTATTTGTTTATGATTTGTTATTATTCAATTACTATTTCCCAAGTTCACACTTTATTAGTCCACAAATAAAATAATTCAAGTCATTATTTCATTGGTTTAATCACTAATTAGTGTAGCCTTTACTCGTATTTTAATTATTTATGCATCTTTAATTCACAAATAAATAATTCTTAATATTATTTTAATTATTTATCATTTATTAATTCACAATCAAAATAATTGTTAGTATTATTTTAATTTCTTATTCTTTATTAATTCACAATTAAAGTAATCTTTGATATTATTTTAATTGTTTAAACCACATTAATTCATAATTAAAATAATTCATAATATTATTTTAATTGCTTATGCGTTATTAATCCACAATTAAAATAATTCTTTAATATTATTTTAATTGTTTAAAGAAATCTTTAATGTTAATTAAAATAATTTTTATTATTATTTTAATTAACTCACAAATAAAATATTTTTTTGTTATTATTCTATTTTTTTAATATTAACTCATAAATAAAATTATTTTTAATTTTCATTTTATTTTTAAAATATTATTTTAATTAACTCACAAATAAAATAATTTTTAATTATTATTTTATTTGTTTAATATTATTTTAATTAACTCACAAATAAATAAATTTTAATTATTATTTAATTTTTTTAATATTAACTCACAAATAAAATAATTTTTTTTTTATTTTATTTGTTTATTATTATTATTTTAATTTATTATTATTATTTAATTTAATTTATTTTTTATTTGGATTGGGTTAAGTCAGACCAGGTCTACCCAATTGGTTTGACCGACCTAGTCAACCAAAATCCCGGATCGGCGCTGCAGCGCACCAATTTATAATGGGGAATAGCACTGCAGAAAGGTTTTTCATTTTTTTTTTTGTTTCTATCATTTTTGATTCAATCTTTCATAACATGCTCATTTTACATCCAAATGAACTCAAATTAAATTTATTATTTCACAAACTCATATATATACATGATTCAAAATTTTAAATCATTTTTAAAAATATTTATGTAACTAAAATTATTGATTCTTCAGCTTGGGTTTCCATTTGACATGTTTTACAAGAAAATTCATCATAAATTCATTTTAACTCTTTTTTTTTTTTGTTCCACTTGGAGTATTTTCATATCTCATTGATCTACAACATACAATTTTTAGATCATGCAAATAGTTTATACATTTTATTTTATTTTGTACCAAATCTCATGTTTTCAACTAGTACACTTAGGATTTTAAGCTCACATGCATTTCTTTTGTTCATTTAGACATAGAACACCTATAAACATATATCAATCACATATTCTCTTTAACAAATCATTTCTTATACCTTCAGAATCTACCATGATTCTCACACACAAAATCCTCCAGCAACCAAGCATGCATATACACATTAAAAGCTTAAATATGCTAGATTAACTAAAGGATTAAGGTTAAATGGTTTTATACATTCTTGAGGCCTTTCTTCTCTTAGAGATGAACTTATAAAAGCTCTCCACTTTCTCATTCCTTGCTAGATCACACTTGAACCACAAAATTGGCAAGAGTTCTTCTAGGTTTTTCTTATTTTCTCTCAATCTCACTCTATTTCTCTCTAGCTCTTATACTTAGAATTTTCAAGCAACTTAGAAAATTGTTTGGAAACTCCTATTTATAGGAGAGCTCTATGTATACATACACTTCATAAACATATATTTATCCAACACATTATGGCATTATCCATTGGTTAAGCAAGTTTAGGTAAAAAGGCATTTACCTAATCCACCTTTAAGGACAATTTGCCATCCCTTTGCTAATTATCACATTTCACATGGCTCTAGGAGATAAAAATCAACATTTTCTGGTGTGTATATTTATACACACACACACACACACACACACACACACACACACACACACACATATTACCAACATCATCTAATTCTTATTGGGCTAATCTAAATAATGTTCATTGGACTACTAATTAAATTCCATTGGGCCATGCATCATTATTTTTATTGGGCTCAATAATTAATTCTAGCAATCCCACTTATATGAATTTTAATTTCCTAACACATTGGGCATATCACATTAATTAGGTGACTACCTAATATGGTACATAATTATTTAATCTCATTAGTCCATTTAATTATTTCACAATTCTCACAATTAATTAAATTATTTGTTTAATTAATTCACCATTACACTTTATGCCACACAAGGCTTAGTTCATAAGCTTAGTTATTTATAACCTAAGCTCATGCACCATCCTCACTTAATTTCTTACTTGTTACATAATTAATTCAATTACTTGATTATTAATTTCATAACAAATGTAGACACATAAGTGCACACAATTATTTTCAAAAAAAAAAACCATATTTTCATTAATAATATTACTTGCAAATTCTTGGTTATTACATTAGTAATCATATGATTAGTAATATTTTAGTTTTGAGTGATCTAGAATTTATATCTCATTAGCATGATCAACATCATGATTCTAAAAGTATTGCTCTAAAACAATGGATTTATCCAATAATTAATTCTACTAATTAAACATGGATAAATAAATGCCTTTAAATAAATTAAATTATTTTATTAATAAAATGAATAAGATTACAAAGTAAATTTTATCACATCAAATGTAATTGGTTTGAGGGCATACTACTTTCAGTTATAACTAAGTCTTAATGACTTGTACGATTATTTGTAAATCACTTTGTTATACTGGTTCTAAGTGAACCTTTGTTTGTGTAACCAACTCATTCTTAGTAGATCATCCGTACTCGCAGAATAAACTAGAAGATTATGAGATTTTTGTACTTCGAATATCTTAAAAATATTTATATTATTTACTTTATGCATTTTACTTTTCTGTCACTCTACGTTTATTATATACATTTACTAAATTTAGAAAAGTGATTTTCATTCAATCTTTGAAGGGGTTTTCAAATTTATATTCCCTTGTGTAAATCAAATAAATTTAACTTGCTTAACTACATAGTAATCATTCTTTAAAAAGAAAATTTTAAAAAATCTATTCAACCGCTCTAGATTTTTTCAAGTGCCTTTGAGAATAACAAAAAGTATGTCTCATCAAAATTTTTAAAGTACACAATTCAAACATAAAATGTTGTGTAGACACCCAAAATTTGCACTTTTGTACTAACCCTGACAGGAGGGCAAAATCGTCACTTGACCCGACATGCGAAAAGGAAGGTGGACCCCAACACAAAGTCACCCCAATGACTTACGGTCAAAGCTGTCATAACAAACAACGAGCATCAGGTTACTTAAGGCGAGGCAAACAGCTGATCCAGAAGAACCTGATTTGATCACAAAAGACGACTAATGGCCACTACGCTTACGATGTTCGGGGGTCTCGCTCCCCAGTGAGCGAGCGGCTGCCCAGCTCGCCGGTGAGCTGGCGGGGGTGGAAGGGGGCAGCGCACCTGGAAGCCAAGTACAAAGAACGATTTATACATCAGGTAACAGCCTTCCGAAATAATACAGCAAAAAATGATGATTTAAGACTACGTGATACGAAAATCGAGAAAAGGAAGCCAGACAGCCGCGGATACATCTGCGGCCAAGACACATGGCGCTTTTTGTGGCTCGAGGAACCAACACGGCAGCCGAGGTTCGGCGTGGGCGGCCACAGCAGGCAGCCGCAGATGCACCTGCGGCTGCCTGGAATCACCTATACAACGCCATTTTTGATCTGCAGAAGAAAAGGGAGAAGAAATTTTTAAGAATTTAGGAGAGAGAAACACGCAAGAAGGCGAGAGAAGAGCTCGGGTTTGGTTAAATCCAAGTGAGAAACTTGTTTTTCTTGTAAAATATTCAAGTATTCGTGTGGTTTTGGTTCAATCGTGAAATATAAAGCTTTTGTCGGTGTATTGCAAGGTGAAAAAGGGTGTTTTGGTTGATTTTTTGCTTATATTGTTATTATAATATTATGTTTTGGGTTGCTTGATGTAGTATGTTGTTGTATTGTTGAGAATCTGTGGATTAGGGATTATTAGCGAGGGTTTCATCGGAACGTAATTTCCTCCTAATGTCCCGATGATATCCGTACGGTGACATGTAGTTCATTGTGTTAATGGGTAGTTTGTTGTGTTGGGATTGTGATTTGTTTGATTCGCGTAGTATAGTATCAAGTTAAGTATTGTTTATCTTGCTCTGGTATAGTTGTGCAGCGATTTGGGTGATTGTGAGCCTAGGGAGGAAATCTTCGTGATCAAATTCCGACGATGGACAACTTTTGATGTATGTAATCATTGCAAGGGTCCATTTTGTATATATATAAATATTGGGCCTTAAAGCGATATCGAACCGTAATCGGGTTAAGGCCCCGTAATAGTAAAATATGTGATTGTGGGTGTTTGGGGTTATTTAGTCGGCTCACATGCCCATGGATAGCCCCAACATGTTTGAATGCTTGTTTTGATTTATGACACAAAAAAACAATTTTTCAAAATAAGGCAAACGATGAAGATTTTCTAAAATGATCAAATTTAGGATATTAGATTCACGAGGTTTAAAAAATTAAAGGTTTTGGCGAACTTTGATCATTGTTTGACGAAAAGGCTCCATTTGGTTTTGAAATGTCATAAAAGATGTTTTCATAAAAAATAGATAACGTTTTCATTGAACTTTGTGCATATGGTTAAAGAGTTCTAGAAGTTGCCTTCATTTTTTTGAATTTACTGTTAGAAGGCAATGTATAGTCTCGATTCCTATTTGACAAAAGTTTAAAAACTATTGTTTTCTAAAAATGACATCTAATAAAAACCCTCATCGTTTTCGAAATTAAAATCAATCTTTATTATAAAAAACGAAGCCTTGTCATTTGGGTCAAAAGACGTCTAAACGCTTTCCCAATAAAACACGTTTGCCATATAAAATCCAAGCAAAATTCACCACAAACATTCACCTAGGCACGCACGCACACACATACAACTCGCACATTTTTAGGATTTTAAAAGGATAGGAAAACATCGAGATTGTGGTAACCATGTTTCACGGAAGTCGGGGGGTGCCTAACACCTTCCCCTCGCTTAAGCAAACCCCCGAACTCTATGAATCTCGGTTCGCAGACCAATTAATTCGGAGTCACATATGAGCCAGCGATTACGAAAACAAAATTCGGATGAGTTGGTACATCCATTTCAAATATACCAACTGACGACTCTGGTCATTTGGCTCATCATAAAATCGATCTTTCAAACCCCGTCGACACGTAAGCCGACCCTTTTCAAAAAATCACATCTTAATCTAAAGGCTAAAATTGGAAAGGGCTTTAATATTATTAAACAACGAAACGACGAAATCCAGGCGTCGACGTGTTGGATCCAATTAAAGATGAAGTTATCACAATAGAGACCACAATGAAGTTCTATAACTTTTTGCTATATTTGTTATAACAAATATTATATTTTAACTGCTTACAAATACAACATTTTTTATAATCAATCTAACAAAAACCTACAACACTGAGCCCTAATCAGATCCTAAAATCTTATACTATAAAGTTTATTTTACCCTTAAAACTTAAAAGTACTCAAGTAGAACTCACTATTTCTATAAAAATAAATAAATAAATAAATTAATTAATTAATATACTTACGTTGGTATGTTGTTACTAAAATTGAAACTTATATATACTCTCCTATAATTATGTTTTTAAAATTATAAAAAAATTATACTTAAAATATTTTTTATGAGACAGATGTAATATTAATTTTTTTTTAATGAGAAAAAATTTAAGTTCCCATCATGGCTTCATGAGCACGCCTATAAATCCACTCCCAACTTGATTCCATCTTTCCTTGTGCATTGTCCATTTTTCTCTCTCCCAACTAGCACCTGCTTCATTCAATAATTATTCTGTTGTCCACAAAAAAAAAGGCATACCGAATGGAGGCCTTCTCTTCCTCTTTTCTCTCTCCAAATTACATTCTCTCTCCAAAACCACCACCACACCCACCATCACACCTCCCTCTCCTCAACATTTCCTCCGTCAAAATCGAAGAAAAACCGCAATCAACCACCACCATCAAAAAGCCCGCCTCAAAACCATCGAACTATAAGCAGTACCCTCAAAAAACCACACCCAAAACAGAAACACCACCACCACCACCGCCACCGTTGTCAGGTCGACCACCACCACCGCCATCCCTTCCGGCGGCAATCCTCAACTCCTTGGATAACATTGTAAACACATTCATTGACCCACCAATTAAACCGTCCGTCGACCCAAAATACTCCCTCTCCGACAACTTCGCCCCAGTCGACGAGCTCCCACCGACCGAATGCACGGTGGTCCACGGCGCCCTTCCACCGTGCCTAGACGGCGCGTACATCCGCAACGGCCCCAACCCCCAATTCCTTCCTCGAGGACCCTACCACCTATTTGACGGTGACGGAATGCTCCACTCCCTCAAAATCTCCCAAAACACCGCCACCCTCTGCAGCCGCTACGTCAAGACCTACAAGTACACCGTGGAACGCGCCAACGGTTCTCCGGTAATCCCAAGCGTATTCTCCGGCTTCAACGGCCTAACGGCCGCCGCAACCCGTGGCGCCGTCACTGCCGCCCGAGTTCTCGCCGGACAATACGACCCCACCAATGGAATTGGCTTAGCAAACACAAGCTTAGCCTTCTTTGGCAACCGTCTTTATGCTCTAGGAGAGTCTGATCTCCCCTATACTGTCAAAATCTCGTCAGATGGTGATATTTTGACAGCAGGCCGTCATGATTTTAACGGAAAACTCGTCATGAGCATGACGGCCCACCCCAAAATTGATCCCAAAACAGGAGAGGCATTCGCCTTTCGGTACGGTCCAATGCCTCCGTTTCTAACATTTTTCCGATTCGATGCAAATGGCAACAAATCACCTGATGTGCCTATATTTTCAATGACTAGTCCATCTTTTTTACATGACTTTGCAATTACCAACAAACATGCTATTTTCACCGAAATTCAGTTGGGGATGAACATGATGGATATGATCTTTGCCGGCGGTTCTCCGGTGGGAGCCGACGCCGGAAAAGTGCCAAGAATAGGGATAATACCACGGAATGCCTTGGATGAGTCGGAGATAAGGTGGTTTGAGGTGCCGGGGTTTAATATAATACATGCTATAAATGCGTGGGATGAAGACGGCGGCGATACGGTGGTGATGGTGGCGCCGAATATATTATCGGTGGAGCATACGATGGAGCGTTTGGATTTGATTCATGCGTCTGTAGAGAAGGTGAGGATTGATTTGAATACCGGAATTGTGTCGAGGCAGCCGATGTCTACAAGGAATTTGGACTTTGCAGTGATTAATCCGGCATACGTGGGACAAAAGAACAAGTGAGAATATATACAATTTAATTTTTTTATTGAATCTATAGTGACAAAATATGAATAAAAAATAGATATAAAATATTATAACGAATTATAATTAATTAATATTTTATCATATACAGTAGATTCAATAATTTTTGTATCTTATGAGATGAAATATATTTCAATCATTTTATGAGATAAAATATTTTTTTTATAGGGGGGTTTACAAGCTTATAATATTATCGCATATATGTGGCTCATTTTAAGGATTTTTCTTGGCTTCCATTATTTTTTTTAAAGGCAGAGATAAACTATATTTTTGTAGTAGTTTGAATATGACATAACAATTTTTTGCTTCCCATTCAACCACACGCGGCAAATTGTAGTAATTGGGGACCACTAATATCCAACAAAAGTTTAAATTAAGAGACAATAATTTGAAAAATTATTTTACATCAATGTTTTTTGACTTTTGACATCCAAAATTGTACTACTTTTGTTAAGACATAATTTTGTTACTTTGCAGGTATGTGTATGCCGCAGTTGGGGATCCTATGCCAAAGATAATAGGAGTGGTAAAATTAGACGTATCGGTGTCCGAAGGGGATAGACGGGATTGCATAGTGGCTAGTCGAATGTACGGACCTAGGTGCTTCGGAGGCGAGCCATTTTTTGTAGCTAGGGAGCCTGATAACCCTAAAGCCGATGAGGACGATGGTTTTTTAGTGTCATACGTTCACGATGAGAACACGGGCGAGTCATGGTTTTTGGTTATGGATGCGAAGACTCCAAATCTTGATATTGTGGCTGAGGTGAAGTTGCCTCGCCGGGTGCCTTACGGCTTCCACGGACTTTTTGTGAGGGAAAGCGACCTAAACAAGCTATAAGATTCGAGTGCTACATATTGAGATGATCCTGATTCCAATCAGCTAGTTATGAACACTTCACTAAATATCTGTACAAAGGAGTGGCGTCTATTATTATGTATAATAACATAATTGAAAATCTTATTTAAATTAATTAAGTCAACTTACTTGGTCAATGGGTTAATACTAAGTTAGTCCCTAGTTAATTGTCTCCACGGATACAATATATATTATGTTCATAATTATATCAAAATTGTCTTATCTTTTATTGTATTATTTCAATGACACATACATGCATATATTAAAAAATATATACAATGATTCAGATATACATACAAGTCTTCAATTTCATGTCCAATGTATTACTATCATTATTGCACTATGTTATACAATTTATAATTATAATATCAAATATAATATCACACACCACAATTTTAAGTTGTATTATCGATATTAATCAGTGTCTTTTACGAGTTATCAGTCTAGTTTATATAATTAGAGAGTTCCAATTGTTTAATACTTTTATGATCAAATTTTATTAGAAGGAAACATTAATCATTTTACCTAAAATCTGTTTAACCTTTAATTTCAAAACCCGGAGTTGGTTTTGAAAATTCAAACTAAGTCTCTATGTATGCAATGCAATTTAAGAGACTTGATCGAAATATAACTTTATACTAAGATCTTACGTGGAGTTCCTAGATGCCAAATCTGATTTCTATTCAGTCCTAGAGTTTTTGCAGCATGAATCCAACTTGGTCATTCAGCCTGCTGTATGACAGTTCTTTGTCTTGCTTTATCAAGTTTAGTTTTCCACCTTGCTGTATTGATATACATTACTGTTCCGGTATGCAGATGCTAAATTCAATAAATAAATCTGCTGCATAATTAGCTCAATGATAAAAGAACTTAGTACAAATAAAAGTCATCATCAAAACACAAGAATGAAGAGTGACCAAGTCAACAATATATATATATATATATAAGAAATTGATATTTTCACAGATTTTTTTGATATTTCTACATATAAAATGTCGTTATAGGTCTGTAACGTCACTATAGGTCTATAACGACAATTTACATATTTTCATATCAAAATATCCTGTGAAAATATCAATCTCCTATATATATATATATATATATATATATATATAATCATTAAAAAAAGAACTTAACTGAAAACGTGTAATTTAGGTAAATTGAATGTAAAGTTATAATATTCATTAATTCATAGAGGGAATCATCTATCAAAGTAAAACTATTAAAATATTGGAAGTTATTTGATGTTATGCAAGAGCTGTTAAATTACTATATAATAATTATAAGAAGTAAATTGTATATTTTGATAATTAATTAATTAGGTATGCATATATTATATATCCTCTAATCATGCACAGGGTGTGTGGAGACTTTAGATTTATCATTAATTGGTATTAATTCCAGAAGGGCATTGAGTCGATATAATTAGTTTATATGTAATTATATAATATATTTTAGTAAGTAATTAATTTTTATGTTAAACTTATAAAAATTGTATTGTAAATTTTATATGGTAATTCAAATCAATTAAATTATTGTTGATTAAATTTGTAATAAAATTTTATGTTATTTTATTAGATCGGATTAAAAGAGATTAGCAAAAGTATATTTAAATTTATGGGTATTGCATTACTTAATTTAGATACGGATTCCGTACTCCTTCAGCGATACTCTTTTAATTTTAATTTATTCGTTTTGCTTCTCTTTTCAAAGTGATATATTATCTCATATGATTATTATTTCATAAATCCATATGATACTTCCATTTTAGCGTTGATATTTAGAAATCATATTTGTAATCCTTGGATTAGTATACCATGTTTGTTGATTATTTTGATTATGTAGAAATGTATATGTTAATATGTTCTTGGAGACTTTATGATGATTCATTTCTGTTTAACATGTACCTTAGAACCCTTTTGATGGTATTGTGTTGCATATGTTGTGAGATGATATCTTTATTTTGTTAAATGACACCATAGGATATACCTGAGCTATATCCACATATGAGGGTACCATGGGGATGTCCTCTAGGCACTGAGGTATGACACTTTTCGTGGCGGTGTGACCACGAAGTCTCCGTTTTGTGTTCCAGTGGAAGTTGGTTATTTGGTATTTTGTTGTGGGGAGGCTTATGGGTCGACCTTAGCTATTTGTTCTGCTCTGTTCTGTTATACGGTTTGGTATTATTTGTAGTGTCGAATACACTTTCCGATTTTGCATGCATTCAGATTCGTGGTCCAATGTTTGATTTGTCTGTGTTGGCATTATTTTTGCTGTGTGGTAGTATTTTGACTTGCATGCGTGGCAAGGTATATTTCTATTTTGTTATATGAAATAACACCCAACTAGTTTAATTCAGCCTATTATTTTATTGTGTTATTCATTTATATAAAGTTTAGCATTCTTTTTAACTTTCCAATATGGCTAGATATATTTTGAGACCAGTATTTAGCTTTTTATTTTGTTTCGAATATTTCTATTGACTCAGCCATATTTTTGTTTAGACTTTAGTATTTTCGTTTTCCTTAGGCGTTGATATTTAAGATTATCATTCGTATTCTGTTTATTTGGTTATATATTTTAGTTTTACTTCTTTTATATTTCTTTATTCGTACTGGTCATTTGGCTAATGCTGTGTTTTTCTTTTGACAGGTTAGCAAGGGGATTTAAGTGCAAGTGTGAAGAGAGCTTTCTTTTAGTTATGAGATTCTTTTTAGTATTTGATTGTGCGTAACTGTAACGACCCCGCAATTCGACAAATCTTATTACCTTAAATTTTATATTTATTATACATTATCTTCCTTACGTCCAAATTTCGGTTCGTTAATAAATCTTTAATCTCATTCTCTACCCCATTAATTGACATTATCGTCATCAATTACCAAATTTTCGGTATAAATTTTTCACTTTCTCAATTCAACCATTATATTAAAATATTCGGATTTTTAAAATCCTTATATATGGATCCTAGTCCCTGGATCGCAACCTTTACTTTTTCTTTCTATCATCATTATCGTAAAACTTAATAAAGCTCAACAATCAAATTCAATGTTGTTTATATCCATCCGATATTCTTTGTTTCATGATTCATCATTTAAACATAGATATATAATCGTCTTTATCATAATATTCATGTTGAACAATTTCAGTTCATAGTTTAACTATATACATCATATTCGGATCCCACTTATCTGTACATATAACATATCAAAGTAACTTGGCAAATTTATTCACATTGATTTATAATATTAAAATATCATAACAGTCACAACCTTCCTTGGTAAACCGTCTCTATATAATCTGAAATTCTTGAAATTTATTTATTTCCTGCAAAAACGTTTATTAAGCAAGTAATGAGCAAAACGGCTCAGCAAGTTCAACAGTTCATACTTCACGAAGCACATACCTTATCATGCTTGGTGTGTGTCATGCATTACGTGTTGTGCCTCTACTATAACAATATATCTCATATCATTGCACAAAGTACACATAGTCGTCATATTATCCACAGATCACATAACACATAATTTATATGCATTTAATAAATATTATCATATCAAAACAATCAACATTTAACATTTAAGGACTGAAGAACTTGCCTGGATTGCGGAATTAAATAACAATTACCCTTTCTATAATGTTCCTCGTACAACCTTCCTTGAAGCTTTTCTTCCCTTGATGGCACCCAAAACCTCATCTCTCTTGGTGGTCATGGAGTTTTCCGGCGGTGGTGTCGGGTGGAGAAGTGTTGGATGCAACTTGTTTATATTCTTCTTGCTTTTTCTTTTTCCTTTCTTTTTCTTTATTTCTCTCCTTTTTATACCCAAAGGTAACTTAACTAATTTCTAAAACAATATCAATTCCACCGCCTTGAATCCTACGCATGCACAGCTAACTTTGGTTTTCCACTTCCAGATTGTTCCGAAAAATAGCATGCAATTTTTTTATTATTCTAATACATTATTTAATTATCACATGTAATAAATATTTTATATAATAAATATAAAATATTTATTTTAATTCACCAAAATTTATAATACGATTTATAAATAATATTAATACATCTTTTGGATACTTTTCTTAACAAATTTTGTACACGTATAATGACATGCATGTAGTTATTTGAGGTAATTTATACCTCCAAAATTCTTAAAATAAATCATATAGCTTACTAAAATTATTTTTCATAATTTTTCACTTCGTTATTTGAACAACATGTTACACTAACATGTTCACGTTTCTAAAATATTATTTCTCATAAAAGTCATAATAATTCCATTATACATAATCATAATTTTTAATAAATTAAAACATTCATTTTTTTTATTTATTATTCATTTCTTTACTATTTATCACTATCTTCTCTATATATAAATTATATAATTTTATATTTTATAATTTATATATTTATGTTCTCCTTTCTTAAATAATTCTTAATTTCCTCCATAATTACCAATTAAATGTATAACCAAAATTATACATTTATTAACTCTCTAATTATTTTAATCCTATTATATAAATTATATAATAATTCTTGTAAGACCCCGAATTTTATGAAATATAAAATTTAATTTTTCTATATATATATATATATTTTTTTTTCATGAAACAGTAAGTGGTTAAATTGACGAAATTGAAAGTTAAGGATGTTATGTGCAAATTTTATTTTGTCGGACAATATTCGCTTTGTCGGGGAATATTCGGGCCGTACAACGGCGCCGAAATAACAAATTATTTGTGGACCCCACAACGGAATATTTGTCGGATATAGAAAACGACAGAAGTAACCTTTTTAAATAAAAATAGTCAACGGTGTTAACTGTTAAAATACCGGTGATAAAAGAATAGTAGCATACGGTAATTTATGGTATTTTCTGTAGCACACGGTACTCTACAGTAGCACACGGTATTGCACAGTGTCTCATATTATTGACACCGTAACTGTTACGCATCATTTCATCGTTAATTGTCACTGCATAATATTTTATATTATCAATTCAATTATTGTTGCTACACAGTATTTTGCATTATTAATTTAATAATTGTCATTACACTGTATTTTATATCATTGAGTCAATAATTGTTGCTGCACTGTTTTTAAAATTATTGAACCTAATAATTGTCACAGTAGCAAATACACTATAATTTATATTATTAAATTAATAAAAATATGTAACGTATTTCTTACATTATTGTAGTAACATTATTTTATATGTTGGACTCACAGGAAGAATAAATAAATAAATAAAAAATAAAATAATTAATTTTACTATTTGAAATAGTAACGTGAATAGTGACGTGAATAGTAACGTGAATAGTGACGTGAATAGTAAGTGAATAGTAAGAAACATGTGGGACCCATGTGGGGCCCACATGAGAAATGAATTGCAAATTGAAAATGTGCTGAAGAAAAGTTTGGTGAAGCAGCCAGCGGCTGCTGATTTCTTTGACTGGCGTGTTGTTCACCTACCACGCATAGTAACCTCTTTTCTCTTATAAATAGCTTGTTCAGCTAAATAGAAAAATCACACCTAAAACATAAAATTTTTCTATAAGAATTTTATGAGTTTTCTGTGAGAATAGTAAGCTTATTTTGAGTGTTTGAAAGCCAAAAGGAGTGCAGAAAATTTTCAAGTAAGTCTTTTATTAAAGAGTAGTAATTTCATAAATTCCTATTTTTCGCGGTATTCACAAATCTTCCTTTAGAAGACTCTTCTTTGAGAAGATTCATTTTTAAAAGCTTTCTTTGGAAGATTTATTATTTTAAAAACTATTTTAAAGTAGTTATATTATACTACAAAAATTATATTAAATATATATAATTTTGATAGTTCATATTATACGAGTTATCATACACTTTGAAATTTATATGTGGTAATTACTAATTTTATTATAAATATATAGGTTGATCAATCTCATTTTTATCAATATCCAGTCACCAGATAAGGTAAGAAATGTCATTTTTTTTTTACACTCTTGAACTTGCTACGGTAAGGGATATTATTTTCTTTCATACTCCTAAATCGAAACTTATTATGGAATTATTGCTTCTATAATTCCTGAAAATATTATATGTTCCATAATAGTTGAACTTCATTATTTCAACTGAACCTTCCTATTTTCTGAACCTTTCTATTGAACTGTAACCGTTATTCTGAACTGTGGATCTTGAATATCATTTTTAAATTTCACTCCACATCATGTTGACAATTTGGACATTATTTGAATCTGCACAAAGTAAACTTTCGATATTTATTGTTTATCCTATGTTCTTTTGTTCATCAATTGTCTCACTATCATTTGAACTAATCTTCAAGAATCAAGCTGTTGTGAACATCTGTGGCCGGGGGCACAGATGTGATATATCTGTTGAACAGATGATAGGTTAAAGGCGATATAATAGGTTAAAGGCGATACATCTGTTCGGTGTCTTTTATGGCACGTGGTGAATGTTCTCTTTGGCCCGTAGTGCAAAGATGAACTGTTGATTGGTATGATTATGACCAAAGGCTGAATCTGGTATAATCATGACCGTTGGTATTATATTGAAAGTTCTCTTTGGCCCGTAGTGCATAGATGAACTGTTGTTTGGTATGATTATGACCAAAGGCTGAATCTGGTTTAATCACGACCGCTGGTACTATCTGTGGCCGGGGGCACAGATGCGATATATTTGTTAAACAGATGTTAGGTTAAAGGCGATATAATAGGTTAAAGGCGATACATCTGTTCGGTGCCTTTTATGGCATATATTGAAAGTTCTCTTTGGCCCGTAGTGCATAGATGAACTGTTGATTTGCATGATTATGACCAGGAACTGTGAATTTATATTATCATGACTAATGGTATTTCAGGTGATAAAAGTTGATGATGTTTTTACTAAAAAGAGAAGCGAGTGGACATTATAGTCTACATTATTCTTCTAATAGATTGCTCATTCCGCTGCTATTATTGATCTGAACGTTGTTTAAGAATTTAACTGCAGTTTCTGATATAAACCTTGTAGTCTGTTGTATTCTATCAGGAACTCAACTGTTGAAGGCTAATGATAATTTATTCGTCATTATCTTAGTCATGATATTTCTTACTGGGCTATTTGAGCTCACCCTTTTGTTCCATTATTTTTCAACAGGATATGAGAACGTAGCTGGGTCTAGCCGGGGAATGGAGTGGGAGTCCGAGGGATATATATTATAGTCTTCACGTGTTGTAAAATAGTGTGGCAATAATAGTGAAGACTTAGTTGTGTATTATTATACACGGTATTGTTGTACGTTGTGCTTTGTTGTAATAATTTTGTTGTAGTCTTTTGATGACTCAAGTTTGGGCTGTGTGGGCCTAGATTTGGGGGCGTCACAGTTGGCATCAGAGCTTAGGGATATGGTCTTTAATGGAGATCTGGGGTTAGAACTAGGAGGGGAGAGACGAATATAATCAGTCACTAGTGTGTCCCACCTAAATTAGATTTTATTATCTAATGAGTTGATTTGAATATAGGGACATGAAGTGATGAGTCAGTTTATTTGAACTAACAATTATTTTGTGACCACAGTTATGTATCCTTACCTCTTCGAAATGCCAGGTACGTCAATTTCGGGGACGAAATTTCATAAGGAGGGGAGGTTGTAAGACCCCGAATTTTATGAAATATAAAATTTAATTTTTCTATATATATATATATATATATTTTTTCATGAAACAGTAAGTGGTTAAATTGACGAAATTGAAAGTTAAGGATGTTATGTGCAAATTTTATTTTGTCGGACAATTTTCGCTTTGTCGGGGAATATTCGGGCCGTACAACGGCGCCGAAATAACAAATTATTTGTGGACCCCACAACGGAATATTTGTCGGATATAGAAAACGACAGAAGTAACCTTTTTAAATAAAAATAGTCAACGGTGTTAACTGTTAAAATACCGGTGATAAAAGAATAGTAGCATACGGTAATTTATGGTATTTTCTGTAGCACACGGTACTCTACAGTAGCACACGGTATTGCACAGTGTCTCATATTATTGACACCGTAACTGTTACGCATCATTTCATCGTTAATTGTCACTGCATAATATTTTATATTATCAATTCAATTATTGTTGCTACACAGTATTTTGCATTATTAATTTAATAATTGTCATTACACTGTATTTTATATCATTGAGTCAATAATTGTTGCTGCACTGTTTTTAAAATTATTGAACCTAATAATTGTCACAGTAGCAAATACACTATAATTTATATTATTAAATTAATAAAAATATGTAACGTATTTCTTACATTATTGTAGTAACATTATTTTATATGTTGGACTCACAGGAAGAATAAATAAATAAATAAAAAATAAAATAATTAATTTTACTATTTGAAATAGTAACGTGAATAGTGACGTGAATAGTAACGTGAATAGTGACGTGAATAGTAAGTGAATAGTAAGAAACATGTGGGACCCATGTGGGGCCCACATGAGAAATGAATTGCAAATTGAAAATGTGCTGAAGAAAAGTTTGGTGAAGCAGCCAGCGGCTGCTGATTTCTTTGACTGGCGTGTTGTTCACCTACCACGCATAGTAACCTCTTTTCTCTTATAAATAGCTTGTTCAGCTAAATAGAAAAATCACACCTAAAACATAAAATTTTTCTATAAGAATTTTATGAGTTTTCTGTGAGAATAGTAAGCTTATTTTGAGTGTTTGAAAGCCAAAAGGAGTGCAGAAAATTTTCAAGTAAGTCTTTTATTAAAGAGTAGTAATTTCATAAATTCCTATTTTTCGCGGTATTCACAAATCTTCCTTTAGAAGACTCTTCTTTGAGAAGATTCATTTTTAAAAGCTTTCTTTGGAAGATTTATTATTTTAAAAACTATTTTAAAGTAGTTATATTATACTACAAAAATTATATTAAATATATATAATTTTGATAGTTCATATTATACGAGTTATCATACACTTTGAAATTTATATGTGGTAATTACTAATTTTATTATAAATATATAGGTTGATCAATCTCATTTTTATCAATATCCAGTCACCAGATAAGGTAAGAAATGTCATTTTTTTTTTACACTCTTGAACTTGCTACGGTAAGGGATATTATTTTCTTTCATACTCCTAAATCGAAACTTATTATGGAATTATTGTTTCTATAATTCCTGAAAATATTATATGTTCCATAATAGTTGAACTTCATTATTTCAACTGAACCTTCCTATTTTCTGAACCTTTCTATTGAACTGTAACCGTTATTCTGAACTGTGGATCTTGAATATCATTTTTAAATTTCACTCCACATCATGTTGACAATTTGGACATTATTTGAATCTGCACAAAGTAAACTTTCGATATTTATTGTTTATCCTATGTTCTTCTGTTCATCAATTGTCTCACTATCATTTGAACTAATCTTCAAGAATCAAGCTGTTGTGAACATCTGTGGCCGGGGGCACAGATGTGATATATTTGTTGAACAGATGATAGGTTAAAGGCGATATAATAGGTTAAAGGCGATACATCTGTTCGGTGTCTTTTATGGCACGTGGTGAATGTTCTCTTTGGCCCGTAGTGCAAAGATGAACTGTTGATTGGTATGATTATGACCAAAGGCTGAATCTGGTATAATCATGACCGTTGGTATTATATTGAAAGTTCTCTTTGGCCCGTAGTGCATAGATGAACTGTTGTTTGGTATGATTATGACCAAAGGCTGAATCTGGTTTAATCACGACCGCTGGTACTATCTGTGGCCGGGGGCACAGATGCGATATATTTGTTAAACAGATGTTAGGTTAAAGGCGATATAATAGGTTAAAGGCGATACATCTGTTCGGTGCCTTTTATGGCATATATTGAAAGTTCTCTTTGGCCCGTAGTGCATAGATGAACTGTTGATTTGCATGATTATGACCAGGAACTGTGAATTTATATTATCATGACTAATGGTATTTCAGGTGATAAAAGTTGATGATGTTTTTACTAAAAAGAGAAGCGAGTGGACATTATAGTCTACATTATTCTTCTAATAGATTGCTCATTCCGCTGCTATTATTGATCTGAACGTTGTTTAAGAATTTAACTGCAGTTTCTGATATAAACCTTGTAGTCTGTTGTATTCTATCAGGAACTCAACTGTTGAAGGCTAATGATAATTTATTCGTCATTATCTTAGTCATGATATTTCTTACTGGGCTATTTGAGCTCACCCTTTTGTTCCATTATTTTTCAACAGGATATGAGAACGTAGCTGGGTCTAGCCGGGGAATGGAGTGGGAGTCCGAGGGATATATATTATAGTCTTCACGTGTTGTAAAATAGTGTGGCAATAATAGTGAAGACTTAGTTGTGTATTATTATACACGGTATTGTTGTACGTTGTGCTTTGTTGTAATAATTTTGTTGTAGTCTTTTGATGACTCAAGTTTGGGCTGTGTGGGCCTAGATTTGGGGGCGTCACAATTCTTATATAATTTATATAATTATTCCCCAATTAATATTTTTCTTTAATTTCCTTGTATAAATTATATACTTTATTGGTATATAATTTATAAAATTATTTCCGCCTCTCAAATAATCTTTAAACCTTCCCCATATTTATTGATTAATTATATAATCAATATTTTTAATTTTACCAACTTCCTCATTCGCTTTTTATTTAACTTTGGATTAATTTAATTATTAATCCCTTAATTTTCATAATTAATAAAATTTATAATTATCAATTAAACCTGCACATTCATATTCCTCACATTTCCATATAATCTCATATAATTATAATTTATGCACTTTCACAATAATTTAATTGTACAATTTATTGTACATTTACATGAAATTTCTCTTATTCTTAATAAATTATTTTTAAACAATTTATTTTCTTTTCAATTACTTTAATTATATACCATTCATCATGATCTCTGTACAGATTTAATTTACTAATTAAATCTCATCCCATACCTTAAACCACATAAAATAATAATTAACTTAACAACCTTGATAATTCTGTTAATTAAATTTTTATTTAATATTATTAAAGAAATTCTGAAAATTCGGGTCCTCACATTCTTCCCCCCTTAACAGGATTCCGTCCTCGGAATCATAATTGCCGTAATAATCATATGTATTTTATTCATAGCACCTTGCTATACATTTATTTTGATAAATAACAACTAAATCCATAATAATCATATTTTACTTCTTTAAAATCCTTAACTTACATCGATAACCTCATAATGGTCATAGCTATACAAATATTCAATTCATAACTTACTCTACAATTTCTTTAATTTCTCATTCTCTGAAATATTTTCTTTCTTTAATCGCACATCTCCTTACTCCATTCACTTATTTCATACCCTCTATTGCACATCATTTATACTCTGCACGTTCATTCTCCTTTTCTTAATTCATATAAATCTTCTTCACATTACCTAGATCCTTCCTTAATACCACCATCATTCAACACTAGGTTCTAAACGTTAACCTTTACTTAATTCATCATAATCTTTATTTGAGATTATTTCAAAAATCCTGGGTGTCACATTCACCCCTCCTTCATAAAATTTCGTCCTCGAAATTTCTATGTACTCATACTTCACAATTTCTTTACATTTATTCCACCTATCTTTATTTCCTTCCTTTCTCGTAGTTATTGCACACTGCAATTTTCTAATCCACCACATTTCATAATTTCTTTACTTCACAATTATTACTTTCCTTATTGATCACATTTAGAAAATACTACCCCATCCTACCATCTAATCTTCATAAGAGTAGATGAATTTTAAGAAAAATTTAAACAAAACTTTTTATTTTGGACAAACTTTCATAATATGCTGAATGAACATTTATCCCGGTTTACAGTACTTCGCTCCCCGAGTACTTCATACTGCAAACCCTAACAGTGGATCAATCTATCATTAAAGTGATGGATGTTTCACCATACATTGGCACGCCAGATGATCAGTCTGCAATGCCTATGTCTTGATATGCCAGGTGACCATTCGATCAACCTGCAATATTCTTAATCTTTTTGTTCATCTCAGCCTTAGAATTCATTCAAAAGTAATTTGATTTGGTCTAACTTTCACAGAATATGAATTCAATGCATTTATTTCAAATTTTGTCTAGCTGAATCAATAGCTCAGACTTATATTTCTTCAACGCTTGTCTAGCCAGATCAATTAGCATAGACTTTCTTTTAACAATTTATAATCCGCAAAAATTTTAAAACATTTATCATGTCAAAACTTTTCAAAATGTCTAGCCGAGTCAAATGGCATTGACTTATAGCTTTGACATACTTTTATAAATCAAAATCATTTATGACTTTATGTTACCGCATCATTTTGACAGTACGTTGAGAATTCCGTCGTTAATAATTCTTACACCATACTTTATGGCGTCGAATCACCTTATGACGAAATAGTACCGCACCGTCTCAACAACACGTTGAGCATTCCGTCATTCATCACAACTACACCGGGCTAAAAGGTGCATGGATGATTCTTTTAAAATACATTTTGATGTAAAAACATTTTTGTCTAGCCGAAACAAGTAGCATAGACACTTTTTAGATTGCTTAGAAAAATTTCATTTATATTTTTCAAAACACATTCATGCCAAATTAGCTTGAGGCCAAAAATTTCGAAGTCTAGCAAAGCTAGAAGAATGGGAATATCCTAAATTTCCTAACATTCACCTTCTGCTTCTTCACTTAATTAGTAAGTTAATTGCTAGGACTATTATTATTTATCATGTTAGAATTTTCTATCTACTCCAAATTTTCTATACCCCCGTATAGTTCCTCAAACTTGCCACACATTATGAGTCCAGGAACTTACCACAAGAATATGAGTTTTAAAGCTTGTCCTAGCAATATGTAGTCTGGGAACAAATCAAAGACTATCCATATGCTGAGGGGCTCAAAACATACCATACGATTATGAGTCATGGATTTACCATATGCATGAGTTTTAAGAACTCGTGCCTAAATATTATTACCTATCAAAAACTGCTAACGCGACTCTAACATTTCAATGATTATCACATAGTAACTAAGGAAACACAAATCCTCTGCCCATACAAAGAATTGTGCAACTCAGTCACCACGTGAGTTCTCAATTGAAATTTCGTACCCAAGCTTTCTACCCCCTTATCATAACCTTTCTGTCACTCATGTCTCATCATTCTCTGAATTCTTCTTGTACTATTTCATAGTACCATATCTCTTTATAGCATCAAGCTATACCTTGTTGACCATTAGCAGGTCTTTCTATTATTTCACATTCTCACTTAATCCCATCATGACCTTGCTTTACAATCCATTTCTTACTCATTTCCCTTATCTTATGATCGTATCGTAGTACGATCCTCTCGCTGTTCCTGATCATATTATTATGATCTCTTCCTAGACGTTTTGAATTACCTTGTCATCTTTATTACTTAAATCAGGTGTCCCCTGCTTATCTTTGAGATTCATCTTTGAATCATTTCCAATATTTTTTTCAGATATGTTTTTAATTCTTTCTTATCATCTCTATCTCTTTCTTATAATCTTATATCTTTCATATTTCCTTCACTTTAACCTATATTAAAGAACTGTATCTCTTAACTTATATCATTCTATTTTTAATTTCCCCATGTTCATCAAACTTATCACGTATTTGGACTCAAGAACTTACCATAATCATATGGTTGATGAGCTTGTCCTAGTCAGGCCATAGTCGCCCATTCGCTAAAGGGGCTCCACCATATAATCATGAGCCACGAGTTTACCATACGTTTAAGTTTTCAGAATACTCAACTAACAGTACACTTTCTTACTTTAGGTTATAGCCTAAGGTATTATTTACCTAAGGTTTATAACCTCTAGCTCTGATACCAATTGTAACGACCCCGCAATTCAACTAATCTTATTACCTTAAATTTTATATTTATTATACATTATCTTCCTTACGTCCAAATTTTGGTTCGTTAATAAATCTTTAATCTCCTTCTCTACCCCATTAATTGACATTATCGTCATCAATTACCAAATTTTTAGTATAAATTTTTCACTTTCTCAATTCAACCATTGTATTAAAATATTCGGATTTTTAAAATCCTTATATATGGATCCTAGTCCCTGGATCGCAACCTTTACTTTTTCTTTCTATCATCATTATCGTAAAACTTAATAAAGCTCAACAATCAAATTCAATGTTGTTTATATCCATCCGATATTCTTTGTTTCATGATTCATCATTTAAACATAGATATATAATCGTCTCTATCATAATATTCATGTTGAACAATTTCAGTTCATAGTTTAACTATATACATCATATTCGGATCCCACTTATCTGTACATATAGCATATCAAAGTAACTTGGCAAATTTATTCACATTGATTTATAATATTAAAATATAATAACAGTCACAACCTTCCTTGGTAAACCGTCTCTATATAATCTGAAATTCTTGAAATTTATTTATTTCCTGCAAAAACGTTTATTAAGCAAGTAATGAGCAAAACGGCTCAGCAAGTTCAACAGTTCATACTTCACGAAGCACATACCTTATCATGCTTGGTGTGTGTCATGCATTACGTGTTGTGCCTCTACTATAACAATATATCTCATATCATTGCACAAAGTACACATAGTCGTCATATTATCCACAGATCACATAACACATAATTTATATGCATTTAATAAATATTATCATATCAAAACAATCAACATTTAACATTTAAGGACTGAAGAACTTGCCTGAATTGCGGAATTAAATAACAATTACCCTTTCTATAATGTTCCTCGTACAACCTTCCTTGAAGCTTTTCTTCCCTTGATGGCACCCAAAACCTCATCTCTCTTGGTGGTCATGGAGTTTTCCGGCGGTGGTGTCGGGTGGAGAAGTGTTGGATGCAACTTGTTTATATTCTTCTTGCTTTTTCTTTTTCCTTTCTTTTTCTTTATTTCTCTCCTTTTTATACCCAAAGGTAACTTAACTAATTTCTAAAACAATATCAATTCCACCGCCTTGAATCCTACGCATGCACAGCTAACTTTGGTTTTCCACTTCCAGATTGTTCCGAAAAATAACATGCAATTTTTTTATTATTCTAATACATTATTTAATTATCACATGTAATAAATATTTTATATAATAAATATAAAATATTTATTTTAATTCACCAAAATTTATAATACGATTTATAAATAATATTAATACCTCTTTTGGATACTTTTCTTAACAAATTTTGTACATGTATCACATGCATGTAGTTATTTGAGGTAATTTATACCTCCAAAATTCTTAAAATAAATCATATAGCTTACTAAAAATATTTTTCATAATTTTTCACTTCGTTATTTGAACAACATGTTACACTAACATGTTCACGTTTCTAAAATATTATTCCTCATAAAAGTCATAATAATTCCATTATACATAACCATAATTTTTAATAAATTAAAACATTCATTTTTCTTATTTGTTATTCATTTCTTAACTATTTATCACTAACTTCTTTATATATAAATTATATAATTTAATACTATATAATTTATATATTTACGTTCTCCTTTCTTAAATAATTCTTAATTTCCTCCATAATTACCAATTAATTGTATAACCAAAATTATACATTTATTAACTCTCTCATTATTTTAATTCTATTATATAAATTATATAATAATTCTTATATAATTTATATAATTATTCCCCAATTAATATTTTTCTTTAATTTCCTTGTATAAATTATATACTTTATTGGTATATAATTTATAAAATTACTTCCGCGTCTCAAATAATCTTTAAACCTTCCCCATATGTATTGATTAATTATATAATCAATATTTTTCATTTTACCAACTTCCTCATTCGCTTTTTATTTAACTTTGGATTAATTTAATTATTAATCCCTTAATTTCCATAATTAATAAAAATTATAATTATCAATTAAACCTACACATTCATATTCCTCACATTTCCATATAATCTCATATAATTATAATTTTTGCACTTTCACAATAATTTAATTGTACAATTTATTGTACATTTACATGAAATTTCTCATATTCTTAATAAATTATTTTTAAACAATTTATTTGCGTTTCAATTACTTTAATTCCATACCATTCATCATGATCTCTGTACAGATTTAATTTACTAGTTAAATCTCATCTCATACCTTAAACCACATAAAATAATAATTAACTTAACAACCTTGATAATTCTGTTAATTAATTTTTTTTAATATTATTAAAGAAATTTTGAAAATTCAGTTCCTCACAGTAACCTCCTTTTCCATTTTTGGAAGGGGGTGTTACAGAGTTGGTATCAAAGCTTAGGTTTCTTTCTTGTAGAAAACCTATTTAGGATTGACCTTTTAGTTATGAGTAAAAATTTGGGTTAGGTTTTTGTTTCGTTTGATATTCTGTTATGCTATCATATCAGTTATATTAAAATTTACTTCTAATAAATTTTGCTATTGTCCGTTATTTTGATTCATTAATATCTTATAAATCCACGAGAGGTGGTGGAGGCGGTGATAATGGTGGCAATGTCGGTCAGCACCACAGAGGACATGTGTTTGCCTTGTCAGATAATTAGGTGACAGATGCATTATGTTTTATTTTTGGCATTCTTTTAGTTGGCAGTCGTGAGACTTTTATTGATTTTGACTCTACTTATTCTATTGTTGCGAATCCTTTTGTTCAGCATTTTTCTGTGCCACTAAGTACTTGGATTCTGCTATGTCTATTGCTACTCCGATGAGAATTTCTGTTGTTATATGTGATTTGTATTGCGATTGTTTTATTAGATTTGGAGATAAGATGCGTGGTTATTGTCGACGCCGGGATTTCCGTCGTTTCGTTTTTTAATAATTAAAGCCCTTTCCAATTTTAGCCTTTTGAATTAAATGTGATTTTGAAAAGGGTCGGCTTAATGTCGACGAGTTTTGAAAGATCGATTTTTTTTATGAGCCAATTGACCAGAGCCGCCAGTTGGTATATTGGAAATGGATGTACCAACTCATCCGAATTTTGTTTTCATAATCGCTGGCTCATATGTGACTCCGAGTTAATTGGTCCGCAAACCGAGATTCATAGAGTTCGGGGGCTTGCTTAAGCGAGGGGAAGGTGTTAGGCACCCCCCGACTTCCGTGAAACACGGTAACCGCTATCTTGATGTTTTCCCTTCATTTAAATCCTAAAATGTGTGTGTATGTGTGTGCGTGTGTGTGTGCGTGTGTGCCTTTTGCATAAAATTGCTTTGATTTTATATGGCAAAGGTGTTTTGTCGGGAAAGTGTTTAGACGTCTTTTGACCCAAATGACGAGGCTTGGCTTTTTATGAGAAAGATTGATTTTAATTCCGAAAACGATGAGGGTTTTCATTAGATGTTATTTTAGAAAACAATAGTTTTTAAACTTTTGTCAAATAGGAATCGAGACTATACATTGCCTTCTAACAGTAAATATAAATAAAATGAAGGCAACTTCTAGAACTCTTTAACCCTATGCACAAAGTTTAATGAAAACGTTTATTTATTTTTCGAAAACATCTTTTATGACATTTCAAAACCCAATACAGCCTTTTCGTCAAACAAGGATCAAATTTTTGCCAAAACTCTTTACTTTTTTAAACCTCGAGTATCTAATATCCTAATTTGATTCTTTTTAGAAAATATTTATTGTTTGCCTTATTTTGGAAAATCGTTTTTTGCGTTGTAAATCCAAACAAACATTCAAACCGTGTCGGGGCTATCCATGGGCATGTGAGCCATCTAGACAACCCCAAACACCCACAATCACATATCTTTATTATTACGGGACCTTAACCCGACCTCGCCTCGATATCGCTTTAAGGCCCGATATTACATATATACAACCATGGACCCTATTCAACGATTACATACACCCAAAAATGTCCATCATCGGGATTTGACCACGAGGATCTCTTCCCTAGGCTCACATTTACCCAAATCGTTACACAACTAACACTACGACAAATCTAACAATACTAAACTTATTATGATACTATATGGATCACAAATCTTAATGCCAATACTACAACTATCTATGAACTCAACAAATTACATCTCACCGTACGGATGTCATCGGGCATTAGGAGGAAATTATGTTCCAAAGGAACCCTCGCTAATGATCCCTAATCCACGGATCATCATTAATACAACAACATACTATGCTAAACAAACCCAAAACACAAGATTATCACATTAATACAACAAAGAAAATATCAAAAGAACACTCTTTTCACCTTGCAAAAAACCAACGAAAGCTTTATATATCACGATTTGGGCCAAACCACAAGAGTATTCAACTATCTTAGCAAAGAAAAATAAAATTTTCACTTAGATTTTGTCAAACCCGAGCTCCCTCTTCTCCTTCCTCGCGTTTTCTCTCTCTAAAAACTCCCTAATTTTTCTCTCCTTCTCTTCTCGGGTGGAAATGGCCGCTGTATAGAGTTCAGCAGGCAGCCGCAGGTGAATCTGCGGCTGGCCGCAGGTGCATCTGCGGCTGCCTACTGTGGCCGCCCGCGCCGAATCCTCGGCTGCCGTGTGCCGTCTCCTCGAGCCGCGCACTGTCCCGTTTATCGGTGGCCGCAGGTGCATTCGCGGCTATCCGACTTGCTTTTCTCGATTTTCGTGCCACGCGGTCTTAATTCGCCAATTTTTGCGGTATTATTTTGGAAGGCTGCTACCTGATGTATAAACTGCTCTTGGTCGGGGAGCGAGACCCCCGAACATCGTAAGCGTAGTGGCCATTAGTCGCTTTTTGTGATCAACTCGGGTTTTTCTGGATCAACCGTTTGCCTTGCCTCAAGTGACCGGATGCTCGTTGTCTGTTGTGGTGGCTTCTTACCGTAAATCGTTGGGGTGGCTTCGTGTTGGGGTCCACCCTCTTTTTCGCATGTCGGGTCAAATGACGATTTTGCCCTCCTGTCAGGGTTAGTACATAGGCGCAAAATTTGGGTGTCTACAGTTATAATCTTCTATTGATGCATATATACAATTTTAATATGATTCTTGGGATAGACTGGTTGGATTGGAACCATGTCACTATCGATTGCCAAGCGAAGAAGGTTATCTTTGGGGATTTAAAGTTCTCAGATTTTGTGTTTCAAGGTTTACGATCGGGTAATGTGGATTTTAGTTTTGAAAGTTAGAAAGTTGGTGGTTAAGGGTTGTGGAGGGTACTTGACGTTTGTAAAGGATACCGCTATGGGAGAGTCTCTTATTCACGATGTTCTATTTATTCGTGAGTTTTTCGAGATGTTTCTTGAGGAATTGTTAGGGTTATAATCGCAACGGGAATTTGAGTTTACCATCGAGCTTGTTTTGGGTGCAGAGCCTGTCAGAGTGTTATGTGACACTGGACAGGAGGCAACCCTAGGCGCTAGGCCACGCTGGGTGTAAGACAACGTTGGACGTTGGTTTGTGTTAGGTGCCGCACGAAGGCAGGTTGCGTCATAAGCTTGAACTTGGGGTGTCAAGAGGGATGATTAGTGCATGTGTAATGATCACGAATTTCATTAGACATTGTAATTATGATTATGGCAATGAATTAAAAATTTTGTACTAATTAATTGTGCATTAGATAATTGAATGAATATACTTGTGTACATGTATATTTATTTAAAGCAATGAAGCAAGATGTTATAATTAACTAAAACAAATCTAATTGGATTATATTTTAAATCCAAATGAGTTGTTAAACTATGTCAATTAAATTTACCTAGTAGTCCATGTAATTAATTAAACCCTAGCCCAATGCTTGATTTAATTAAATGTAACATAGGTGATTTAATGTTAGCCCAATAGAACATTTAAATTGAGCCCAACCAAATTAAATGGATGAGCCTAATATATTTAATTCCTTAGTCCAATATGGAACCTAATAGGAAGACAAACTTTGGTCAATATATATATATATATATATATATATATATATAATAAAACCAAAAATGGGGGAAAATACCTCATTTGGCCACCCAAAGTGGGACCCACCAAGGGTGGCTTGTTATGCAATGTTGCTTCTAATTTACACAATGTCATAGTAGGTGAACAACTTTAGTCAATCACATTGTCCATCCATCCAATAGTAATCCAAATCTAGCTACTAAATTGACTATGTTGGTGAATTAGGAGAGTTAATGATGAATTAGTGAAGTGATATAAATAAAGTGCTCTACACTTGTGTTATGTTGGTTAGTTCATTTGTAAGTATTTTAAAGAGAAGAAAATAGAGAGCATTTGAGAGAAAATAGAGAATACACTTAAGTGTTGTGTGCAAAAGCTAAAGGAAGGTCTTGGTGAATTTCCACAAACATTATCACATATTTTGGTAGGAGAAGAAGAAGATCACAAAAGTCTCAAAGGTTTAAAAGTGCTCAAACCTTCTTCAATTTCATTTTTGTAATCTAGATAGTTTTTGAACGGTTAAAATCTATTTTTAACTGATCAAAAGTTGTTTTGATGATCTAGAAGTCTTTAACTATGTAATATATGTATATTCATAATTTGACATGTTTATATCATGATTTGGAATGTGTGTTAAGCATAAAAGTAGAAGAAATGTTCATAACAATCTTTACCGGTAAAACCCTAACGAAGCATGTGATGTTTTATGTTGTTTGAAATGTACAAGTTGAAAAATAGATTTTTATGGCTAGAAAATTACATACATGAGTTTTAAAGAAAACCCAACTTGAAGCTTTCGAAAATATGGAAAAACAAAGAAGTTATAGCTTTTACCGCAAAGTATGTCATTTTTAAACCCTAAATGGTTCGATTGAAATGTTGTAAAACAAGAAGTTAGGAACACATCAACACTAATTTTGTGTCATTTGGATGTGTAGATTTTATTTTATCAAGGTTTGAATCAAAATTGTCAAAAATCTAAAAATTGGAATTTCATTTTGCAGTACAGCACCAGGGCGTAGTGTTGTAGTATAAAACACTGCACCAGGGAGCCGTGCACTGTTCCGGAAAAAAATTAAAATCCGAACCGGGTCGGGTCGGGTGAGAAAATGAAAAATGTTGCAAAAATTATTTTAGTATTTTTGGATTTAATAAATGTATTTTTAAAGTTGTAGATAATTGCTTTAATAATTAAAAAAAGGGCATAAATATTATTAAAGGATTAATAATATTATTAAAGGATTAATAATATAATTAAGTTAATAAAATATTATTAAATAAATAATAATATTAGAAAATCATTAAAATATTATTAAATGATTAATAATATTAGATAATTAATAAAATATTATTAAATAATTAATAATATTAGATAATGATTAAAATATTATTCAATGACTAATAATATTAGTTAATGATTAAAATTTTATTAAATGACTAATAATTTTAGGTAATGATTAAAATATTATTAAATGGCTAATAATATTAGATAATGAATAAAATAGTGTTAAATGACTAATAATATTAGATAATGAATAAAATATTATTAATTAATTAATAATATTATAAGATTAATAAAATATTTTTAAATGATTAATAATATTATAAGATTAATAAAATATTATTAAATGATTAATAATATTACAAGGATAATAAAATATTATTAAATGATTAATAATATTAGATAATGAATAAAATATTACTAAATAATAATATTATAAGATTAATAAATATTATTAAATGATTAATAATATTATAAGGATAATGAATATTATTGAATGATTAAAAATGTGGTAAGACCAACTAAATATTATTAAATTATTAATAATATTAGATAAGTGTGTGACCTATACTAAATATTTAATATAGGTCGTATGCGATTGAAATATTATCAAGTAATGATAATATTCCCCTAAGTGTTTATATACCCGCAATTATATAAGTATGTAGTTAAGTAAGGGTTATAGAGATTATCATATAAATGTGTTATGATACTAATTAAAGATCAACCTGATTAATTGTTATGTCTATCTAAAGAGAATTAAATTGAATTGAATAGCAGTAGACTACGCACGAGACAAGTTTCTTTACTCAACTTTATATTGAACAAAGTTTTCTATACCTGTACTGTTATTTATTTTGCAAGAGCTTTAGGTGGTTTAATTATTTAAAGTTATTCCACATCCTTATTATTATCGTACTCGCACATAGTGCATTTGCAAAACTTATGATTTATTTAAATTAAGAGTTGTTAACGCGGTCTAAGCTAATTGTTTCAGCTAGACTTTGCATGAATAAATTCTTCAATGTGAATATTTTTAAAAAGAGTTTATCCAAACCATTGGTTGGTACAGATTCTTGTAGTAAGACTGAGAATGAACAACCCTAAATAAGGGGATTTTTGTCGGGCAACCGACTTTGGCGCCAGATGACTAAATGTAATGCATATACAGCGGGTTGAATAGGCTGATCCCCTTGAAAACCAAACTATTGAAAGGGTCAGAGGAAACTCTATTATACGCTCGTTAGTTTAGGGTCATTGGTGACCACTCAGCATTTAAAACTTAAGTATTCTTATTCAAATGAGACTTGAGCCTTGTTTCTTCCATTGTTATATCCAATGTTGAAATCTTTGATGTTATTTTCCTTTCATTCATGATATATTAAATCTCTATGATTGTTCTTAACTTGATGAGCAAGCTAGTTGCTCACCCTTGCTCTATCATGAACCATTTTCAGCTAGACCTGAATGCTCCAAGAAGGACAAGGGAAAAGGGAAAACTAGATCTTAAATTAAATTGTGCATGTTAATTAAATGCTTAAAAATGTAATTAATGTTGGTAAATCTTTTGTAATTCCTTAATATAAGAACTGTTTATGTTATGGTTGTTAGACCTTGGGATTATAGCCTTTTTTATAAGGAACCTTATGTATTATTCCGCAATGTTATGTAAAGACTATGTATTTAGTGTTGATTATGTTTTGGATAGTGAGAACCAAAGCCAAGGTTATGAAACCCGGATTTGGGGTGGTCACAGGTTGGTATCAGAGCAGTAGGTTAGAAATGTTAGGATTGTGAAACCTAGAATATAACCTTAGTATTAACTCATATCGAGTGCATTAGGAGATGAATCAGGGAGATTCATCATGTGGTGTGTTTTTGGAGGTGGATTGAAAAAATCCATTGAGCCGAGATGTACATGATAAAATATCATTTCATTTCATCAATGAATATATTTTATTGCTGTACTGACATGTGTTATTTTTTTGCTATAGGATGACGGAGATTGGACAGTCGAGTCACACTATTGAGGAGGATTACATTGATATCCACATGGATACTGCACAACCGTTAGTGGTTGCACCAATAGAGGATCTAGAGTTTGATCCGGTGATGGGAGACCATGGGGAGCCTGTCTGGGGCAGGGTGATGAGGCCATACAGTGAGGATGAGGCTGAGTCTGAGGAGTCTGAGGATGAGGAGACAGCTGAGTACGCTGATGGCATGGGCACTACTGCCAGTGACATCATTGAGGGGTTGACCACGAGGAATGAGAAGCTGGAGGCAAGAGTCCTGTGACGACCCCAAATCCGGGTTCTTTAACCTCGGGTTTGGTTCTCACTGTACAATACTAAATAATAATGAAATACATAAATTGTATTCAACTTCGCGGAATAATACAAAAGGTTCCTTAATCAAAAGGCTACACTTCCCAAGGTCTATTACCTTAATCTTATCATTACATATCTTAAGGGAAATACAAAAGATTTACAACAGTAATTACATAACAGTAAATTAAACTAGCATGCAATTACTTAAAACTAAGCATTCGCTTTCCCTTTGCCTTTGTCCGATTTAGAGCTTTCGGGAATGGCTGAAATATAGTCATGATATAGCAAGAATGAGCAACTAAATGACTCAGCAAGTTATAAACAACAATCATACGATATATCATGATGAAGGGAAATAACTTCAAGGTTTCAACAATAGCAATTGTGAAAGGTAACAAGAATCAATGTTCAATAAAAGAAGGAATTGACTCTTTACTGCTGAGTGGTCTTTAAGGACCTTGAACTGCTACTAAGGTAAAACAGACATACAATGTCTGACTCCTTGTTAAAATAACGGGACACTTGAGGGGATCAGTCCTCTCATGTCCTATGTATATGCATCACATTTAGTTTTCTTGCACGCTGTCGGGTCTCCGACAAATAAAAATCCCCTTTAACTAGGGTTGTTCTATCTCAGTCTTACTGTAAGAATCCGCACCAGCCAATGGTTTGGATAAGCTTTTATAATATTCAATTAAATGAATTTAACATGCATTTGTCTAGCCGAAACAATTAGCTTAGACGTTCTTAAACAGTTTGCAAAGCACCATGTGCGAATACAATAATCAATAGCGATGTGAAGTAATTTTTGATAATTAATTCACTTAAATGTCTGTCAAATATCTACGAGTGTAGAATACTTGCTCAACAATAATTGAAATGTAAATATGGTTGAATAATAATTGCAACAATACGTACAAGTTAAGGGTAGAAGACTTGCAATAAGAGTTACAAGTTAAAGTTAGAAAACTTGCCTCGTGCGTCGTCTACTGCTAATCAAATTAATCTAACAATCCTTGAATGGACCTAACAATTAAATCAATTTGATCTTAAATTAGTATCATATACTTGTAAGTATAATGACCTTTATAAACCTTACGAATCCACATAATTGATTAATTATGGGTAATTAAACACTTAGGAAATATTATCATTATTTGATAATATTTCAAACACAAAGAACTTATATTACTTGTTTAATATAGTTCAAAAGAAATATCTAATATTATTAATCATTTAATAATACCTTATTGAGTATCTAATATTATTAATCATCTAATAATATTTTATTCGTTACCTAATATTATTAATCATTTAATAATATTTTATTAAGTAGCTAATATTATTAATCATTTAATAATATTTTATTAAGTATCTAATATTATTAATCCTTTAATAATATTTTATTAATTATCTGATATTATTAATCATTTAATAATATTTTATTAAGTATCTAATATTATTAATCATTTAATAATATTTTATTAAGTTTCTAATATTATTAATCATTTAATAATATTTTATTAAGTATCTAATATTATTAATCATTTAATAATATTTTATTAAGTTTCTAATATTATTAATCATTTAAATTAATAATATTTTATTAAGTTTCTAATATTATTAATCATTTAATAATATTTTATTAATTATCTAATATTATTAATTATTTAATAATATTTTATTAAGTATCTAATATTATTAATCATTTAATAATATTAGATAATTAATTATTTAATAATATTTTAATATATATCTAATATTAGAGAACTTTTAAACCTTTGTGATTTGTTGGCTCTCTTTCTCCTTATACCAAAGTAGTTTGTGTAGCTTGAGGACATCCACCAAGACCTTCTCTAGATTTTTCTCTCAACTCACAAGTGTGTTCTCTAACAAATGCTCTCTCTCTTTTCTCTAGAAATGTCTAGCAAATAAACTAACAACCTTGTATCAAGTGTGGAGCATCCTATTTATAGTCAATCACTAATCTAGCATTAATTCACTAATCCACCCATGTTGGTCAATTTAATTGCTAATCATGCTTACTATTTGATTGAATGACCATTTGATTGACTCATGGAATGACTAGGGTTGCTCACCAACTATGACAAGAATCACTTTACAAGCAACTAGGAAATCAAGCCACCCCCATGTGGGGCCCTCACTTGACCGGCCATATGGCCTATTATTGGCCATTTTTCCTTTATTTTTTTCATGCTTTAATGTTCAATTATACATATATATATATATATATATATATATATATATATATATATATATATATATATATATATATACATGGTTTCAATTGTTGACCAATTTTGACTTCCTATTGGGCTCCATGTTGGACTTAGGAAATTAATATATTGGGCTCCTCCATTGAATTGGTTTGGGCTCAATTTAATTAACACATTGGGCTAGCATTTAAATAACTATGCTACATTTAATTAAATCAAGCATTGGGCTTGTTTAATTAATTACATGGGCTAGTAATTAAATTAATTACATGGGCTACTAGGTTAGTATCTTTAACCTAGTTTATCAACTTATTTGGATATAAAATATAATCCAATTAGATTTGCTTTAATTAATTATACACTTGGCTTTAATCCTTTAAATAAATATACAAGCACATAAGTACATTTATTTAATTATCTAATGCACAATTAATTAATGAGAAAAATTTAAATTCATTGCTAAATATTTATTAAGTATATTTACAATGACTAATGAAATTCGTGGTCATTACATTCTCCCCCCTTATAAGAATTCCGTCCCCGGAATTACAAATTTAAACTACTCAAACAGATGCGGATAGTTAGCCCTCATCTTTTCTTCAAGCTCCCACGTAGCTTCCTCAGCGTTGTGGTTCCTCCAAAGGACTTTGACAGAATGTATAACCTTATTCCGTAATTTCTGCTCTTTCCTATCTAGTATCTGGACAGGAATTTCTTCGTACGATAAGTCTTTCTCGACTTGTATTGGCTCATAGGATATAACATGTTTGTGGTCTGGCTTGTATGGTCGCAACACTGATACGTGAAACACATTGTGAATATGCTCCAGTTCAGGAGGTAAAGCTACCTCGTACGCCACTTCACCCACTCTCTTTAATATCTCGAACGGTCCTATGAACCTCGGACTCAGCTTCCCTTTCTTTCCAAATCGGATCTTCCCCTTCCAGGGAGATACCTTCATGAACACAAAACTCCCAACTTCGAAGTCTCGCTTCTGTCGATGTAAATCGGCGTATTTCTTCTGACAGTCCTGAGCTGCTACTAGCCGAGCTCTTATTACCTTGATAATCTCTACCGTTTGTTGAACCAATTCCGGCCCCAACAATCGGCGTTCTCCTACCTCATCCCAACATAGAGGTGTTCTGCACTTTCTTCCGTACAATGCTTCGTAAGGCGACATGCCTATGCTTGCATGATAACTATTGTTGTATGCAAACTCAACTAATGGTAGATGGTTCTCCCAACTGCCCTTGAAATCCATCACACAGGCCCTGAGCATATCTTCCAATGTCTGTATTGTTCTTTCACTTTGCCCATCGGTCTGTGGATGATATGTTGTACTCATTCTCAACTGTGTCCCCAATCTCTCCTGAAGACTTCTCCAAAATTTTGACGTGAAGCGCGGATCTCTGTCTGACACAATCGATACCGGCACCCCATGTCTCGAAACTATCTCCTTGATGTACAGTTTAGCCAACTGATCCAAACTGAACTTAATCTTGATCGGCAAAAAGTGCGCTGACTTTGTTAGTCGATCTACAATCACCCATATTGCGTCAAATCCCTTCTGTGTTGCTGGAAGTCCTACCACAAAATCCATTGTGATATGCTCCCATTTCCACTTAGGAATCTCTAACGGCTGTAGTAATCCACTTGGTCTCTGATGTTCAGCCTTTACCCTTTGACAAGTTAGACATCGGCTGACACATTCTGCGACCTCCCTTTTTAAATTCGGCCACCAAAAATGTTGACGCAGATCTTGATACATCTTCGTACTTCCCGGATGTATCGAGTATCTCGTACTGTGGGCCTCTTGCAAGATCTCTTCTCGTAGTTCGGGCACTAGCGGCACCCAAACACGATTTTCAAATCTTAGCAAGCCCATGCTATCTTCCTTGAACTTGACATCTTCCCCTTCGGTCATTCTCATCCTTATTCTGACACATTCTTCATCTTTGTCTTGAGCCTCTTTTACCCGATCTAACAAGGTTGGGCTCGCTTCCACTTCCATTGACTCATTTGGATTTCTTACCTCCAACTCCATTCGAGCCATCTCTTGAACCAATTGTTCCTGATTTGTCAAGATGAACAATTTCTCCCTGCTCTTTCTGCTTAGAGCATCTGCTACTACGTTGGCCTTGCCGGGATGATATAGAATTTCACAATCATAGTCTTTGATCAATTCTAACCATCTCCGTTGCCTCATATTTAACTCCTTCTGTGTGAAGATATACTTCAGACTCTTGTGGTCCGTGAATATCTCACATTTCTCTCCATATAAATAATGTCTCCAGATTTTAAGGGCAAACACTACCGCAGCCAGCTCCAAGTCGTGGGTAGGGTATCCCTTCTCATAATCCTTCAACTGTCTGGACGCATACGCAACGACCTTACCATTTTGCATAAGCACACAACCAAGTCCCTTGTGCGATGCATCACTGTAGACCGTAAAACCTCCCGTATCGTCCGGTAAAGTCAATACAGGTGCTTCACTAAGTCTTTTCTTTAGCTCCTGAAAACACTCCTCACACTTCTCCGTCCATACGTATTTCACCGTCTTCCTCGTTAGATTGGTCAACGGTGTTGCTATCTTTGAAAAATCTTGAATGAATCTCTGATAGTAACCTGCTAACCCCAAGAAACTTCTTACCTCCGTCGGCGTCCTTGGTCGTTCCCAATTCATCACCACTTCCACCTTTGCTGGATCTACTGAAACTCCCTCCTTGTCAATGACATGACCTAAAAATTGAACTCTCTCCAACCAGAATTCACACTTCGAAAATTTAGCATACAATTGCTCCTTCCGTAAAATCTCCAACACCAATCTTAGGTGTTCAGCATGCTCCTCCTCCGTTTTGGAATAAACCAAAATATCGTCAATGAACACAACAACAAATTTATCCAAGTACTGCTTGAATATTCTGTTCATCATGTCCATAAATGCGGCTGGCGCATTCGTCAGTCCAAACGACATCAGCAGAAACTCATAATGCCCATATCGAGTTCTGAATGCCGTCTTGGGTACATCCTCCTTCTTGACTTTCAACTGATGATAACCAGTCCTTAAGTCAATCTTTGAAAAGTACTTCGCCCCTTTCAATTGATCGAAAAGATCGTCAATTCGTGGCAACGGGTACTTGTTCTTAATTGTCACTTTATTCAGCTCTCTATAATCTATACACAGTCTCATTGATCCATCTTTCTTCTTTACAAACAACACCGGTGCTCCCCATGGGGAAACAGTGGGCTGAATGTACTTATTATCCAACAACTCTTGTAGTTGGATCATTAACTCCTTCATTTCTACCGGTGCCATCCTATATGGTGCCTTTGATATTGGTGCTGCCCCCGGTACCAAATCAATTACAAACTCTATCTCCCTATCTGGTGGTAAACCTGGCAGTACATCTGGAAACACGTCCATGAACTCCCTCACTACTGGTATTTGCTCCATCTCGGGATTCACCATCTGTGTCTCCACTATGTGAGCTAAATACCCTACACAACCTTTCTTCAACAGTTTCTTGGCCTGCATCATCGTCAGACATGCAGATTGTCTAGACGACTTGCTGCCATAAAATACGACCTTAGACCTATTCGGTGTCTTAAGGTGTATACACTTCTTTTGACAATCAATTATAGCTCCATGGTTAAACAACCAATCCATTCCAAGTATAACGTCAAACTCCCCCAAACGTATTGGAATTAAATCTACACTCAATTTCTGACCCCTGATTTCAGCACAACAGTTTCTATGTACATACTCTACAGTAATCACTTCTTTATTAGCAACTTCTGTGTTCATTGGGTTCTCTAGTTTTTGTCTAGGCAATTCTAACCGTCTAGCGAATTCATCAGACACAAATGAACAGGTAGCACCCGAATCAAATAATACATAAGCATTTATATCATTGATCGGAATAATACCTGACACCACGTCTTTTGATTCAACGGCGTCCTGCACCGTCATGTTGAAAGTCCGTGCCGTTGGTTTGTTCTGTGGCACCGACCCTCCAATGGTCAGTTTGTTGCTGCTATTGTTGTTGTTGTTGCTTCCCCTATAGCCCGAACTCCCTCCGATGTTCTTCTTCTTCGGACAATCTTTAAATTGATGGTCCATGGCCCCGCAGGCGAAACAACCCTTCCTCTTCGGCGTGGGACAATTAGGAGCGATGTGCCCCTCTTGCCCACAGTTATAGCAGACATTCTTTCCTTTCATGCACTCCCCAGAGTGGTTCTTCCCGCACTGACTGCATTTACTGGCTTTTCTTGATTCACTTCCCTGGGGTGTCCCCGAACTGCTGTTGTTATTCCATTTGCGTTTGTTCGAGTTACTGCCCCCGCTGCTACCCTCTCGGTTTCCTCCTTCGTTTTTCTTTTTGTTTCGTTCTTGGTTGTGCTTATTCAAAGCTTAATTTCCACCCTCAGCTATGATAGCTTTCTCCAGCAGTGTTGCAAAATTTGTGATCTGGAGAACAGCTACCCGACTGTAAACCCACGGTTTCAACCCCTGTTCGAATCATCTGGCGCGTCTCGCCTCAGTGTCCATCTGATGTGTGGCAAATCTCGCCAATTCATTGAACTTGGCGGCATATTCAGATACCGACATGGTACCTTGCTTCAGCTCTAGGAATTTAATTTCCATCCTAGCCTTTGTACTCTCTGGAAAGTAGTTTTCCAGGAATACTTCCTTGAATCGCGCCCAGGCGATTGTTCCCGCCCCTGCTCTACTCTTATTGGCCTTCCACCAGTGGCTGGCCTCCCCTTTCATCATGAAGGTAGCAAATGAGGTCATTTGCTCCTCCGCTACTCGTGCGACCTCGAAGACTTTTTCCATCTCCTCTATCCAGGTCTGTGCTTCTATAGGATCCTTGTCCCTTTGAACTTGGGTGGTCCTATCAGTTTGAAGTCTTTAAAGGTTGCTAGTGGAGCGGCATGGTTTGTTGCTCCAGTAGCCTCTGCGTTGCGTCCGCGAAATGCTCCCATTAGCATTTCTACGAACTCTTGGACAGGGTTGGGTGGTACCCCTCCGGCATTGACTGACTCTTCGACTGGTGGTGGGGGTAGTCGTTGATTTCTTCTCTGTGGCGGCATTTTCTGTATAAAGGAAATTTAATTTATTAAAGTTGTTTCAATCTTTTTACTTTCGTTTTGTAGCTTAAGTATTTTAAACTAAAGCACAAATAATCATCTCGACACATAAACATAAACGAATATGCATTTATATTCATATGCTAAAATACAGTGCGTAACACTTTTACATCATAAGCATACCGCTATAAACGCTGCTAACCCCGATAGTTAAAACAAAAGACGGGATCTAACATATCCCACAACTTCATAGAGTTGGGATTTACAACATACTAACCCTCTATCAAAACAAAAGTTGGGTTTCTACTGCATCTATGTACATACATCATAAATAAAGAAAATACAACTAACGGCGCATCCCTCGACGAACCGCATCGTCGTACTCCTCATCTCCAATAGCCCTGACCACACCCCTACTGATGGTGTGCAAGGTCTGGCCCTCCTCGGCAGGGTAATAGTGCACCCTACTCTGGATCCTACCAACTGATGAGCGATAGACGTAACTGAGTCTATCTATCCTCACCTTCTTCTCCCTAACCTCCTCCAGCTCCATCATCTGCCCGTGAGCTGCATCACGCTGAAACTCCATATCTAACCTCGCCTCAACGGCCTGCTGCATCTGGCCCCTCATGGCCTCCCTCTCTGCCTGTGTCTGCTGAATCTTCAGCTCAGCGGCTACTAACTTGGCCTCCATCTCGACCATCCTTGCCTTCAGCTCTATGTTCTCGCCAGAGAACATATAAGCTGTATCTCTGTACTGCTGCTCTGTCTGCTGGTGGATCTGGTTTTGCTCCTCAAGGTGCTGAACCCTCTCCTCTAGCTCATCGTTAGCCGTAGTGAGCGTATCGATGATGTCACTGGCTACAATGCCCATGCCATCAATATACTCCGCTGGCTCCGCATCCTCATCATCATCAGTATCAGCCTCCTCCTCACTGTACTGCCCCATAACTCTGCCCCAGACAGCGTCCTCTCTATCTCCCTCTTCGGGATCCGTCTCTGGCTCCTCGACAGGTGCAGCCACCCGTGGCTGTACTGTATCCATGTGGATATCAGTAAAAATCACCTCCTCTACAGCAATGCTCGTCTGTCCTATCTCTGCCATCCTACAATAACATAAATAACATATGTTAGTACAACAATAAAATATACTCATTGATGAAATGAAATGATATTTTATCATGTACATCTCGGCTCGATAGATTTTCTCAATCCATCTCCAAAAATACTCAACATGATGAATCTCCCCGATTCATCTCCTAACGCACTTGATAAGAGTTTAGTACTAAGGTTATAACCTAGGTTTCACAATCCTAGTGTTTCTAACCTACAGCTCTGATACCAACCTGTGACGACCCCAAATCCGGGTTCTTTAACCTCGGGTTTGGTTCTCACTGTACAATACTAAACAATAATGAAATACATAAATTGTATTCAACTTCGCGGAATAATACAAAAGGTTCCTTAATCAAAAGGCTACACTTCCCAAGGTCTATTACCTTAATCTTATCATTACATATCTTAAGGGAAATACAAAAAATTTACAACAGTAATTACATAACAGTAAATTAAACTAGCATGCAATTACTTAAAACTAAGCATTCGCTTTCCCTTTGCCTTTGTCCGATTTAGAGCTTTCGGGAATGGCTGAAATATAGTCATGATATAGCAAGAATGAGCAACTAAATGACTCAGCAAGTTATAAACAACAATCATACGATATATCATGATGAAGAGAAATAACTTCAAGGTTTCAACAATAGCAATTGTGAAAGGTAACAAGAATCAATGTTCAATAAAAGAAGGAATTGACTCTTTACTGCTGAGTGGTCTTTAAGGACCTTGAATTGTTACTAAGGTAAAACAGACATACAATGTCTGACTCCTTGTTAAAATAACGGGACACTTGAGGGGATCAGTCCTCTCATGTCCTATGTATATGCATCACATTTAGTTTTCTTGCGCGCTGTCGGGTCTCCGACAAATAAAAATCCCCTTTAACTAGGGTTGTTCTATCTCAGTCTTACTGTAAGAATCTGCACCAGCCAATGGTTTGGATAAGCTTTTATAATATTCAATTAAATGAATTTAACATGCATTTGTCTAGCCGAAACAATTAGCTTAGACGTTCTTAAACAGTTTGCAAAGCACCATGTGCGAATACAATAATCAATAGCGATGTGAAGTAATTTTTGATAATTAATTCACTTAAATGTCTGTCAAATATCTACGAGTGTAGAATACTTGCTCAACAATAATTGAAATGTAAATATGGTTGAATAATAATTGCAACAATACGTACAAGTTAAGGGTAGAAGACTTGCAATAAGAGTTACAAGTTAAAGTTAGAAAACTTGCCTCGTGCGTCGTCTACTGCTAATCAAATTAATCTAACAATCCTTGAACGGACCTAACAATTAAATCAATTTGATCTTAAATTAGTATCATATACTTGTAAGTATAATGACCTTTATAAACCTTACGAATCCACATAATTGATTAATTATGGGTAATTAAACACTTAGGAAATATTATCATTATTTGATAATATTTCAAACACAAAGAACTTATATTACTTGTTTAATATAGTTCAAAAGAAATATCTAATATTATTAATCATTTAATAATACCTTATTGAGTATCTAATATTATTAATCATCTAATAATATTTTATTCGTTACCTAATATTATTAATCATTTAATAATATTTTATTAAGTAGCTAATATTATTAATCATTTAATAATATTTTATTAAGTATCTAATATTATTAATCCTTTAATAATATTTTATTAATTATCTGATATTATTAATCATTTAATAATATTTTATTAAGTTTCTAATATTATTAATCATTTAATAATATTTTATTAAGTATCTAATATTATTAATCATTTAATAATATTTTATTAAGTTTCTAATATTATTAATCATTTAATAATATTTTATTAAGTATCTAATATTATTAATCATTTAATAATATTTTATTAAGTTTCTAATATTATTAATCATTTAAATTAATAATATTTTATTAAGTTTCTAATATTATTAATCATTTAATAATATTTTATTAATTATCTAATATTATTAATTATTTAATAATATTTTATTAAGTATCTAATATTATTAATCATTTAATAATATTAGATAATTAATTATTTAATAATATTTTAATATATATCTAATATTATTATTCCTTTAATAATACTTTATTGATTATCTAATATTATTAATCATTTAATAATATTTTATTGACTTTATAATATTATTATACACTTAATAATATTTTAATAATCTTCTAATATTATTATTTATTTAATAATATTTTATTACCCTTATTATATTATTATTTCAATAATAATATTTATACACCTTTAAATCAATAAATCAATTATATATATATTTAAAAATATATTTATTAAGTCCAAAAATACTAAAATGATTTCTGGAACATTTTTCATTTTCTGACCCGAACCAGACCCGACCCGACCCGGTTGACCTGGCCCGACCCGACCCGGTTCGGGTTTTTATTTTTTTCCCAAAACAGTGTCCTGCGCCCCGGCGCAGTGTTTTGTTCTACACACTGCACCCCGGCGCTGACTCACAGAATGCAAACCCTAATTTTGATTTCTTGACAGTTTTGATACCCTTTGATGAAACCTTGATTAAATGAAATCTACGCATCCAAATCACACCAAATCAGTGTTGATGTGTTCCTAACTTAATGTTTTACAATATTTCACGGTTCGATCGTCTTTTTGAAAACGTTTTACACGAAATTTACGGATCGAACCACATAGGGTTGAAAAACGACATCCTTTTTGGTAAAAGCTATAACTTATTTGTTATTCATTATTTTTGAAAACTTCCAAAAGGTTTTATCCTTAAAACTCATAGATCTAGCTTTCTAGCCATAAAAATCCAATTTTGGATTTGTACATTTCAAAATACAACATCAAACATAGCATGCATGGTTAGGGTTTACCGGTAAAATTGTGTTACACATATTTCTTTAACTTCTATGCATTTCTAACCTACCAAATCATGTTATAAACACATAGATCTATGAATATACATATATTACATAGTTAAATACATCTAGATCGTCAAAACGAGTTTTGATCGGTTAAAAATAGATTTTAACCGATCAAAAACTTTCTAGACTACAAAAATGAAATGAGAAGGTTTTTAGAGAACTTTTAAACCTTTGTGATTTGTTGGCTCTCTTTCTCCTTATACCAAAGTAGTTTGTGTAGCTTGAGGACATCCACCAAGACCTTCTCTAGATTTTTTTCTCAACTCACAAGTGTGTTCTCTAACAAATGCTCTCTCTCTTTTCTCTAGAAATGTCTAGCAAATAAACTAACAACCTTGTATCAAGTGTGGAACATCCTATTTATAGTCAATCACTAATCTAGCATTAATTCACTAATCCACCCATGTTGGTCAATTTAATTTCTAATCATGCTTACTATTTGATTGAATGACCATTTGATTGACTCATGGAATGACTAGGGTTGCTCACCAACTATGACAAGAATCACTTTACAAGCAACTAGGAAATCAAGCCACCCCCATGTGGGGCCCTCACTTGACCGGCCATATGGCCTATTATTGGCCATTTTTCCTTTATTTTTTTCATGCTTTAATGTTCAATTATACATATATATATATATATATATATATATATATATATATATATATATATATATATACATGGTTTCAATTGTTGACCAATTTTGACTTCCTATTGGGCTCCATGTTGGACTTAGGAAATTAATATATTGGGCTCCTCCATTGAATTGGTTTGGGCTCAATTTAATTAACACATTGGGCTAGCATTTAAATAAATATGCTACATTTAATTAAATCAAGCATTGGGCTTGTTTAATTAATTACATGGGCTACTAGGTTAATATCTTTAACCTAGTTTATCAACTTATTTGGATATAAAATATAATCCAATTAGATTTGCTTTAATTAATTATACACTTGGCTTTAATCCTTTAAATAAATATACAAGCATATAAGTACATTTATTTAATTATCTAATGCACAATTAATTAATGAGAAAAATTTAAATTCATTGCTAAATATTTATTAAGTATATTTACAATGACTAATGAAATTCGTGGTCATTACAAGTCCAACATTTAGAGGAGTAGAATCTGACCCATCAGCACATGGAGGATTAGTATAAGGATGCAGTGTAACGCTATGAAATCCCGTCCTTCCTTAATTATATCCGATTATCTCGGGATATCATCATTATTAACTTTAAATCATATTACCTGGAATTTTGTGCGTTAAAACTTAATCTTTAACCCTTTAAAATTATTTCGGTTGACCAAAATGTGGTCCATATTTTTTTTTCTTTAAAACTTATTTTCCTTACCTGTCTCAGGATCGCAACGTTCACTTATCATTTACTAGAACTTAGCTCAAACATTTATAATTTGTTACCTAGTCTAATACATTTTATAATCATATTTATTCATGATTTACATAACCTGTAATTAAAATTTCTCCATGAACTATCTACACACATTCTCGGGGTATCACATTCCGTATTTATAATTTGCATCATTACATACCTTGTCCCATTCAATTTATATTAACTTCTTCACAATTTCAATTTCTTCATAACTTCAAAACTTTTAAATATCATTAACTTCATCATTCCTTAAATCCCTTATTCTCTAGCTTTAAACCCTTCTTTCTATATTTGATCACATATACATATTCATATATTACACCTACCACATAGGTCATTTAGCATATTACTTACATAATACATCATTCCTTAATACATTTTATCATTCAACTAGACTCAAAATCCTCATTTGGAATTTCTGTAAAATCCTGGGGTGTCACATTCACCCCTCTTTCAAAAAATTTCGTCCTCGAAATTTGCTGTGTACTCAATCCTCATTCCATTAGGACATACATATCTCTTTTCATTCACTTCATCTTAACTAGGTTTTCACTAACCTTTACATTCTCTCTCTTTCCCTACCCATCTTACCCCTTTCTAACATTCATTCCAGAAGATTGGAATGTCTTTCAGGAATCCTCACAATTGTTCAATAATTGTGAAGCAGTATGAATAAATAGGAATAACTTTTCCTTTATGTATAGAACTTTTTCCTTTCAAAACAAAACTTTTGTTTTTCTTTTGTTGAGGGGTTATAAAGACCAATGAACTCGTTAAGAATATTAACAGTCACAAAGACTGAAAATATCCAAGGGTCATAACCACCAGGAACATGAGTTACGACGCAACCACACCACTCTATTTCCCTGGCCTATTGGTACGCTAGGTGATCAGCCTATTGTACCCTTTTTCTTTTCCTTTTCCTTTTCCTTTTGGGTTGAACCACGTTAACCAACCCCTGCACCATATTCCCCTTTTCAGGGTTGTTCACCTCAAACTTTCAAAACATTTTCCTTTATCCATTTCTGGATTTAAGACATTTACTCTTTCCTTTAGCAGAATGGTCTAGCAAAAACAAATGGCATAAACTCAAATCAATAAACTGTTCATTTCTTTAAAACCCGAAACTTTTAAACATTTATTTTCACTATGACTGCATCACATTGCAATATGTAACGATGTATCAGTGGTTAAACTCCCACTTCCATACTTTTGTTACTATGTTCTGAGAATGCCATCATTGGCTCAAAACTTGATGCTATCATTTCACACCATATTCAATAGTGTGACAATGATTTTATAAATATATTTTAAAGTTTTCAAAATAACTTTGTCTAGCCGAATCAATTGGCATAGATCATGAATCAAGGAATTTTAAAAATCACTTTTCGATACTTGAACCAAACATTTTGATGATCTAACATAGCTAGAAGAGTGGATTGCCTACCCAATCTTAATAATCTCTTCTCTTGCTTAATTCCTTAACGCATTTAATCCTTTCTTATAATACCATCTCTTATCTATTTCCTCAACTTATGGCTCTCTACTCTAACCCCACCAATGTTCATCAAACTTGTCACGCATTTGGGCTCAGGAACTTACCACAATCATATGATTTGAGGAGCTTGTCCTAGTCAGGCTTGTGACACCCAGGATTTTTGGAGTAATTTTAAATAAGGATTTCAATGGAATTAAGTAAATGTTAGTATATAAAGCCTAGTGTTGAACGATAAAGGTATGAAGGAATGAATTATGAATATGAAGCAAATGTATGAATATGAATTAAGAAAAGAAAGTTGAAAATACAAAAATTCAACAAAAAGATGGTTGTATAAATGAGATGCAATAAAGAATATGAAATAAGTGGATCGAGTAAAGGTAAGTGTGATTAAATAAAGGAATTTTTCCAGAGAATGGGAAATTATCTTGATACGTGTATCAAGAAATAAGTTAAAGTTTTATGAATAAAATTTTTAGAGAATTATGAAATATAATGTTGAGATAAGAATTTAATATTCTGACAGTTATTATTTTTATTGAAATTATCCATGTAAGTTATGGATATTAAAAAGATAAAATATGATTATTATGGATTTAGTTGTTATCTAGCAAAACAAAGGTATTACAAGATGCTATAAATAAAATACGTATGATTATTACGGCAATTATGATTCCGATGACGGAATCCTGTTAAGGGGGGAATAATGTGAGGATCCGAATTTTCAGGATTTCTTAATAATATTAAATGAGAATTTAATTGATAAAATTATCAAGATTGTTAAATTAATTATTATTTTATGTGATTTAATGTATGAGATAAGATTTAATTAGTAAATTAAATCTGTACAAAGATTATGATAAATGGTATGGAATTAAAGAAATTGAAAAATAAATAAATTGTTTAAAAATAATTTATTAAGAATAAGAGAAATTTCATGTAAATGTACAATAAACTGTACAATTAAATTATTATGAAAGTACAGAAATTATGTTTTAAATGAGGTTATATGGAAATGTAAGAAATATGAATTATATATTGTAAGACCCCGAATTTTATGAAATACAAAATTTAATTTTTCTTCATATATATATATTTTTTAAACAGTAAGTGGTTAAATTAACAAAATTGAAAGTTAAGGATGTTATGTGCAAATTTTATTTTGTCGGACAATATTCGCTTTGTCGGGGAATATTCGTTTGGTCGGGGAATATTCGTGCCGTACGACGGCGCCGAAATAATAAATTATTGGTGGACCCCACAACGGAATATTTGTCGGATATAGAAAACGACAGAAGTAACCTTTTTAAATAAAAATAGTCAACAGAACTGTTAAAATACCGGTGATAAAAGAATAGTAGCATACGGTAGTTTATGGTATTTTCTGTAGCACACGGTACTCTACAGTAACACACGGTATTGCATAGTGTCTCATATTATTGGTCTGATAATTGACACCGTAACTGTTACGCATCATTTCATCGATAATTGTCACTGCATAATATTTTATATTATCAATTCAATAATTGTTGTTACACAGTATTTTGCATTATTGATTTAATAATTGTCATTACACTGTATTTTATATCATTGAGTCAATAATTGTTGTTGCACTGTTTTTAAAATTATTGAACCTAATAATTGTCACAGTAACATATGCACAGTAATTCACATTATTGAATCAATAATTGTCATTACACAGTAACGTATGCTTTATTTTACATTATTGTTATCTCTATTATGATGTTATTTAAACAGTTGTATTTCATTAATTTATTGACTTGATATCTAAGAGCTAACTATACTGTATTTATAACAATTAGTCATAATAATTGAATTGATAAAGTTATTTGTTTATAATATAAAGTTAGGTGATTATTAGGTGATATGAAATGAATGGTGTAGATTAAAGTGTGAATTATTGTTGAATAATTGAATTGATTTGTTTATAATATAAAGTTAGGTGATTATTAGGTGATATGAAATGAATGGTGTAGATTAAAGTGTGAATTATTATTGAATAATTGAATTGATTTGTTTATAATATAAAGTTAGGTGATTATTAGGTGATATGAAATGAATGGTGTAGATTAAAGTGTGAATTATTGTTGAATAATTAAATTGATTTGTTTATAATATAAAGTTAGGTGATATGAAATGAATGGTGTAGATTAAAGATAATATAATATTTGAAATGGATGGTGTAGATTAAAAGATGATCTTTAAATGAATGGTTTAGATTAAATGAATGATAAGATTTTTGGCTATAAATAGAAGCCTTAACTTAAGGATTTTTCATAAACTTCCTTACTTGTTCTTTCTTTCTCTCTCTAAATACTTCTTGTGAAAGTTCTCTCTAAGTGTGCTTAAGTCATCTTGAGTATTTGTGAAGATCTATAAGTATACGTGTACTGTTCAAGTTAATCAACCTCATTTAAATCAATATCCAGTCACGTGTTACGGTAAGGGATACCATCTTTTTCATCTTCCATTATTCAAACGTACTATGGTAAGAGATTATCATTATTTGATTCTCGATAATAATATTGTTTCTTCCTTACTCATAAGACGTGCCTTTTATTTCCATGTATTAAATTGTGGGAATAACCTTACGGAGCGGATTGCCGTCTGTTGGTGAATAACCTTTCGTATTCATTCATTATTAATCTCTGAGAATAACCTTACGGAGCGGATTGCCGCCTGTTTGGTGAATAACTCTTTGTACTCAAATTCTATTAAATTGTGGGAATAACCTTACGGAGCGGATTGCCGCCTGTTGGTGAATAACCCTTTGTATTAATTTCCTTCACCTTTTGTTAATCAAACCTGCTACGGTAAGGGATATTATTTTCTTTCATACTCCTAAATCGAAATTTATTATGGAACTATTGCTTCTATAATTCTTGAAAATATTATATGTTCCATAATAGTTGAACTTCATTATTTCAACTGAACCTTCCTATTTACGTGAACCTTTCTATTGAATTGTAACCGTTATTCTGAACTGTGGATCTTGAATATCATTTTTAAATTTCACTCCACGTCATGTTGACAATTTGGACATTATTTGAATCTGTACAAAGTAAACTTCCGATACTTATTGTTATCCTATTTCTTCTGTTCATCATTTATATCATTCTAATCATCCAAAAATCAAGCTGTTGTGAATATCTGTGGCCGGGGGCACATATGTGATATATTTGTTGAACAGATGATAGGTTAAAGGCGATATAATAGGTTAAAGGCGATACATCTGTTCGGTGTCTTTTATGGCACGTAGTGAATGTTCTCTTTGGCCCGTAGTGCAAAGATGAACTGTTGTTTGGTATGATTATGACCAAAGGCTGAATCTGGTATAATCATGACCGTTGGTGCTATATTGAATATCTTTGGCCCGTAGTGCAAAGATGAACTGTTGATGTGCATGATTATGATCAGGAACTGTGAATTTATATTATCATGACTAATGGTATTTCAGATGATAAAAGTTGATGATGTTTTTACGAAAAAGAGAAGCGAGTGGACATTATAGTCTGCATTATTCTTCTAATAGATTGCTCATTCCGCTGCTATTATTGATCTGAACGTTGTTTAAGAATTTAACTGCAGTTTTTGATATAAACCTTGTAGTCTATTGTATTCTATCAAGAACTCAACTGTTGAAGACTAATGATAATTTATTCGTCATTATCTTAGTCATGATATTCTTTACTGGGCTATTTGAGCTCACCCTTTCTTTTGTTCCATTGTTTTTCAACAGGAGATGAAAACATAACAGGGTCTAGCCGGGGAATGGAGTGAGGGTCCGAGGAATAGTTATCATAGTTTTCACGTTTTGTAAAATAGTGTGGCAATAATAGTGAAGACTTAGTTGTGTATTATTATACACTGTATTGTTGTACGTTGTGCTTTGTTGTAATAATTTTGTTGTAGTCTTTTGACGACTCAAGTATGGGCTGTGTGGGCCCAGATTTGGGGGCGTCACAGTTGGTATCAGAGCCATATAACGAAGAGCCCCGAGCCTCTCGCTGGTGACTTCCTAGGGAAAGGGGATGCACCGAAGCCAGACTCTCCGTAGGGGACGCCTATAGTACAGGTGGCAAACTGATAGGTACCATTGTGAGGTGCTGTCCCTATGGTGGGATGAGAGTCACAGTTGGCATCAGAGCTTAGGGATATGGTCTTTAATGGCGATCTGGGGTAGAACTAGGAGGGGAGAGACGAATAGAATCAGTCACTAGTGTGTCCTACCTAAAATAGATTTTATTATCTAATGAGTCGATTTGAATGTAGGAACATGAAGTGATGAGTCAGTTTATTTGAACTAACATTTATTTTGTGACCACAGTTAATTATGGCATCTGGAAATCAGGAGGTTAACTATGAAATTACCGAAACAAATGTAGCTGCAAAACAAGAGGCGACGAATAATCTTCTTACAAACTCAGAGTTGAATCATTTGCCTAAGGCAAAAATTATGCGTGTTCTATCCAGTAAGGATGAAGGTGAAAGCTCTGCTACAGTCGTTCCAGATCCATTCTTAGAAGCAATTAAAGGAAGTAACGAACTTGCGGAAATTATTGCCTTTAATTTACTCACTAATTGGGAGAGTGATATCACCTGGTTATGCTCTATAACAAAGGATCAGAATATATGGACTTTTCATATTAGTCTTTGGGATTTATGGTATTCCAGCTATGATTTTCAAGATTATTTAAAAATGATGTTTCTATACTTTTGGGCGTTACAATTTAGAGGAATTCAGGTTAAGTTAGTCACTATCGTGGAAACTGCAGTCTATCGAAAATACTATTTTAATGGAAATCATTGGTACCTTACTACTGATGAAGTTGATGAACCCGAGAAACAGTTTGCTAGAAAATTATTCAGTGGTATTCCCATGGTTGAAATACGTGAAGATCCGAATGAAGTATTCGGGATTCGATTTGACGATAACAGTCAAGAAACCGAATGAGGTGATAACCGGTAAGCTATTCATAAATTCTCGTGAAGTCTACGCTTTGTTAGATACTGGCTCTACCCATTCTTTTATCTCACCTGCATGTGCTCAGCGTTTAAACTTAACTCCTGAAAATTTGGACTTTGACTTATCAGTTGAAACCCCATTAGGAGAAATGACCATTACATCTACTGTCTATAAATCTTGCCTAGTTCAAATCAACAACCTCACATTACCTGTTGACCTTATTTCTTTGGAGATGCATGAATTTGATGTGATTTTAGGAATTGATTGGTTGACTACCCATCATGCTAAAATTGATTGTTTTCATAAGATTATTAGTTTTCATATTCCTAATCAACCTGTCATGCAAATTCAAGCAACTAAACCATTGAAATCTATAACTGTTATTTCTAGCCATAAAGCCATTCGTTTATTGAAAAACGGATGTCAAGCCTTTTTAGCTCATGTCACTGATTTGAACAAAAATACGTCAAACTTAAATGATATTCTCATTGTTAATGAGTTTCCTGACGTTTTTTCCTGAAGAACTTCCTAGCTTACCCCAAACCGTGAAAATGAATTTTGTATTGATCTTGAACTCGGTACCAAGCCCATTTCCAAAGCCCCATACCGAATGGCTCTCATAGAACGCCAAGAGTTAAAAGTTTAATTATTAGATATCGGTATCATTCGTTCTAGTACAAAACTTATATCGAGCGAGGAATGCAAGAAGAGTTTCCAAGAACTCAAGAGGAGACTTGTTTCAGCTCCTGTTCTGACCATACCATCAGGATCAGGAGAATTTGTTATCTACAGCGATGCTTCTGGCAAAGGTCTAGGCTGTGTCCTTATGCAACATGGAAAGGTTATAGCCTACGCCTCTCGACAACTCAAAGATTATGAGAAAAATTATCCTACTCATGATCTAGAGTTGGCAGCAGTCGTTTTCGCGTTGAAGATCTGGAGACACTACTTGTACGGAGAAAAAGTGGATATCTATACGGATCATAAAAGTCTCAAGTATTTTTTCACCCAGAAGGAACTCAACATGCGACAACGACGTTGGCTTGAGCTGTTAAAGGATTATGACCACACAATCCAGTATCACCCGGGAAAGGCGAACGTTGTAGCTGACGCTTTGAGCAGAAAATCTTATGCAAGTACAAGTGCACTGCTGACAACACAAAAGTGTATTTTGTACGACTTGCAAAAGATGGAGATAGAGCTAAAGACACCAGGGACCCACTCGAAGATTGCTCACGTGCGAGTAGAACCAACTTTAATCGATAAAATTAAAGCTGCTCAAGCTACCGATCCGGAACTGATAAACATGATAAAGAAAGTACAAGAAGGTGCCATTCCCGAAGCAAGAATCGACGAGAAAGGAATATTTCGAGTCAACTCTCGACTCTGTGCTCCTAACGATCCTGAATTGAAGCATAAAATCATGATGGAGGCACACAACACGCCGTTTGCAATCCACCCAGGAGGTACCAAGATGTATCGAGATCTTCGACATACATTTTGGTGGAACAATATGAAAAGAGAGATTGCGGAGTTTATCTCAAGGTGCCTAACTTGTCAACGTGTCAAGGCAGAGCATCAAGTTCCTAAAGGTCCATTACAATCACTTGAAGTTCCCGAATGGAAGTGGGAACACATCAATATGGACTTCGTGACGGGTCTTCCAAAAGTTTCTCAAGGCTTAGATGCAATTTGGGTGATCGTAGATAGATTGACCAAATCTGCTCATTTCTTGCCTATACGAGAAAACTTTTCACTTGAACGTCTTGCCGGTATGTACATAAATGAGATCGTGAGATTGCATAGCATGCCAGTTTCCATAGTTTCTGATCGAGATCCTAGATTCACTTCACGCTTTTGGATCAGTCTACAAAAAGCTATGGGCACTGAACTACGTTTTAGTTCTGCATACCATCCTCAAACGGACGGACAATCGGAAAGGACGATCCAGACCCTCGAAGATCTTTTGAGACTTTGTGTATTAGACTTCAAAGGAAGTTGGGATAAGTACTTGTCGTTGGTGGAATTTTCTTACAACAACAGTTACCAAGCAAGCATAGGCATGGCTCCATTCGAGGCTTTGTATGGAAGGAAGTGTCGCTCTCCAATATGTTGGAATGAGGTAGGAGAAGCAAAATTGTTGGGACCCGAGTTGGTACGCTTGACGACCGAAAAGATCCAAATGATCCGACAACGAATACAGACCGCACAAGAACGACAAAAGAGTTATGCTGATCTTCATCGGAGAGACGAAAATTTCAACGTCGGAGATCATGTATTCTTACGTGTTTCTCCATGGAAAGGGGTTACGAGATTCGGAAAGAGAGGAAAGCTCAACCCTCGATTTATTGGCCCATTTGAAATCCTCGATCGAATAGGAACCGTAGCCTACAGACTAGCCCTACCACCAAGTATGTCTCGCATCCATAACGTTTTTCACATATCTATGTTACGTAAATATGTGAAGGACCCAAACCACGTCATTGAGTTAGAACCAGACGTTATAGCAGAGGATTTAACATACGAGGAGGTACCTGTTAAGATCCTGGATAAGAAGGAGCAGATCCTACGCTCAAAGGTTATACCTCAAGTTAAGGTTTTATGGAGGAACCAAGATACTGAGGAAATGACCTGGGAGCTAGAATCTGAGATGAAATCTAAGTATCCTTACCTCTTCGATATGTCAGGTACATCAATTTCGGGGACGAAATTTCATAAGGAGGGGAGGTTGTAAGACCCCGAATTTTATGAAATACAAAATTTAATTTTTCTTCATATATATTTTTTTTTGAAACAGTAAGTGGTTAAATTAACAAAATTGAAAGTTAAGGATGTTATGTGCAAATTTTATTTTGTCGGACAATATTCGCTTTGTCGGGGAATATTCGTTTGGTCGGGGAATATTCGTGCCGTACGACGGCGCCGAAATAATAAATTATTGGTGGACCCCACAACGGAATATTTGTCGGATATAGAAAACGACAGAAGTAACCTTTTTAAATAAAAATAGTCAACGGAACTGTTAAAATACCGGTGATAAAAGAATAGTAGCATACGGTAGTTTATGGTATTTTCTGTAGCACACGGTACTCTACAGTAACACACGGTATTGCATAGTGTCTCATATTATTGGTCTGATAATTGACACCGTAACTGTTACGCATCATTTCATCGATAATTGTCACTGCATAATATTTTATATTATCAATTCAATAATTGTTGTTACACAGTATTTTGCATTATTGATTTAATAATTGTCATTACACTGTATTTTATATCATTGAGTCAATAATTGTTGTTGCACTGTTTTTAAAATTATTGAACCTAATAATTGTCACAGTAACATATGCACAGTAATTCACATTATTGAATCAATAATTGTCATTACACAGTAACGTATGCTTTATTTTACATTATTGTTATCTCTATTATGATGTTATTTAAACAGTTGTATTTCATTAATTTATTGACTTGATATCTAAGAGCTAACTATACTGTATTTATAACAATTAGTCATAATAATTGAATTGATAAAGTTATTTGTTTATAATATAAAGTTAGGTGATTATTAGGTGATATGAAATGAATGGTGTAGATTAAAGTGTGAATTATTGTTGAATAATTGAATTGATTTGTTTATAATATAAAGTTAGGTGATTATTAGGTGATATGAAATGAATGGTGTAGATTAAAGTGTGAATTATTATTGAATAATTGAATTGATTTGTTTATAATATAAAGTTAGGTGATTATTAGGTGATATGAAATGAATGGTGTAGATTAAAGTGTGAATTATTGTTGAATAATTAAATTGATTTGTTTATAATATAAAGTTAGGTGATATGAAATGAATGGTGTAGATTAAAGATAATATAATATTTGAAATGGATGGTGTAGATTAAAAGATGATCTTTAAATGAATGGTTTAGATTAAATGAATGATAAGATTTTTGGCTATAAATAGAAGCCTTAACTTAAGGATTTTTCATAAACTTCCTTACTTGTTCTTTCTTTCTCTCTCTAAATACTTCTTGTGAAAGTTCTCTCTAAGTGTGCTTGAGTCATCTTGAGTATTTGTGAAGATCTATAAGTATACGTGTACTGTTCAAGTTAATCAACCTCATTTAAATCAATATCCAGTCACGTGTTACGGTAAGGGATACCATCTTTTTCATCTTCCATTATTCAAACGTACTATGGTAAGAGATTATCATTATTTGATTCTCGATAATAATATTGTTTCTTCCTTACTCATAAGACGTGCCTTTTATTTCCATGTATTAAATTGTGGGAATAACCTTACGGAGCGGATTGCCGTCTGTTGGTGAATAACCTTTCGTATTCATTCATTATTAATCTCTGAGAATAACCTTACGGAGCGGATTGCCGCCTGTTTGGTGAATAACTCTTTGTACTCAAATTCTATTAAATTGTGGGAATAACCTTACGGAGCGGATTGCCGCCTGTTGGTGAATAACCCTTTGTATTAATTTCCTTCACCTTTTGTTAATCAAACCTGCTACGGTAAGGGATATTATTTTCTTTCATACTCCTAAATCGAAATTTATTATGGAACTATTGCTTCTATAATTCTTGAAAATATTATATGTTCCATAATAGTTGAACTTCATTATTTCAACTGAACCTTCCTATTTACGTGAACCTTTCTATTGAATTGTAACCGTTATTCTGAACTGTGGATCTTGAATATCATTTTTAAATTTCACTCCACGTCATGTTGACAATTTGGACATTATTTGAATCTGTACAAAGTAAACTTCCGATACTTATTGTTATCCTATTTCTTCTGTTCATCATTTATATCATTCTAATCATCCAAAAATCAAGCTGTTGTGAATATCTGTGGCCGGGGGCACATATGTGATATATTTGTTGAACAGATGATAGGTTAAAGGCGATATAATAGGTTAAAGGCGATACATCTGTTCGGTGTCTTTTATGGCACGTAGTGAATGTTCTCTTTGGCCCGTAGTGCAAAGATGAACTGTTGTTTGGTATGATTATGACCAAAGGCTGAATCTGGTATAATCATGACCGTTGGTGCTATATTGAATATCTTTGGCCCGTAGTGCAAAGATGAACTGTTGATGTGCATGATTATGATCAGGAACTGTGAATTTATATTATCATGACTAATGGTATTTCAGATGATAAAAGTTGATGATGTTTTTACGAAAAAGAGAAGCGAGTGGACATTATAGTCTGCATTATTCTTCTAATAGATTGCTCATTCCGCTGCTATTATTGATCTGAACGTTGTTTAAGAATTTAACTGCAGTTTTTGATATAAACCTTGTAGTCTATTGTATTCTATCAAGAACTCAACTGTTGAAGACTAATGATAATTTATTCGTCATTATCTTAGTCATGATATTCTTTACTGGGCTATTTGAGCTCACCCTTTCTTTTGTTCCATTGTTTTTCAACAGGAGATGAAAACATAACAGGGTCTAGCCGGGGAATGGAGTGAGGGTCCGAGGAATAGTTATCATAGTTTTCACGTTTTGTAAAATAGTGTGGCAATAATAGTGAAGACTTAGTTGTGTATTATTATACACTGTATTGTTGTACGTTGTGCTTTGTTGTAATAATTTTGTTGTAGTCTTTTGACGACTCAAGTATGGGCTGTGTGGGCCCAGATTTGGGGGCGTCACATATATGTATATATATGTGTTTATGCTTAATTGTTATAATTATAAATTGTTATTAATTATGAAAATTAAGGGATTAATAATTAAATTAATCCAAAAATTTTATGAAAAGTTAAGGAGAAAGTTAGTAAAGATGTAATTATTGATTTTAAATTTTAATTAAGAATTATGGAGGAAGTTTAGAAATTAATGGAGAAGAAAGGTAATTATATAAATTATATAATAATAATTATATAATTTATATAAGAAAATTAAAATGTTGTATGAAGGAAATAATAATTATATATAAATTATATAAGAATAATTATATAATTTATATAAGAGAATTAAATTAATTAAGGGTGGAAGAAAATTTTATAAATTGTATTCGTGTAAAATGGAAATTATTTAAAAAAGAATAATGTAATTATATAAATTATATTAAATTATATAATTTATATAAGGAAAGTTAATGTGAATATTAAAGAAATTGAATAATAAATAAGAAAAAGAAATGTTTTAAGTTATTAAAAATTATGTTTATGCATAATTAAACTATTATGACTTTTATGAAGGATAATATTTTTGAAATGTGAACATGTTAGTGTAACATGTTGTCCAAGTAACGAAGTGCAAAATTGTGAAAAATAATTTTCATATGTTATATGAATTATTTGATGATTTTTGGAGGTATAAATTACCTCAAATAATTACATGCATGTTATTATGCGTGTACAAAAATTGTCAAGAAAAGTACCTAAAAGAGGTATTAAAATTATGTATAAATCATATTATGAATTTTGGTAAATTAAAATAAATATTTTATATTTATTATATAAAATATTTATTACACGAAATAATTACGAAATGTATATAAATATTATATTATGGCTTGATTTTTGGAAATCCGGAAACTTCCAAGTTGGACCGAGAGATAGAGAGGCGGTGGAAGTATTTGGATTATAAAATTTGGTTAAGTGGGGGGTTGGTTATAAATTGGAAGGGAATTAAAAAGCAAAAGGGAGAAAGAAGAAAAAGAAAAAAAAGCCAAACAAACACACACAAATTCTCTCTTTCTCTTCCATCCGAACTGCCATCTTCCACTACCTTCCACCATCGGAAATTATGAGCCACAAAGGGATAGAAATCAAGGAGTGATAACATGCTTCAAGGAAGGTAAAACCATTAACTTTGTGGGTTTATTTTGTAGTTTGTGGAAAAACAAATATTATAATTTTATGAAAAAAAAATAGAAAATAATTAGAATAAATATCCTATATAATTTTTGGATATTTATTTATGAATTATATGATTTTTGGGATGTATTATGTGATGAAAATTTGGTGAAAAATGAATAAACTTTGGAAAGGTGGTGTACTGTTTCGCGCGAAGAAGGAGAAAATTTTCTGGGCAGGGTCGCGCATTGCGCGCTGCAATTTTTCAGAAAGCGGGCCGAAACGACGTCGTTTCGTGCTCGCAGGGGAGGTGACGGTCGCGCAATGCGCTAAGCCAGAAACGGGCTGAGAAACGTCGTCGTTTGGCATCGGGGAAGGGGGGCCGCGCGCAATGCGCTGCCGACTCACGCTGAAAAATTACAGAGTTGCCCCTTACCTTTTCAGTTAATGCCGAGCGTGTCCCCTCGGCCTCCAAAATTACGGAAATGCCCCTGGACTTTCCGAAAAATGCCGAAATTGTCCCTAAGGACTCTGAAATTACAGAAATAGCCCTGGACTTTCTAGAAAATTTTGGTTGTGTCCCTAAGGGCGCAAAAATTACCAAAATGCCCCCAGAATTAGTTTTTTTTATGAAATAAATGTTTAAAAATTGTTTAAAAATCATAGAAAATTATAGAAAAATACTAAAAATATAGAAATGATATTTGGGCATAAAATTTAATATTTTTGTAAAAATATTAAATTTTGGAGATTAATATTTAAATATTTTAAATATTAATCTATTAAGTTTAAAAGCTAGAAAATGATTAAATGAATATCCGGACAACCAGATATGCTAAATTTATCCAATGAGTCGGGTTGTCCGTATTAAAGGTGTTGGATATTAAGTTAAATGAATATATTAGGGAACGGGGTTAATTTAATTAACCATATTATTTAATAATTGGTCCAGAGATGATATTAATTAAATAAATTAATATTATAAGAGATAAATAATTATTATTTGATTATTTTATGATCATAGGCTGTACGAGAAGCTGTATAGAAGGGATGTTTATTATTTAAATAATTGGACGCCAGGCAAGTTCTTCAGTCCCTTTATGTTAAATGTTGGACTGTTATATGTAATTCTTGTTTTAAATGCATAAAAATTATGTGCTATGTGATACGTGATATGATTATATATATGAGATATATTGTTCAAGTAGAAGCACAACACGTAATATATGAAACACACAGAGCATGTTAAAATATGTGCTACGTGAAGCATAAACTGTTGAACTTGCTGAGCCGTTGTGCTCATTACTTGCTTAATAAACATTTTTGCAGGAAAGAAATGAATTTCAAAAATATCAGATGATATAAAGACGGATAATCACAGGAGGTTGTGAACGTTATTGTTATATTTCAATAACATAATGTGAATACTATTGTTAAGTTTATAGTGTTATTTTGTATGTACATATATGTTGAATCCAGATAGGATAAGTCAAGTTAAATTTTGAACTGTGATTGTACTAGATAGATGTTACGATAGAAATTATTAAATGGCTTAATTATGGATTATGAAATCAAAAATAATTTGTATGGATGCGAACAATATTAAGTTTTGAATTTTGAGCTTTATGATGCGTGTAAAAGAAAGAATAAGTTAAGGTTGCGATCTAGGGACTAGGATCGAGATATAGGGATTTGAATATCCAAATATTTTAATACAACAATTGAATCGAGAAAAAGAAAAATTTATGCCGAAAATTTGGTAATTGATGATTTTAAAATCAGATAATGGATCGATTAAGGTGATGAAAGATATATTAACGGACCGAAATTTGGACGTAAGGAAAATAACGAATAATAAATATGGAATTTAAGGTAATAAAGTGGGTCGAATTTCGGGGTCGTTACAAGGCTAACGTTGCTCATTCGCTGAGGGGCTCCACCATACAATCGTGAGTCACGAACTTACTATATGCTTGGGTTTTCAGAACACGTAACTAACCTTACTCTTTCTCACTTAATACTTCTCACTTCCTATGTATTAGGTACACGTGGAAGAAAAGAATTACTTTCTTAACATACATAACTGATATCGTAACGCTGGATTTCCACTAATTATCATTATAAGAAGCCAAGTAAGTACAAATCCCCGCCTATATAAGGAAGTGTACACTCAACCACTACTATGAGTCCTCAATAAAAAATCCCACATACTCTAACTTTTCCTCAACTTTACCTTTCCTGATATGAATTTTATCAAATCATATCTTACAACTCATCAAGAGTCCTTTTTTATATTCATAACTTACCATTCACAATTCCTTAAGAGTCCCTCAATCTTATCTTACCATTTACGACCCATCAATAGTCCCTTATTCTTTGATCACCTAGGATCTCATGGCCTTTTTACCCTTTATCATTATCTTATCTTAAAATATCTTTTACTATGCCTTAATCCTGAATTCTCAAAATTCATTTTTTACTGACTCAACTCATATAGAGTTCCTTATTTTTCTATTCCCTTCTTTCACACAAAAGTCATAGCCTAAGGTACTACTACCTAAGGTCTATAACCCAACTGCTCTGATACCACCTGTAACGCTAAGAAATCCTGTCCTTCATTAATTATTTTTGATTTTCTCGGGATATCATAATTATTAACTTTAAATCATATTACCTAGAATTTCGTGCATTAAAACTTAATCTTTAACCCTTTAAAATTATTTCAGTTGACCAAAATGCGGTCCATATTTTTTTTTCTTTAAAACTTACTTTCCTTACATGTCTTAGGATCGCAACGTTCACTTATCATTTACTAGAACTTAGCTCAAACATTTATAATTTGTTACCTAGTCTAATACATTTCATAATCATATTTATTCATGATTTACATAACCTGCAATTAAAATTTCACCATGAACTATCTATACACATTCTCAGGGTATCACATTCCGTATTTATGATTTGCATCATTACATACCTTGTCCCAATCAATTTATATTAACTTCTTCACAATTTCAATTTCTTCATAACTTCAAAACTTTCAAATATCATTAACTTCATTATTCCTTCAATGCCTTAAATCCCTTATTCTCTAGCTTTAAACCCTTCTTTCTATATTTGATCACATATACATATTCACATATTACACCTACCACATAGGTCATTTAGCACATTGCTTACATAATACATCATTCCTTAATATATTTTATCATTCAACTAGGTTTTATTTCATAACCTTTAATTAATTACTTAAAATCCTCACTTGGAATTTTTGTAAAATCCTGGGGTGTCACATGCAGGTTATCAGTTCTCTGGCGAGAACACATAGCTGAAGAAAAGGATTGTAGGATTGAAAAATCAGGTACAAGAGTACGAGGATTCAGTGGAGCACTTTGGGGTGCTAACTCATCAGCTAGTAGATCAAGACGTCGAGCTGCAGGCCAAGTTGGCAGCGACAGAGGCTAGGTTAGCTGAAGCTGAGCTGAAGGTTCAGCAGGTTCAGGAAGAGAAGGCTGCCATCCGTGCTTATTGGTAGGAGGCGATAGAGGACAGGATAGAGATGGAGACTCAGTGGGATGCCGCACATGACCAGATGCTAGAGTTGGAGGAAAAGGTTTGTAAGAAGCGAGTGAGGACATATAGGCTTAACTATGTCTATCGATTATCATTCGATAGATTTCAGAGCAGGGTGCACTACTACCCAGCTGAGAAAGGTCAGTCTATGTACACTATCAACAGGAACGTGGTGATGGCCATTGGGAATGAGGAGTATGACAATGCGATCCGTAGGGGGATGCGCAGTCAGTAGTATTAGTTATTTTCTAATGATGTATGTATATAGATGCAGTAAAACCCAACTTTTGTGTGATTAAAGGGTTAATATGTTAGTAAATCCCAACTCTAGGAAGTTGTAGGATATGTTGGTAAAGATCCCATCTTTTGTAGCTTCTTAGGGATCGAAGCATTTATAGCAGTATGCTTATGATGTAAAGTGCTATGCACTACTGTTTTAGCATATGAATATAAATGCAATCAAGTTTATGATTATATGTATGTATTTTAGCTAAACATTGCCTATGATACAAAACAAAGAGGTGAAAAAATGAAACAAATATAATAATGTAAATTTTTACTTATAACAGAAAATGCCGCCACGTAGACAACCACAAAGGAACCAAGGGGTAGAAGAATCAGTTAACAATGACGAAGGAGGACACAACGTAGATCCAATGCAAAACTTCGTCACATGCTAACTGATGCAATGCAAAACTGACACCCGGTAGTAGCAAATCCACCACTACCACCAAATCAGTTGGCTAATTTTAAGGACTTTAAAGCTGTGGGACCACCAGAGTTTAGGGAACGACAGACCCGATAGAAGCCCATACATGGGTAAAGGAAATAGAGAAAACGTTTGTTATTTCAAGAGTAGCTATGGAGCAAAAGAAAATTTTTGCTACCTATATGATGAAAGGAGAAACAAATTTATGGTGGGAGTTTAATCAAAATAGGGCTGGAGAAGGGGTGGTGTCTTGGGCACAATTTAAGAAATATTTGATGATAATTATTCCCCGAAGAGTATGAAAAGTATAATGGAGGTAAAATTTCTAGAATTAAAACAAGAGAATATGTCGGTACCCGAGTATGCGACAAAATTTAATGAATTGGCCAGATTCGCTCCGCATCAGGTAGACACAGAGGAACGCAAGGCCAGAAGGTTTGGAAATGGATTGAGACCTTGGATATTTAATAAGGTAGCAGTATTGTAGATTGACTCATTCTCAACTTTGCTGGAGAAGTCAATCATTATTGAAGGAGAAAGTGATGCATTAACCAAGTATAATCAAGAGAGGAATAAGAAGAGAAACAAAGGGGGAAGCAAGAACAGTAATAGTGGGGGTAATAACAATAATAATAACAAGCACAAATGGGACAACAACAACGACAAGAGCTCGGGAAATCAACAAGGAAATTTTCAGAAGAAGAATGCATGTAACAAATGCGGGAAAATCACTCCGGAGTATGCATGAAGGGAAAGAATACATGCTACAACTGCGAATAGGAGGGACACATTTCTCCAAATTGTCCCCTCCCAAAGAAAATAAAATGCTACTCTTGTGGAGCCGATGATCATATGATAAAGGATTGTCCCCACAAGAAGAATGATGGAGGAAATGGCTACAAAGGCAATACCAGTAGATTACAGCAGAACAAGACAATAGCACGGACTTTCAATATGATAGTGCAAGATGTCGTGGAGTCAAAAGACGTGGTGTCAGGTATTATTCCGATCAATGATATAAATGCATATGTATTGTTTGATTCGGGTGTTACCTGTTCATTTGTGTCTGATGATTTCGCTAGACGGTTAGAATTGCCTAGGGAAAAGTTAGAAAACCCTATGAATATAGAAGTTACAAATAAAGAGGTAATCCCTGTAGAGTATATACATAGAAATTATTATGCTAAAATCAGGGGTCAGAAGTTGAGTGTGAATTTAATTCCGATATGTTTGAGGAGTTCGACGTTATACTCGAAATGGATTGGTTGTTTAACCATGGAACAATAATTAATTGTCAGAAGAAGTGTATACACCTTAAGACACCGAACAAGTCTAAGGTTGTATTTTATGGCAGCAAGTCATCAAGACAATCCTTTTGTCTGACGATGATGGAGGCCAAGAAATTGTTGAAGAAAGGTTATGTAGGGTATTTGGCTCATGTGGTGGATACTCAAATGGTGAATCCTGATATGGAGCAGTTGTATGCTAAATTTTCGAATTGTGAATTCTGGTTGGAGAGAGTTCAATTTCTGGGTCACGTTATCGATAAGGAGGGAGTTTCAGTTGATCCAGCAAAGGTGGAAATAATGATTAATTGGGAACAACCAAGGACACCGACGGAGATTCATTCAAGACTTTTTGAAGATAGCAACACCGTTGACCAATTTGACAAGGAAGACAGTAAAATATGTATGGACGGAGAAGTGCAAGGAGTGTTTTCAGGAGCTAAAGAAAAGATTTAGTGAATCACCTATATTGACTTTACCGGACGATACAGGAGGTTTTACGGTCTATAGTGATGCATCGCACAAGGGACTAGGCTGTGTGCTTATGCAAAATGGCAAGGTCATTGCGTATGCGTCAAGACAATTAAAGGATTATAAGAAGGGATATCCTACCAACGACTTGGAGTTGGCAGCGATAGTGTTTGCTCTTAAGATTTGGAGGCATTATTTATACGGAGAAAAATGTGAGATGTTCACAGACCATAAAAGTCTGAAGTATATCTTCACACAGAAGGAGTTGAATATAAGGCAACGGAGATGATTAGAGTTGATCAAAGATTACGATTGTGAAATTCTATACCATCTCGGTAAGGCCAACGTAGTAACAGATGCTCTAAGTAGAAAGAGCAGAGAGAAGCTATTTGTATTGACAGAAATGGAAGAATTGTTGAAAGAGATGGCTTAAATGGAGTTGGAGGTGAAAAATTCAAAGGAGTCAATAAAAGTGGAAGCAAGCCTAACCTTGTTAGATAAGGTGAAAGAGGCTCAAGACAAAGATGAAGAGTGTGACAGAATAAGGAAGAGGATGACCGAAGGGGAAGAGGTCAAGTTCAAGGTTGATAGCATGAGATTGCTAAGGTTCAAAAATCGTGTTTGGGTACCGTTAGTGCCTGAATTACGTGAAGAGATATTGCAAGAGGCTCACAGTACGAGATACTCGATACATCCAGGGTGTATGAAAATGTATCAAGATCTACGTCAGCATTTTTGGTGGTCAAATATGAAAAAGGAGGTTGCAAAATGTGTCAGCCGATGCCTAACTTGTCAGAGGGTAAAGGCCGAACATCAGAGACCAAGTGGATTGCTACAGCCATTAGAAATTCCTGAGTGGAAATGGGAGCATATCACGATGGATTTTGTGGTAGGACTTCCAGTAACACAGAAGGGATACGATGCGATATGGGTGATTGTGGATCGACTAACAAAGTCAGCGCACTTTTTACCGATCAAGATCAAGTTCAGTTTGGATCAGTTGGCTAAACTGTACATCAAGGAGATAGTTTCAAGACATGGGGTGCCGGTATCAATTGGGTCAGACAGAGATCCACGCTTCACGTCAAAGTTTTGGAGGAGTCTTCAGTAAAGATTAGGGACACAGTTAAGAATGAGTACAACGTATCATCTGCAGACTGATGGGCAAAGTGAGAGAACAATTCAGACATTAGAAGATATGCTCAGAGTATGCGTGATGGATTTAGAGGGCAGTTGGGAAGACCATCTACCATTAGTTGAGTTCGCATATAATAACAGTTATCATACAAGCATAGGCATGCCTCCTTACGAAGCTTTATATGGGAGAAAATATAGAACACCTCTATGTTGGGATGAGGTAGGAGAACGTCAACTGTTGGGGCCGAAATTGGTTCAACAGACTGTAGAAATTATCAAAGTAATAAGAGCTCAATTAGTAGTAGCAAAAGACCGTCATAAGAAATACGCAGATCTACATCGACATAAACGAGATTTCGAAGTGTGAAGTTTTGTGTTCATAAAGGTATCTCCCTGGAAAGGGAAAATCCGATTTGGAAAGAAAGGAAAACTGAGTCCGAGGTTCATAGCACCGTTCGAGATATTGAAGAGAGTAGGTGAAGTGGCGTACGAGTTAGCTCTACCTCCTGAACTGGAGCATGTTCACAATGTGTTTTACGTGTCAGCGCTACGACCATATAAGCCAGATTGCAAGCACGTCATATCCTATGAGCCAATTCAAGTTGAAAAAGACTTATCATATGAACAGATTCCTATCCAGATACTAGATAGAAAAGAGCAAAAAATGCGAAATAAGGTTATACGTTATGTCAAAGTTATGAGGAAGCTACATCAAAACTTGAAAAAAATATGAGGAATGACTATCTGCATCTTTTTTAGGAGTTTTAAATTTGTAATTCCGGGGACGGAATTCTTATAAGGGGGGAGAATGTAATGATCACGAATTTCATTAGACATTGTAATTATGATTATTAAATAATTGGCAATGAATTAAATTTTTTATACTAATTAATTGTGCATTAGATAATTGAATGAATATACTTGTGTAACTGTATATTTATTTAAAACAATGTAGCAAGATGTTATAATTAACTAAAGCAAATCTAATTGGATTATATTTTAAATCCAAATGAGTTGTTAAACTAAGTCAATTAAATTTACCTAGTAGTCCATGTAATTAATTAAACCCTAGCCCAATACTTGATTTAATTAAATGTAACATAGGTGATTTAATGTTAGCAAAATAGAACATTTAAATTGAGCCCAACCAAATTAAATGGATGAGCCCAATATATTTAATTTCTAAGTCCAATATGGATCCCAATAGTAAGTCAAACTTTGGTCAATATATATATATATATATATATATATATATATATATATGTATATAAGTAATAAAATTAAACCAAAAATGGGGAAAAATACCCCATTTGGCCAGCCAAAGTGGGACCCACCAAGGGTGGCTTGTTTTACAATGTTGCTTCTAAATTACACAATGTCATAGTAGGTGAACAACTCTAGTCAATCACATTGTCCATCCATCCAATAGTAATCCAAATCTAGCTACTAAATTGACTTTGTTGGTGAATTAGGAGAGTTAATGATGGATTAGTGAAGTGCTATAAATAGAGTGCTCTACACTTGTGTTATGTTGGTTAGTTCATTTATAAGCATTTTAGAGAGAAGAAAATAGAGAGCATTTGAGAGAAAATAGAGAATACACTTGGGTGTTGTGTAAAAAAGCTAGAGGAAGGTCTTGGTGAATGTCCACAAGCATCATCATATATTTTGGTAGGAGAAGAAGAAGAGCACAAAAGTCTCAAAGGTTTAAAAGTGCTCTAACCTTCTTAAATTCTATTTTTGTATTCTAAATAGTTTTGAACGGGTAAAATTTATTTTTAACCGATCAAAAGTTGTTATGATCATCTAGAAGTCTTTAACTATGTAATATATGTATATTCATAGTTTGGCATGTTTATATCATGATTTGGAATGTGTGTTAAGCATAAAAGTAGAAGAAATGTTCATAACAATCTTTACCGGTAAAACCCTAACGAAGCATGTGATGTTTTATGTTGTAGTTTGAAATGTACAAGTTGGAAAATGGATTTTTATGGCTAGAAAGTTACATACATGAGTTTTAAAGAAAACCGAACTTTAAGCTTTCGAAAAAATGGAAAAACAAAGAAGTTATAGCTTTTACCGCAAAGTATATCGTTTTTAAACCCTAAGTGGTTCGATCTTTAAATTTCGTGTAAAACGTTTTCAAAAATGCGATCAAACCATGAAATGTTGTATAACAAGAAGCTAGAAACACATCAACACTAATTTTGTGTCATTTGAATGTGTAGATTTTATTTTATCAAGGTTTGAATCAAAAGTGTCAAAACTGTCAAAAATCTAAAAATTGGAATTTCATTCTGCAGTACAGCAATAGGGCGCAGTGTTGTAGTATAAAACACAGCGCCGGGGCGCTGTGCACTGTTCTAGAAATAAATTAAAATCCGAAACGGGTCGGGTCGGGTGAGAAAATGAAAAATGTTACAAAAATCATTTTAGTATTTTTGGATTTAATAAATGTGTTTTTTAAGTTGTAGATAATTGATTTAATAATTAAAAAGGGCATAAATATTATTCAAGGATTAATAATATAATTAAGTTAATAAAATATTATTAAATAAATAATAATATTAGAAAATCATTAAAATATTATTAAAAGCATAATAATATTATAAGGACAATAAAATATTATTAAATGAGTAATAATATTAATAAAAAGATAAAATATTATTAATTGAATAATATTAGAAAATGAATAAAATATTATTAAATGATTAATAATATTAGATAATTAATAAAATATTATTAAATAATTAATAATATTGGATAATGATTAAAATATTATTAAATGACTAATAATATTAGATAATGATTAAAATATTATTAAATGACTAATAATATTAGATAATGATTAAAATATTATTAAATGGCTAATAATATTAGATAATGAAGAAAATAGTGTTAAATGACTAATAATATTAGATAATGAATAAAATATTATTAAATAATTAATAATATTATAAGATTAATAAAATATTATTAAATGATTAATAATATTATAAGAGTAATAAATTATTATTAAATGATTAATAATATTACAAGGATAATAAAATATTATTAAATAATAATATTATAAGATTACTAAAATATTATTAAGTGATTAATAATATTATAAGGATAATGAATATTATTGAATGATTAAAAATGTGGTAAGACCAACTAAATATTATTAAATTATTAATAATATTAGATAAGTGTGTGACCTATACTAAATATTTAATATAAGTCTTATGCGATTGAAATATTATCAAGTAATGATAATATTCCCCTAAGTGTTTATATACCTGCAATTATATAAGTATGGGGTTAAGTTAGGTTATAGAGATTATCATATAAATGTGTTATGATACTAATTAAAGATCAACCTGATTAATTGTTAGGTCTCTCTAAAGAGAATTAAATTGAATTGAATAGTAGTAGACTACGCACGAGACAAGTTTCCTTACTCAATTTTATAATGAACAAAGTTTTCTATACCTGCACTGGTATTTATTTTGCAAGAGCTTTAGGTGGTTTAATTATTTAAAGTTATTCCACATCCTTATTATTATCGTACTCGCACATAGTGTATTTGCAAAACTTATGATTTATTTAAATCAAGAGCTGTTAAGGCGGTCTAAGCTAATTGTTTCAGCTAGACCTTGCATGAATAAATTCTTCAATGTGAATATTTTTAAAAAGAGCTTATCCAAACCATTGGTTAGTACAGATTCTTGTAATAAGACTGAGAATGAACAACCCTAAATAAGGGGGGTTTTGTCGGGCAACCGACTTTGGCGCCAGATGACTAAATGTAATGCATGTACAGGGGGATGAATAGGCTGATCCCCTTGAAAACTAAACTACTGAAAAGGTAAGAGGAAACTCTATTATACCCTCAATAGTTTAGGGTCATTGGTGACCACTCAACATTTAAGACTCAAGTATTCTTATTCAAATGAGACTTGAGCCTTGTTTCTTCCTTTGTCATATCTAATGTTGAAATCTTTGATGTTATGTCCCATTCATTCATGATATATTAAATCTCTATGATTGTTCTTAACTTGCTGAGCAAGCTAGCTGCTCACCCTTGCTATATTATGAACCATTTTCAACTAGACCTGAATGCTCCAAGAAGGATAAGGGAAAAAGAAAACTCATAGCTTAAATTAAATTGTGCATGTTAATTAAATGCTTAAAAATGTAATTACTGTTGATAAATCTTTTGTAATTCCTTAATATAGGAACTGTTTATGTTATGGTTGTTAGACCTTGGGATTATAGCCTTTTTATAAGGAACTTTATGTATTATTCCGCAATGTTATGTAAAGACTATGTATTTAGTGTTAATTATGTTTTGGATAGTGAGAACCAAAGTCGAGGTTATGGAACTCGGATTTGGGGTCATCACAGCATGACTTGACGGGGTGCAACGGTGCAAGTGTGTAACGCATAGGCACTAATCATGGGCATGGCATGTGGATATGGTACACACACAATAAATAGTGGGCGTATACTTCTTGGCAAGCGCATGACGTTCACTGGTAGGTGCATGGTGTTGATATGTACATCGTGCTTATAACGCCTCGAGAATCCGTGTACTTGCTTCAGGCGACCTCGTGCGTCACGGTACATCCTCCTCTGAATATATACCACTTTTATATTAACTACATTTAAACCACTTGGGCTTGTATTAATTCTTCCAATATATACATATTGGGCTAGTCCACGTATCTTTCAATACTTACAAGTATTTAAGAATTTAGCCAGTTCAATTAATTCACTTGGGCTACCACACTCTTACATATAATACATGCCAACATAATTTAATTGGATTAGTATTAGTTACCTCTTGGACTATCAATTAACATAACACTTGAGCTTATTATTTAAATACCCACATTCTTATAAGTACCCTATGTTGGGCTAACACGTATGATCCTTCTGGACTAGTCCACTAGCATATAATTAAATTACTTGAACTATTCATGAGGTTTATTCCATAACTTAATTTTGACTTCTTACAATTATTAACAAAACTTACAACAATTAAAATATTGGGTTTGTTTTATTCCATTATTTGACTCTATACTACAACTTGATAATTACGTTAATTACTTAATTAATTAACTTCTTAATGTTTTCATCCTAGACAATCATTCTAGCTTTTCTATTTATTATCATAACTTTAACTCATAACTCATATAATTAACGTAATTAATTATATTACATGACTTTTCTTCTTATTGCATATTTAAACTAATTAATTTATTAGTTCTGTTGAGTATTAATTTACTCATCTTCTTGTTTAACTAAATAGTACCACTATAGGTGTATATGTATCTATATACCCACCTTCAATTCTCAATTAAAATTTATTTTCTTAATAAATCTCCAATATACATCATTATAAGATTTCTTTCGTAATCTATTTTGTCGAATAATTTTATCAAACATTGAAGGTATTATATTACCTTACTTTTATTATACATCTAAGTATACATATTAGTCCTTTTTAGGGTTTGAATTTTCATAACCCACAATTACATACATTTAATTCCTAATGCATAACTTATCTCAAATGTTTACTCATTTTCTAAACATATCACTTTTTTAAATCTAGGTTTTAAATCATAACCTTTAATTAATTATTTAAGATCTTATCTACAAGTCTCGTAAATATGGAGGGGGGGGGGGGGGGTACTGCATTCACCTCTTCTTCTAAGAATTTAGTCCTTGAAATTACAGCATACGTATCTCTACTCATTTTATTAATCAAAACTAGGTTTTCAGATCGACCTTTATCAAATTGCATTTGATTACATTCTCTATTAATGAGTATTTTATTCTTTCCTTCTCTAAGGATATCTTTTTGATCATTTGATTTTATGACCACTCTTCTCTAAGAAGTTCATACTTCTAAACTTACAATTCTTGAATATTGGAATATTTTGTAGAAGAATAAATTGAAAATCAAAATATTTATTAAAAACTTTCATAATATGCTTGAAGGGTCATAAAGACCATGAACATCCTTGGAGAATTATCAATCATTCAACTGAATTTCACAAAAGTATTTGTCATTGTAAATACTTATAAACATAGTGTTTATCAATCATAAAGACTGAAAACATTCCATAAATGAACGCTTGATGATCAACCTATTGTACCCTATGTCGTACATAACGTATCAAACATCGAGCGCCAACGAAGCTATATGCTGACAAAATATATCTGCTTCTGTAATTGTTCACCTCAGACTAAAATTTTGCACTAGAATAATTTGGATTGAAAATAAAACTTGAACAATTTCTTATCAAAGGTGTCCAGTCGAAACAAATGACGTAAACTCACATTATTAAACTGTTCGTATATTACGAACTAAAAATCATTTTAGATTAGTTAAAATAACTGAAATTCATTTATAGGACTTCATGATACTGCACCGTTGCAATAGTGTTTCGAGGATTCTGTCATTTTTCATCTCCACACCATGACTTTAATGTCTAGTGATGATTTCATACATATATTTTGATATTTTTAAATCAATTTGTCTAGCCAAAATAATTAGCATAAATCAATATATTTTGATAATTAGCAATGCGCGGGCAGCCCTTTTTCTTTCCTCTCTATTTCCGTTAATAGTAGCCACCCCAAAAACAAAATACACCATTTTGATCCAAATTTTCACAACAAAACCATTCCAAAAATTACATAATTCATATATATACATCGTAAAATTATTTAGAATAATTATTCTAATTATTTACAATTTTTCCATAATTTTTTTTCCATCATTCAAAAATATTAAATTAAATCAAGTAATTAAATTTTATACCTTCAAAGCTTGATTATCCTTCCTTGAAGCTTCTCTATACTTGGATTTTCTCTTTTCTTGGTGGCTCATGGAGGTTTCCGGTGGAAGCATGGTGGTGGCTTCGGGTGGAATAAGGAAGAAAATGGAGAGAGTGTTTTTTTTGTGTGCTTGTTTTGTGTTTTCTTTTTCTTTTTCCTTTCTTGCTTTCCTTTATATATATAAATATCTCTCAAGCTAGTTAGACAAATTGGATAAAAAAATTACCCACCGACTTATTTGCCAACCAACATAAAACTTCCGGACTTTTTCAAAAATAACATGCAAATTTACTATTTAATACATTACGTAATTATTTCGTATAATAAATATTTTATATAATGTATATAAAATATTTATTTTAATTCACCAAAAATCATAACATGATTTATAAATAATTTTAATACCTCTTTTGGGTACTTTACTTGACAAATTTTGTACACGCATAATGACATTCATGTAGTTATTTGAGGTAATTTATACCTCCAAAATTCATAAAATAAATCATATGACTTATAAAATTTATTTTTCATAATTTTTCACTTCGTTATTTGGACAACATGTTACGCCAACATGTTCACATTTTCGAAATATTATTTCTTATAAAAATCATAAAAATTCAATTATACATAACCATAATTTTTAGTAACTTAAAACATTCATTTTTCTCATTTATTTTTTATTTATTTACAATTTACACTAACTTTCCTTATATAAATTATATAATTTATTATTATATAATTTATATAATTACCTTATCCTTATATAATTTTCATTTTAGACAAAACACAAATTATAAAATTTTCTTCTACCCTTATTCAATTTAACCTTCTTATATAAATTATATAATTATTCTTATATAATTTATAAAATTATTATTTTCTTCCTATATTACCTTAATTCCCTTATATAAATTATATAATTACTTTTATTCTTAATTTATCTCTAAACTTCCTTCAAAATTCTTGATTTAAATCTAAAATCAATAATTTTAATCTTACTTACTTCCTCATTAGCTTTTCAAAATTTTCGAATTAATTTAATTATTAATCCCTTTATTTCCATAATTAATGGAATTTATAAATATCACAATTAAACATGCACACCTATATATATACAAATGTATATATATTCATATCTAATTCATATATCTCACATTACCACATAACATTATTTAATTAATAATTTCCGCATTTCACAACAATTTTTATTGTACAATTTATTGTACCTTTACATGTAATTTCTCTTATTCTTAACAAATTATTTTTAAATAATTTATTTACTTTTCAATTATTTTAAAATCAGCATCAATAATCACCATCTCTAGACAAATTTAATTTATCAATTAAATCCTTTCACATACCTTAATTCACATAATATCACAAATAAATTAAACAACCTTGATAATTCTGTTAATTAAATTCTTATTTAATATTATTAAAGAAATTCTGAAAATCCGGATCCTCACAAAAATTTTCGGTATAATTTTTTTTTCTTCTCAATCATTATATTAAAGTATTTGGATATTTAAGAACTTAATATCCCGATCCTAGTCCCTGGATCGCAACCTTTACTTTTTCTTTCTATTACCAGTGTCATAAAGCTCAACATTCACAATTTAATATTGTTCATACTCATACAATTTTCTTTGTTTCATAATTCATAATTAGACATATAATAGTTTCTAAGGTAACAACTACTTTGAGTAATCACAATACACAATTTAACTCTATTCGTCCTATCTGGATCCAACATATATGTACATACGAAACATCAATATAAACTTTGCAATTTACCATATTGAATATAACAATTTTATTTACAACATTCTAAGTTGATCCATCTCTAACATAATCCGATATTCTTGAAATTTATATCTTTACCTGCAAAAATGTATATTATACAAGTAATGAGCACAACGGCACAACAAGTTCAACAGTTTACACCTTTCATGCTTCACGTAGCACATAGCATAACATGCTCTGTGTGTGTCATACATCATGTGTTGTGCTTCTATTTAAGCATTATATCTCACATATATTCATATGATAGCACAAAGTACACATCGTTGTCATATTATCCACATATCACATAACACATAATTTATATGCATTTGAAACAAGAATTTCATATCATAACAGACAAACATTTAAATAAAAGTACTGAAGAACTTGCCTTGACGCCCAATTATTAATTCGTGGCTCAAAACCCTTTCTCGAACAACCTAAGACCACAAGATAATTAATTAATAATTATTTATCCTCTTATGATATTAATTTAATAAATTAATATCATCTCCGGGCCAATTATCAAATAATATGGTTAATTATATTAACTCCGTTCCTTAATATATTAATTTATCTTAATATAAAACACATTCAATGCGAACAACCCGGCTTATCGGATAAAATTTAGCGTATTCGGATGTCCGAATTTTCATTTAATTATTTTTTAACTTTTAAACTTAATAGATTAATATTTAAAATATTTAAATATTAATCCCCAATATTTACTATCTTTACAAAAATATTAAATTTAATGCCCAAATATCATTTCTATATTTTTAGTATTTTTCTATAATTTTTAAACAATTTTTAGATATTTATTTAATTAAAAACTAATTTCTAGTGGCACTTTGGTAATTTTCGCGACCTTAGGGACACATTTGGCCTTTTTCGAAAAGCTCAAGGGCAACACCGTAATTTTCGAGGCCAAAGGACACGCCGGTCATTAACTTAAAAGGTCAGGGGCATGCTGATAATTTCACCGCGTGTCCGACCACCACGCATTGCGCGCGGCTTCTTCTGCTTACGCCAGCCAAACGACGTCGTTTGGCCTGACGAGAAATTGGTTGTCGCATGTGAGGATCTGAATTCCAGGATTCCTTTAATAATATCAAATAAGGATTAATTGATAAAAATATTAAGGTTGTTTAAGTTAATTATTATTTAAAGTGTTTGAAGGGATTTAATTAGTAAATTAAATTTGTACAAAGATGGTGATGAATTATGTGAATTTAAAATAATTGAAAAGTAAATAAATTGTGTAAATACAATTTATGAAGAATAAAAGAAATTTCAGGTAAATATACAATAAATTGTACAATTTAATTATTATGAAAGTACAGAAATTATGATTTTAAAGGAGGTTACGAGATAATGTAAATGCATGAATTAAATATGTATATATACACATTTGTATATATATATATGTGTGTGTTATGTTTAATTAATAATTATAAATGTTATTAATTATGGCAATTAAGGGATTAATAATTAAATTAATCTGAAAAATTTATGAAAAGCTAATGAGGAAGTTAGTAAAAAGTGTAATTATTGATTTTAAAATTAATTATGAATTATGGTGGAAATTTAGAAATTAATTGAGAAGAAATGTAATTATATAAATTATATAATAATAATTATATAATTTATAAAAGGAAATTAAAATATTGTATGAAGGAAATAATAATTATATAAATTACATAAGAATAATTATATAATTTATATAAGAGAATTAAATTAATTAAGGGTGGAAGAAAATTTTATAAATTGTATTTGTGTAAAATGGAAATTATTTAAAAAGAAATAATGTAATTATATAAATTATATAATATTAGATTATATAATTTATATAAGGAAAGTTAATGTGAATATTAAAGAAATTAAATAATAAATAAGAAAAATGAATGTTTTAAGTTATTAAAAATTATAATTATGTATAATGAAATTATTATGACTTTTATGAAGAATAATATTTCAGAAACGTGAACATGTTAATGTAACATGTTGTCCAAGTAATGAAGTAAAAAATTATGAAAATTAATTTTTATATGTTATACGAATTATTTTATGATTTTTGGAGATATAAATTACCTCATATAATTACTTGCATGGCGATATGCGTGTACAAAATTTGTCAAGTAAAGTACCCAAAAGAGGTATTAAAATTATTGATAAATCATATTATGATTTTTAGTAAATTAAAATAAATATTTTATATTTGTTATATTAAATATTTATTACACGTAATAATTACGTAATGTATTAAATTAATTAAATTGCATGCAAATTTTGGAAATTTCGAGAGAGAGAAAGGCGGTGGACTGGGAACAAGTTTTAAAACTAATTAAGACAACTATGATATATATATATATGGTGAGAAGAACAAAAGAAAGAAAAGAAAAAAAAAAAAAACAAACACACACACAAACTCTCTCTTTCTTCCATCATCACCGTAGCCACCATGCCACCACCGGAATAGATCACCACCAAGGAAGGAGAAGGTCTTGGAGCCTCAAAGAAAGAATTCCAAGCATAAGAGAAGGTATAAATAATTTTATTTAAATTAATTTATGTAATTATGGTAATAAATAAAGTTTATGGAAAAATTGTAAATAATTAGTATAATTATTCTCAATAATTTTAGGATGTATATTTATGAATTTCATAATTTTTGGAATAGTTTTGTTGTGAAAATTTGGATCAAAATGGTGTAATTTGTGCATGTTGGTTGCTGCCGGAAGAAGAAAATGAATAGTGAAAAAAAAGGGGCTGACCGCGCATTGCGCGCGGTCAAATTTCCGTCCGCCCAGATAAAAACGACGTCATTTTGGGCAATAAGGGCGGGCCGCGCAACGCGCGGTAGAAGTTTCCGGAACAGGCCATCAAACGACGTCGTTTTGGAACGACAGGGATGGGCCGCGCAATGCGCGGCCGCGTTTTGGGCAAATTGACTAAAATGTCCCTGGCCTTTCCGGTGAATTCCCAGCGTGTCCCTAGGAGCGCGGAAAGTACGAAAATGCCCCTGGACTTTTCGGTTAATTCCGGTTATGTCCCTAGTGTTGCGAAATTTACGGAAATGCCCCTGAGCTTTCCGGAAAATGCCAGTTTTGTCCCTTTGACCGCGGAAATTACCAAAATGCCCCCAGAATCAGTTTTTAATGAAATAAATGTTTAAAAATTATTTTAAAATTCCAGAAAATTATAGAAAAATACTAAAAATATAGAAATGAGGTTTGGGCATTAAATTTAATATTTTTGTAAAAATATTAAATATTGGGGATTAATATTTAAATATTTTAAATATTAATCTATTAAGTTTAAAAGCTAGAAAATGATTAAATGAAAATCGGGACAACCAGATATGTTAAATTTTATCCGATGAGCCGGGTTGTCCGTATTAGAGGTATTGGATATTAAGTTAAACGAATATTTTAAGGAACGAGGTTAATATAATTGGCCATATAAATTAATAATTGGCCTAGAGATGATATTAATTAATTAAATTAATATCATAAGGAGTTAAATAATTATTATTTAATTATTTTATGATCATAGGTTGATCGAGTTAAGGGTTTGAGCTATCAAATTAATTAACTGGACTTCAGGCAAGTTCTTCAGTCCCTTTTTATGTTAAATGTTGGACTGTTATGGTATATAATTCTTGTTTAATTGCATACAAATTATGTGTTACGTGATACGTGATAAATATGACCATAATGTGTTCTTTGTGCAACGATATGAGATATATTGCTATAGTTGAAGCACAAGCACATGATATATGACACACACCAAGCATGTTAAGGTATGTGCTATGTGAAGCATGAACTGTTGAACTTGCTGAGCCGTTGTGCTCATTACTTGTTTAAAATAAACTTTTGCAGGGTAAAGAAATAAATTTCAGGAATGTCAGATTAAGTTTGAGATGAATTGCCTAGAAGGTAGAAAACGTGATTGTTATATTGCTGATATTATAATTCAATGTGAGAAACTTATTTATTTACTGTGATGAATTGTAAGTGTATATATAAGTTAACTCTGGATATGATAAAAGTTCAATTATGAACTGTGATTGATCAGGACAATTGTTACAGTAGAAATTATTATACATTTGATTATGAATAATGCAACAAGGAATCTTTGTATGAAAATAAATAACAGTAAATTTTAAATGATAAGTTTTACGATACGTGTAAAAGAAAGAAAAAGTAAAGGTTGCGATCCAGGGACTAGGATCCAGTTGTAAAGATTTTTGAATATCCAAATATTTTAATACAATGATTGAGAAAAAAAAAATTTATACCGAAAATTTGGTAATTGATGATATTGATATTAAATAATGGATCGATTAAGATGATGAAAGATATATTAACGGACCGAAATTTGGACGTTATAAAGATAATGTATAATAAATACAAAGTTTAAGGGGAATAAAGTGGGTCGAATTTCGGGGTCGTTACATCGCACATGGCGCGACCTTCCCCTTTCAGCGCCCAAAACGCCGTCGTTTTGGCCTTGACTCTGAAAGAAATTGGTCGTCGCGCATTGCGTGGGTGGCCTTTCTTTTTCTTCTTCCTCCTATCGCAAACAGTAGTCAGCCAACCACCCAAAACACCATTTTTGTACGTAAAATTCACAAAATAATAATTCTAAAAATCATATAATCCATATAATACATCCAAAAATTATTTAGAATAATTATTCTAATTATTTTCTAATTTTTCACAAAATTATTTTATCATCATAAATACCAAAATAATCAAATAATTTAATTTGTATACCTTCAAAGCTTGATATCCTTCTTATGAAGCTTGTTCTCACTTGTATGACACCAAAGATTCCTCCCTCTCGGTGGCTATGTAATTTTTCGGTGGTGGCAAGGTGGTGGTGTTCGGATGGTATAAAATGGAGAGAGAGTTATGTTTGTGTTTATTGCATTTTATTTTTCTTTCTTTTGCTTTTCCTTTATAATACAAAAGCACTTAACCAATTTGGAAAAGTTCACAATTCCACCGACCTTACCCCATGCAACCGACTATGTTTCGGATTTTCCAAAAAAAATCAAGCATAAATGAAGTATTTTTATACATTACATAATTATTTCGTGTAATAAATATTTTATATAATGTATATAAAATATTTATTTTAATTCACCAAAAATCATAACATGATTTACAAATAATATTTATACCCTTTTAAGGTACAATATTTGATAAATTTTGTACACGCATAATAACATGCATGTAATTATATAAGGTAATTTATACCTCCAAAATTCATAAAATAATTCATGTAACATATAAAAATTATTTTTCATACTTTTTCACTTCGTTACATGGACAACATGTTACATTAACATGTTCACGTTTTTAAAATATTATCCTCCATAAAAATCATAAAAATTCCATTATACATAAACATAATTTTTAATAAATTAAAACATTCATTCTTCTCATTTATTTTTTATTTCTTTACTATTTACATTAACTTTTCTTATATAAATTATATAATTTACATAATTACTTTGTCCTTATATAATTTCCATTTGATCTAAAATACAATTTATAAAAAATTTCTTCCATCCTTATTCAATTTAATCACCTTATATAAATTATATAATTATTCTTATTATTTTCTTCATACTTTACTTTAATTTCCTTATATAAATTATATAATTTATTATTATATAATTACTTTTCTTTTTTTAATTAATCTCTAAACTTCCTCCATAATTATAGATTAAATCTAAAATTAATAATTACCATTTTACTAACTCCCTCATTAACTTTTCAAAAATTTCTGGATTAATTTAATTATTAATCCCTTTATTTTCATAATTAATGAAATTTATAATTATCAATTAAACATACACATTTATATATATATACAAATGTATATATATATATATATATACATAACAAATTTCTATATCTCACAATACTACATCACACTATAATAATTTCTATATCTCCACAATAATTTAATTGTACAATTTTATTTCACCATTATATGCATTTTCGACAAAACTTAATAAACTATTTTAAAACAATTTATTTACTTTTTAATTCAACACAATTTATCACCATCTCTGTACAGATTTAATTTACCAAATAAATTTCATCACACACTTTAAATCACATAAAATATATAATTCACCAATAATTTAAACAAATTAGATAATTTTGTTAATTAAATTCTTATTAATTTTATTAAGAAAATTTTGAAAATTCGGGTCCTCACAGACTTTAAATAGTACAACTAAACAAAATAAACTTAATCTAACAATGTCTCTTTCCATCGGACTTCATAATCAAATGATCTGGATTATCTTTCAATACTGCAAATGAAATAATATTTGTAAGGATGAGCTACAAATGCTCAGCAAGTTTTAAATAAAATGAATAGACTACTCACACTGTGTTTCAATTCAAAGAACCTTTAGTTTAAAAAATTTCCATTTATATATACTAGGGTTTGTTTGTCAAACCACACATATTACGGTTTCTGTCAGTCAAAAAGACTTAGAAACCATAGGTTGATCTGTTCAACCGGACTTAATAATCATTCTAAGAGGTCATGTTATTTATAACCTAGGAGTATGCATATCATCCTACCAGTGTTCCAGACACACTGAGGCCAGTCCATTTGACTGCCTAAACCACGGTCAGTGTACTATTGCCTAGTTATCACTCTTATATAAAGAGGCAAAGTTTCAGTATATATTTTCTACCAAACAATATTGGTTTCCATTCAACACTTTGTACTTTGATAATTTTATCAAGTCAAAGTTACGCAAATAATAGTTCAACTCTTTAAGTTATGCTTGAACAATAAGCATTAACTTCCCAATAATAGATAACACAAATAAATGAATTTAATGAATTCAAATAATAAGTTTGTACATAAATGTACAAGGAATAGAATACTTGTTTAGAAATAAAGAAGGTCAAAAAGAATTATCACAATATGTATTTCACACAATTAAGAATTTTATAAGTCAAATAAAATTCAACAGTTAAAATATGATATTGCACGGAGTGCAAAAGAAAATAAATTTGCTTAATGAAATGAGTTAGGGTTTAAAAAACTTGCCTGACAATTGTACGTGCTATTTAGACTTGTATTTATAGCCTAAATATATTTATTATATAACAATAATAATTGTTAGAACATTTAACATTTAACAATGAATAATTAATTTAATTAACTAATTACGTTTATGATTCGGCGTCGATTCATCACTTTAATTGTTATATTAGATGTTATATAGTGTTTATATAATTTACCCATCGCTAATTAATTTATTACAGATTTATATTTTAATTTTACAAAATTTATCCATTGTTAAAAGTCAATTTAGAAGCACCTAGATTAATTTTTAGTTAATTAATTGTATTTCCGTCGCTAAAAATATTTTAATTAATTTTATTATTAAAGTTTATTTAATTTATGATTTATTGATATAGCTACGGACCTAATCCGTCGCTATATGTGATTTATAAAGAATTTATAAAAATCTGTCACTAAGTCCGTCGCTAAAGGTATTTTATTTTTAATTTACCTAATAAATCTGTCACTGAGCTATAGCGACGGTTCTGTCCATTGCTATAAGGTTGTTCTTAGTGTTCTTGGCTGGCTGGAAGGAGGTCATCGCTAAAGGCCTATAGCGACAAACAGTCTGTCGCTATAGCCTTGAGTGTTCTTGAGGCTGCCCAGATTCTCGATCAATGCCGAGGAAGGACTTTTGGCTTGAAACATCTCTTAAGTTGTGCACTGTTTTGGCAAAATAATTAAACCTCGATATACTACACATGGCAGTGTACACCCAGATGTCAATAATTAACCTTAACAACAATCCAGTTGCAAGTTCAATCCCGGTCAAACTAGGTGCTTCGGTTGTTCATCACGTTTCTGGGTTGCCCAGAATTTCTGGGTTTTCCAGAAATCGTGATCGATCAGCCACCTTCCCTTATGCACAACTATCTACATATTAATCCGATGGAATCGTGGTTGGTCTCTATGTGTTCCCTACATGGCAAGGTACAACTACAAACATTAAAACACATCATCCAACCAACAGGATTGAATCAAATAGTTTGAAAATATGCCTTGTCAGACGACATTTTTAGGCAGTTTTGGACAGTAAGCTAAAAGCTATGATTTTATGTATCTAAATGTTATGGAACCTTAATTAAGCAACCCAGATTACTTATATACATAATATCAGTCATTCCTAAACATCAAAACATAAAATTTAACAAACATTAAATATCTACACTAAAATTAGAGTTTATACCTCTTGAAGCAATTTTACTAAAATCCTTCTAGATTCTGATCTAAGGAAGATCTGAGGCTTATTGGGATTGATTTATGACTGATTTGGGTTGTGGATTTCGTGGGTTTCATCAATGGGAGTGCTCTTTATTTATAGGAGGGCACATGCTAGGGTTTTATGGTCTTTATACACTTTTTCTTGCTTGCTAAGTTTTGATCTTGTAATGATGAAGCTATGGTCGATTTACAGGCTTAGAGTGGCCATATATTGATCATTTAATGTTATGAATCATTGCAATTGGTGACTCGTTCATTTCCAATTTCATGTAGGCATAAATTGATCTCATTTTGCTTTAAGGAAGAGAGATTTCATTTTGCTTCTTTATTTGATTGTGTGGCTGAGATTGTGAGGTTAATTTAGTCATTTCATAAGTGTCTTTAGGGTTTAGGGTTTAACCCTTAGGGTTTACAATTTAGGGTTAGGATTTTTACTAATTAAGATTAGGGTTTCCTAATTAAGTTTAGGGTTTTATAATGTTGAATTAGGGTTTCCTAATTAGGTTTAGGGTTTTCAAATTATGTTTTAATAAATAAATTTTAGAATGTTTTATTTCATTTGTTGGTATATAACAACACACAAAATTAATTATATAATGTGATTACACATAATATTTAATACAAATATATTTACTTGTATTATTTAAAAAATATTCTTATTTCCTAAAAATTCTTTAAAAATTCGGATTGTTATATTCTCTCCCCCTTATAAGAATTTCATCCTTGAAATTCAATGGTAATCTACAAAATAAAAACGAGTAATCTTTTCCTGTTTTAGTCTCGAGGTACTATGTTGTTTTTTTGATGTTTTGATTTCTCCATATGACCTTTAACTGATTATTTCATCTTATTCCACAACTTGTTCCTTCAGATCAATGATCTGGACAGGAATTTTCCCACATATGAAAAATCTTTCTCGATTTGCCTAGACTCATAGTACAGACACGTGAAACATGTTTTGAATGTGACATATCTCAGGAGTTAGGGCTACCTCACCTATTCTCCTCGTTATCTAAAATGGTCCAATAATTTCAGACTCAATTTTTCATGTATTACCAAAACGTATCTTGCCCTATTAAGGGAACAATGTCAAGAATACGTGGCTCCCGACGTTGAAGTCTCTTGATTGTTTTTGTTGATTCGCATACTCCTTCTGTTGGTCCCGAGTGCTTGCAATCTCTTCCGTACGATTCGTATAACTACCGTGTTCTATTGAACTATATAGGATTCTAGCATTTGTCGTTTTCCTGACTTCGTTCCACCAAGGTGTTCTATATTAACTCTTTATAATACATGAGACATTTACTTACCTATTATGTTATTACTCCTATCATGTTTGAGCACCAGATATGTTGATTTAAGTATTTACATCTTTTAGTACTACCCGATTGAACGACGAACTTAGATTTATAAGGTTCTTTTAATATTTCTTCTTTTAGTGCTTGTACTGAGAAAACCCAAATTTTTATCCTCGTAGTTCAATATCCCATATTTGTTTCTTCTATTCTTAGTACAAGTGGTTTCGGGTTTTACCTTTTTGGCACTCTTTGTTTGACTCCTGTATTTCTTTGACTCTGTACAACAAAGTCGAAACATTCTCTATAACAAAAATTTCTACGTAAAGTTAGCTAGAACTCTTACTTAAATCTTTGATTTGTTAAAATCTTTTATCAGTACCTCGTTGTTTTGTTATTACCTTTAATTTCTTCTGACTTAATGTGACTATAATGACATCCAATCGTGACTTTCCATTTACCATGGATAGCACCTCACATTGTACTTGTTACCATCTTTATACGGTGTTCCTTACGAAGAGTCTAGAATTTCAAGGATGACATAGGATTTCACAGTCAGAATACTTTGTCAACTCTAACTATCTTTTACTACTATTGGCTTAGTTATTATTGGGGTTTTGATTTCCCTTTATATTTTGATTTCTAGGTTTTAGAAAAAATTTAACCATGTGCTCTATTGACCCGCAATTGAAACATTTGTCAATTTTAATTATTTGATTTTTATTATGGTTTCTATTATGAGGACATCGACTGAAGTAATGCCTATGTTGTCTACAGGTAAAACAAGTGATTTTTATATGATATACTTCTTTTGTATCCCTTTTTACATACGCCACAAAGATCAAATCTCTTATTTTTGTTGTTGGTATTATTTATTACTTTCCATATTATGATTGTTATTATAATTACGTCCCCATCTATTAGAGTTATTCAAAGAAATGACATCCCACTTCCTTTTGTTGTTTTTGTACTTTTCCCTTTGAACTTCTTTTTCCCTCGTTATTACCTCTCTCATTATTGTAGAATTTTATTTACGCATTGCTCTCACTCATAGTTATTTTATGTGTTCGTCTCAATAGGTGATGATTTTTTTCTTGTTTACTCTGTAATGTTCTTAATATAATAAATAGCTATTATGTGGGGTTTACCTCTATTGGTTCCATATCAATCTATGTTTGTATTCCCCTTTTTGTGGTGCCATTTATCTAAAGTCAACGGGTGTACTAGTATAAATACAAGTACACACATACAATTAAGTAACCACTCAATTTAATAAACATATCTTGTATATTATACAATAAAAGTTACATATTCGACTAGTGATATACTATCACCAGTTAAAAAACAATTTCCCTCTTTAAAACTTTCTACTACACACTACTAGAAAGTAACTCTAGTTCTATAATATACCTAATGATTACAAGCCTCATCATAGCAATCCTGGATCATGTGGCCTACCACTGATCGATTTTATTAGATGATCTGACATGCCTTCCTCTATCGGATATCTAATCACCCGACGTTCTAGTTCGTCAAATGAGTTACGATATCCTCGAACAACTTGTTCTAACTGAGCCTGAAGAATCTGCTTCTCCCTTCTTGCATTTAGCAGTAACATCCTCAATTGATTGGTAACATCTCTCTCTATTTCTAACAACTCTTCAGCTACATCAGCTCTTACGTCTATCGCCTGAATTAATTCTAGCTAGGTCTGTGATGGCTTGAACTACTGCATCATATTCAGCTTTACTTATTACTGGTCTTTTGTTCTATCTATTGTAGATCTATTACCTATAGTAAGTCGTCCCAATTTGAGTCAGTCATCCTATATAATTTTTTTTACTTCTTTAGTATTATGATGAAGCAGATTTACACAAAAAAGATAATAAGCATTTTAGGTTATTCTATGTGTATTAAAAATCTTTTACGGACTCAAAGACTATATCCTAAGGTACCTCTACCTTAGAGCTAAAGTTTACAGCTCTGATACCAAATTGTGACGCCCCAAAAATCTCTACACCTCTTGTAGCAGATTATGGTGCTCACGCTGACTAATCAACTATAAATATTCCATACTACATAACTTATATCAATCCCAGGTTCACTGTATCCTATAACAGATAGTAGTTCTCGTTAGAACAATTACTGTGTTTGGATACCCTTACTTGGATGTATAGATTCATGTCTCATGAATATCTCTTTGATATCAATAATTCCTATCTATCTGAAATTCACAGTATTAGATGATAAGTTTGTTCCTGGAACAGAGGAGCAACTCTTTGTTCTTATAGAACTCCTTAAATCATTTCACACCCTCATTCAGATGTATAGTTCATATAGATACTATACTAAATCAGCGCAACATTCTAACAATCTAAAAATATAAGTACAGCGCAATAGATGTATCAAAAGATGATAATATATTTCATAACTTTGATTTCGGTTACATAGATTTCCAAACAACGTATTGTTATTACATCAAAGTCTTAAAAGACGTTGAATAGTACAACTAAAAAAAAAAACTTAATCTAACAATGTCTCTTTCCATCGGACTTCATAATCGAATGATCTGGATTATCCTTCAATACTGCAAATGAAATAATATTTGCAAGGATGAGCTACAAATGCTCAGCAAGTTTTAAATAAAATGAATAGACTACTCACAATGTGTTTGAATTCGAAAGAACCTTTAGTTCAAATTTTTTTCATTTATATATACTGAGGTTTGTCTGTCAAACCACACATATTATAGTTTCTGTCAGTCAAAAAGACTTAGAAACCATAGGTTGATCTGTTCAACGGGACTTAATAATCATTCCAAGAGGTCATGTAGACTTAGGAATCATTGATTCAGTTATTTAATAGGGGATCAGCCTATTTATAACCTAGGAGTATGCATAACATCCTACCAGTATTCTAGACATACTGAGGCCAGTCCATTTGACTGCCTAAACCACGGTCAGTGTACTACTATCTGGTTATCACTCTTATATAAAGAGGCAAAGTATCAATATATATTTCGTACCAAACAATATTGGTTTCCATTCAACACTTTGTACTTTGATAATTTTATCAAGTCAAAGTCACGCAAATAATAGTTCAACTCTTTAAGTTATGCTTGAACAATAAACATTAACTTCCCAATAATAGATAACACAAACAAATGAATTTAATGAATTCAAATAATAAGTTCGTACATAAATGTACAAGGAATAGAATACTTGTTTAGAAATAAACAAAGTCAAAAAGAATTATCACAATATGTATTTCACACAATTAAGAATTTCATAAGTCAAATAAAATTCAACAGTTAAAATATGATATTGCACGGAGTGCAAAAGACAATAAAGTTACTCAATGAAATGAGTTAGGTTTAGAAAACTTTCCTGACAATCACACGTGATATTTAGACTTGTATTTATAGCCTAAATATATTTATTATATAACAATAATAATTGTTAGAACATTTAACAATGAATAATTAATTTAATTAACTAATTACGTTTATGATTCGGTGTCGATTCGTCACTTTAATTGTTGTATTGGATGTTATATAGTGTTTATATAATTTATCCATCGCTAATTAATTTATTAAAGATTTATATTTTAATTTTACAAAATTTATCCGTTGTTAAAAGTCAATTTAGAAGCACCCTAGATTAATTTTTAGTTAATTAATTGTATATCCATCGCTAAAAATATTTTAATTAATTTTATTATTAAAGTTTATTTAATTTATGATTTATTGATATAGCTACGGACCCAATCTGTCGCTATATGTGATTTATAAAAATCTGTCACTAAGTCCGTCGCTAAAGGTATTTTATTTTTAATTTACCTAATAAATCTGTCACTGAGCTATAGCGACGGTTCTGTCCATTGCTATAGGGTTGTTCTTAGTGTTCTTGGCTAGCTGGAAGGAGGTCGTCGCTAAAGGCCTATAGCGACAAACAGTTTGTCGCTATAGCCTTGAGTGTTCTTGAGGTTGCCCAAATTCTCGATCAATGCCGAGGAGGGACTTTTGGCTTGAAACATCTCTTAGGTTGTGCACTATTTTGGCAAAATAATTAAACCTCGATATACTACACATGGTAGTGTACACCGAGATTTCAATAATTGACCTTAACAACAATCCAGTTGCAAGTTCAATCCCAGTCAAACTAGGTGTTTTGGTTGTTCATCACGTTTCTGGGTTGCCCAGAATTTCTAGGTTTGCCAGAAATCGTGATCGATCAACCACCTTCCCTTATGCACAACTATCTACATATTAATCCGATGGAATCGTGGTTGGTCTCTATGTGTTCCCTAAATGGCAAGGTACAACTACAAACATTAAAACACATCATCCAACCAACAGGATTGAATCAAACAGTCTGACAATATGCCTTGTCTGACTGTTCTTCATTTTCTGGAATTTCCAGAAACTAAAACCATGATCGGTCAACGGGTTTTGACCATCAATTCCTAATAGCACAGTGTTCTGATTCATGTGTGGTTTGTTTATGTGTATACCCTATATTGCAAGTTATAAGTATAAACATTAAAACTTAACATAAAACTAACAAGATCAAATTAAACCATATGACAAGGATCCTTGTTAGACTGTTCTTCATTTTTCTGGGTTTTTCAGAAAATTTTTGGCAGGAACTTGTGATCGACTAGGCACTTTCTAGGCCTTATATCTCACGAACCCGTGACCCGATTGAGGTGATTAAGGTCTCTATCTCTTAAACTCATGGCACACTATAACTATAGACTTTAAAACACACTAAACGGATACATTAGGTCGATCAAAATCTCTGACAAAATGGCTTGTCAGGTGGCATTTCTGGGCAGTTTTGGACAGTGAGCTAAAAGCTATGATTTTATATATCTAAATATTATGGAACCTTAATTAAGCAACCCATATCACTTATATACATAATATCAGTCATTCCTAAACATCAAAACATAAAATTTAACAAACATTAAATATCTACACTAAAATTAGGGTTTATAACTCTTGAAGCAATTTTGCTAAAATCCTTCTAGATTCTGATCTAAGGAAAATCTGAGGCTTATTGGGATTGATTTATGACTGATTTGGGTTGTGGATTTTGTGGGTTTCATCAATGGGAGTTCTCTCTATTTATGGGAGGGCAAATGCTAGGGTTTTATGGTCTTTATACCCTTTTTCTTGCTTGCTAAGTTTTGATCTTGTAATGATGAAGCTATGGTTGGTTTACAGGCTTAGAGTGGCAAGATATTGATCATTTAATGTTATGAATCATTGCAATTGGTGACTCATTCATTTCCAATTTCATGTGGGCATAAATTGATCTCATTTTGCTTTAAGGAAGAAAGATTCCATTTTGCTTCTTTGTTTGATTGTGTGGCTGAGATTGTGAGGTTAATTTAGTCATTTCACAAGTGTCTTTAGGGCTTAGGGTTTGGCCATTAGGGTTTACAATTTAGGGTTAAGGTTTTTACTAATTAAGATTAGGGTTTTCTAATTAGGTTTAGGGTTTTATAATTTTGGATTAGGGTTTCCTAATTAGGTTTAGGGTTTTCAAATTATGTTTCAATAAATAAATTTTAGAATATTTTATTTCATTTGTTGGTATATAACAACACATAAAATTAATTACATAATGTAATTACACATAATAGTAAATACAAATATATTTACTTGTATTATTTAAAAAATATTCTTATTTCCTGAAAACTCTTTAAAAATTCGAATTGTTATAATTTTCGACGATCATTTCTCAGAAAATGGTTAGATGATCAAAAAGTCAAAAAATTTAATTTTTTGTCTTTTTCTTAGTTCGTCCTATTCCTGATGCGTTTTTCGAAAAAAACTTTTATCGGCTATTATATGTTTTCAAAGCATAGGAATTATGAATCTTGAAACAGAGTGTTAATTTAACATATACGTTTCACTCGAGGGCCTAGGTTATTTTCTATGGTTTAGACCCTAGGGTTTAGGGTTTAACTTTTTTTCATTTTTTTTAAAAAAAAACTTATATTCTCCTTTTACATGCTAAGGTTGGATACTCGAACAGAAATGCAAAAATAAACATCAACGAAGATTCCATAACATATATAAGATGTAATTCAATATTTATTTATTCATATAAAGTCGGATTACTACTATCTCGAAAGTTTAGAATATTACACAATTCAGGCAAGTTTTCTAGCATGATTACTTGTATATGCAGAAATTTCAAGAATTAAATACCTTTTGAAGACCTTGTTGAACTTGAATATTGTTGTTCACATTCTTGTATATTTGAATCACCTATTTAACTATTAAAGTTTATGAAACCCTATGTAACTATAATTGGTCTATAAGATTGGTCTATGCCATTTGTTCCAACTAGATGCGTAATGAAATGAACAATGGAATCGATATGGTTTAAAAAAGCTACCCAAACCGATTGATTTGTTATGGATTTTCATAAGCTGAGTTGAACAACCTTTAAGAAAAAGGGGAAACGTATGAATATATAATTATGGTGGCGTATAGCTCCAACCTATATGCACGATGTTTAAATGTTATGCATAAAGTTGAGCACTACAGGCTGATCACCTATGTGCTTGATGTAGACACCCAAATTTTGCATTTCTCTACTAACCCTGACAGGAGGGCAAAATCGTCAAGTGACCCAATATACGACAAGGAGAGGTGGGCGCCAAAATGCAGTTCCCACCACGGCTTACGATCAAGGCTGTCAAACGCAAAACGAGAATTGAGGCATCTGAGGCGAGGCCTACGGGCAATCCAGACAGAGCCCGATGCGAATCGCCAAAAAGGGCCAAGGACACTGCAATTACAACATTAGGGTGGGGTCTCGATGTCGGGAAAACCATTCCCAGAATTGATTCAGGTATCAAAGAACAGCTTTCCAAAATAATACAGCAGAAATTGGCAAATTAATACCGCGTGGCACGAAATTCGAGAAAAATGCGCCGGACAGCCGCGGATGCAGTCGCGGCTGCCGACAAAAAGACTTTCGCGTGGCTCGAGGGCGGCACACGGCAGCTGAGGAGACGGCCACAGCAGGCAGCCGCAGATGCAGCTGCGGCTGGCCGCAGATGCAGCTGCGGCTTCCTACTGAAGCACTATAGATCGCCATTTTCAACCCGAGAACCAGAAGAAGAAAAAAAAAAAAGAAAAAAAGAAAAGAGGAGAGAGAGAGCTCGCGGGGGAGAGAGAGAGGGGTCATTTTGCTTGTTAGATTCAAGCAATATATCCCATTTGTTGTATCCATTGGTTAGCAATCTCGTGGTGTAATCTATTTCGTGATATAGAAGCTTGAGTCGGCATTTTTGCAAGAAGAAAAAAAAAAAGAAAAAAAGAAAAGAGGAGAGAGAGAGCTCGCGGGGGAGAGAGAGAGGGGTCGTTTTGCTTGTTAGATTCAAGCAATATATCCCATTTGTTGTATCCATTGGTTAGCAATCTCGTGGTGTAATCTATTTCGTGATATAGAAGCTTGAGTCGGCATTTTTGCAAGGTGAAAAAATGATTTTTTGAGTTTATATGGCTTGTATTGTTAATGTAGTATCGTGATTGGTTATTTGATATAGTTTTGTTGTTGTAATGGCGATGATCCGTGGATTAGGTGCCGTTAGCGAGGGGTCCATCGGAACATAATTCCTCCTAACGCCCCGATGATATCCATACGGTGTTTTTTTCGTTCATTATGGTTATAAGTAATGCGTAGTGTTGATTTGGTGATAGTTGGATTGTGTAGTGTGATAGCCATGTAAAATCTCGTTAGATTTGGTTTAGGGTTGGTTGTGCAACGATTTGGGTGAATGTGAGCCTAGGGAGGAGATCCTCGTGGTCAAATCCCGATGATGGACATTTTTGGTATATGTAATCATCATGTGGGATTTGTGGTTGTGTAAATGTAATATTGGGCCTTAAAGCGATACCAAGGCGTGTTCGGGTTAAGGCCCCGTAATAATAATAAAGTATGTGATCGTGGGTGTTTGGGGTTGTCTGGATGGCTTACATGCCCGTGGATAGCCCCGACACGTTGTGAGTGCTTGTTTAATTTACGACACAAAAAATGGTTTTTAAATAAGGCAAATAATGAAGATTTTGTAAAAATGATCAATTTCAGGATATTAGAGTCACGAGGTTTAAAGGTTAAGTGTTTGGCAAACTTTAATCCATGATTGATGAGTAGGCTTTAATCGGTTTTTTAAAAACGTCATAAAAAGCGATTTTGTAAATAAATAAGTGTTTTCATTAAACTTTGTGCATAGGGTTAAAGAGTTCTAGAAGTTGCCCTCGTTTTATTTATATTAACTGTTAGAAGGCAATGTATAGTCTCAATTCCTATTTGACAAAAGTTTAAAATTCTTTGTTTTCTAAAATGACATCTAATAAAAACCCTCAAAAGTTTTCGAAATTAAAAATCAATCTTTCTTATAAAAAAGCAAAACCTCGTCATTTGGGTCAAAAGACGTTAAAACACTTTCCAGATAAAGCACATTTGCCATACAAAAATCCAAACAAAATTCACCACAGGCATTCACCTAGGCACACATGCACACACACGCAACTCACACATTTTAGGATTTAAAAGGATAGGAAAACATCAAGATAGCGGTAACCGTGTTTCACGGAAGTCGGGGGGTGCCTAACACCTTCCCCTCGCTTAAGCAAGCCCCCGAACTCTATGAATCTCGGTTTGCGGACCAATTAATTCGGAGTCACATATGAGCCAGCGATTACGAAAACAAAATTCGGATGAGTTGGTACATCCATTTCAAATATACCAACTGGCGACTCTGGTCAATTGGCTCATAAAAATTCGACATTTCAAAACCCCGTCGACACTAAGCCGACCCTTTTCAAAAGTCACATCTAAATCTAAAGGCTAAAATTGGAAAGGGTATTTTAATAATTAAAAAACGAGACGACGAAAATCCCGGCGTCGACAGCTGGCGACTCTGCTGGGGATATTAGAGGGCTTAAGCCGCGTTCAAATCTTGATGTTTTTCTATCCTCTAAAAATCTAAAAAATGTGTGTGTGTGCATTACTTGCGATTAATCTACCTTTTGTGCATGCATGAATGAATGTGCGAGTTTTGTGATTGCTTTACGAATGTTTTACGTTAATGGCATCATATGCATACGGTGAGGAACGATGAATAAATGATGAATGTATGTTGAGCAGTTCCTCCTCCTGAGGCAAACCCGTCGGATGTGGATTACTGGACTCAAAGGGGCGCTCCCCAGCGAGGCTCAGGAAAAACATCCACTCAGATCCAATCCAATTGAAAGACCGGATTTATTCCCGTCTAGTATGTTGCGAAGATCTGGGAACCTTCATGCCGAAAAGCCCGCGAGAGTAACTTAGGGTAGGTCAGCCTCAGATAAACCCAACGCGTGGGAAGTCTCTTCATACCCTTTTACGTTTCACGCACGTAATGTCATACTTTAGTCAAACATTTTGTATCTCCCGTTTTGTCAAAATAAAATACTAACCTCTGTTTTACAGGGACAGCTGGGAGAGCATCATGAATTGCACTGTGTCATTACCTTGGTTAAAATAAAAAGGACACTGACCCTGTTTTGCAGAAAAAGATTACAAAACCCAAAAATACAAAAATAAATTGCTTTAGCATGCATCTGCCAATACCATGACCCGGAACTAAACTTGGTTTGTTTATTCGCAGGATTGCTCCCCAAACCCGTCTCCGATCTAAGAAAGCCAGAGAACTAGCAGTCGAGATGGCTGAGAACCCTAATCCGAACCTGGCTCCCGTATCTCGGGAAGAGTTCAACGCTGTGAGAAATCAAATGACGGAGCTGACTATGTTGCTCAAAGAGCATTTCAAACTAAAATCAGGGCCACAACTCGAGGACCAGCCGGGGCCATCATCTCAAGAGAACATACTGACCCCAGAAACTCCAAAGGTTGAACCGGCAAAACAAATCATTATCATTCCAGAGGATGAGGTTGCCAGCACTGTCAGCAAGAAAATAAAGCAGATGGAGGAGGCCATCAAAACTATGAAGGGAATCGGGTCATATGGCAGTGTTAACTACTCCGATTTGTGCATCTTTCCGGGAACAAGATATCCAGAAAAGTTCAAACTCCCCGAATTTGAAAAGTATAACGGGTCAGGGGATCCTTACACCCATTTGAAAGTATACATCGGAGAGCTGGGGGGATATGCTGAGGACGAATCACTGAGAATGCAACTGTTCCAGAAAAGCCTGACAGGGGAGGCTAGAACGTGGTATGCGAGATTGGACAATGCTAAGATTCACAATTGGGAGGAGCTGGCCCATACTTTCCTAACCCAATACAGCTTTCAGTCCCAGATGGCCCCGGATCGATACCAGATGACCAAAATCAGAAAACAGACCAGTGAATCCTTCAGAGACTATGCTCAACGGTGGAGGAGGATGGCAGCCCAAGTGAACCCACCCATGAGTGAGGCAGAAATGGTTATGACTTTCATTGATATCCAGGAGGCTCCCTATTATGAAAGAGTAATGGCGGGAATAGGAAAGCCTTTTGCAGAAATGATCAAGCATGGGGAAATGGCCGAGATGGGTTTAAAATCGGGGAAAATTCGAGACTTCACTGCTCTCGAGGCTGTGGCGGAACAAATCCAGAGTGGAAACTATGGCAGTTCTTCCCGGAAACCCCAGAAGAAAAAGGAAGAGGATGTGTCCCTGATACTGCAAGGACTATCTGGGAAAATAATGACCAGCCCTCCGGTCCGCATGCAAAGAAATGAGGCCCCGCGTCCGTCAAATTTCAACAATCAAAGATATGAGGGGCACAGGAAGTTCGAAAAACCACCAGAAAGGGAGTTCACCCCATTGGGGGATTCATTGGAACATATACTAGCCCTGTTGGTGGGCCAGAAAAAGATTACCGAGCTATTGCCTCCATCAGACCCGAAAAGCAAGAGATATAACCCTAGCAAGAGATGCGCCTACCACTCGGCTTCCCCAGGGCACGACACTCAAGAATGCTGGTCACTGAAACATAAAATCCAAAACATGATTGACAGTGGAGAGATTGTGGTGGAACAACCAGAACCCCCAAACGTAAAAGCCAACCCTCTTCCCGAGCACAATGGGGGAGGCGTGAATGCAGTGGAAACTAGTGGGGAGGAGGGTCCCTTAAGATTGAGATACATAAGGAGGATAGAGGGAGAAATTGCCATTACCACTGCCCAGGAGGATGCGCAGAAGGAGCCTATCAAGTCGGTTGAAATAATTCAAGGGACCAAGAAAGATCCTATCCGGTTGTCGGCCCCAAGACCCCTTGTTGTAACAGCTAGGTCACAATTGCCAATCACCAATCTGAAGACTGTTCCGTGGAATTACGGGGGGAAGACCGTGGAAGAGGCCAGTTGTGCATCGGTCAGCTCTAAGGGAAATCCATTGTATTTACCAAGGCGGGTTTTTGAAAAAACGAGAAGGGAAAACGGGAAAATATCGGAGAAAAAAGCGTTGGAGTTTTGGGAGAAAATGAATCACGGCAAGACAAGTGTGGTTAAAACACTGGAGGTACAGCCGCCCCTGACATCAATCTTGGATCTTGCGTTGGCATCAAATGATCATCATCAGGCATTGAGCAAAGTCCTAGAAGAGGCGCATGTCCCCAAATCAATTAGTACAGAAAGATTCAGCCTCTTGGTGGGCCACCTGTTAGACAGCAACGTAATATCATTTACCGACGACGACATCCCTGAAGAAGGAAGGGGGCACCGGAGGCCGTTACACATTGCGGTCATCTCCTCCGGATATGTGATGAATGGGGTCTTGATTGATGGTGGGTCAGCCCTGAATATTTGCCCGTATAGTACTCTGGAGAAGATGAAAATCAGCCCTAAGCGCCTGCGGGCCAGCCAGGTGGTGGTGAGGGCATTCGACGGATCTAAAAAGGACACGGTGGGAGAGATTGAGCTGCCGGTGGAGATCGGGCCTTACACTTTTGATATTTCCTTCCAAGTGCTAGATATCACGACCAGTTATAACATGCTACTGGGGAGACCCTGGATTCATATGGCCGGGGCAGTCCCCTCCACCCTGCATCAACAAGTAAAGTTTATCATTGAGGGGCACTTGGTCACAATTGCGGCAGAATCTGACTACCCTGTTCCCTCTGTAAAGGGCATGCCGGTGATCCATGTGGACGAGTCGGCCGAACCGATAAGCTATCAGGCGTTTGAAATCAGCACCCCGCAGTACAAGCAGTTGGGAGCCCCGGAGTTAAAACTTAAGATGTCCCCCGAGCTCACCTTCGTTGCCCGGGAAATGATGGCAATGAACTTCCAGCCGGGGCAAGGGCTGGGCAAGCACAGCCAAGAAATCACAGAGCCCATCCGGGTACCAGTGCAGTCAGGCAAGGCGGGGTTAGGATATCAAGGAGGCATAAGGCCGAAGAACTCATATAAGAAAATTCCCATGCGGATAACCGGAGTTCCGATACCGAGAGCCAATAGTGAACACTCCCCGAGGGTAATCAGGCCCACACCTGAAGCAGTGGGTAAGATGGAGGTTCCCCCAGTAAAGGGAGTGGCCCAGCAGTCGGATTTCTTACAGGAAATTATGGAGCAGTTCGAGAAAAAGTGCCATCTCCCGGGGCAGTCAGGCCCCAGTGAAAAGGGAAAAGAGAAGATAACGGAAGGCAAGCAGATCATGCCATTTATAAATTGGGCCGGGCTAGAAGTGCCCGAGGAAAGTAAAAATGAAAGCCAAAGCCAAGTTGCCGCAATCATAGAGGAGGTGCCAGATACAGAGATCCCCTCCATAACTAGCTATAAAACCGAAGTGATCCCCAGGAATTGGACCATACAGCCAGTAATATCCAGAAAAGGGTAAATGCAGGAGTGTCCGGGAATCTTGTCCAGTAGGGGGATCAAGGGGTTTTTTAAGACGGTGTTTTTGTTTATGTATCTGCACGTCTATTTCATACTTTTGTCATGATTATTGAAAAGGAAGTCATGTACCTAATGTTTATATATATGACAAATATTTTTGTTTCATGTCAGGTGTACCGATTTGAGTCATTCTAGCCTAACAAACGATTTTCCAAATTTGAAAGACGATTATGATTTTGATATAGAACTGGATTTCGATTTGATGGGAATTGAGCAGGACGAAGCAGATGATGACGACGCTTCCGACGAGATCAAAGAGTGGGTCGAGGATAAACCCAAACCCAACCTAGACCAAACCATCACCATCAACATAGGAATCCTTGAAAACCCCAAAGAGCTAAAAATTGGGGCAGACTTGACTCCAGACCAGAAAGCAGAGATAGCTGAACTTTTGAGCCGATATGAGGATGTGTTTGCTTGGTCACACGAGGACATGGTCGGTTTGTCCACGGATATTGTGGTACATCGATTGCCTATCAAGGAGGGTTTCAGGCCAGTTAAGCAGAAGTTGAGAAAGTTAAAGCCAGAGTGGAGCTTAAAGGTGAAAGAAGAGATAGTCAAGCAATTCAAGGCTGGGATCATCATGGTGTCTACTTACCCAGAATGGCTTTCCAATATAGTCCCCGTGGCAAAACCTGGAGGAAAGGTGAGAGTGTGCGTGGATTACAGGGATCTGAACAAGGTCAGTCTCAAGGATAACTTCCCAGTGCCTTTCATACACATCTTGGTGGACAACACAGCTCAGTATGAAATGTATTCATTTGTCGATTGTTTCGCGGGGTATCACCAGATAATGGTGGCGGAAGAGGATCGAGAAAAGACTGCCTTCATCACCCCCTGGGGCACGTTTTGTTATAGACGACTTGCTTTCGGCCTCACAAATGCAGGAGCCACTTATCAGAGGGCCATGATGGCCCTATTTCATGACATGATGCACAAGGAGATAGAGGTTTACGTGGATGACATCATTGTGAAATCGAAGGCGGAATCTGACCATGTGACTCACCTTAAGAAGCTATTTGAGCGGCTCAGGAAGTATAATTTGAAGCTCAATCCAGCCAAATGTGCCTTCGGGGTTCAGTCAGGTAGGCTCCTTGGATTCTTGGTGAGCAATCGAGGTATCGAACTGGATCCGGCTAAGATCAGGGCTATTGTGGATATGCCAGCTCCCCGTACAGAGAAAGAGATAAGGGGATTTTTGGGGAGGATAAATTTCATCAGTCGGTTCATATCCCATCTGACCACCACCTGCGAACCAATCTTCAAACTGTTAAGGAAAGATGCCTCCCGGAAGTGGAACAGTCAATGCCAAGAGGCCTTTCAGACTATTAAGAAACAATTAACAGAAGCGCCAGTGCTGGTACCGCCAAAGGACGGGATTCCCCTTTTCCTGTATATATCCGTGAATGATATGGCGATGGGTTGTATGCTGGGGCAGAAGAGTGAATCCGGTAAGGAGCATGCCATTTATTACCTCAGCAAGAGATTCAGCAGCTATGAACAGAATTACACGCCGATCGAGAGAACATGTTGCGCCTTGGCCTGGGCTGCTATGAGGTTACAGCATTACCTCCATGGACACACTACCTTTTTGATCTCGCGGATCGACCCCTTGAAGTATATATTTGAGAGACCGATGCTGAATTGTCGATTGTCAAGGTGGCAGTTAATCCTCCAGCAATTCGACATCCTGTACGTTACCCAGAAAGCCATGAAGGGGCAGGGAATTGCAGATCAATTATCAGAGATGCCGACAGGGGGGATGGAGCCTTTAGAAACTTTCGTACCGGGTGAAGACATACTGTGGGTCCAACAGGCGAGGTGTGATGACGAAGGGCAGTTTTGGAAAATGTATTTTGACGGTGCCATGAATGCTGAAGGGGCTGGAGCTGGAGCGGTCCTAATCTCCATTACGGGCGAGCAATACCCGGTTCTCACCAAATTAAAGTTCAGTAACTCGAACAATACGGCTGAATACGAAGGATGTATATTGGGACTGAGATTCGCCCGCAATATGGGAGTGAAAAGATTAGCCGTGTTCGGAGATTCAGAATTGGTAATTAGACAGGCGACTGGGGAGTATGGCACTAAGGAGCTTCGGTTACTCCCGTACCACCGGTGTGTAGTCCGATTGATGCAAGAATTTGAAGATATAGCTTTTCGACACATTCCCCGGGGGCGGAATGACTTCGCCGATGCATTGGCTACCCTGGCTTCGTTAGTCCACGTACTCAAAGGCAAAGCCACCCCACAGATTGAAATAACAATACAAAGTGCCCCCGCTTACGAAGAATACATATCGGAGTTGTCAGAAGATGTGGCTCAACCAAATCAGCCCTGGTATCATGACATTCAGAAATACTTGAGGGATAGATCATTCCCCGACCAGGCGAACCGAACGGAAAGGCAGAGAATCCAGAAGATGGCGATGAAATTCTATTTAAGCGGAGACTCCCTGTATAAGAGGGATGTAGTCTTGGGATTATTGCGATGTGTGGACGAGACTCAAGCACAGAAAATCATGGGCGAAGTGCACGGTGGAGTATGTGGGCCGCATATGAGTGGACCAATGTTGGCCAAGAAAATTCTGAGAACCGGGCATTACTGGCTATCACTTAAGGCTGACTGTGACGATCATGTCAAGTGATGTTTCCAATGCCAAGCACACGGTAATGTGATGCATGCGCCTCCTAATGAACTGCATTGTATGACTTCCCCTTGGCCTTTCTCCATGTGGGGTATGGATGTTATCGGGCCCGTGGAGCCCAAAGCGAGCAACGGCCACCGGTTCATTTTTGTCATGATTGACTATTTCACTAAATGGGTGGAGGCAGCTTCTTTCCCCAAAGTAACACAGGAAGTTATAGTCAGTTTCATCAGGAACAATGTCATTTGCCGGTACGGACAGCCTGAAATCTTGGTGTCCGACAATGCCAAGAATCTGAACAATGCCCTTATGAAAGAGTTGTGCGCCCAATTCAAGATCAAGCATCTCAATTCTGTCATTTACAGGCCCAAAATGAATGGGGCCATGGAGGCGGCGAATAAGAATATAAAGAGAATTATGGCGAGAATGTCTGCCAATCATCGGGGATGGCCAGACTTGCTACCCCTCACACTGTTTGCATATCGGACATCAGTTCGTACGTCTACAGGGGCAACCCCTTACGCCTTGGTATATGGGATGGAGGCCGTTTTGCCAGTAGAGATGGAGATGGCATCCCTCCGAATTTTGCTTGATGCTCGGATTGACGAGGAGGATTGGATACAAAGTCGATACGACCAGTTAGCCTTAATAGATGAAAGAAGGGTGGCGGCTATATTACACGGTCAGTTGTATCAGCAACGCATCTCTCGATCGTACGACAAAAAGATACGGTCCCGAAAGTTCAAGGAAAATGATTTAGTGTTAAAGAGGGTCATGCCCTGTCAAGACGAGGCCAAAGGGAAATTCGCTCCAAGTTGGGAAGGACCCTTTGTGATCAAGAAAGTCCTATCTGGAGGGGCCCTTGTCCTACAAGAAATGGATGGCGAGGTATTTCCGCAGCCCCTGAATGCTGACTCTGTGAAACGGTTATACGCTTAAAAAAAAAAAAAAAAAAAAAATTTCCCTTTCTATCTCCCTTGTAACTCGAACTACGTAGGACCTGATCTCCTGACCTTGTGGGAGTACGTAGGCAGCCATCATGGCGCGGTCCGTTCTATACAAAATAATAAACCTTGTCCCTATACCAAACCCATTTCCAGAAAAACCCCGAAACCCTACTTTGACAAATACATTCCAAATCTTACCCAAACCTAGCCATATAATTAGCCCAAAGTCCGAGACTCGCTTCGATGAAATCAAAAGGGAGCACGCGGCAATATCTGTGGAGTTCCAATCAAGACTTGAGGAAAGAAGTAAGGCAATATATCGAAATCATGATCGGCTGGATAAAATGAGGATCAAATGAAGGGCGACGATGCATCAAAAAAGGGAAATGACTAAAATCATAAATATTTTTCTATATATACAAAACATTTTGATTACAAGTCTGTCTTCTAAATAAAAGTGACGGGTCTGACATAGTCTGTGCAGGGAACAAAACCATCTACAGGTCGGAGACCAGCTGGAGCAGGATAGACAGAATAGTCGAGGCATCATAAACCTCCGGCTCATCCGCAATCTGCTGTCCCATCATGTCAATCCGAGTCAAAAGAGCAGCAGCACGGGTTATAGTCGCAGAATGGCCCTCCATGACAATTCGGACCTGCTCGATAATACTATCTCTGGCAGAGAGGGCGGCATCACAAGCTAGTACGGCAGCATCCCGCTCCGCGTGCGCGGTATCCCTCTCAATCTCGGTGGCACTCAAGGCAGACCGGAGCCGGGTACCCTCAATCATTAATCTCTGGGTCCGGTCCGCCCGATCAAAGGCAGGGACATGTACCGAAGCAGAAACCTCCTCAGCCCCAGACCTGGGCGCTAATCCTGAAAGCTCCGTAGGAATGACCGCATCTGAACTGGTCTCATCAGGGAAAAGTCCTCGAGAACCACCCAATACCCCAATCGGATCAAGGTCGGCAATCTCAGAATCTCCTTGTAACCATAACAGATAATCGGGTGTCTGACCGGGATGACTATCCCCAAACTCGGCCAAGACCCTGTGTGACCAAAGATCGTATACCCTCAGCAGCTCCCTCTCCGTCTGAGGCGATATGAGAAATCGGTAATCAGCTGCTCCCGCAAAGAGATGGAGATCCTGCATCTGGTCAAACTGCCCCATGACAGCTAAGGGATGATAAGTCGTCACCCCTCTCAAGCCAAGAAGAGGGAGGAAATCGAAAGGTGGCACATGAGTCAAAAAACTCTGGAAGGAGCAATAGCCCGAATAGATCAGAAGATGGAAAGGCTCCTCAATGGCCGATAAGAACTCCCTCCAGGAAGCTGTATCCGTGCATCGCCGGGGACGGAATGAGAACTGCATTGCCAAGCTGTGGCTGAAACAAAACCCATGTCGACGAAACTGTCCGATAGGTCTGAGATGGCTCATGAACCATACATACAACAAAATGGAGCTTCCCCTGAATGTGCGACCAGAAAAGGAATGGCAATACGAGGCAGATAGGTAAGTCTCGGCAAGTATCATGGGAAGGATAGTATGATCCTCCTGGAGAGCCTGCACCGCTACGATAACCCGCATATCCATGAGGTCGTCCCCTGCGGGCATGTACAGAGCTGATATGACACAGGCCATCAAAACATCCACTCTCAAAGCGCCCCAGCGCTCCTCAGATACTGAAAAATCACTGGAAAACCGAGAGAAGCTATCCACCGAGCTAAATCTGTCAACCAGGAAGGATAGAGGAATAAGGTGGCTCGAGGAGGTCACGGATAGCAGGGTTGTCCTCCGCAAGCCTGTGAAAGTCAGGAACTGGCGGCGCATATGGCCAGAGGTAACCCGTGCACAGGGACCATCCACGGATAAGCCGGTGAAGCGAGCATACTCCTCAAGTGTGGGGGTCAGATACTCCATCCCAAACCTGAAAACGTGTCTGTCCGGGACCCAGCAACTAAGAATGCCGTCTACAAAGCCCGGCGGTACCTGGAATGATAAAAGAGAAAAGGAGTGTCCCAGAAGACCATCTGCAATGATTCGGTCGGAGGGTAGCAAACTATTCAGCCACGAAAGAAACAGGCCGATAATCCCTGAGGGGGCGCGATGGTCCACGCGAACCACGTCCAGGGATGACATCTGTAAAAAGCGGTATCAAAAGACTATACAGGGGTCAATTTTTCCTTATATAATAAATCATACATCATACAAGCTATAATGGAATGAATGGATCATCAAAAGTAAATGATTGTGCATAAAATAAAATAAGTCTGTACATAATCCATGAAATGAGAAATGATAATAAAACGAACAGGTCTAAATACAGAGGTCCTAGCCTATCCAGATCTAATCAGTAAACTCTATGCCGTCGATGAAGGCATCATCCTCAAACTGATCTGCAGGCAAATCCGGGGGAAGGGAAGCTTCACCCTCACAATTAAGGTATGGGCAGGAATAAGGCGGAACTGGGGCATCCGATGTGCCGGGGCCCGCGCCAAAAGCAGATCCCTGCGGGTATGCAGCATAAGCCTCCTCTGGATCTCGGCCCAAGCTCCGAACAAAAAGAGATAACTGATCCACCTGCCGAGTAAGGGAAGCAATCTGGTCCGAATGGGTGGGGACACGGACGCATTCCATCCAATCTGCCATCATCACCGACCCGTGAACCAGGTCTCCGAGGAAGAAAGTAGCCCGGGTCTGAGGACCGATAGTGCGGGGTCTCCACCAGGCACTGAAGCTCTCGCTCGTATGCGGACCAACAGAAAGCATATAGCTGTCCTGCCCGGCCATCAGGGCCTCTGGAAGGTGGGCATCCGCAAACCAAGCTCTCTCTGAGGGAGGGGCCAAAGGGATACGAGCCTCCCCAGTCACACATCTGATGGCGCGCTCCCCCAGATATAGCTCCCATCCACCGTAGGTCAGAAAAGGAATACGGCGAGTGGACAAGGCATGCTCCAGGTCCGCGGCATAACCACCAGCAAGGCCAGCCGCCAAATGATCCGCCGTGTAAGGAACCCAGGTCACATCCGCAGACGAGATCAGCTCTAACTGCAGCCGACAATGAGCGAAACTATCGGACACTGGGGTCTCCTCGAGAGTACTATGATGCTATCTACGACCCCTGGGATAAGTCTCCGGGCCGAGGGTAGTAACGGGCCGCAAGCAGGGTAATCTCTCGTAGGCCCAGAACTGTCAAACAAAACAGAAAAGCCGTAAGTAGCAGGAAGAAACAAAGAAATGGGACGAAACGAGAACTGTATGATAAAAGGGACCTACTAGCAGGAAGGGGTAGAAGCCGAGCCAAGCATCTGTCTGTCCCTCTGAGCGGAGACGAAGACCCTGGAGGAAGTAAACAAAGGTGAAAGAGCCCCAGTCGTAATCCCCGATCCGGTCAACATCCCTGGTGGCTCCGACGATGCTGAAATGGATAGTCGAGGAGTTGTTCCCCAGAAAATAGCCCCTCATAATGGTCAGAAACAGACGGCGGAGCAGAAAATCACGAGTAGACCGGTCCTCAGGGAATGGCTCGGAGAGGACCCCTCCAATGGCATCTACAGCCAAGGCTCCCGATCGGATGCTGCGGGCCTTAAAGACCTTATCATGGGGAGAGTAGCCCAACAGGGATCGAACAGCTGCGGTGGTGATGTCAGTCTCCAGAGGGACCCGGGATCCAGAAAACTCCACCCCGGTGATATAACGCCAGTCGAGAGGGGTCAACATCAGCTCACAGTCAAGAAGATGAAGCGACTGTGTATGGTGGAACCAGCGCTCAGCTAAAGCCCTCATATAGCCCCACGGACACCGGCGAGGGGCAATGGTGAAGAAATGTCTGAAGCCCCAGGAATCTACAATCCCCCTATAGTCGGAATGCAGCGCATGATAGAGAGTGTAGATGCTAAACCAGTTACCCCGAGGCTGGGTAAACTCAGGAACCTGTGACAACCATCGAAAGTCAAGCATGGTAACCATACGGATTTGAATGAAGTTAAATGACGGATATACCTCGTTAGCCGCCAGGTAGGCTGAGGGATGACTACTGAGAATCGGACCGAGCAGATCAGGCATCCTGGCACGGGCCCCTGGTAAAGTCCGACGCGTGGGGGGAGGAGCCGCTGTGCCCAAAGGGCCCGCCTCTGCCTCAGCTGGGGCATCCTCATCAATATCCGGCTGCACGGGGCGAATGATAGACTCCGCCAATCTACGGGAATGACGGGTCAGAACGGGAGCTGGAGCTGGGGTGGCCGCTCTGCGACGTCGGACACCCGCCACCCGGGGCACTGCGGAGCCACTGGGAGCATCAGGATCCATGGCTGAAACGGCATCACGAAAAGGAGGTACACCCTTAACTCGTTATCTTTCAAAACAAATCTTATTGCATATTGCTAAAAGTCATAGGGCAGCATGACATGTTTATGAAATGGAAATGCATGAATAAATCCCTAGGGGTGCGCTAGATTTCCCGAAATTTCGGCAGAGTCTCGTTTGTAAAATGGACATCCCATGCACGATCCGGCATGTTTAAATCAAGTCAGACAACCAACAAATCCCAAAGGCAAGTGAAAATGATGCACCATGAGCATAAAATGAATAAAATCATGATTTTTTTTCAAAGTAAATAAAGCATGACCGCAAGACCCATTCGTTTATATATGCTATGGCTAACCCCAATATCTCATATAGGCATGCATTACTAAGATCAAATATTTACACAGGCAAATACATAGTCAAATGAAAGCGAAAAATCAAAGAAAAATGAGTTAAAACGTTACCCAAAGTACGTAGACTGATTTAATCGGAGCAGATTTTGCCGAAAGAGGTCCAAAAGACGAAAAAGTCAGGTAGGGGGCGAGGAAAACCGAAAACGAGTGAAAGGGACAGCCAAAAAGTGAAAAGAAACGTGGGGGTCGCGATCCAATGTAGGGGCCCATCCCAGCCGCAGATGCATCTGCGGCTGGTCTCGGTGACCCGTTTTGGCTCCCTTTTGCTCCCCGAGTCAGCCTGCAACGTGTCCCATGTTGAGATATAAGATTTTAGAAATACCTGACCCGTTTGAAAAACGACCCGTCAGATACGAGACCTGACCAATTGAAAAACGACCCGTCAGATACGAGACCTGACCAATTGAAAAACGACCCGTCAGATACGAGACCTGACCAATTGAAAAACGACCCGTCAGATACGAGACCTGACCAATTGAAAAACGACCCGTCAGATACGAGACCTGACCAATTGAAAAACGACCAGTCAGATACGATACCTGACCAATTGAAAAACGACCCGTCAGATACGATACCTGACCAATTGAAAAACGACCCGTCAGATACGATACCTGACCAATTGAAAAATGACCCGTCAGAGACGATACCTGACCAATCCAAGAGCGACCGTCGGGTACGAAACCCAAGCGACATCCATTCGTGGAATTCGAATCGACCCCTACACGATCATGTCAAATGCGGCATTTGCATTGTCTCAACATATGCATTGCATCGATAAAACACATACTGTCTTTCCTGTGCATCGGGTGCCTACTTCTTTATCATGTCCATTTCATATTTCATTCCATAGACATGATAAAGAGGGGCAGCTGTAGACACCCAAATTTTGCATTTCTCTACTAACCCTGACAGGAGGGCAAAATCGTCAAGTGACCCAATATACGACAAGGAGAGGTGGGCGCCAAAATGCAGTTCCCACCACGGCTTACGATCAAGGCTGTCAAATGCAAAACGAGAATTGAGGCATCTGAGGCGAGGCCTACGGGCAATCCAGATAGAACCCGATGCGAATCGCCAAAAAGGGCCAAGGACACTGCAATTACAGCATTAGGGTGGGGTCTCGATGTCGGGAAACCATTCCCAGAATTGATTCAGGTATCAAAGAACAGCTTTCCAAAATAATACAGCAGAAATTGGCAAATTAATACCGCGTGGCACGAAATTCGAGAAAAATGCGCCGGACAGCCGCGGATGCAGTCGCGGCTGCCGACAAAAAGACTTTCGCGTGGCTCGAGGGCGGCACACGGCAGCCGAGGAGACGGCCACAGGAGGCAGCCGCAGATGCATCTGCGGCTGGCCGCAGATGCAGCTGCGGCTGCCTGCTGAAGCACTATAGATCGCCATTTTCAACCCGAGAACCAGAAGAAGAAAAAAAAAAAAAAAAAGAGGAGAGAGAGAGCTCGCGGGGGAGAGAGAGAGGGGTCGTTTTGCTTGTTAGATTCAAGCAATATATCCCATTTGTTGTATCCATTGGTTAGCAATCTCGTGGTGTAATCTATTTCGTGATATAGAAGCTTGAGTCGGCATTTTTGCAAGAAGAAAAAAAAAAAGAAAAAAAGAAAAGAGGAGAGAGAGAGCTCGCGGGGGAGAGAGAGAGGGGTCGTTTTGCTTGTTAGATTCAAGCAATATATCCCATTTGTTGTATCCATTGGTTAGCAATCTCGTGGTGTAATCTATTTCGTGATATAGAAGCTTGAGTCGGCATTTTTGCAAGGTGAAAAAATGATTTTTTGAGTTTATATGGCTTGTATTGTTAATGTAGTATCGTGATTGGTTATTTGATATAGTTTTGTTGTTGTAATGGCGATGATCCGTGGATTAGGTGCCGTTAGCGAGGGTTCCATCGGAACATAATTCCTCCTAACGCCCCGATGATATCCATACGGTGTTTTTTTCGTTCATTATGGTTATAAGTAATGCGTAGTGTTGATTTGGTGATAGTTGGATTGTGTAGTGTGATAGCCATGTAAAATCTCGTTAGATTTGGTTTAGGGTTGGTTGTGCAACGATTTGGGTGAATGTGAGCCTAGGGAGGAGATCCTCGTGGTCAAATCCCGATGATGGACATTTTTGGTATATGTAATCATCATGTGGGATTTGTGGTTGTGTAAATGTAATATTGGGCCTTAAAGCGATACCAAGGCGTGTTCGGGTTAAGGCCCCGTAATAATAATAAAGTATGTGATCGTGGGTGTTTGGGGTTGTCTGGATGGCTTACATGCCCGTGGATAGCCCCGACACGTTGTGAGTGCTTGTTTAATTTACGACACAAAAAATGGTTTTTAAATAAGGCAAATAATGAAGATTTTGTAAAAATGATCAATTTCAGGATATTAGAGTCACGAGGTTTAAAGGTTAAGTGTTTGGCAAACTTTAATCCATGATTGATGAGTAGGCTTTAATCGATTTTTTAAAAACATCATAAAAAGCGATTTTGTAAATAAATAAGTGTTTTCATTAAACTTTATGCATAGGGTTAAAGAGTTCTAGAAGTTGCCCTCGTTTTATTTATATTAACTGTTAGAAGGCAATGTATAGTCTCAATTCCTATTTGACAAAAGTTTAAAATTCTTTGTTTTCTAAAATGACATCTAATAAAAACCCTCAAAAGTTTTCGAAATTAAAAATCAATATTTCTTATAAAAAAGCAAAACCTCGTCATTTGGGTCAAAAGACGTTAAAACACTTTCCAGATAAAGCACATTTGCCATACAAAAATCCAAACAAAATTCACCACAAGCATTCACCTAGGCACACATGCACACACACGCAACTCACACATTTTAGGATTTAAAAGGATAGGAAAACATCAAGATAGCGGTAACCGTGTTTCACGGAAGTCGGGGGGTGCCTAACACCTTCCCCTCGCTTAAGCAAGCCCCCGAACTCTATGAATCTCGGTTTGCGGACCAATTAATTCGGAGTCACATATGAGCCAGCGATTACGAAAACAAAATTCGGATGAGTTGGTACATCCATTTCAAATATACCAACTGGCGACTCTGGTCAATTGGCTCATAAAAATTCGACATTTCAAAACCCCGTCGACACTAAGCCGACCCTTTTCAAAAGTCACATCTAAATCTAAAGGCTAAAATTGGAAAGGGTATTTTAATAATTAAAAAACGAGACGACAAAAATCCCGGCGTCGACACTTGAAGAAAGTATTTTGTTGCAGTCTTTGTGATTAAGAGATACTCTAGAAGATGACTATCTAGAAAGTTCACGGTCCATAGTGGCCATTCAGCGATGGTAGAAAAGCATTTTCGTTAAATAAAATTATTCTATTGCTCATCATTTTGAGCTATTTCTAAATCTCTACCCAAATTGTTTAAAAGTTATTGAAAGACTAAACTTTATCATTGATGTACATTATTCCTTGCATGCTTTAAACTTGCTGAGCAATTATTTACTCACCCTTGCTTAACCCAAAATTTTTAGTTAAGCCAAAGAAGGCCGAAAGTTCTGGTAAGAGCAATGATAAGGAAGAGATTACTAAATAGTTGGCACCTTTAATTAAGTGGCATTAGAATTTAATATATGATCCAAGTTATTTAGTTTGTATTAAATTATGAGATTATATTAGTAAAGGTTGTTAGAACCTGGGATATTGTTATGTAAGTAAAGTTAGTTATCGTATTTGATTATATTAAGGATGAATGAATGTATTAGATGGATGTGAAATATGTGGTATCGTGAGCACCAGATTCTAGATAGAGGTACCTGAATTTGAGGACATCATAATAGTCCCGTAAAAAGGCAATCAGGCAATTTTGGAAATATGCCTGTAGTTTGAACCCTATCTGTACTATTTTTTCATGATTGCATAGGTACAACTATATCTCTTTTGTCTCTTTAGTTGGCATAACTATCAGTTCAGCACCACCTTTAGTAAAGGGTTCCATCTCAATCTTTATGGTTTGTTTTTATTTGCTAACCTGTACATAAGTAGCTTGAAGAGTTTGGAGATAATATCTTCTGAACATGTCATGATCTCAAGCAACTTCTCCAACTCCATGTTCAATTAAAATTTTTATCTTTAAGTGGGGAATATAAGTAATTGCCATAAAGTTATTTTTCCTAAGATGTCGTTCTAGTTGTTTTCAACATGGACCACACAGAATTTTACTATCAGGGAAGACTGCTAAGGAGCTATGCCAAATATTACTGGTAACTCAATTGTTCTTGCTATTGGGACATGAGCATTATTAAAGCAATAGAAAGGTGACTCGTTACAAAGCTTTAGTTCCTTGCCGCCCAAGTTCAGTCGATCATATGTATGCCCATATAGTACATTGACTGAACTTTTATTATCAATGAGTATTCATGAAAATCTATTGTGCCCACTTATGTAGTTACAACAACTGCATCATAATGAGGTATGACTATACTTGGACGATAGTCCTCATCTATGAATGTAATAATGTTATTCTCAGATGGCACAATGAGATCTAAAATGAGGTGAATAGGTCATATTAAAATCTCATATTAAAATTATTTATCTAATAATTAATTATTCTGTTTCAGTTAAGCATAGCAAAATATTGTGTTTTGAAAACCCTTTAAGATTGAATCAAGATCTCAAGTCTAACTTTAGTGAAATAAAAATATGAAAGCCAATTAGGTGATATTGCAGTTATATAATAGTTGATATGATAGTTATATAACAGTTATATAAAGTAGTAAATGATATAATATTTTTTTAATAGGTTCGGAGTCTAAACTACTTCTAGTCTTTTCTCCTAATCGACTGAGCAGGGATCATCCACTTAGGATAAGGTTCAACTAAACCAATTACAAACTCTCTCTAGAGAATTGATTGCTGGTTTACTAAAACATGACATATGTACAATCTAATTGTAATAGCCAACAAAAGCAAGCAAAAATCATATTTAAAATTTTTAACAAACCAATAACCATTATCTTTCTTAAGCGACTATTATTAATTAAGTAAGGATAAAATATTTATACTTTTTGTAGAACCAAGCTTCCACATGTACGAGTTCGTCTCCTTTTAATCCTTCACGTTCTTCTTCAAATCCACCAATTAGATTCCATGGATCATGTAAGCTGTCAGAGTGTCCAGCCTCTAAAGGTAATCTGCCAAGAGATCTATGAATTAAAGACGTATGTTTTGATTTTTCTAAACCATTGGTGACTAGCCCTAATTTTCTCTCTCATTTAGTTCTAGAGAAAAAAAAAATAGGGAGTATTCTATATTACCCCAACTAAGTGACTAACCCTAATCTATCATAAGGCTCCTCCTTATATACAGAACCACATTTCTCCTAAACTTTTTAGGATTTGAGTTTTAATTTAATTTCCAATCTAATTAGGACCTAAATTAGTTATTATAATAATTACAATTCCTAAACCATTTAGAACTTAATTATTTATAGTAATACTACTACTTATTAATTAATTTCTAAACGATTTAGGAACTAATAATAATAGTAATAATAAAAAGACTCCTTATATTTATTTAGTATTTCTAAAATAATAATAATAATAATAATAATAATAATAATAATAATAATAATAATAATAATAATAATAAGACTCCTCTTATTAATTTATAATTGGTATTTTTGAAATACTAAATTATAAATATTAAGTTATTTAATTCATTCTATCACTATAGTATAAATTAAATATCGTTAATTTATTATTAACATTATGTCATCCATTTCTAAAATAAATATTACTCTTTTGTGGTGTGACTCTTTAGATTCTCCATATTAAACCAATTGTAGAATAAATGAATTAGAACCATTCTAATCTTATTTATATAAATAAATTAAACTATTTAATTTATTTAATAAATATTATTCTTTTCACAATAAAATTAAGCCCCTTTAGCGATTAACGTCTTTCCAAATAATATAAAATTTCAACATTTGATCATAAGAACCTATTCCACAAATAGTTACCATATAAATCAATTATTTTACCATACAATGTCTCAATCAAATATAAAACATGAAATTTTTGTCAAGTCTTATTTTATTTGATCATATGTATTTCAATTCTCAAATGCATAACTTTGATGTAAATTAGAAACTTTTTTCTAATTTTTATTCCACCTTAGTCAAAATTTCTAAGTTATCATTTATTGAATTACATAGGACATTCTATGCCTTTTACTGAAAGTGGTAGATCCTTTGTTAACCATTCACTTAACTCCATATATAACTTATTATACCCAATCATACCCTTTGATACACCAACAAGCTTTAAGGAATATGTCAAAGTATAACTCATTATACAAAAGGCACTATAATGATCTCAAGTCTAAGGATCACATGTACTACTATCACATAAGAAACTCCTATTGACAAGCAAGTAAAATTTCATTAGGTGTTCCTTAAGCGAGTCACGTTCAGTGAACTTATTCTCTAATAAGCACCTACATACTTGCTTTGGTACACACAAATGATTATGAGATCAATCATCTTCATCATAAGAGCAAGCATAATATGAACTAATCTATCTGGATTCACTAATCTCCATTTTAGTGATCCAACGATGAGAGACAATTTTAGTTTTTGTCTTGAATCTAGATATCATTAACATGATAAACATCATGATTCTAAAAGTATTACTCAAAACTATAAGTTTATTCATTTAATTAATTCAACTAATTAATCATAAATAATAAATGCCTTTATATGTTTTATTAATAAACGAATAAGATTACCAAGTAAATGTTACGTCACATCAAATGTGATTGACTTGAGAGCATACTACTTTCAATCTCTCACTTCCACTAAAGTCAATCGCCCTTGGTATCTTATAAGTGGCGACTTTATAATTGCCGATTAAATACTTTAGCTAATGGATCTGTAATATTGTTCTGGCAACTATATGGTGTCATCTCCTCTTTCAATGATTACTCTAATCAAATGAAAGTGTCGCAACACATGTTTGGATTTCAGATAAGACTTAGGTTCCTTGACAAATTAAACTCCTTTAATGTTGGAAACCTATACAAGTTCTAAACTTGTACATCCAAACAACCTCCTTGTAGCTTCACTTATAGTTATATATTATGCTTTATCACTAAATCAGCAACTCTTTATTATTTCAAACTTTTTTAACTCACTGCGTCACCATTCAAGGTAATCATATAACCTAAAATGGATTTATTGTAGTCTTAGTTAGTCTGAAAAACGGAGTCTATTAAGCCCTCTAATTTTAATTAGACCAACCATTATAAACTCTCTCTCCATGTCAACTAAATGGAGATTTAGTCATATTACCCTTGAGACAAAATTCACAAGTTGTATTTGATTTATAATCAAATGGTTCTAAAAACCAATCTTCACATAACTTTTATTGTCTTGTTTCATTAATATGATCGAGTCTATAGTGACATATGAAGGTGTGATTCATATCATCTTTTTCCGTTTAGTTTGTTCAATTTGAAATATTTTTCATGTAAGTCAAGTACGTAAAGTCCATTAAGTAATCAACCAGTTCTAGAGAAAATATTATCATTATAAATCGAACAACGATTGTTCTTTTTTACAATGTCACAACCTTCCTTGTTTATACATAAAACGGACATAATGTTTCTTATAAGAATTGGAACATAGTAACAACTTACTAACTTAATAAATTTACCCATAGGCAATGTTAAACTTTAAGTTTCTATGACTAATATAGCAACCTTTGCTCCATTCCCAACGCACATAATTACTTATCTTTTGTTTAGCCTTCTACTTCTGCTTATTTTCTGCAACTACTTACATATGTCAGACCACCAGCCGATATATAATACACAAGTAAAAGTTGACTTATTGAAAGTTTTATTTCATTATGAACAAACCAATATTTGCAGTAGAAGTTTCATCAAGCTTCTTCTACTTAACCACTGCAAGATACACCTTGCAGTTCCTCTTCTAGTGTCTCAGATTATTACAATGGAAGTAAACTTATTTGCCCTCGAGATCACTTTTCTTTATGTCCTTTGTTTAGTGTATTTCTTTTGCCTTCTATCTTTTCTGACTCCTCATAAACACCTTTGGCCATCGTCCTCCTCATAGAAGATTCATTTACCAATAAGATTTAGTTTTCATGGAAGGAAAGTGTGACATCCCGGATTTTTACAGGATTTTTAAATGAGGATTTTGATTAATTTAGTAAAGGTTATAAGATAAAACCTGGTGTTGAATGTCATAAAGTGGTAAAAGTAAGTAAATATGAATTATTATTTAATCTGTGTGATAGAAATAACCTATGTGGTTGAAATGGTACAGAAGCACTCTTAGTGTAAATGAGGGTCTATAAATCGTATATGGATCAATTAGCTATTTAAAGTGCATTAGTGACGTAACAGCTAATAAAATTATTATAAATATAAATTTTGATGGTTAAATGTTAATATAATGGAATTAAAGATGATTGATTGATTGTAATGCCCACAATAGAATAATTTGAAAAGAATTATGGTAAGACACTATATTGTGTCATCAAGTAATATATTAAATATGTGTAGATGTATATTTGAGCAGATAAAGAAAGAGGAAAAGTTAAGTTAGAGAGTAAAGGAAATGAAAAAAGCATATGTGAATTGATGCTTTAGTTATATATATTAATAACTAGCTTAATGAATAGGCCTAAAAAGGCGAGAGTATGGAAATGACAAGGTAAATCAGTATGCGTAGAAAAGGAGTAGCAGTTTGACCTAATCGGTCTATTAAGGATCAGATTGACAGAATATTAAAAAAATTGATATGTGAATACATGGAATTGCCAAGGAATTGGTCTTAATTGATTGGAAAAAGGTAAATATCTATACGATGTGTATGTATACAAGGTAATACTCCTAACAGTGAGTATAAGGAATTTAGTGTGCAAGTCTAATTTGAATTGGCGTATGTGTGCTAAGTAATGTACCAAAGAAGTAAAAGTCGTATAATGGCTATACAAGAGTAAAAAGGATAAAAGATAATGAATTTTGATAATCCGAGCATGGTTCACTTTTTGAGGAGGCAAAATATGGAAAAAGTGAGCGTTTTGATTATTGGAGATGTCGATATTTGGAATTTATGGATTGTGAAACCAAGAAAGCTTGTAAGGAACGAGATATGTATTTTATGATTAGAAGAAAGTTATGTAATCGATTTGCGATTAAATGGCTATTTAAGACATAAAACGACTTTATGTGAATGTAGTACGACGGAAAGCGAATGACCTAATCGGTCGATCGAAAGAAGAATCGATTTAAACAAGTATAAAATGGATTAATGAAGGGAAATAGCGAAGTTGGTTTGGAAATGGAAAATGGCATGACAATTAAATTCTAGCAAAATAAGATTTTTACCACAATTCCCTTCAACAATCTAGATAATGATCATTGTGTCCTAAAGGGTAAAATGACCAAATTACCCTTGAAAAATTAAGTAATGACCGTTGTGTCCCAAGAGTTGAAATGACAAAAATTTCCTTGCCTAATTATGTGAAAAGACTAAAATACCCTTGGTTGGAGCTAACTATAGCTGAGTTGACTTAACCAAACTTGGGTTAAGTCTCATATAATTTAAGTTACTAAGCATAAGCCTTCTTCATTCTTTCATTTTGCTAGAAAATGAAAGCTTTATGAGAGAAAGAGAGATACGGAAGCTATGGATATAGAGAGAGAAAGCTTGATTAATCAAGAAGGGATGGTTGGATGGTTATGGAGCAAGAAGAAAAGATGAAGCTTTCTTCATGAGGAAGCTTTCTATGTAAAGAAGTTGGACATCCAAGAAGGTATAATTATGTTTAAGTTATAAGATTAGGTGTATGTATTTAAGTTCAAGAACAAGGATAGCCATGCATAAATCTTTGGCTATATGTGTTGATTATGTGAGTTACATAATATATAGTTGGTAAATCATGAAACCCTAAGCCTATATGTTGTAGAACAAAGGTGGTGTACTATTTATGTATGAATTCAAGCTAGAAATCATAATTTAGGATATAATCATGTGTTATATGTTGCTAGATTTGATGAAAACCTAGTTTGAAAGGTTGAACATGTAAGAAGTATACATATTTTTATGCTAGATAGCTTCAAAGATGTATGGAAGGTTGAAAATCATCTTTTGTAAAGGAAGTTACAATATTATGCTATGATTTATAATGAAATCAAATCATAATCTGTAAAGTGTTTTGAAAGGTGCGTATAGAAGTTACGTGAATACTCAAAGTTGTTAAATGTGTATGTGGTAACCTATGTGGTGTATGGAGTTTAAGGACTTAAGTTGATTTTAAGGTTTGAAATTTAAAAGTTGACAAAATGCCGTCAAAGTGTGATTTTTGGCAATTTTGAGAAATTAAAGGTAAAATGAAGTCAAACGACTTAATTTTATGTTATTACATGTGTTTAGGTTGATTTGAAAATCAATGAATGGAAATTTTAGCGAAAAGGCAATTCGAGCTATCGAAATCGATCGTTTCGATTCAAAATTAATTTAAGCACAGATTCTCACATTAGCTACACGCGGCACATAGGTATATATCTATCCTACGCACAAATTAGGAATTCAATTCTAAGACCAAATAACCTAACACGTGTTAACATACTCAGACCCAAACTCATAATCCATCTTCCGATTTCATACAAGTTATCAAAGCAATTGCAAAGCCAAACAATTAACATGAAGCACAAACATGACAATCCATTCGTTTGGTCGTAACCCACGAATGGTCAACCAAGAACACTACAATACTTATATGCATCAGACGATAGCAATACAAGCAAATCCTAACCCAAACCTATCTTATTCGACAGAATTCAGGCAGGAACAACCCAAGGCAAGCAAGGGTTTGAAGCACAAGTTTTTAACTGGTTGCACATGGCATACAGGTATATTCCTATCCTATACGCAAATCATGCATCCCAACAATGTAGAATAGCACGAACACATGTTATCACATATAGGTCAACCTATAATCCATTCGTCAATTTCATATAGGAATCCAAACTAACCATTAAGCCAAGCAATCAATACATAAACGAACAAAATATGCTAAGCCAATCCATATGGTGCCAATCAAGAGAGAGACATTCAAGTCAAACAACACATTGTATTCAAAAGCAACTTAGATTCCAATGTAAGAAGTTAGCAAATATCCATTACAAATCCACAAGAAATCCAATAACAATGAAGTACAAAGACAAAATAAAGATAGAAAGAGCAAACTAGTTGTCATCCAAGCTCCTCTCTTCGAACTCTATCCATCAATGGCTTCCAAGTATTCTCCCTTGCTAGCTCTTCAACTTCTTCATTGATCTTATTCCAAAAAGGGAGATTTAGGGTTCAAGATTCATGGGTTTGATAGTTCCCATGAAGGAAACCACCATTCCCCCTCATCTCTCCCCCAAGAATCGCCTCTCTCTCAGCCCACAAGGAAAAAGGAATGAAAGATGGTAAATTAAGGCTGGAAATCTAACTTAAAAAGCTGAAATCCCGACTAGGAACAGTGTCACCGCCGAGGCGGTAGCAGGGGAGCGCCGCGGCGGTAGTATAAAATTCATCTGGACAGGAACTTTGGGCGTCGCGGCAGTAAAACTTTATGTTAGTTCTGAGCTTGCACTACTGCTGCGGCGGTAGCAGGGCACCGCTGCGGCGGTGGCCTCTGTGCAGAATTACCAAAATGCCCTTCCAGCTATATTTTCCTACAAAAATCAAATTAGAATAATTACAATATATATAAATAATATAAATTACCTAAAATGAAAATAACACACATAAAACTAATATTAATTCATATTATACAATAATAACATAAAAACATATAAAATTACCTAAAATGCTAAAGAATTCACAATGTTATACGGTTCAAAGGTATTATTAAATACATAGGTATAAAAACCAGTCATCAATCGTCTCGTGCGAAGTTTTACAGTTTTAAAGTTTGAGCATGTCATATATGACATATATGAACTTTGTCAAGTGTTGAAATGAAGTTTTAAAGTAAATGGCCAAAAATCACAAAGTAGAAAAAAATGAGTTTTAAAGTTAAAAAAAAAATTCCAAGTCTGAAAATGTGTTGAAATGCTTTCCTATGGGCTAGTGTTTCATTGATTTTGAGATGTCAAATGAGGCAAGAAATTTTTTTTTAAAATACTAGGTAGTCAGACCTAGTACTGTTCCAAATTTGGACTTAATTGGATGTATATTGAAAGAGTTAAAAATCAGCAAAGTAGCAGCAAAAATAGAGTGTTCTGGTTCTACTAACTGGGGCGGGGCGCAGTGTTTTACACTAGACACTGCGCCGGGATGCAATCTACTGTTCATTGGCCGAGAGGAATGTGCGGCCAGCGAGGTCTGAAGGCACCGGGGTGTAGTTGCTCTGCACTTGAAAAAATTTTAAGCTTCCAAAAAGCTATGTTTTGATGTGAAATGATAAGGATAAGTTATGTAAACCCTAGATAGATAAAGAATGGCCAATATAAAGGGTGTCAATGTATAATGAAATGATGAATGACATAATATAACATGCCTAAAGCTAAGCAAAAGTATGTTATAAGTTATGTTAAAAGGCGGGAACGAGTTAGGATGTATTATTAACCTACATAAGGTATAACACATCACATATAAAATGAATAGAGACTAAGGGTCTAATATTTATGGATTTAGTTTGACAAGTTATAGAAAGTTTATGATCCTATGTTGATACATATAGTGCAATGTTTACAGATAGTGCTCGAAGTAACAAACCGACAAGACGGTTATGAAAGGATAGGAAGGTTACGCGAGGTAGTAAAGGTTAAGTGTAAGATAAATGCAGATTAGGCAAGTTTTTCAAATTTAAGTGCATTAATTGTTCTACGTGAACTATGTGATAGTTGAAATGTGCACTCCGTGCAACTATGTGTATTAATTGTTAAGTGGAATATGTGTCATTAAGCATAGCATGGTAAACTATAGGATGCATGACGTATAAATATAAACTGTAAGCATGAAAGGTGTTACCTGATTGACTTACTGAGCTTATGTACTCACTCTTGTTATGAACTAACATTTCAGGTAAAGTACGAGAAGGCCGAATGTCCCGGTTAAGCTAAGGTAAAGAAATGTGAACGTATGGATAAGCGAGAAGCAAAATTGTTAGATGTAATTTGTGCAATGTGCAAGCAAGCCAGTTAATATAAAGTTGTACAGATGCAAGTGATGAAACGTTTTGGTTTTAAATATTAAACCATGATTGTAATAGGAATGAATGTATGGTTTATAAATTCATAGTGATAGCAGTAAATGTAATTTATTTTTTTAGAAATGTTGTAAATGAATAAGGCGAATGTATTATTTGGTAATCGAGTTTTATATGTAATAAATTTTTATATATGGTACAGATTTGTATAAACAGATACATGTATGTATATAGATACGATGGATGATTGTATGTAAACAGGATCAAATACGAAATAGGCATGAGGTAAGCAGAGTTTTATATATGACGGAGATATATGATGAATATAATCACAGTTGATGTTAAGTTGAAACACAAAATATATGATTCTAATAATTGTAATAGACTAGGTCACAGTGAATAAATGTTTCACCTAAGTTCTAATAAATGGTAAGTGAACGTTACGATCCTAAGACAGGTAAAGAATGTAAGATAAATAAACAAGATTTATGGACCACATTACGGTCAATTAATGTCTTTAAAGGTTAAAGGTTATATATTAACGCACGAGATCGCCGTTAAGATGATTAAGGATAATATAATTTTGATTTTAAGATTAATGATTATGAAATTTAGAATTGAATAGATAGAATTAAGAAAGGTTGGGATCTCGGTGCGTTACAAAAAGAAACTCTCAACAATCTTTAACATGTTAATCCAATCAGTTAAACTGACGTCTAGCTTATTAATGTTGAAGCTCACAACAAATTGTGAATAGAAGTCACTGAGTGACTGCAAGATTAAATATTGACTCAACTCTCCATCTTTGACAAATCTCGATTGCCACAATTGATCAATCCAATTGATCATCTTTAGGACATGTGTCTGTACTATAGTGCCATTGGTCAATATAGATCGGATGAGTTCCTTAGCTATCTTATATCTAGTTGACCTACTTTGTTCACCATACAACTTATAAAGCTACAACAATATAGTAAGCGCATTCATTTTCTCGTGTTGACGCTATAACTCGATACTAATGGATGCGAGCATCATGCAATGAGCCATAGTTGCATCATCTTGCCACTTCATAAGTAGCAATCTCTTCCTCAGAGACATTGTTGTAACATTTGTAGTGAAAGGCAAATTAAGGACATTTGCTAGCTTTTCAGCATTGAGAACTATTCTCAAATTTCTTTTTTCAATCTGAACAATTGGATTCAATTAATTGTTCACATCTAATATGCTACGCAGTAGTAGTGAATTAGGCATAGAAAAATTCTTTAAGTGAATTAATAATAACATTAATATGCATTCATTTTATTAATCACCAATTTAATTAGGACTTTATTTAAAATGGTGTCTCCCACTATTTTTATCAAACTATATTACCCTCCTTATATAGTTCGGTAAATCAAATTAAAGACTCGCTAGTAAGAATAAGGATCATATTTCAAATGTATATAGCCTTGTGCGACACAAAAAACTATATCTAAATAAATAGGTAGGCAACTTCTTGTCAATTACATCAACATGTAACTTCTTATATTTTTCCTCTTTGATTATTATGATCATGTACGACACATCCAAATCAAAATTATCCAAGTTAAGTATGACCTAGCATTTTCATATAAGTGAGAAAAAAGGCTGTCATTGTGCAACACAAAAAAATAGTAAAGTTCAATTCCTTTATAAACATCAACTATGTAATAAAATAACATATCAAATAATTAATACAAACCTTGTGTGACACAACAAACTCATAATGATTATTTGATAGTCTATCGTTTTACCATGCTAGAAGGCGACATTCGATATTCACTTAATATATTTGAACATTGCAACTTAATATTATTACCTTGAGGGGTTTATTATTAATTGTCTCATCTTGTTTAGCGCGCATGCATTTATATATATAAAATATGCGTCATATTATTTAACATGTGAAACATGTTTGATAATATATATATATATATATATATATATATATATATATATATATATATATATATATATATAGCATGCACATATAGAATACTATATTCTACTTAAATTGATTATGGACTTTTATTATAGTTTGATTCACTAGAACCACCAAGTGAACCAAAAGGTCAAACCTAGGGTGTTGATGAGTGGGAATGATACCTACAAATCGGGCACTTTTGGACTTGGTATTTTGTTATTCCTAAGTAGTTTTAGTGTATTTTATTTGTTTTATAGATAAGTGCAAAGGAGGGATAAATATGAAATTTCTAAGGAAGCAGTGACATTTTGGTAAATACGTCGAAGTTGAGAGTCGGTGCGCCCAAATGATGAATGATATGGAATTAAAATAATTAAAAAGTAAATAAATTGTTTAAAAATAATTTATGAAAAATAAAAGAAATTTCAGGCAAAGATACAATAAAGTGTACAATTAAATTGTAGTGGAAGTACATAAATTATGACTTAAAGGAGATTATATGGTAATGTGAGAAGTAAGATTTAAATATGTATATATGTGAATGTTTAATTGATAATTATAAATTTCATTAATTATGAGAATTAAGGGATTAATAATTAAATTAATCCAAAGTAAGATAAATGTTAATGAGGAAATTAAGAAAAATTAAAATTATTGAATTTTAGATTTTATAAAGAATTTTGGAAGAAGTTTAAAAATTAATTGAGAAGGAAAGGTAATTATATAAATTATATAATAATAAATTATATAAATTATATAAGGAAATTAAAATAAGGTATGAAGAAAATAATAATTATATAAATTATATAAAAATAATTATGTAATTTATATAAGGTGATTAAATGGAATAAGGTTGGAGGAAATTAAGAAATTATTTAAGAAAGGAGAATGTAAATATATAAATTATATAATATTAAGTTATATATAATTTATATATATAAAGAAATTATTGTAAATATTAAAGAAATTGAATAATAAATAAGAAAAAAGAATGTTTTCAGTTATTAAAAATTATATTTATGTATAATGTAATTATTATGACTTTTATGAAGGATAATATTTTAGAAATGGGAACATGTTAGTGTAACATGTTGTCCAAGTAACGGAGCGAAAAATTATGAAAAATAAATTTTATATGTTATATGAATTATTTCATGATTTTTGGAGATATAAATTACCTCAAATAGTTACATGCATGGCATTATGCGTGTACAAAATTTATCAAGAAAAGTACCCAAAAAAGGTATTAAAATTAATAATAAATCATTTTATGATTTTTAGTGAATTAAAATAAATATTTTATATATATTATATAAAATATTTATTACACGTAATAATTACGTAATGTATAAAAATTTTACTAATGCACGAGAATTATCCGGATTTAGCAAGCTTGGAATATTCGAGAAAGTAAAAAAGTTGGCGTGAAGGTCGGTGGATTTTTTTTAAAAGTATTAAGTGCTTTGTTGGTCTATAAAAGAAGGAAAAAAAGGAGCATAGATAGGAAAAAATATAGAAATAATGAAAAACAAATGTTCCCTATATTTTTCCTCCACCGAAACCACCTTCACCATCCGGGAACTCCACCACCACCACAAGAGAGCAAATTTTTTGTGCCATCTAAGAGGTTTATCAAGCTTCATGGGAAGACTTTTCAAATTTTGAAGGTATAAAACTAAATTGTTGATTATTTTGGTATTTAAGGTGTAAATTATATTTTGTCAAAAATTAAGAAATAATTAGAATAATTATTCTAAACAATTTATAGATGTGTATCTATGAATTACATGATTTTTGGAATAATTTTGTTGGGGAAAAGATGGTCAAAAAATGGTGTTTTATTGCAAAGTTGGCTACTGTTCTGCGGAAAAGAAACTGAAGAAGAAGAAGGGTTGCCGCGCATTGCGCGTCAGCCATTTTTTTTCCGAGCGCGGGTATGAAACGGCGCCGTTTTGGGCGAGAGTTTTGGTCGCCAAAACGACGCCGTTTGTTGGAATAGGCAAGGGAGTGCCACGCCATGTGCGACCGCGGTTTTCGGGGTGAAATTACGATTTTGCCCCCGGCCTTTTCCAGAAAGGACCGGCGTGTCCCTTAGCCTCGTGAATTTACAAAAATACCCCTAAGCTTTTCTGTTAATGCCGGTTGTGTCCCTAACGTTGCTGAATTTACAGAAATACCCCTGAACTTTTCGAAAAATTCCGGTTTTGTCCCTAAGGGCGCGGAAATTACCAAAATGACCCCAGAAGTGATTTTTAATTGAAATAAATGTTTAAAAATTGTTTAAAAATTATAGAAAATTACAGAAAAATACTAAAAATATAGAAATGATGTTTGAGTATTAAATTTAATATTTTTGTAAAAATATTTAATATTAGGGATTAATATTTAAATGTTTTAAATATTAATCAAATGGGTTTAAAGGTTAGAAAATGAATAAATAAAAATTTGGACAACTGAATTTGTTAAATTTTATCCGATGAGCCGGGTTGTCTATATTGAAGATGTTCGATATTAAGTTAAATAAATATATTAAGGAATGAGGTTAAAATAATTAACCATACTAGTTAATAATTGACCCAGTACCCTAAAATAAATTGTCGGGTAGGGTTAATTACATTATAAATGATATTAATTAATTAAATTAATATCATAAGGAGATAAATAATTATTATTGGATTATTTTATGATCATAGGTTGATCGAGTTAAGGGTTTGAGCTATCAATTTAAATAATTGGACGTCAGGCAAGTTCTTCAGCCCTTTTATGTTAAATGCTTAACTGTTATGATATGTTAAAACTTGTCAAATACAAAAGACTTATGTGTTATGTGATACGTGAATAATATGACAACTATGTGTACCTTATGAAATAATACGAGATATATGGCCATAGTAGATGCACAAGCACATGATGTATGACACACACCGAGCATATTAAGGTATGTGCTACGTGACGTATAAACTGTTGAACTTGTTGAGCCATTGTGCTCATTACTTGCTTAATGTAAATTTTTGCAGGCAAATAAATGAATTTCAGGAATATCAAATTATGTTAGAGACGGATAACCTAAGAAGTGGTGAACGTATTTGTTATATTTTTAATATTATAATTCAATGTGACTACATTTGCTAGTTTTACATTGATATTTCATGTATTGGATCTGGATAGGATGAACAAAATTAAATGGTGAACTGTGAATGTTCAAGATAATTATTACGATAGAAGGTATTATATGTTTAATTATGAATGATGCAAGGAAGAATATTTGTATGAAAATAAATCATATTAGATTTTGAATGTGAGCATTATGATACTGGAAATAGAAGGAAAAAGTAAAGGTTGCGATCCAGGGACTAGGATCCAAATGTAAGGATTTTAAATATCCAATTATTTTAAAGCAATGATTAAAAGAAAAAAAAAATTATACCGACAATTTGGTAATTGATGATTCTGAAATCAGCTAATGGATCAATTAAGGTGATTAAAAACTTATTAACGGACCGAAATTTGGACGTAAGAAAAATAATGTTTCATAAATATGAAAATTAAGGTAATAAAGTGAGTCGAATTTCGGGGTCGTTACATAAACCTTTTACTAGCATGAATTAAATATCTATCATTTTTCAATTATTGATTCATTTAGATTTATCCATCATGTTTTGTGTGTGATTGTTAATTGTTTGGCCAAAAATTAGTGGGATACCCTAAATGAATTCAGAAGATGAAAACTAGGGTTAGATTCAAATGTGATAGCATGTATTCTTGGTTATTTGGTTAATTGAATAACTAGGTTTGTATATGGAATAGGAATATATCTATATACTGCATGTGACCTATTAGGGAATTGGAATTTAATGTGTTTATTTCTCTTATTTTACATAGGAATATAGCAAGGTAATTGAAGTAAATATTTTTATGCGATCATTGGAAAAGATCTAATAATTATTTATGAATTCCTAATAAAATATAAATGATAGGTTCATGTGATGTAATTAGGGATATTGTAGTCTTAAGCTTTAAACATCTGGTATTCAATCTTTGTGTTAAATTTTAATTTTAGTTTTAATTTAATTTTAGTCATATTTTTCATGTGTGATTGTTTAATTAGGATCGAGTTGATATGAAATTAGTTTTGGAAAGTTACAAGGCATAGATCTCTGTGGGTTCGACACTCTATATTACTTGTTGATCGCATATAATTGCGAGTATTTGTCAATATATAAACCGAACAACAGGTGCAAGAATAAATATAAATGTAATTATTACATTTATAACTCGGGCTCTATTACAAACAAGTATTCATGCTCCCCTTACTCATTGGCTCCAATTCTTCAAATAAATCTAACAAATCCTATTACAAACTATTTTTATAAAATAAAAATATTGATTAGTGTTCAAGGGTAAGTACATAGGAGAGAGATAGAATTTACATCAAAAAAATTAGAAAAGACAAGGTACGTAGACCCCATTTATTAAAACTCATTCATTCAATATATCCATATAAAATAAAACAAATCATATTGGTCAATTAGTCTAGAATTAATCTCATTTATTATCATATATACCAATAAATAATATTTATCTCATGAATTAAATAAATCATTCCATATATATATATATATATATATATATATATATATATATATATATATATATATATATATATATATATCATTTAATGGGCAATTATAATTGCATGAAATCTAAATCCAATTTCATATTTAAAATAAATCTTTTATTTTAATTATAAAATCATTAAAAATAAACTTTTTATTTTTAATTATTTAAAACTAATATATAAATCATATATATTAGCTGAATTTCTAGTTTACCAAAAACCGAAATTCCATGATTCATGGACTTGTTAACTAATATAATCAATTCCGGATTCATATATATATATTGTAATATCCCGGATATTTGAAAGAATTAGAAATAAGATATTTTGTGTATGCTATTTAATTAATTATTTTAGCTAGCCCATTTGACTGAAATAAATTCCTTGTGTGCTAGTGAGATTTTTTTTTTTAGATCAATAATATATTTAATTTGGAATCTAGAAGAATGTAATAACCGTAGTTATTATCACACCTTGTAAATTAAATTGGAAAATTAAGTTTCAACAAGTTGAATTTTGGGGATTAATTTAAATCTTTGTGAGCACGTGATTAATTGGTAAATAATTAAAGGGAAGTCCATGCGATATGAGTATATTAATTAATGGACTAACCTATGAATTTAATGTCAGTGACTCGTCGAAGCGAGAAATTAAATATTCAAGTGTACTTGAATATAGCAAACCCTAAAACGGGATAAATAATTAAATAAATATTTAATTTTTGTGAGTCATCGTTGTAATTTAAATTAAAAAGTTTAATTATTTAATTATGTGCGTGACGGGTAATTATTTACGATACGAAACATAATTAAATTAAACTAGTTACTAATTAATTTATGTAACTAGTATGCTAGTGGATATTTTGGGTGATTAAACTTATCCTAATTTAAGGTGTTTGGGTGTATTTAAATTGAAACCCCTTTATTAAATTATTTTATGGAATTAAAAATGAGCAAAATTACCCCGTTTATGCATTTAAATATGTATATATATATACACACACATATACATGGGTGGCCGGATATTTGGCCATGGAGCCCCCACTTGATGCCACTTGGTTGCTTTTTATTGGTGGACTCCAAATTTATTTCCAATATAGTTCATTAGTGCATGGAAAAGGGAGGTTAAGTTGGAATTAAATTAGATTACAAGTCCATGAGCACTTGCTAATATTCTATTGGTGGACTCCAAAATTGTTTCAAATTAATTTATTTGTGCATTGAAAGGAGAGATTAGGATGGAGTTGATATTATTTCAATTCCATATTATCTATCATCTTCGAAGGGTATCCATCCTCCAACTATTCATCATCTTCTCCATGAATTTGCTTCAAACCCTAGCTTACTATACTAAGAGAAACCCTTGATTTTGTGGGAGAGATTGGAAGAAAGCTTCCTTGATCATCCTAACCTTGCTTTCCTCCATTCAAAATTTCTAAAATCTCAAGTATAGAGAGAGAGGAGGGCCACGGTTTGGGAGGAACATAGAGGGAGTGTATGTCATCAATATTCATCAATTATTTTGGCTTGAGGAGGAAGAGATCAAGCAAAACAAAAAGGTTTAAAAGTTTTCTTCAAACCCTAGTTCTATCTTTTGTTCATTTATTACTTTAAATATTTATGTCATGGTTAGTTGTGGAAGATATATGTGTATTGTAGCCATGGAGGGCTAGAAGATATAAGGTTGAAGATTTTGATGGAGTTTTTGTGATTTATTGTTCATGAGATACTCACTTGAGAATTTAAGTATTTTTACATACTAGTTTATGTGATATTTTGGGTAAAAATATTTCTAAAACCCTTGTATGCTAAGTTGATGAGATGATCAACTCTTGTTGTTTAAAAATGTTCTATGAGCTTAAATCTATGGTTGATCATCATAAGTTTTGTAGAAAAATTGTTTAAGTTGAAAACTAGTTAAGAAACCTTAAGCTATGCTTTCGGTTTTGAGTTTTAAAATCTTATGTGTTTATTTGGTATGCTCAGTTTTATGATCTATTATGTTAAAGGTATAAGTTTTGAACAACACCTAGTTGGTATCACGTCAAAATGATTTAAAACGGGTGCGATACGATTTTTCGAACGAAACTACGCAAAGCTGAAAATGGCCACTGTCGGCAGCCCGCTTTGCGCAGTTTCTGTGTTCATTCCGTAGCTCATTTTAAAAATCCGTACACGAAGGGACCTAGATTTTCGAGTTCTGGAATTAACCCAACTGGATTGACTAAATTCCGAGTTACGAGTGATTTTATATGATTTTTCCCATAAAACTGGCCAAAACTGTTTTCAGTCGAAATGCAATCTGCCCAGACTTTTTGAGGGGTATTTAGGTCATTTAACTTACTGTAAAAATTCTGGGTTTCTGGATTTTGAAAATATATGTTGTTGTGTAGCCTCTGTCCAAAATTGAGCTCAATCGGAGTTCGTATGAGTGATTTATGGCCAAACAAGTGTTTGCATTACAGATTGTTAAACTGTTATAACTCACTGTTGGTAACTCGGATTACTCTGAATTTTTTACTGTGTGCTATCTGATATAACAAGAGGCTACAGTTTAAATTTCAGAATTTTATGTTGAGTTTTAGATTTTTAATAAATATTACAAATTTGGTCAGATTTGGCTCCATTAAAAATAGTAAACTGACTTGAAAAATTAAACGAAAATTAATTCGTGCGTATTATATCATATACTAATGATTTCCAGAAAATATTAAAAACAACAAGTCAGTTTGATATTTTTGAAAAATATATTTGTGTATTGAATAATTAAAGTTGTATTTATGTATAACTCGAATAAATTATATAACTTGATTTATTCGATCAAGAGGCACTAAAATGACATAATAAAGGTATTATGAGATACATATATGCAATATGTGGTGAGTATGTGAATTAAGTGTTAGCTAGATTGTTCAAGGTTAGCACTAACTAGTGGGTAACCTATTAATGATAGGTTTTCAGAAATGATTAATAATATTGATGTCTATTTAAAGTGTTATTTATCAATTAAATAACATTAGAAGTTGATTGAGGTGTTACTAGGTAATAACTCAATATATTATCCAAGCCGGATAATATTATGGCAAATTGTTGAGTTTTGTGGTGTAATTAAGTTAAACCCAGAGTAGGGTTCGTTAGCGCCTAATTAGTGGTTCGAACTAGACGAATATAAGATTAAGCATTTAGTCAAACTTTGACTAATTTTGTGCACCGTTGATCTCACATACCGTGTAGGTGTTACAAGGAACATGAAAGGTTAGCTTAAGCTGGTTTTGCAATCCAGACAAGTTTTTCAGATATTGTTACTATGTGTATAACTGTTGTGTGTGCACTTGAAGTATGTGAGAATTTGAATTAAATATGCTTTTGTGAACTCATATGATGTGTGTTGATTCTATATGATAGAAAGCTTGAGTTAATTGAATAAGTTGAACTGTATGTCATGTATTCATTCTAAAGCATGATCAGTATGTTGCATAAATAAATGCAAAGCATGAGAAGCATGATGCATTCATATAATGTAATGCATGAAGTATGAGAAGCATGTATAAACATGAACTATGTGTTATGTGCTATCTGTTAGACTTGCTGAGCCGTCGTGCTCATTCTTGCTTAATCAACATTTTCAGTTGAAGCTCGAGAAATTTAGACGATGTCGACAAAGACAGAAAATGAGACGTGAATGTCCGACTTGTACGAATGGTATTATACATGATAATGGAATCTCTGTGTAGAGAAAGTTAGATGTTATTGCGATAAACCTGTTAAGGTAGTTTGTTTGTATAAATCAAAGTTAGAAAACTTAAATAGTTAGTATAACTTGCAATTTGGAACAGATGTGAGATATATTATCGTACCGTTGTGTACAAAAGAATATTTGTATAAATAAAAATTTGAATGTGATATTTAGTGAGTTTATTGTACTCATATTTTTGTAACACACTAGAACATATTATATTCGATCTAAGATGTCATTAAGTAAAGATTTCGATTCTGAGGCAGGATCATGTTATAGATTTAAATAAACTCTGTTTTAAATAACTACAATATAGTTGTAGATTGTGAATGCGATTGTAATAGTTTTAAAATAAACTAGTTTCATCAATTATATTATTGAGGTATATTGTGGATTTAAGTACAATGTTGTACATCTAACGAGCGGGATTCGGTGTGGCCAACACGCGGATTTCCGGGTCGTTACATATATATATATATATATATATATATATATATATATATAATATTTTATAATCCGTGAATCATGATTCAATTCGCCTTAACATAATTTAATTCGCTTAAACATGATTCAATTAAAAAAAACGTAACAGCCAATTCCCGAATTGGCTAAATTTTCATATAAAAAAAATAATTTTATACAAAATATTATTGTAATATCTAGAATATTTATAGAACTTATAAATATGATATTAAATGACTAAAGATAATTATAAAATAAGTTCGAGGATGAAATTCTTGTAAGTTGGGTTGAATGTAATATCTCAAACATTTCAAATATGATCTAATAAGATATAATAAATGTTGTCAATTTAAAACCTGAGATCGATTGCTCAAGTGTACCTTGAGCTATCTTAAAAATTAAATACGATTCGATCGTATACGACTAGAGATTAAAAATCTTTAACCTAATATGTGTAATGTGATTAGTAAAGCTTGTATAAAGCTTTAAATGTGTTATGTCATTTATCTATGTGGTTGGTTTTGTGTTTCAGTTTAAGAATTTAACCCTAGCACTTATTAAAAATCAAAAAAAAATATTTAAAGGTTAAAACCTAAACTAGAGTTAAAACCTAAACTATGGTTTGAAAAACCTAAACTAGGATTTGGTTAAAACCTAAAAAAAGTTAAACCTAAACCTAAAAACTCTAAAGGTTTAAGAAACCCTAAACTTTAAACACTATTCATAAATACGCGTATAATATAAAAATTATACGGATAGAATACATAAAAAATACGATAATAATAAAAAAAAATTATACGGTATAAATACGAAAAAGTCAATCGTGAATAGTGAAACTCAATTATTCAAATTAGTATATTTTATCAAGATTAAGATTAAACTAAGAAAATTGAATTAGTTAATCAACCAATTAAAAGCTAGCTTGTGAAAAAACTAATTCAACCAAAATAATTATGGGATATGTAGTTAAGTTTTAAAGAATGTATGAAAGTCAATGCACAAAGTTTACCATAGCTAGAACGAGGATTTTGGGGCGTCACAATTATGGTCAATAAATTATTCTAAACACATACCTATACATATAAGGAATCTAAACAATTAATAATTCGCATAAATTTCGCACTAATACCATTGTTGGTTTTTCTAAAACACGACATACATGAAATCTAATTGTAATAGCGCAACAGAACTAAGCATAAATCATATTTGAAAATTTTAGCAAATCAATAAACATATTCTTTCTTGTGCAACTATTATTAATTAAGGAATAATAAAAGATTTATACCTTTTGTAGAATCAAGATTCCATAGGTACGAGTTCTGTTGGTTTGTAAAAATATGACATACATATAATCAAATTATACAAGCGCAACGAAAGCAAACAAAATCATATTTTAAAAAAAATTACAAACCAATAATCAGGATCTTTCTTATACGATAATTATTAATTCAGGAAGGATAAAAAAAATTATGCCTTTGTAGAACCAAGCTTCTACAGCTACAAGTTCAACTCCCTTTAATCCTTCGCGTTCTTCATCAAATTCACCGATTACATTTCACGAATCAATGTTAGCTCCTCAAGTGTGACGCCTCTAAAGGTAGTCCACCAAGAGATCTATGAATTAAAGATGTAGATTTTGGTTTCTCTAAATCATGGGTGGCTAGATGTAATATTCTCTCTATCTCTAACTCCTTAGATGTAGAGAATTATAAAGTACTCTCTGAATTCTTGTGAAAGAGTGTGTAATCTTAATCCATAATAAGACTCATCTTATTTATAGATATACTCAACCCTCCTAAACTATTTAGGATTAGGGTTTTAAATTAATTCTCAATCTAATTATGAACTAAATTAATTAATTACAATTCATAAACTATTTAGAAACTTAATTATTTAATATGAGAGTACTTCTTATTAATTAATTCCTAAACTATTTAGGAACTAAATTAATTATTATAATAATTATAATTCCTAAACCATTTAAGAACTTAATTATTTATAATAATACTACTATTTATTAATTTGTTCCTAAACCATTTAGGAACTTAATTATTTATAATACTACTACTATATATCAATTAGTTCATAAACTATTTAGGAACTAAATAATAGTAATAATAATAAGACTCCTCTTATTAACTTATAATTAGTATTTCTAAAATACTAAATTATAAATATTAAGCTCTTTAATTTATTCTATCTCTATTGTATAAATTAAATATACTTAATTTATTATTACAATTATGTCAGCCACTTCTAAAATAAATACTACTCTTTTGCGTTGTGACCCTTTAGGTTCTCCATATTAAACCAGTTGTAAAATAAATTAATTAGAACCATTCTAATCTTATTTATATAAATAAATTAAACCATTTAATTTATTAATAAATAATATTTCTTATTATAATAAGAGTAAGCTCTCTTAGCGATCAACGACTTTCCAGATAATATAGATTTTAACATTTAATCACACAAAAAAACTATTTTGTAAATAATTACTGTATAATTCAATCCTTCTACCACACAATATGTAATGATATGAAAATTTGTAAATGTTGTAAATTAATAAATAATTAATGAAATTGAATTTTTTAAGTCTGACAAGTGTTTTGGGACAAGTCATTTATGTATTATTTGATTATAGAATAAATTTCAAGCCTAATGACACAAGTTTGGATCAAAAATGACTTGAATTGGATAAGAAACAAGTAAGTTATGATGTAAATGGAATCAATTGTCTAGTATTTTTGGCTAATGACCAAAGTGCCCTTGAAAACTTAGGAAATGACCTTGGTGTCCTTATTGATGAGAATTGTCAATTATGCCATTAAGGATTGATGGGAATTGATATGAATAACCTTAACCATGCATGAGTTAAGTCAACCAAGGTATAGTTAGTTTCTAGGAAAATATATACAACTTATATATGTATATATATTTCAAGTATCAAGCTTGTTATTTCATTTTTCATTCCAAGTTGCTAAGTATGAGCTCATAAGAGAAAAAATAGAATAAAAGCTAGGGTTTGCTAGAAATCTCAAAAGATTGCAAGAAAAGTAGAACTAACACCAAAAGTGGATTATCCAACACTAAGAAGCTTCATAGTTAGGAGAAGAAGGGCTCACAGAAGGTAGTAAAAATGTTATTACTCTAAAACTTACCATTTATGTGATTAAGTTTAAGAGTTAGTGTATTCATGCATGTATCTATGATCAAAAGTGTGATTTATGTGAGTTATATGCTATTTCATTGATATATGATGAAACCCTAAGTGTTAGAGTTGTATTACAAAGGTGGTGAGATATGTATACATGTATTCAATGCTAGGAATCATAATTTGTGAAGGATCACATGTTATATGTTGATACATGTGATGAAAACCTAGCTTGAAAGGTTGATCATGTTAAAAGCATGTGAAACTTCTAGCTAGATAGCATGAAAGATATATTATAGGTGGAAAAACATAACTTATGTAAGAAAAGTAGAATATTAGGCTATGTTTTACATGTAAACCAAATCATAATCTGTAAAGTACTTTTATAAGGTGTATGTAGAAGTTATATGAGCATTCAAAGTTGCTAAATAAGCATGTGTTAATGTATATGAGGTATAGAGTTCAAGAACTTAAAGAGGGTTCAAGGGTAAAGTTTTGCTAAGTTGTCAAAATTCCACCAACGGGTGATTTTTTGGCCATTTTGAATAATTAATGGTAAAATGAAGATAAACAACTAAGTTTTATATAAATACACGTGTTAGTGATGATTCGGAAGTCATTTGGTTCTTATGGCAATAAAAAAGAATTTTAAACGTTTAAAAACATTCGTCGGCACCTAAAACGAAATTCATGGAAAAATAAAATCATTTAAGAACTTTTGAATGTTTTGAAGGCCCATGCAAGTCATATACATGTTATATGTGCTAAATCATGTGTTGTAATCATGTTTTGTAAAAAATGGCCAAAAATAGCATGAAAATTGAAAAGGAAAAAAAAATCAAAATCTGCAGGACCTCGTCAGGGCAAAGTGTTATGAACTAAACACTGCGCTCGGGCGGAGTACTTCACTGGGCGAGATCAAACACCGTTGGGGCGCAGTCTAACTGAGAAGATCTCGCGGCCAACGAGATGTTCAGTGTATAACATCTCGTCGGGGCGAGATGTTCTAATTTTTGAAAAATAATTATTTTTATCCAAAATAAAATATTTTAATACTTTATGATAGAGACATGTGTTATAAGTCATAAATTGATAAAAGTGATCAATGTGGTAGGTATTAAGATATGAATGAACAATGTGTTATGTGTTAAAGGTTATGTAAAGTTAAATGATAGCTTGTATAGCAAGGGATTGCATGCATATGTATATAACTAATGCATGAACCAATATTATGGTTATCTAAGACATAATCGGGATAAGGTATTATCGAAAAACGTAAACAAGGACAAAGACAAGTATTCTATTTGAACTCTCATTTGTAGTTCTTTGAACAATGTTAAATGCTATGTATTCTTATGAATCATTTTGAAGTTCATTCATCATTGAATTGTTATTAAGAAAGGTCGATGTCAATCTTGATCCGGCTAGACATGTGTAATAATTCACGTTAAATTCAGATATTTATTGTTATGCTCTTTAATCCATATTGTTGTGGTGCGGAATCTATGAAATGCTGTAACAGAACAACCCTGATAAAAAGAATAATAAAAGAAAAGAAAGGAATACATGTTTATTGCGTGGTTGCATCATTAGATATTTATGTTGTGCACAATATAAAAGTACGATAGGCTGATCACCTAGAGTACACATCTAAAATGAAATGCAGTCTTATGACTGAACCGGGCAGTTTCAGTCTTTATAATTAGTATTGTTCTTAACGAGTTCTTGGTCTTGTGACCATAAAGCTAACAAGATTCATGTTTCAAGTTAATCGTTCAAAGATTCAAGTAATGCTTTTGAATTTTTGATGGAACCCTTTTATGGTTCAACCCTATTGCATTAGTTTTTCATTCATTATTTTGAAATATCATGTCATTATTTGTTTATATTCTTGTTGAGCTATTTTATGCTTACTCTTGCTTTATCATGATATTTCAGCTAAATCTGAACAGGCAAAGGGTCAGGAACAGATAAAGGAAATGGAAAGGCTAACAATTAATAGTTGCACAGTTATAGAATCAATGTAAATGTAATATTTTTGTATTATGTCAGGGTGTAAATGTGTTGTAATATATAAAGGTTTGTAAACCTGGGATAGTTACGTATTATTGTAAATTAAGTTTCATTATTCAGAATGAATGGTTGGGATTGAATGGTAGTGTAGTATCGTGAACACCGAACTCGTGGTTCAAGGGACCCGAATTTGGGGGTCTAGATATTGAATGGTAGTAGGTTATCCATATGCAATCATGTAGTTAGTCTAGATATTGTGATTTAGTTTCAGTTATTTGTTTTGTTTGTTTGAGGACAAGAAATTGTTCAAGTTTGGGGGTATTTAATAGGTGGGTTTTAAACCTACGAATCGGGTATCGTTAAAGCTAATAGTTGCTACCTTTAAGTGCCTTTAGGTTCTTTTTATTTGCTTTCATGTTTATATATTGCAAGTTAGAGCAGGAGGGACCACTAAAAGAAAAGCGGCTAGTTCCGACGAAATTTATCTCGTCGAACTTTATTCTATCGGAAATAATTCTATATCGACGGAATATTCCGTCAGTTTTAATTCTTTCGATAATAATTTAAAATTGACAGAATTTCGTTGATCTTATAGCACCCCCGTTAGCGCCAAAGTTCCCGCGCTTGGCAATATAAGTTTGACGAAAAAAATATATATACTCGACTGAATATCCGTTGTTTTTAATTTATTTTAGACGGACCTAATTTCGACTGAAGATTCCATCGAAAATAAATTAAAAACCCCTATTTCATTGTCTTTTTCCCCCAGTCGCCTCCGGTTTGATTTCTTCTCTCTCTCTCTCGCACCTCTCACTGTCGCTCTCTCTCTCTCTCCCCTCCAACCTCACATCACCTCCGACCCACCTCTCTTTACGTTGCCGTCGTCCGTTTGCACCGCCCGTTGCCGTCGTCCGTGGGCACACCCATTGCAGCCTTCGTTGTCGCCTCTGTTGCTGCCTCACTGTCTGATAGTAAGGTGTATGTATATATATATTATGAAATTAATTTGTGTTCTAAAAATTAATATTAGTATGTGGATTTAATTTGTGCAATTATAGCTATTTCCTTTATGCCTATTATTTTGTGCATTTGTTACATTAGCTATTTCCGACGGAATTCTCGACGGAATTTTTGTCAGAATTGTTCAAATGCAATATTTGTGGACCCTAAATCTATTTATGTATTTTTCTAATTTTTCAATATTAAAATAAGCTAAGTAGTTTTTACTTAGTTTTGTAATAATAACATAAAATGAAATGAACTAACATAAAAATAAAATAAAATATAATTAAATTAATTAAATAAAATTAATTTAAATTAAATATACTTAAAATAAATTAAATTCATTAAAAGAAAAAATAAAATGAAATAAAATAAAATAAAATTAATAAAATTAAATTAAGTGAAATTAAACAAAATTAAGTGAAGTTAAATATAATTCAGAAAAAATAAATTAAATTAAGTAAAATAAAATAAACTAAATATAATATAATATAATATAATATAATTAATTTAATATAATTAAATTAAGTTAAATTAAGTTAAATTTAATATAATTAAAATAAAATAAAATAAATTTAATATAATATAATTAAATTAAATTAAATTAAACTACGTTAAATTAAATACAATTAAAATAAAGTAAATTAAGTAAAACAAAATAAAATAAAACAAAATTATTTTAACATTCATCGTTTGACATTCATTCGTAACGGGTGAATATCGAATACTCTCAATTTAATCAAATCAGTTGCACATGCAGTTTGGTTAGGATTTTAGAAATTCAATTGTGTTGTACGCAAAAAAAAAAAATCGTCTAATAAATTCAATCACTTGTGCATGTACTTTGGTTAGGAGCTTAGAAACTCGTTTAACATTTACTCACTACGAGTGAATGCCGAATAGTCCCCCGTCTTGGACTGTTGCTAGATGTTATGTCTCTCACTTAGGTTTGTGTCAATAATTTGAGTACGTTTTATTTATTTTGGGGACTTTTCGCTGATATCTCTACATGTTCTCTGAGTGCATACTTAGCCTACGTTGATGTGGTCTATTTCGTGTACTTAGAGACCTTGGGGAGGTGCTGTCAAAATTTCCTTGAAACAGAAAAAACGTGCTCAAGGTGTTGGCACAAGTGAGGAGACGCATCTAGGAACGAGATAGAAGCCTAACCCGTATACTTAGAAGTTGAAGTCATGCAGGAATCATGAATACACACACATACGCTAAGCACCTTGGTAAATTTGATACATCCTATATTGTTCAGTTAAATATGTCAGACGATCGGAGCTGAATACACCATAGAATACCGGTTGATGGTAGAGGATTACTGCCTGAGTACCGTGATGGGTGTCCATATTTTTGAATTTTGCCAATGAACATGTTGATAATTCGAACGGAAAGATGAGATGCCCGTGTTTCAAATGTAAAAACCTGATTTGGAAGAAAGCCGACAACATTAAGCATGACTTGTACTCGCGTGGGTTTGTAGATGGGTATTCTTATGGCTTCATCACAGAGAGTCAACTGAGTTCAGCGAAATAAGTGACAGTGTGGGCCAACCAATTCACGGGGATTGATACGATGATAGTTATGATGTCGTGGAGATGTTGGTTGATGCGTATGGCCCTAACAATATTGATTGCAGTGTAAATGAGCAGTCATCAATCACTGGTCATCAAGAGCCAAAGGACACAGCAGCACCCTTTTACAATATGCTATTTGAATCTACTGTCCCATTGCACGATGGAAATGATAAGCACACCAGGCTATCTGCAGTGACGAAGCTCTTACACTTCAAGAATGAGCATGGCTATAGTGAGAGAGGTTTCAATGAGTTAGTTAGGCTTATCAGTGAGCTCTTACCAAAGGGTCACACTCTGCCCTCAAATTATTATGAAATGAAAAAGATGGTAAAGGGTTTGAATTTGGGGTATACAAAAATCGATGCTTGTGAGCAGGATTGCATGTTATATTATGGGGCTGACATAGATAAACTGCAATGTGACATTTGCAACCTGCCTTGTTACAAGACAACTAAACGTGGGGGGAAAACTAAGTGTGTGCCTAAAAAAATCTTAAGGTACTTTCCTCTTGCATCAAGACTTCAGCGTCTATACATGTCGACCCACACTGCTGCGCATATGACTTGGCATAAAACAAGGGACGTCGTGCCTGATCAGTTGTCTCACCCCGCAAATGGAGATGAGTGGAAGAAGTTTGATGAAAATTTTCCTCAATTTGCTGAGAAAAGTAGGAATGTCAGGCTTGACATGGCTACGGATGGGTTTTGTCCATTTAATAATTTTAGTCAACCATACTATGTGTGGCCAGTGATCATGGTAGCTTACAATCTTCCACCGTCAATATGCATGAAGGATCCGTATCTGTTCTTGATTTTACTCATACCGGGGAATAAGAGTCCTACAAAGGATATAAACGTGTATCTCAGGCCATTAGTCAATGAACTTAAGATGCTGTGGGAGATGGGAGTGCAGATTTATGACAAATCGATAAATTAAAATTTTCTGATGAAGGCAGCCTTGTTGTGGACTATCACTGATTTTCCGGCATTTGGGATGATCAATGGGTGGTCGACTCATGAGAAGTTGTCATGTCCAGTTTTTGTGGGGGATATCCAAGGCACACATCTAAAACATAGGCGAAAAATTAGTTTATTTGGTACTGCTCGTAGATTCTTTCCTGTTGATCACAGTTACAGAAAGATGTCTACACAGTTTAATAGAAAAACAAAGAAAAAGGGGGTTGTCGGTCGATTGTCAGGCAGCGAGGTTTTCGGTTGGCTAAACAAACTAAAATTTCCACCGCCAGGGAAAGAGCACAGTAAATATAGAACACTAGGTTACGGTAAGACTCATAACTGGACGCATTCACCCATATTCTTTGAGTTGCCGTACTGGGAGACGCTTTCAGTTCGTCACTGTATAGATGTAATGCATACATAAAAGAATATATTTGAGAACTTGTTTTATACCGTGCTAGATGCGAGTGGTAAAATAAAAGACAACGATAATGCACGGAAAGATCTGGAGGCACTTAACATATGGCCAGATTTGTGGGTTCGACCTAACAACTCAAAACCTAAAGCTCCATTCTATTTAACCAAGCAATAAGTTGAAGACATCTGCAAATGGATAAGTGCGTTAAAGCTCCCAGGTGGATATGCTTTTAATATATGTCGTTGTAGTAAGGTTGAACAGTTGAAAATTACTGGGTTCAAAAGTCATGATTGGCATGTATTCATGTAGAAGTTGATGCCAATTGCATTTCGCGAGATCTTACCCAGAAAAATTGTAGACGCCTTAACCGAACTTTCAAATTTCTTTCGGGATCTATGTTCAACGGTTATAAGGTATACTGATGTGGAGCAGATGGAGAAAAATATAGTGCTAATAATGTGCAAGTTAGAAATGATATTTTCTCCGGGGGTTTTTGACTCGATGGAGCATTTGCCTATTCATCTGTCATATGAACTTAAGCATAGAGGACCTGTACAATATCGATGGATGTATCCGTTTGAGAGGTATTATCGACTACATTTCTTTTTTGATGATATTCACTACTCATATTCGTAATGTTTGTGAACTTAATTATTGTATTTTAGGTACATGAGTCATTTAAAGCAGAAAGTAAAAAATAAAGCTCGTGTAAAGGGCTCTATTACTGAACAGTACACTGAGGAAGAGCTTGTCAACTTTAGCTCATTGTATTTTGAGGATGTTGTCACAATGAAACACAATCGTTTAAGTCAAAATGAGGTCGTCGGAGTCCAATCATGTGTTGATGAGTTAGCTGTATTTTCCTATCCGGCTAAATCATTTGGCCATGAGACGATGACGTACTTAAGCGAAAAAGATTTGAAAATTGTATCTACATATGTGCTTCAAAATATGCCCGAAGTATCGTCATACATAACGTATGTACATAGTATTTATAAAAATTTATTTTTAAAATCCTAGCCTACAATTAAATTGTGTTATAACTGTTTCAGTGCATTCGAAGACGAAGCATGTGCTTTAAATAATAAACATGACTTTTCATTATTTGATTTGTATCGTAGTATTATGGATCCTATGGCTAAGGCCACTTTACACGACATCTGTCTGACACACCTCCCCATTGGCTGTATGCGATTTACGTAGTACGCGCAGCTTCATGGATACCGTGTTACGTGACTTTCACGTAAGTTATTTTAAATAATTTAAACTGTATACGTAAATTTAGTTGGTAGTACTAGTTTCATTTAGTTTTATAGATTATAATTTAGTTGTATTTACTTTAATTGATTATAATTCATCGTAATTTTGTTGAGTTTTGTAAAGTATTGTACCTTTAAATGATGATTTATTTTATAATGTGTCGTCATTTATATTTATTATAATTCATATGAAGAAATATGTTGTGTGTGAACATAAATAATGGATTGTTGTTGTGTTGTTGGGATAAAGTAGGTTTGCAGGTACAAAAAATGTGGTTTTAAAACCTGGCACCGAAAAAGCAAAAGGCACATTTAAAAAAAAAACTCTTATTTTCGACGGAACTATATATTTTCGGCTAACTTTTCGTCAGAATTAAAGCATTTAAAAATATTTTCTAAAATACTAATACTGACGGAATGCGTTAATTTTGACGTAATTTTCATCGGAATTAATTTCTTATTTTCGACGAAAAAAAATTAATTTGACGGAATTCTCGTCGCAAAAACAATAGGAATGGCTGACGGAATGTATTCCGTCGTAGTTACTCTAATGCTGACAAAATAATCGACGGGAAAAAATTCGTCGGAATAAATTATTTTCGACGAGAAGAATCCCGACGTGATTATTTTCGACCGAATCTACGACTGAATATTCCATCGGAATTACACTATTTGCGACGGAATAGCACTAAATACGACGGAATATTCCGCCGGAATTGATCATTTTTCTTGTAGTGGACCTAGATGGCATTTTGGAAAAGAAAGTAATTAAAAGAATTGAAAAACTCAAAAAAATAGAAGTTTTGTAAATATGGTGCCACTGGGCGGCGTCTAGCCGCCCAGATTTGTACTAGGTCTGGCATCTAGATGCCCATAAGCAGTATCAGCTAGTTTGGAGCTTCGAAAAGTCTGAAGAGCAGGGGAATTAAGGGAAAACAACACGGGAGGAAGTTAATTAACTGCCAAAAAATAGTGGGGAATGTGAAAGCATGAAAGGAACTGGAAAAAAGGAGAGAATGGAGCGAGGAAGGAGGCAGACAGAGGAAGGATAAGCAGCAAGAGGAGGGAATCTGCAGAATTTGGAGGATTAAAGTTAGAATTTAGGAGTAACCATTAGAGTTCCTTCTAATTCGTTCTTTTACCTTTGATTTTTGTAATCTCTAGGATGTATTTATTATTAAATATGATATTGCTCTGTCTAGTCAGTATGAACTAAATTTTACATTAAGATTGCAATGGAACTTAGTATGTAATTTAAATTGATTGCTTCCTCGTTGGTTAAAGTTAGTTATCTAAATCGTTTATCATATCTTGTGTTGGTTGATTAATTGTCTAGCTAACAATTACCGAGGTACTCTATACAAAGTTGGAAAATGGAGTATAGATTTAGATTGGGGTATGATAACAACTGTGCATATAATTTGTGTTAAGGTTAATATGTTTAGCATATAGGATAGAAATATATCTATATGTCAATTGTAGCCAATAAGAGAATCTGATGTTAAATCCTAATTGACATAATTCACATAGGAATATAGTGAGTTAATTAACTTGGATGTTCCTTGTAATTCTGGTGCCTTAAGGCCAGATTTTAGAGGTTTCGTTCATGTGCTATCGGAAGAGATGCGTGGGTACTATAAAGAATTCTTTGTTAGCGATTCAGTGTAATTAATTAATTAAAGAGGAAGTACATTGACGTAATTAAGGTACTAAAGGAAGTTGTAATCTTAAACTAACAAATCTGCATTTATTTTTGTGATTAATTATTTAGAAGTTAATTTCAACTAAGTTTCCTTTTAATATTCAATTATCCATCATAGTTTAAATAGGATTAATTTGGTTTAAAAAATTAGTAATTAATAGGTATTAATCTAATTCCTTGTGGGAACGATATCCTTGTTTACTGAATACTACAATCGAACACGTATACTTGCGTGTTAAAGTGCTAAGACAAATTTAGGCAATAGTTTCCATTGTAGAGAAATAGGGCATCAGATTAAACACTGTCCAAAGAAGAAAGTGGATGGAGGAAGTGGAAGCAAGGGGAATACCAGTGGAAAACTGACAATTGGCGGATCTACTAAGCCAGGCAAACCAACAGCATGTACATTCAACATGATAGTACAGGATGCAGTGGCATCAAATGACGTGGTGTCAGGTATTATTTTTGTCAATAATTTAAACGCCTATGTATTATTTGATTCGGGTGCTACTTGTTCCTTTGTATCTGATGAATTTGCCAAGAGATTGAATTTACCCCAAACAAAACTAGAAAATGTGTTGGTTATAGAAGTAGCAAACAAGGAAGTAATTCAGGGGGAAAATATTCATTGGGAATGATGTCTGATGATAAGAGGGCACAAGTTAGCAGTTAACTTAATTCCTATTCGGTTAGGAAAGTTTGATGTAATACTTGGAATGGATTGGTTATATAACCACGAGGCGGTGATTGGCTGCCAAAAGAAATGTGTAAACCTTCAGACTCTTGCCAAGTCTAAGGTAGTATTTTATGGTAGAAAATCGCCTAGGCAATCTTGTTGTCTGACGATAATGCAAGCCAAAAAATTGTTAAGGAAAGGGTGTATGGGATATTTGGCTCATGTGGTTGATACTTAAAGTATGGGATCAGAAATAGGTCAGATACCAGTAGTAAAGGATTATGTGGACGTATTTCTAGATGAATTATCAGGTCTTCCGCCAGATAGGGAGATCGAATTTGTGATAAACCTTGTGTCGGGAACGGCACTAGTTTCGAAGGCACCATACGGAATGGCTCCAGTCGAGTTGAAAGAATTGATGGTTCAACTGTAAGAATTGTTAGACAAGAAATATATCCAACCAAGTGTGTCTCCTTGGGGAGCACCAATTTTGTTTGTAAAGAAGAAGGATAGATCGCTAAGGCTTTGTATCGACTATAGGGAGTTAAACAAAGTAACAATTAAGAACAAGTACCCGTTACCAAGGATCGATAATTTATTTGATCAATTACAGGGAGCAAAGTATTTCTCGAAGATAAATTTGAGAAGCATTTATCATCAGTTGAAGGAGACGCCTGAATATGTACCTAAGACAGCATTTAGGACTCGTTATGGTCATTATGAGTTCCCGATGATGTCTTTTGGTTTGACAAATGTACCAGCTGCATTTATGGATTTGATGAATAGAGTATTCAAGTAGTATTTTGACAAGTTCATGGTGGTGTTCACCGACAACATTCTAATTTATTCAAAGACTCAGGAGGATCATGCAGAACATTTGAGAATAGTGTTGAAAAAGTTGAGGGAAGCAAAGCTATACGCAAAATTTTGGAAATACGAATTTTGGTTAGAAAGGGTGCAATTTCTGGGGCACGTGATTGACCAACAAGGAATATCGGTAGACCCAGTAAAAGTAGAGGTAATAATAAATTAGGAACAACCGAAGACACCTACAGAGGTGCAAAGTTTTCTCGGTTTAGCAGGATATTACAGAAGATTCATCAAAGATTTCTCAAAGTTGTCGGACCTTTGACTAATTTGACGAGGAAAGTTGTAAAGTTTATTTGGTCAGAAAAATGTGACGAGAGTTTTCTGGAACTCAAGAAAAGGTTATGTGAAGTACCTGTGTTATCATTGTCTGACGATATAGGAGGATTTGTAGTGTACAGTGACGCATCGTATAAAGGACTTAGTTGTGTGTTGATGCAACATATAAAGGTCATAGCGTATGCGTCAAGGCAGCTGAAGGATTATGAGAAAGGGTATCCTACCCATGATTTGGAATTGGCAGCAGTGGTGTTTGCTTTGAAAATATGGAGACATTATTTTTATGGAGAAAAGTGTGAGATATACATAGACCACAAAAGTCTAAAGTATATTTTCACCCAGAAAGATTTGAATATGAAACAAAGGAGATGGTTAAAATTAATCAAAATTATGATTGTGAAATTTTATACCATCTAAGGAAAGCTAATGTTATAGTCGATGCCTTAAGTAGGAAGGGTCGAGAAAGATTGGAAATGATACCTGCTTAAGAAGAACTAATCAAAGAGATGGAAAGAATGGAAATAGAGGTAACGTATCTAATAAAGTCGGAAGAAAAGTTATATGTGGTAGAAACTCATCCAATGTTATTGGATAAAGTGAAAGAAGCTCAAATGCAAGATGAGGAGTGTGGAAGAATAAAGGAACATATATCTGATAGTCAAGAGGTTAAATTTCAACTGGATGAAAACGGATTACTCAGATTCAAAGGAAGAGTATGGGTGCCGATGGTATAAGAATTGAAAGAAGAGATTTTGCAGGAAGCACACAATTCAAGGTATTCGATTTATTCGGAAAGCACGAAGATGTATCAAGATCTTCGTCAGCACTTTTGGTGGCCTAACATGAAGAAAGACGTGGCAGAATGCGTTAGCAAATGCCTTACTTGTCAAAGAGTTAAGGCAGAACATCAGAGGCCTAGTGGGCTGCTAGAACCTCTAGAGATTTCGGAATGGAAGTGGGAGCACATTACAATGGACTTTGTGGTGGGACTTCCAACTACGTAAAAACGCTACGATGCGATATGTGTGATAGTGGATTGACTGACGACGTCTACACACTTCTTACCAATCAAAGTCAAATTCAACTTAGATCAACTAGCAAAACTTTATGTGAAGGAAATTGTGTCTAGACATAGAATTTAGGTATCGATTGTTTCAGATCGAGATCCGCGATTCATATCAAATTTTTGGAAGAGTTTCCAAGAGCGTATGGGCACGCAGTTGAGGTTGAGTACAACGTATAATCCTCAAACAGATGGACAGACTGAACAAACAATTCAAATGTTAGAAGATATGCTAAGGGCATACGTGATGGATTTCAAGGGTAATTGGGATGACCATTTGTCGTTAGTTGAATTCGTATATAACAACAATTATCATGAGAGTATTGGTATGCCACCTTATGAGGCATCGTACAGAAGGAAGTGCAAAACACCTCTCTGTTAGGATGAAGTAGGAGGTCGTAAGTTATTGGGACCAGAAATAGTGCAACAAATTGTAAAAATTGTCCAAGTGAAAAGATCAAGGCTCATAGCAGCATAAAACAGACAGAAGAAATATGCAGACCTACATCAGCAAAACAGAGATTTTGAAGTAGAGTCCTATGTGTTTTTGAAAGTATCTCCCTAGAAAGGGAAAATTAGATTTGGATACTTTGAAGTAGAGTCCTATTAATAAACGAATAAGATTACAAAGTATATGCTTATAACATCAAATGTGATTGACTTGAGGGTATAGTACTTTCAATCTCGCACTTGCACTAAAGTCAATCGCCCATTGGTATCCCCATACCATTATTCTCTAAGTGGCGTATAAAGTGTTTAGTAAATGCTTTAGTTAATGGTTATTTAATGATGTACTGAGAGTCTGCCATCTCTATAATGTCATCTCTTTTTCAATGATTCCTCTAATCAAACGAAAGTACCGCAACATATGTTTGGATTTCAGATGAGACCTAGGTTCTTTGGCGAACTAAACTCCTTTAATGCTAAGAACCATTCCAAGTTCTGTAATGAACTTGTTGAACTAAACAATCTCTTTGTAGCTTCACTTATAGTTATTTACTATGTCTTTGTCATTAAATCTATAACTCTTTGCTGTTTAGAACCTTTCCAACTCACTGCACCACCATTCAAGGTAATTATATAACCTAAAACGAAATTATTATTGTTTTAGTTCGTCTGAAAAACGGAGTCTATTAAGCCCTCTTAGTTTTAATTAGATCAACCATTAGAAACTTTTTTCTAATCTTCTTCTCCATAATTGAAATGATATATGTTTAGCATATATAAGCAACATCAGGTCATGTACATATCATCGAATCAATGTACGTTCATTGGGTTAAGCCGAGCATCCTTTACGATCTATCTCTATTGATATTTATCCCCACTATTAGGATGCTTCTACCAAGTCCTTGATGGAGAAGTGTTTAGACAACCATATCTTTACTGATTGCAGCATCGATATGTCATTCTTTATCGGTACTATATCATCATATAGTACTACGAATGTCACAGTGCTCTCACTAACCTTTTATACACACTTGGTTCATCCTCGTTTTTTGATAAAATCAAACTCATTTGATTGTCTCATCAAAACGAATGTTCCACATTTGAGAAGCTTACTTCAATCCATAATTGGATCATTGTAGTTTACATATTTGATTTACTCCATCTCTGTGGAGACAAATTCTCTTGATTATATCATATATACATCTTTTTTTATAGTAAGTTACAACTGCAAGTAAAATTCGAATGGATATAAGCATTTTTACTAGTGAAAAATTTCATTATAGTCAACTCCTTGACCTTGTTTAAAATCTTTATACCACTAATCAGGTCTTATAGGTCTCCACCTTGCTGTGTGTTTTAGTCTTTCTAAAAGACTCATTTCAGTTTTCATGGTCATCAGCCATTTCTTTTAAGTCTTTACTACTTTTACATCATCATATTTAAAAGGATCATCATTGACTATGAAGCGTAGCTCATCATCATTATCTATGATGAATCCATACCTCTTAGATATCTTTGGTACTAAACCAGATTTATAACTTGCTTATGGAACAATAGGTTTATCTACTTGTACAGATTCCTTCACTTGATCTGGAGTGTTTTGTGGTTCTTAAATTTCTTCAAGATCTATCATACTCCCACTAAACCCTTCAAGGATAAAGACCTTTTTCCTAGAAGGCAACGTGCTTCGACAAACACATTTTAATTAGTCGGATTATAGAAGTAATAACTTAAATTTTCATTAGGATATCCCACAAGTTTACACTTGTCAGATCTTGTCCCAAGTTTATCATTGTCAAACCTTTTGACATAAGTTAGACAATCCAAATCTTAACATACTTAAGAGTTGGTTTTCTCCCTATCCATAATCCATATAAAGTCTTGGGAAAGGATATTGAAGGTATCTTATTTAGTAGATATACAGTCGTTTCTAGGGTATAACCCTAGAAAGATACTAGAAAGTAGGTATAATTTATTGTCGATCATCACCATGTCCATTATGAGAGAATACCAATCTCTTTAAGATAATCCAGAAACTTACTGCTAAAGTATTCCCTTCTCGATCTAATCAAAAAACTTTAATACTTTTAGTTGTTTGCTTTTGTACTTCACTTCGAAACTCTTTGAACCTTCAATTTGAATTTATATTTCATCAAATACATATATCGAAATCTAAAATTATTAGTGAAAGTAATGAATGAATACCATCCTCTTGCATTTGTTGTCATAAGTCCCACACACAACTGTGTGTACTATCTCTAACAACTTTGTAACTCTCTCTCCATGTCCACTAAATGGGGGTTTAGTCATATTGTCCATGATACAAGATTCACAAGTTGTATTTGATTCATAATCAAAAGGCTCTAAAAGCCTGTCTTTATACAAATTGTTTAGTCTTGTTCCATTAACATAACCGAGTTAACAGTGTTGCATGAAGGTATGAGTCATATCATCTATTTGCCTTTAGTTTGTTTAATTTGAAATATTTTTCATGTAAGTCGAGTATACAATGTCCATCAAGTAATCAACATAGTAACAACTTTCTAACTTAATAGACTTGCCCGTAGGCTATGCTAAACTATAAGTTCCTATGTTTAATGCCGCAACCTTTTGCTCCATCCCTACGCACATGATTACTTATCTTTAGTTCAGCCTTCTACTTCTGTCTAGTCTCTACAACGGCTTCCATATGTGAGACCACTAGCCGGTATCTAATACCTAAGTAGAACTTGACTTATAGAAAGTTTTATTTCATTATGAACAAATCTATATCTGTAGTAAAAGCTTATGCAGGCTTCTTCTACTTAGATACTGCAACTCTCTTGCAGTTGTTCTTCCAGTATCTTAACTTATCATAATGAAAGCAAACTCTTTTGCCCTCGGGATCACTTTTATTTATGTCCTTTAATTAGTGTCTTTCGTTTGCCTTCTATCCTTTCTGACTCCTCAGAAACACCTTTGGCCATCTTCTTTCGCTTAGAAAATTCATCTACGAGTAAGACTTGATTTTTCTTGTTAGAAAAATGACTCTTAACAGTCTTCAACATATTAAAAAAATTAGTTAAACTGACGTCTAACTTACTAATGTTGCAGTTCATAACTAATTGTGAATAGGAGTCATTGAACGACTGCAAGACCTTGACAAAATTCAGTTATCCCAATTGATCAATCCAATTGATTATCTTTGGGACATGTGTCTGTACAGTAGTATCATTGGTTATTATAGATGGGAATAGCTCTTTAGATATCTTATATCTAGTTGACCTACTTTGATCACCATTACAACTCATGAATATAGTAGGTGCATCTATTTTCTTGTGTTGACGCTGTAACTCGATACTCATAGATGCGAGAATGATGCATTGAGCCCCAGATACATCATCTTGCCACTTAATAAGTAGCAATCTCTTTCTAATAGGCATTGTCTGTAATATTTAAAGTGATCGGAAAATTAAGGACATTTCTCAAAAAAAATTAACCAATTCAAACAATTCGGTTCGATTAAATTATTAGCATCCAATATGCTATGCAGTGTTAGTGAATTAATAACAACATTAACATGTATTCATTTTATTAATCACCAAGTTAATTAGGTATTTATTTAAAATAGTGTCTCCCACTATTTTCATTAAACTATATTACCATCCTTATATAGTTTGGCAAATCTAATTAAATATCCGCTGGTGAGAAAATGATCCTATCGACATAAGTATAGTCTTGTGTGTGCATAACTAACTATAGTTTATTCAATATGTAGACAATTCCTCATCAATTATATCACCATGTAACTTCTTTCTATTTTGCCTCTTACACTATAATAATCAAGTGTGTGCACATCCAAATCAAAATTATCTAAGTTAAGTCCGACTTAGTACTTCCATATAAGTAAAGAGAAAAAGATTGTTCTTGTGTGTGCACAACAAAACAGAAATGTTCAATTTATTTATAAGTATCCAATGTGATAAAACAATATCTCAAATAATTGATATAAGCTTTGTGTGTGCACAACAAACGTATATTGACTATTTGAAGCTTTATCGTTTTATCATGCTACAAGGCGACGTTCGATATTATAAATATCTTTGAACGTTATAACTAAATATTATGAATAGTATAATAAATAAATTAGAACCGGTCTAATTTTATTTAATTGAATTAAACCTTTTAATTCATTTTATAAATAATATTTATTCTACTAATTGTCTCATCTTCGTATAGAATATTATATTCTACTTGGATTGATTATGGACTTTATTCTAGTTTAGTTTATTCAAGCCACCAAAGAAACCAAATGGTCAAACCTAGGGTGCAAGATTAAATACATAGATCTAAATATTATATCTAACCTAGGCTCCAATACAAACGGGTCTTCATGCGCTTCTTGCTCTTCGGCTCCAATTCTTCAAAATAATTGTAACTAATCATATTACAAACTATTTACATTAAATAGAAACCTCGCTCGGGAGTCAAAGGAAAGTACATAGGAGAGAGATGGATTTTACATCAAAAAAATTAGTAAAAGACGAGATACGCAGATCCCATTTATTAAAACGCATTCATTCATGCATCCATATAAAATAAATCCAATCACACATTGGTCAATAGTCCATAATTAATACTATTTATTATCATATATATCAACATATATATATCAATAAATAATATTCATCCCAAGAATTAAATAAACCATTCCATATATATATTTGTATTATTTAATGGGCAATTTAAAGTTGCATAAAATTTAATTTCATGTTTAAAATATACCTTTTAATTTAATTATAAATTATTTAAATATAAACTATTTATTTTTATTATATTTTTTGTATTTTTAAAATCACCTAAAATAAAATATTTATTTTAAAATTTTTAAAAATATGCTCAAAATTATAAAAATGCCATTGGAAATTCTGAAATTTTAATATTTACGAAACTGCCACCAAACTTCAGAAATTACAATAATGTCACCGCGCCAAGAAATTACAAGATTTCCATCGGAACCGGAAGGGCGCTGCAGCACCTAAATTATAACTAAAACAGGGTGTTGCAGCGCTGCAAAGGCATTTTCGTAAATTTGGACTTTAGGCACTGCAGTGGTGGGGTACTATTGTAGATCGTGATTTTGAATTTTTTTTTAATTCCAAAACACGCTTTTTGCAACTTGTTTTCAATACCCATGATTCTATAAAATAAATTATACTGAATAAATTATTCTAAACACATACACATACACATACATAATCAAAATAATTAATAATTTGCATGGGTTTGGCTCTTGATGTCACTATTAGTTTGCAAAAATATGACATACATATAATCAAATTATACAAGCGCAACGGAAGCAAACAAAATCCTATTTTAAAAAATTTTACAAACCAATAACTAAGATCTTTCTTATGCGATAATTATTAATTGATGAAGGATAAAAGATTTATACCACTGTAGAACAAGCTTCCATAGGTACAAGTTTAACTCCCTTTAATCCTCCGTGTTCTTTATCAAATCTACCGATTAGATTCCATAAATTAATGTTAGCTCCCCAAGTGTGAAGCCTTCAAAGATGATCTACCAAAAGATCTATGAATTGAAAAAATAGATTTTGGTCTCTACAAATCATGGGTGACTAGTCCTAATTCTCTCTCTATCTCTAACTCCTTAGATGTAGAGAATTATGAAGTACTCTCTCAATTCTTATGAAAGAGTGTGTAACCTTAGTCCACAATAAGACTCATCTTATTTATAGATATACTCAACCCTCCTAAACTATTTAAAATTAGGATTTTAAATTAATTCTCAATCTAATTAGGAACTAAATTAATTAATTACAATTCCTAAACCATTTGAGAACTTAATTATTTAATATGAGAGTACTTATTATTAATTAATTCCTAAACCATTTAGGAACTAAATTAATTATTCTAATAATTATAATTCAAAAACCATTTAGGAACTTAATAATTTATAATAATACTACTATTTATTAATTAGTTCATAAACCATTTAGGAACTAAATAATAGTAATAATAATAATAAGATTCCTCTTATTAATTTATAATTATTATTTCTAAAATATTAAATTATAAATATTAAGCTATTTAATTTATTCTATCACCATAGTATAAATTAAATATACTTAATTTATTATTACGATTATGTCACTCACTTCTAAAACAAATATTACTCTTTTGTGGTGTGACCATTTAGGTTCTCCATATTAAACTGCTAGTATAATAAATTAATTAGAACTATTCTAATCTTATTTATATAAATAAATTAAACTATTTAATTTATTAATAAATAATATGTATTCTTACAATAAGGGTAAGCCCCCTTAGCGATCAACGACTTCTTAGATAATATAGATTTCAATATTTAATCACAAAAGAACCTATTTCGTGAATATTTACCATAGAATTCAATCCTTCCACCACACAATCTCCCAATAAAATATAAGATATGAAATTTATGTCAAGTATTATTTGATCATGTACATTTCAATTCTCAAATATACAACTTTTATGTAAATTAAAATTTCCTTTCTAATTTTCATTCTACTTTGGCCAAGGATTTCTGAGTTATCATTTATTGAATTACATAGGACATTATCTCCTTTTACTGAAAATGGTAGATCATTTGTTAACCATTCACCTACCTCCATGTACAACTTATTATTCCCGATCACACCCTTTGATATACCTTAAAGGTCTTAAAAAAAATGTCAAAGTATAACTCATCATACACAAGTTACTATGATGATCTCAAGTCCAAGGATCACTTGTACTACTTTCACAAAAGGAACTCCTATTGGCATGCAAGTAAAACTCCATTAGGTGTTCCTTGAGCGAGTCACGTTCAGTGAAATTATTCTCTAATAAGCACATATATACATTCTTTAGTGTCTCTATACAAATGATTATGAGATCAATCATCCTCTTCATAAGAGCATGCATAGTATGTACTAATATATCCAGATTCATAATCCCCTCTTAGTGATCCCACGATTAGGAACTTTTAGTTTTTAAGCTATTAAGAATTTAGATCTCATTAGCATGATCCTCATAATGATTCTCAAATCATTGCTCAAACTATGAGTTTATTCATATAATTAATGTTGGTTTATAATATCCATAAACATACAATCAAATTGCACAATAGCAACGGAAGCATGGTAAAATTAGAATTTAAAATTTTTCAAACCACAACCAGTATCGACCTTTATGCACAACTATAAATTAACAAGAAGTAAATAGGGAATTATACCCTTGTGGACACTAGCTTTTCACAGGTACGTGTTCAACTCTAATTCTTTTGTATTCTTCTTGAATTTCACCGATTAGATTCTTTTGATCAATGTTAACCACTCAAGTATCTGACCTCTAGAGGTGATCCACCAAGGAAGAACAAGGATTAAAGAAATGGGTGATGGTAAACCCTAGTTTTCTCTCTATTCTAATTTCTTAGATCTTAAAAACTTGTGAGTACTCTTCCAAAACTTATGAAAATGTATGTAATCTCAATCATTAGTAAGACTCCTCTTATTTATAGATATAGTCAACCCTCCTAACATCTTTAGGAATAGAGTTTTCAATTAAACTCTTAATCTAATTAGGAACTAATATGAGAGTACTCTTATTAATTAATTCCTAAACTATTTAGAAACTAAATAATATTAATACTAATAATAATAATAAGACTCTTCTTATTAATTTATTAATAGTATTTTCAACATACTAAATAATAAATATTAAGCTATTTCATTTAATCTATCCCCATAGTATAAATTAAATATACTTAATCTATTATTATGATTATGTCATTTACTTCTTAAATAAATATTTTCTTTTTGCGGTGTGACCTTTTAGGTTCTCCATATTAAACCGGTTGTAGAATAAATCAATTAGAACCATTATAATATTATTTAAATGGATATTCTTAGAATGTGCCCTAAGGGCACATTCTAAGCGCTGAAAACAATGCATAATAATATTTATTTATATATTTGCACTGAATTCAATACATAAAAAAATAATATACTAGTGGACTCCATGTATTGAATTCCGTGCAAATATATAAACAAATAAAATTTACCCTTATTTTTCGTGCTTAGCATGTGCCCTAAAAGCATATGCTAAAAGGACCCTATTTAAATTAATTAATTAAAATATTTAATTCATTTACATAAATAATATTTATTCCACAATAAGGGTAAGTCCCCTTAGCGATCAACGACTTTCCCAATAATATAGATTTTAACATTTAATCATAAAATAACCTTGTAGTGAATAGTTATAGTACAATTCAATCCTTCTACCATACAATGTCTCAATCAAATATAAGACATGAATTTACCATCAAGTCTTTTTTTATTTGATCATATGCATTTCGATTCTCAAATGCACAACTCTATTTAATGTAAATTAGAAACTCCTTTCTAATGTTCATTCTAACTTGGCCAAGAACTACTAAGTTGTCATTTATTGAATCGCATAAAACATTTTTTCCTTTTACTAGAAGTTGTAAATTGTTTGTTAACCATTCACCTATCTCCATGTATAACTTATTATACCCAAGTATACCCTTTGATATAACTTAAAGGTCTTAAAGGGTATGTCAAAGTATAAATTATCATACACAAGATACTATGATGATCTCAAGTCCAATGATCACTTGTAATACTATTACATTAGGAATTCCTATTGATAGTCAAGTTAAACTTCATTAGGCATTCATTTAGTAAGTCATGTTCAGTAAACTTATTCTCTAATAAGCACCTACATAATTGATTTAGTGTCTCTACACAAATGATTATAAGATCAATCATCATCTTCATAAGAGCAAGCATAGTATGTATTATTAATCTATCCGAATTCACTAATCTCCATTTTAGTGGTCCCACAATTAGGAACAATTTTAATTTTAAGTTATCTTGAATTTAGATCTCATTAGCATGATCATCATCATGATTCTAAAAATATTGCTCAACAACTATGGGTTTATCACAATTAATATCAACAATTAAATATGGATAAAGAAAATGCCTTAGTATAAATAATCTTTTATTAATAAATGAATAAGATTACAAAGTATATGTAATATCACATCAAATATGATTGGCTTGTATGCATACTACTTTTAATCTTCCACTTGCACTAAAGCCAATAGTCTAGTATCTAGTACCCATCTTCTCTAAGTGACGATTAAACTGTTATTGAGATAATGCTTTAGTAAATGGATCTGTAATATTGTCTTGAGAGTCCACTCGTTCCAGGGTGACATCTCCTCTTTCAATGATCTCTCTAATAAAATAAAACGCTGCAACACGTGTAATATCCCAAATATTTTAAAAATGATATGACAAGATCTAATTAAAATTGTCAATTCAAAACCTAAGAACGATTGTTCGAGCATATCTTAAGCTATCTTAAAGACAAAATACGACTTGAAACTACGATCATATATAACTAAGAGGTTACAAATCTTTAACCTAATTTGTGTTATGTGAATAGTAAAGCTTGAATTGAGCTTTTAAATATGCTATATGAATTATCTATGTGTAGGATTTTGTGTTTTGGTTTGAGTAGTTAACCTTAACACTTATTAAAAATCAGAAGTCAATTTAAGGCAAAAACCCAAATTGGAAAAAAAAGTTAAACACTAAACCCTAGGGTCTAAATCCTAAGAAATAACTTAGGCCCTCGAACAAAACGTGAAGGTCAAATTGACATTCCATTTCAAGATTCATCCTTCCCGCGCTTTGAAAACACAAAATAGTCAGTAAAAAAAATTTCTCAAAAACGTGTAAAACCACTATTCACGAGAATACACTTTTCATTCGTTTGACTGTTTCTTTCATCTATAGGACTTCTCGTATTTCACAACATAGTGTTAATATGAGGTTTAGATGTCAGGGAACCAATAAAAAATTTTGGGAAAAAAGACAAAATGCACGATTTAAAAGAAAACGTTTGTCATCTTTCTAACTGTTCTTTTCGACGTTTTGACTTTTTACATTTCACGAAATAGCGTTTATATAAAGCATAGATGTTATTTAGCCAATAAAAGTTTTACTCGAAAAACGTATAAAATACTATTCATTCGAAAAACTTTCTTCCAAATTTTGAAAATTCAGATTCCTGAATACCATTTTTATTGACAGTAGATGCATTTTTACCAATAAAATTTTTACCCAAAATAATTTTGGGAGAATACTATTCACGTATACAGGACGAATACGTAGCGAATACAAAAGGAATACGAAGAATAATAAAAGTATATTGTAATGTATAAATACGAGAATTATACGGAAGATTATACGAGATTAATACAAGATTAATACGTGGTATAATACAAGTAGAATACGAATATTATACGATGTATTATACGTAGAAAATACGTATAAATACTAATGTATCATACTATTTAATTAATTAGTTGAAATCAAATTAAGTTATGTGTAACTAAGTTAGTGTAACCAAACTAGGGAAAACTAGCACGATTACACTAACTGGAAAAGAATTAGCACGATTTGTTTGGAACTAAATCCAAGTGAAAATGAATCAATCAATTAGAAGAAAGGTGATGTAAGCGATGATGCAAGCGCTAAGGTGCAAAGTGTAATAAGCTGGGGTAAAAATGTGATTAATGAAACTTGGTTTTTCTATAAATAGGAAGCTAAGCTCTTCATTTTTCTCATCATTTCAAAAGTAAATTCAAGAGCAGAAATACTCTCTATATATATTCTACATAGTTATAATTCAAGAAAATTGTAATGAAATAGTTAAAGCTTGTAATAATAAAAGGCACGATTCTTAACCGTTATTACGCTTAAATTTTTATTTTATCGATGAGGCTCAAGAACATAAGTCGTAGCCATGTACGAGTTTTTGTTCTCCGTGTTTCTTATGACTTGTGCAAGTTGTTGTTATGTCTATTTCATTTTATAGTTAGAAATAAAAGCTCAATAACGCATGTCGTAGCCATGTACGATTGTCATTCTCCGTGTTCTTCACGTGTTCTTGAGCTTTTCTTCATTTTGCAGTAGTTATAATGTCGAATTTCATTTCATAGTTTAAAGCTCAAGAACGTACGTCGTAGCCATGTACGATTGTCGTTCTCCGTGTTCTTCGTATATTCTTGAGCAATTATTATAAATTATTATAATTCAATTTACAAGCCGTTACAATGACCAAATTTTGTCAATTATAAAGTGTTATAATAATATATGTAAGCAGTTATAATGCTTAAATTATTTCAAGTATGAAATTCAAAAGCTCAAGAACATAAGTCGTTACCATGTACGGTTTTTTGTTCTTCGTGTTCTTCGTGTGTTCTTGAGCAAAAGTCATAATTTCTTAAATTTTATGATTTTGTAATTTAGTGTTATGGGATGATGAAACATGATGGACTTGCTAAATAATGTTTGTGGCATCAAGTTTTAGTACTCGAAACGAAGAACGATGAAACTTTGTTCTTCGTGTTCTTCAATTCGTTCTTCGTGTTCTTGAGAAAAAGTCATAAATCGTACAAAAGTAGGTTTATGATTTTGTCATTTTTAAGTTATGATGTGTTATGGAGTGTTAACACATGTTATCTTAGAAAATTAATGCTTGAGGTATCATGTTTTACCAATCGGATCAAAGAAAGATAAGTCTAATATACTCGCAGACTGTTTTTGCTAAAATCCAAAATTTTAAAGTCTGAATCTGCCTTAGTAATCTAAAGGAAAGTTGTATATCATGAAATTATAAGCAATTTGGACTCAATAATCACTTCAAAATGTTTTCGTATGATAAAGTTATGACTATCACAATAAAAGTGGTCAAAGTTGATTTATTTTAAGGGCATTCAGATTTTAGGTCTTAAAATGAGTTTTTGAGTTAGCCAACTTTTCAATTAATTTCACCTATGCAAATAGTGTAGTTAATTTATTCTAAGACTTATTCAAAAGAAATTTTTGATAAACTAACATTCGAGGTCGCGTAACCCTTTTTGTAGGCGTTTAACGATTTTTCGAGAAACCCTAAAACAGTTTCAAGGCAAGTTCTAAACTTTTATGTGTTATTCATGCAAGTCGTCTATCTCTTGCTATGTGCTACTTGTGTAATATTGTTATAGTGATAAATGAGATGTGTAATGTCATGTTGATATGTGATAAATGTTATGTGAAGTCTTTAACTGATATTTACAAACCTTCTAGCTGTTATGTGTTATGTTTACGAGTTATGAACATGATTTATATACTTTGTCTGTCAATGTGATATAAATTTTTGGAATGTGAGTTATATATGTTATTAAATGGAGAATTATGTTCAGTTAAGGCATGTTAAAGTTTATATGAAAGCATAAACTGCGTATGTGTTATATGTTAGACTTGCTAAGCTGTCATGCTCATTCTTGCGAATACAACCTTATTTGCAGATTAAAGATGAATGTTAAGAAGATCATGAACGTAAATATGAAGCGTAGATTAGGTTTTCATGTTTATTACTTGTATTTCTATAAGTCATAATGACTGTTGTAATACGAACAAACAAACATGTAACCGAATATTAAATGAATGCTATAAATTATTATCATCAGAATGTTGTTATGTCTTTATTTTGATATAACTTAGAAATGTTAAGACTTAACATAGAATTGATAATGATCTATTTATCTAGATAAGGATCGGTAAATAACTTGTAAGTGATGTACATCCGATGTGATGCCCCCAGATTCGAATCTCAAACACCTGGATCTGGTCATCACGATCCACTTCAATAATCACCTTTAAACAACATATAATAACTAATGCGAAAAATAATAAACATAAGTTGTTCATTACAAAAGGTTAACTAAGTCCCAAGGTCTACAACCTTAACAAAATACAACTCAACTACCTTATATAACAAAAAGGTTTACAACTTACACAGATCGATTCAATAGTAATACACTACCAGCTTCTACCGAAACTACTTGCTCGTAATTCCTTAGCTCTTGACTATAATTGAACGTTGGATCTTTATCTGAAAAATGATTCATGATATAGCAAGGGTGAGCAACTACTTTGCTCAGCAAGTTAAAGTAACAATAAGCGATACATCATGAATGAAAAGAATATCTTCTTTAGATTTCACAACATATAATAATTGTGAATAATTGTCAATAATAATAATTCTAGAAGATTAACTGAAAAGCTGATAATCTCAACAATATTAAATTCGAGAGCGATATCAATAATGATAGCTTTAAATAACACTTGCAAGAATGAATACTGTAATAACTGATATTCAAAACCAATGGTAAAGAATATTTACTGCTGAGTTGGTCGTTATAGACCGTGAACATGGTTGAGGGCTTGTCCCAGGTCTTTCTCCTGGAATTCCTCGTGAGACTTACCCAGGTCTTAACTGAGCATCTCTTGAGTAGTTTAACAGTTAAATAACTGAAACACTCGGGTGGATACGCGAGGTGGCCAAACCTCTTGTACCCAATGTATATGCATAACATTTATTTAGCTTGGGTGCGCGCTAAGTCGAATAAATCGACATCAAATCCCTTTATCAGGGTTGTTTTGCTCAGTCTGATCATAGGAATCCGTACCATCAATAGTTTGGATAAGCTTTAAGAATTCAAGTCAATGAATTTAAATATATAAGATTCTAGCCGAAACAATTGGCATAGATTACTACTCATTTCCAATTAAATATCCAGCCGAACAATTGGCGTAGACTACTGTTCCAATTCAATTAAATGTCTAGCCGAAACAATTGGCGTAGACTACTTCTCTAACTCAATTATATGTCTAGCCGAAACAATTGGCGTAGACTACTTCTCAATTAGTTCATATTAAGAACCTGACTTGATTGTGCACAAGTGTGCGAATTTCAATAAATAATATGATGGGAATATGATACAATAATTATCCCAGCTCACAAGCTAAACAATCTATATTCAATATAATAATAATATTAAATAGTTTTAAGATAAGATACTTGCACAATTAAATAAGTACAATATTGGGTTCAGGGAAACTTCCTCAATAAAAATAAGCTCAATAGAATAATACATCATGCTCAAATATAAATTAAGTAGGGATAGAAACTTGCACAAAATAAAGTTCGAAGTTAGGAAACTTGCCTGATAGTCGATCTATAGCTAACTAGCTTTAAATAACACTCTTTGAATGACCTAACATTAATAACATTGGTCTATCAATTAGCACGGCGTAAAACTGTACGATTGTACGCTTAATTATGCTATTTATCTAGCAAATATAAGATCACATAACACATATAATTTAATATACTATCATTAACCTATAAAACAATTAAACGATCTTAGGTTAATGACTTAATTAATTTATAGCAATTTTCTTAAGTGGAAAACACTTATTAAACTATTAAACAATTTATTATAATTATTTAATTAATGAGTTAATGACATTTCATTTATTTCATTAAATCAAACTTTATTTAGTTACTATTTAATATTAACTAAATAGTAAGTAATTAAATGCCTTTAGTTATTATTTAATCATAAATACTAACTAGCTAGGTTTAATTATTATTTAAAATTAATCAAATAATAAATAAATAAATTAGTAAGAAAATTAAATATCTTTAGTTATTATTTAATATTAAATAATGACTAATTACGTTTATTTATTATTTAAAGTTAATCAAATAATAAATAAATAATTTTATATGTCTTTTATTATTAAATAATAATAATTTAATTCATTACCCTAATTTATTATTTAATTTATTTAAATAATTAATAATTAATAATTTTTTTTTAATCATAATTATAACTAACTAGATTAATATTTAAATATTTAAATATTAACCTTAATTATTTATTATAATTGGAAAAATATTAAATATAATCCCAAATATCATTTTTGTATTTTTACTATTTTTTATAATTTTTAATCAATTTTTAAATCATTTAAATTAATTAAATTAACTTTGAGGGGCAATATTGTAATTAGCCAAAATCTCCAATTTTTGGAGCTTCTTCCTGCAGGATTCGGCAATACCAAAAATAGATTCCACCATTGATGAACATTATACCTTAAAGCAAGCTTTAATTTATTCAAATAAATTCTCAAACAATTACCCATAATACAATAACAATTAATAACTTAATAAATCAAATACCCATGATTTATTTCACAAAATTTTGGTAAAAATTTGTTCACTTAATAATTTTCATAAATACATCACATACATGATTTTTAACCTCAAATCTTATGGATCTTCACATAAATTAATACTATAAATTATTCTACATCACAATATTAATTTTAATTCACCATTTCAACAATTTATTTCATAACAAGCAATTAATTACAAAATAAGTATTTTCTACCATAAAATACACAATAGTTAGCATATTTAAGCCAAAATAAATTTCTTGCTATCAAAATAATTAAGAAAGATACTCATACCTTCTAGGAGGATTGTCTAGCAAGATGAGAAATTGTTTTCTAAATTGTTTGCTCCTAAATTTTGGATCCGTAGGTTGCTAAAGAGAGAAATGGAGAGAGAGAAATGAAGAGAAAATGTTTTGCTTCTTGTTGGTTTTCTTCTACTGATAATAGCCAAGTTAGAGTGTAAACAAAAACAACAACTCCCTCAATACACGGAATGTTTTAAGACAAGTTTTAAAAATATAATAATTAATTAATTACACAACAAATACTCCTTAATTATACACATAGTGTAAATAATATCACTATATGTATAAAAATTAAATATACCATAAAATAGTATATATCATCACGATCATTTTAAAATTCGTTTCACTAAAAATAGATATAGTTTACCGTGCGACTAATTTTATTAGTGTACCAAATTACACATTATTGCACATAATTAATTCACTCTTCTCTGGCGTGGAACACCGCACCACACCACACATCCGACACCCACCTGCTGCATATGCTCACTTTGCACAATTATCACATACCTATATTATTATTATATATTTAATTTACAACCCACACTTAATATATATATATATATATATATATAAAGGATACACACACACACACTGCCATTATATATATAAACACACGCTACCCCTATACTGCTATACATATTATAACACACACACACGTAATATATATATATATATATATATATATATATATATATATATATATATATATATATATATATATATATATATTATAACACACACACGTAATATATATATTATACCCACACACACACGGAATATATATATATAATTTTTTTATTTTTTACCATTTACCTCATTACATAAATATTTTTCACAATAATTTGTGAAATTAAAAATAATTGCAATATATAAATGAATATATATTATTTATACCATAAAACAAATTATTTAATACATTTAAATTAAATAACTCATTTATCATTAAATATGAAAATAAATCCATTTATCCGAACATACATTTTTTTTATGCATTAAAATAATAATACATTTACTCAAAAAAAAATTATAAATTATTTATTAAATTATTTAATTAATATTACACAAGTAATTGTGTAATTACATTACTCACTTCCAAAAATCATATTTAACAATTTACATAAATATTGATTAATTGATATAATCAATATAATAACCCAATTAATTTCTACATTAAACCTTTTAATTCAATTCGGATTAATTTAATATTAATCCATTTATTTACCACAATTTAATTAACCATTAAATTATGTTAATAAATATGCACATATATTTTTATATTTCATAAGTTTACTAATTAAATTACATAATCCAATTACACTTGTTATGTCCAATTTAATTGAATATCCATTCCTTGATATTATTAACCTTAAGTTAATCCACTAATTAAATAACTCTATTAATGGAACTCCCTTTAATTTAATTTGACTCAATTGAATAATCCTACCAAACTCATGCTGTTGTTGTTGTTTTTTTTTTATATTTAAACCAAGATTTAGTTTTAAATCGCACCAAAATAATTCATTAGAAATTAAATTATTTATTTAACTAATAATGAAGTTTTAAAATTCCCGGTCATTACATCCGAGACAGGACTAAGCAATGTTGACTGGTCAAATCCATCGTTATGGTTCCTCGGACCCAAGTATAACTCGTTATTACTATTTTGAATGTTAGATAAGTAGGATTATTGATATGAAGAGATATCACTATAAACAAATGTGTTTCGAGTGAGGGTTTTAACTAGTTGGGTAATGTTCTGTACAGAAAGAGAATTTTGCACCGGACAAAGATACAACAATTTGTCATGGATAAAGATGCAAACATTTATCACGGGTGAAGATACAAACATTCACCGCGAGATTCTATGTTCCCAAAAGTCATCCTAATAATTTAATGTCGTGGATATTGGAACATGTGAAGTTATAGAATATTTAAATCTGAAGGTTAAAATGGGACCGTTATATATGGTGTTATCCATTTATACAGATGAAATACAAGTTGATACTTGTATAAATAATGAGACCGAGATCAAGTTAAGATCTAGGGACAAAGTTAAGAGAAATTTTTAATGTATAGTCTAAAATAAGACTAATTCAACCAATATGATTATGGGATCATTGGTTATTGGTTAAGTCGATAGATGTATGAAATTAACGCACAAGGTCTCCCGCATAGCGAGTGCGGGGATTTTGGGGGCGTTACAACTCGTGTTTGGATTTTTTATTAGACCTGGGTTCCTTGGCTTGTGCAACAGCTCCCGTGTTGTCACAAAATAAAGGAACTGGTCCTTGAATGCTAAAGCCACACCGAGTTCGAGTACACAGTTCTTCATCCAAATAGCCTCTTTTGTAGCTTCACTTGTGATGTACTATGTCTCTGTCACTAAATCAACAACTGTTTGTTACTTGAAATTTTTTCAACTCATTGCGTCACCATTTAAGGTAAACACATAACCCGAAACGGATTTATTGTCATCTTGATGAGTTTGAAAACATGAGTCTATATAACCCTCTAGTTTTAAATCAAACCCACCGTAGACAAGAAATGCATCCTTAGTTCTTCTTAAGTATTTTAGGATCATCTTGATGAGTTTAAAAATATGAGTTTATATAACCCTCTAGTTTTAAATCAAACCCACCGTAGACAAGAAATGCATCCTTAGTTCTTCTTAAGTATTTTAGGATATTTTGCACTGCCTTCTAGTGTTCTTCTCCTAGATTAAACTAATATATGCTTGTTTTACTAAGTGCATGCGCAACATAAGGTCCAGTACATGATAGATCCTATCGCCAAGGCATAGGGAATCTTACATATACGATATCTCTCTTCAGGTGTCTTTGGGGCCTATTTCTTGGAGAGATTTATTCCATGACCCATCGGCATGAGCCCTCTTTTCGAATCATCCATGCTAAACTTCTTTAGCATCGAATCAATGTACGTTCATTGGGACAAGTCAAGCATCCTTTTAGATCTATCCCTATATATCTTTATTCCCAAAATATAGGATGTTTCTCCCAAGTCCTTGATTAATTAGTATGTTAGTTGATTAGTGAAGGTTAATGAAGCTTATGTAAATCCTATAAATAAGACCATTTACCTAGCTTGACAATGCTAGTTCATTTGCTCCATTTCACAGAGAGAGTTGTACAGAGAAAAGTGTTAGAAGGCATTTGAGAAAAGTTGAGAGCTCATTATGGAAAGAACCTTGAAAGCATTTTGGGTAGATGAAGAAAGAGGAGTCGTCTAGCCTCCATCATGAGAAAGAAGAAGATCACCAAATAAAGATTTAAAAGTTTCTAAACCATGAACTTAGTTATTTTACTTTAGTATAGTATAATCTATCATGTTTTGTTGTGGGAGGATGTTGTTGTATGGTGGAACATGGTGGTTCCAAAGAGATAAGGTAATGTTGATGAGAAATATGTGTATAGATCACTTGTTATGTCTAATGAGTGAAGAAATAGAAAGATGATTTTTAAACTTCTAAAACCCTAGTTTTGGATGTGATTTTTAAGTAAATAACTTAATATATTTGATATTTTTTGAAGATTTATGGGTATGATACCTAGATCTATGGGTTATGAAGATAACCTAGTTTGAAAGAAAGAAAAAGGAGTCAAAATGGATTTTGTAATGATTTTTGAAAGAAGAGTATGTATTTTGAAAATCTAGTAATTTCGATCATTGTTTTAATCTAGCAAATGATTTTGGAATGTGTTTAAAACTTATGATTTTAAAGATTATGAAGTTAAGAAGTTATATTATGTATTATAAGGTTAGTAAGTCATGTAGCATGATAAACAAGCCAAATAATGCATGTGGTGTCGAGGTTGGGTCAATCGAAGCGAGAAAACATGAAAATAGTTTGCATTATGTTGTTATATACGATTTTCAGCCTTCTTCATTCTAGATATAGGTAGTCTGACCTGAAGAAAAGTTGTATAGGGGGAAGTTAAAAATTCTTGAGCACTTGAATCGCTTAGAAATGTTAAGAAACGAACACGTTATGGCCATTGAAGTGTGATGGGGTCCAGCAGTGTCCAAGACTACAAGGCCCTTGGGTTTGGGTCCTTAAAACAGATGCTTTGAATTCAAGAATTTTGGGGATTATGCCACCTATGGGAATAGTTAGACTATGTAATGAATAGGTCAATGTACGAAGATGAGCCAATTCTGAGTTGGTACGAAGGAGCTATGAATTAAATAAGTGTTAAAAGCGGTTAACATAAAATTTAAAAGAATTAAAAGTTATGGACATTAAGTAAAGTCTAAAATGAAATGTCAGAAGTCATATTATGACTAATATGTATGTCAATCTCATAAATGATTGTAAGTTGAACGAAAGACGCAAACTATTAATATATGCTAGATAAGCTTATCATACAAGTTTTTCAATATTATATGATATTCTTGTGAACTTGATATGTGCAAGTTTTGTTTTCAAAATTTATTGTTATATGTAATGTTATTGTGAGGACCCGAAATTTCAAGATCTCTTTAATAAAATTAAATGAGAATTTAATTGATAAAACTATCAAGATTGTTAAATTAATTATTATTTTATGTGATTTAATGTATGGAATGAGATTTAATTAGTAAATTAAATCTGTACAGAGATTATGATGAATGGTATGGAATTAAATAAATTGAGAAGCAAATAAATTGTTTAAAAATAATTTATTAAGAATAAGAGAAATTTCATGTAAATGTACAATAAAATTGTACAATTAAATTATTATGGAAGTGCAGAAATTATGTTTTAAATGAGGTTATATGGAAATGTAAGAAATATGAATTATATATGTATATATATGTGTTTATGCTTAATTGTTATAATTATAAATGTTATTAATTATGAAAATTAAAGGGATTAATAATTAAATTAATCCAAATTTTAAATAAAAAGTGAATGAGAGGGTTGGTAAAAATTGTAATTATCGATTTTAGAGTTTATCAAGAATTTTGGAAGAAGTTTAGAAATTAATGGAGAAGGAAAGGTAATTATATAAATTATATAATAATAAATTATATAATTTATATAAGGAAATTAAAATAAGGTATGAAGAAAATAATAATTATATAGATTATATAAGAATAATTATGTAATTTATATAAGGTGATTAAATGGAATAAGGTTGGAGGAAATTAAGAAATTATTTAAGGAAGAAGAATGTAAATATATAAATTATATAATATTAAATTATATAATTTATATATAAAGAAATTAATGAGAAATGTAAAGAAATTAAATTAAATGAGGAAAAAGGAAGGATTTAATTTATTAAAAATTATATTTATGTATAATGAAATTATTATGACTTTTATGAAGAATAATATTTCAGAAACGTGAACATGTTAGTGTAACATGTTGTCCTAGTAACGGAGTGAAAAATTATGAAAAATAATTTTTATATGTCCTATGATTTATTTTATGAATTTTAGAGGTAAAAATTACCTCATTTAATTACATGCATGGCGTTATGCGTGTACAAAATTTGTCAAGAAAAGTACCCAAAAGTGGTATTAAAATTATTTACAAATCATGTTATGATTTTTGGTGAATTAAAATAAATATTTTATATACATTATATAAAATATTTATTATAAGAAATAATTACGTAATGTGTTTAAATTAGAATTTTGCATGTTATTTTATTGAAAATCCGGAAGTTTCCGTGGCATGAGTCGGTGGATTATTTTTTTAGCCAAAATGTTAAGTGTGCTTTGCATATAAAAGGAAAGGAAAGCAAGTGAAAAAAAGAAAGAAATAAGAAAGGAAAAGAAAGAAAAGCCAAACAAATATATACACTCTCTCTCTCTCTCAATATTGCTCCATCCGACCACCACCTTGCCACCCGGAAATTTTCATGGCCACCACCAAGAGATGAGGAAGATTTGGTGCCATCAAAAGAAGAAATTCAAGCTTTGGAAGGTATAAATATTAATTTATATTATTTATTATGTATTTTTAGTGGTAAATTAATGTTGTGGAAAAATTATAAATAATTAGTATAATTATTCTAAATAATTTATAGATATATATCTATGAATTATGTGATTTTTGGAATTATTTTGCGGTGAAATTTGTGAGCAAAATGGTGTAAAAATTGTTTTGGCTGGTCACTGTTCGCGGAAAAAGAAGAAAGAAGAAAACTGTTGGTCGCGCATTGCGCGAGCCATATTTCCGCGCGAAGGGACCAGAAACTACGTCGTTTCTGGGGCTGAAGAGAAGGCCGCGCGTTGCGCGGCTGAAGTTTCTGGAACAGCCAAGGAAACGACGTCGTTTTGGCCGACGTACGCGGGGAATTACCGTAATGCCCCTAGTCTTTTCCGGAAAGGACTGCCGTGTCCTTTAGCCTCGGCAATTTACAGAAATATCCCTAGAGTTTCCGGTAAATTCCAATTGTGTCCCTTGGCGCGTTAAAATGACGGTAATGCCCCTGAACTTTTCGAAAAATTCCGGTTATGTCCCCAAGGGCGCGAAAATTACCAAAATGCCCCCAGAATCAGTTTTTAATTAAATAAATGTTTAAAAATTATTTTAAAACCATAGAAAATTATAAAAAAATACTGAAAATATAGAAATGATGTTTGAGCATTAAATTTAATATTTTTGTAAAAATATTAAATATTGGAGATTAATATTTAAATATTCTAAATATTAATCTAATGAGTTTAAAGGTTAGAAAATGATTAAATAAAAATTCGGACAACCAAATATGCTAGAAATTATCCGATGAGTCGGGTTGTCCGTAGTGAAGGTATTAAATATTAGGTTATGCTAATATTTTAAGGAACGAGGTTATTATAATTGGCCATATAAATTAATAATTGGCCTAGAGATGATATTAATTAATTAAATTAATATCATAAGGAGTTAAATAATTATTATTTGATTATTTTATGATCATAGGTTGATCGAGTTAAGGGTTTGAGCTAACAACTTAAATAACTGGACGCCAGGCAAGTTCTTCAGTCCCTTTTATGTTAAATGTCGAACTATTACGATATGCAATTCTTGTGTTAAATGCATACAAATTATGTGCTATGTGATACGTGTTTAATATGACCACAATGTGTTCTTTGTGCAACGATATGAGTTATATTGCTATAGTAGAAGCACAAGCACATGATATATGACACACACCAAACATGTTAAGGTATGTGCTATGTGAAGCATAAACTGTTGAACTTGCTGAGCCGTTGTGCTCATTACTTTCTTAATAAACATTTTTGCAGGAAAGAAGTAAATTTCAAGAATATCAAATTATGTAGAGACGGATTATCATAGAAGGTGGTGAATGTTATTATTATATTTCAATATTATAATGCAATATGAATAATTTGTCAAAGTTACATTGATGTTTTGTATGTGCTAATAAATTGGATTCGGATAGGACAAGCAAAGTTAAATTATGAATTGTGATTGTACTAGATAGATGTTACGATAGAAATTATTAAATGATTTAATTATGATTTATGAAACGAAAGATGTTGTATGGATATATACAATATTAAATTTTAAATGTTGAGCTTTAAGATATTTGTAACAGAAAGAAAAGAAAAAGTAAAGGTTGCGACCCAGGGACTAGGATCGAAATTTAAGGATTTTAAATATCTAAATATTTTAATACAATGATTGAATTGAGAAAAAGAAAAATTTATACCGAAAATTTGGTAATTGATGATTTATAAAATCAATTAATGGAGTAAATAAGGGGATTAATGATTTATTAACGGACCGAAATTTGGACGTAATGGAAATAATGTTAAATAAACATGAAAATTCAGATAATAAAGTGGGTCGAATTTCGGGGCCGTTACAGTTATACTACAATGTGATATTAAATTGTTTATATGAAGCTATATGGATGTTATATGTGTTATGTGAAATCACTGAATATGATTATTTATGAAGTACGTGAAAAGCATGAGATAAGATCACATGTGAAGTAATACAAACTGTGAAGTATGGTTTGATATAAGTTGTGAAGCATGATTTAAATGCGGTATATAAGAACTGAGAAGCATGTATAAAATGGCATACATAGATTTATTCTTAAGCATGCATAATGTGACGCCCCCAAATTCAGGCTCCTGGAACCTTGAATTTGGTGTTCACTATTCATAATATCGTATCGCATACATTAATCACCACCCATAATTACCATTAATATACATTACATATGTTAATCTCCAACATAAAACAAAATACATCTCTCACACTCCCAGGGTCATTAACCTTTACATACATATAACATTACTAAGATAACATTTCCTATCTACAGTCACAACAAAGATTTAAGACTACCGGCTGGGGTCAACACATCAATTTCTTCAGTCAGATATCTTTCCTTTGCCTTTGTCTTTCTTATCTAGATTCTCGGGTTTTACATCTTTGTCTGCGACATTTTAAGCAAGTAAAAGTGAGCAACTAAAGTGCTCAGCAAGTATAATGAACAGAATAACAATGTATTATGAGAATCAGGATTTATACTAATAACGTAATATTAATTCAATAAAAACGAAAGAGAATAATTGCAGGAATTATCTTGTGAAACATGATACAAATGAATTAAACTGAGGGTCACAAGACCATTGAACATAGGTTAATCAATTTTAATATTGATAACCCGTTTATGTCATAAAGACCATAAAACCTTAAACCCGTACTCGAGGTGATCAGCCTCTCGTACCTATGACTGTGCACATCATATTACCGCATATCGCGGGGGATCGGAATTTAAAGCTTCCGATAAGCTATACCCCTGGAATAGGGTTGTTCATCTCAGTTTCTAGGAGTCCGCACCAAAACAATTTGGTTTGGCTCGACATTAAGCAATATAGAGTAATTTGAAATTTAATTGTATCAAAAGTCTAGCCGAACAAATGGTCTAGACTCCTAATTATTAATTCACTGACAAACAATTATGTTTCGTTATGAATGGAATTTATGAATATATGTGTGTAACAAAAGAGATTTTTCATTGAATAATCCACAATATTACTGAAATCAATATTTGATAAAATGGAATAATGATGAAACTTTAGGAAATAAAGCTCAATAAATATTTTAATAGCTAACACATGATTAATGATTCAAAGTTAGGGTTTAGGAACTTGCCTCGATATCCGATTACTATGTTAACTGCTAAATTTTCCTTTCCTGAACACCTTATAATAATAACATAATCAAATAATAATAATTTAGTAACTCGAGATATTAATATATATAATTAATATCACTCATAACCTAATTATTCTACCCATCGGCTCTATATGGGTATTTAAAATTAATTATAACCTATTTTGGTTATTAATCCTAATTATGTTATTTTAATTCCCATTATTAAACATTTAATAATTAATTGGAATTATTCCTCAAAATTGAAAAATTGTTAAATTTAATTTATAAAACATTTTTATACATTTTCTGATTTTATATAATTTTTATATAATTTTTTATTAATTTTTAAACATTTATTTTAATTAAATTCACTTTCAATGGCATTTTCGTAATTAATCTGAAATCCGGAACCAGGGGCAAAACGGTAAATTCGCGGAAAACCGATCGGCCGCGCATGGCGCGTGACCGGCCTTCCGCGGACCAAACGACGTCGTTTGGTTTCGTTCCGGAAAAACAACAGCCGCGCATGGCGCGGCCCCCCCCGTCTGGCGTCCAAAACGACGCCGTTTTATGCCAGCCACAGAAAAAAATTAAGGCCGCCGCGCCATGCGCGGTCGGCCCTTTATTTTTTTTTCTTCTTCCTGGCGTCACAGTAGCCAGCCGGAAGCATTAATTCCCATTTTTGATCAATATTTTCACCACAAAATTATCCCAAACATCAAGAAATTCATAGATACAGTCCTAAAAATTATATAGAACAATAATATAATTATTTCCCAATTTTTCATACAATTATTTTATCTCCATAAATACCCAAATAAATTAATAAAAATGATTTTATACCTTCTTTTGAAGCTTGTATGCACCCGGATGGCTAAGAATTATTTTCTCTTTCCTGCTAGTGGTGGCGTGGGTGGTCGGTGGTGGCGGTCGGTGATGATAAAGGAAGAAGATAATAGAGAATAGTGGTTTGAGTGTTTAACTTGCTAAGTGGTTAATAATGTTATATTATTATTATTACTATTATGCATACCTATATATATATATATATATATATCTTGTCCAGCGGCTGGTTAACTTTTGTTTCATTAATTCCACCGACTTACTTAAGTCGGTGGAAAATTTTTACCCTACATACGTACATTTTAATACATTATGCAATTAATTCGGGTAATAAATATTTTATAAAATATATATATAATATTTATTTTAATTTACCAAAATTCATAAAATAATTTCTAAATAATATTCATATATTTTTGGGGTACTTTATTTGATGAATTTTATACACGCATAAGGACATGCATGTAATTATATGAAGTATTTTATACTTCCAAAATTAATAAAATAATATCTATAATTTAATAAAATTTATTTTCCTATGTTTTAACTTCATTACATATACCTTACGTAAACATACATGTATTTTCTATTACTACACAATATATACATAAATTAATTATTATATATATTATGTATTATAACAATTTCTCTTACATGCATAATTCATAAAACATTATATCTCATAAAAATAGAAATAATCTATTTTTCATAAACATAATTCATTTTATTAAAACTAATAATCATTCATTTTTCTTTATTATTCTTTTCACCACTTTATATATTTTATATAAACTATACAATATAAATTTTGTATAATTTATATAATTATTAACCTTTTCTATAATAAATTTATTTTCTGGTATAAATTATACATCACCCTCATATAATTTATATAACCAAAATTCCTTCACACATAATTATATTTCCTTATAAAAAAAAAAATATATATATATATATATATATATACATATATAATTCCTTTCTTAATAATCTCCAAATTTCCTCATAATTATAAATTAATCCATAATCAAAACTTTTGACTTCATCAGTTACCTCATTAAATTTAATTTAATTCAGGATAAATTTTCAATATTCATCCTCTTTTCATTATCATATAGCATTAAATTAATAACCATAATAGAATATACATCCATAATTAATTTACATAATTCACATTAATTGCTTAATAAAATACACACATTTTATTTATTTAAACTTTTTACACGTCATAATATCCTGGATATTACACATAATGCATGAACTATGTGTTATATGATAATTGTTAGACTTGTTGAACCGTAGTGAGCCGTCGTGCTCACTCTTGTTTTAAAACCAACATTTTAGTTAGGTACGAGGTAGCCGATATTTTCAGTAAAGAGCAAGGATCGAGCAAAACATAATGAATCTATCATAAGTGATTTATATTTTTAAGCCCCTTTTTGGGGGTAAATAGTGTTGTAAATGGTAAAGGTAAGAAATCCTGGAAATGATATAATGATATTTAATTATAATAGGTGTTTGTGCTTAAAACAAATCTTGATCGTCCAGTATAGAAGAATTGTATAAAAACAAGTAAGTGTTGAATTATGCCTCATAACATTGTAATTGAGCAGATTATAATGTATATGATATTGAGATTTAAGAAGAGGTGTAAAGATTATGATTCTGAGACAAATGATCAAAGGGAATAAAGATGTTATAAAAAAATTAAATTTATTGAGTTTTTAGCAACATATTATTATATAATGTTGTGGATTTTATAAGAACGTTGTACATTAACGTATAAGGTCGCCTGTAGCAAATATGGGGATTCTCAGGGTGTTACAGTTGGTATAAGAAATGATAAGTTATAGTTCTTAGGTAGCATTATCTTAGGCTATAATTATGGAAGAAATGAAAAAAGTAGTTGAGGAATAAACTCAGGTAGAGTTTAAGTAGTAAAAGATGAATTTAAAAAAATCATATGAAATTAAGTATAGAGGATTATCCAAAGGTGGATTTGCAGAGATATAAGAGAAATGAAAAGGGCCATCTTGTACTAATTCAAAGAAATGATAGAAGCTATCTTATAATAAGATTCTGAGTAGCAAAAATAAAATGTTAATAAGGTCAAGAAATGATCAAGAAAGATGAACTCGTAATGAGTTATATGTGCTAAAATATGGCTTAAAAGAATTCATATTAAGTTAAGAAAAGTTAGAGGTTTGTTGATTTCAATTGAGGACTCATGTTAGTGGCTGAGTTGAACATTCATTTGTATGGGTAGCGGATTGTGCTTGGTTTTATAACCACTTAGCTTCCTATAATGATAATCATTAAAATCTTGTGTCGTGTTATTTGTTATATATATGATGGGAAGATGATTCTTTCCTCATGTGTATATATGATAGTTAGATAATGTTAAGCTTAGGTGCGCGTTCTTAAAACTCGTACTTATGGTAAGTTCATGACTCATAATCATATGATAAGTTTTTGAGCCCCTCAGCCTATGGACAGTCCGTGATTTGTTCTTGGACTACGTATTGCAAGGACAAGTTCTTAAGCTCATATTTTTGTGGTAAGTTCCTGAACTCAAAATGTGTGATAAGTTTGATGAACAATGGGAATATAGATTTGAGAAATATAATAGATAGAGATTTAAGGGTTCTCATTGATTGGAGAACATTAATAGGACCGATAATTAATAGAGTTATTAAGCTGGAAAAAAAGATATGGAGGAAAAATTAAAGATATTTGAGGTTTTAGGATATTATAAATCTTCTAGTTATGCTGGACTTTGAAATTCTTAAAAGCGTGTCAAATTTGCACTTTTATGTCTTTGAAAAGACAAATAAAATTTCTTTGTTTTATCAACAAGTTGCATTAACCCGGGCTGTGGAGACAACCCATCGTTATCTGTGGTGAGATAATGAAACCTAAAATAATTTTCAGTTATTTTAGAAACATTCAAAGAAGAGTCTATGCTAATTATTTCGGCTAGACAAATTGATTTGAAAATATTAAAATGTATTTATAAAATTATCACGCGCCATTAAAGTCAAGGTGTGGAGATGAAAAATGATAAAATCCTCAACGCACAGTGTAACGATGCTGTATCATGAAGTCCTATAAATGAATTTCAATTATTTTAAATAATCTAAAATAATTTTTAGTTCATAATATACGAACAGTTTAAGAATACAAGCCTAAGTCATTTGTTCCAGCTAGATCAATAGTATTTTAAGTTATTGAAATCATATAATTTCTTTGAAGCTAGTCCAAACCATATTGTCGTGGCACATAATGTAATGGAAAAATATTGTGACAAACTATCCTCATAGTAGGGAAAACAAGTTAAAATTGGGATATAGTCTTGAAACAAAATTATCAAGGGTATTTGCAATTGATATGGTTGTTAATATTCGAAACGAAATTATCATGGGTATTTGTAATTGATATGGTTGCTAATACTCGAAACGGAAAGTATAGTCTTATGACTTCATGAATATGATCAATTCTAGTAATTTTGAGTATTCGAAACATATGTTCATGGTCTTTATGACCCCTCAGCATATTTTGAAAGTCTTAATGAATATTTTGATTTTCAATTTATTCATCTGCAAGATATTCCAATATTCTAGAATTATAAGTTTAGAAGTATGAACTTTTTAAAAAAGGGTGGTCATAGAATGAAATGATCAAAAAGAGATTCTTAGATAAGGAAAGAGTAGAATATTCATTAATTGAGAATGTAATCAAATGCAATTAGATAAAGGTCAATCTGAAAACCTAGTTTTGATGAATAGCATGAGTAGATATAGGTATGTTATAATTTTGGGAATGAAATTCTTCGAAGGAGTGGTGAATATATTACCCCGAATATTTACGAGACTTGTAGATAAGATGTTAAATGATTAAATAAAAACTAAGGTTTAAAGCCTAGATTTGGAGAAGTGAGATGTGTACAAAATGAGTAAACATTTAACCTAAGTTATGCGTTAGAAATTAAATATGTGTAATTATAGGTTATGAAAATTCAAAACCTAGAAATGACTAATATTTATACTTGGAAGTATAATAATAGTAAGGTAATATAATATATTTAAAGTTTGATAAAATTATTTGATGAAAGATATTATACAAGAAATCTTATAAGGATATATGTGGGGAGATTTATTAAGGAAATAAATTTTAATTGAGAAGTGAATGTGGGTATATAAATATATATATATACCTAAAGTTATGTTATTTAGCCAAACAAGAAGATGAGTAAATTAATACTCAACAAAATTAAGAAATTAATTAATTTAAATATGGAGCAAAAAGGAAAGTCATGTAATATAATTAAGTTAATTATATGAGTTATGAGTTAAAATTATGTTAGTAAGTAGGAAAGTTAGAAGTTATCTTGAATGACAATAACAAGGAGTTAATTAATTAAGTGATTAACTTAACTATTAAGTTAAAGAATAGGGTCCAATGATAGATTCAAGATAACCCAATATATGAAAGGAGGAAGTTATAAGCTAAGTCTTGTGTTGGTATATGATTAAGTCCAACCAACTAGCCAAGAGTAACGATTAATTATAAGTTTAAGTGTTGAATTAAAATATGAACCTAATATGGAAAGAAGCCCAATGATGAAACTAATTAATAGTCTTATAATGGAATAAAATAAGCTCAATATTTTAATGATCGTAAGCCTCATTTGTAAACGTAAGAAGTCCAAGATAAACTATGGATTAAGTCTAATGAAAAGTCTAAGTAATGTAATTGAACAACTAGTGGAGTAACCCAAGAGTTGTGTTAATTGAGTAGTCTAAAAGGGATTAATTCAAGCTCAATTCAATGATACTTGAATATGGTAGTGTTATAAGCTAGCCTAGTAAAATGCTCAAGTGTAGTCCAATGGGAGAATTATACAAGCCCAATCAACTAACTTGAATGTTATGATTTAATAATAAATGAAGATAATTGGCTAAGTTTGAGTTAGTGTAAATCCTAGGTCTTGTAGAGTGATAAGAGCTAAACCACACTTGAGTTAAGTGGTGGAAAAGACAATTAAATATACATAAGGGTATGTATACTTAAAAGACCAAGGTTGTCTTATTTGATAACCATGGGTGATGAAAGTGTAAGTAAATTAACTCTACATGAGTTGGTTGGTGGAGATGTATTAAAATATACATAAGTGTTAAGGATTAACCAAGGAGGTGTGGTATATAATCATGGGTTAGGTGTTAGTAGAAAGTTAACCCTACATGGGTTAAATGGTGGAGGAACAATAGGGGGGAAATAGCTTACTAGCCCTTGCACAATGCTCTATGCAACTCACATTCCTTAAATTTTTCCTAGCAAACGCACTTCCCTAAATTCCTCCCATGCAATGTACTTTTTCCTAAAAAGTGGATCTTGTCTTGTGGGAGCTTAGGCTTGATTAATTATTATGTTAGTTGATTAGTGAAGGTTAATGAAGCTTATGCAAGTCCTATAAATAAGACCATTTACCTAGCTTGACAATGTTGGTTCATTTGCTCCATTTCACTAAATTAAAGAGAGAGTTATAGAGAGAAAAGTGCTAGAAAGCATTTGAGAAAAGTTGAGAGCTCATTATGGAGAGAACCTTGAGAGCATTTCGGGTAGATAAAGAAAGAGGAAAATGAGTCTAACAATATGGTATAGCTTCCATCAAAAGAAAGAAGAAGATCACCAAATAAAGGTTTAAAAGTTTCTTAACCATGAACTTAGTTATTTTATTTTAGTATATTATAATCAATCATGTTTTGTTGTGGGAGAATGTTGTTATATGGTGGAACATGGTGGTTCCAAAGAGATAAGATGATGTTGATGAGGAATATATGTATAGATCACATTTTATGTCTAATGGGTGAAGAACTAGATAGATGATTTTTAAACTTCCAAAACCCTAGTTTTGGATGTGGTTTTCAAGTAAATAACTTAATATGTTTTGATATTTTTTGAAGATCTATAGGTATGATACCTAGATCTATGGGTTATGCATATAACCTAGTTTAAAAGAAAGAAAAAGGAGTCAAAATGGATTTTGTAATAATTTTTGAAAGAAGAGTATGTATTTTGAAAATCTAGTAATTTCGATCATTATTTTGATCTAGCAAATGATTTTGGAAAGTGTTTGAAACTTATGATTTTGAAAATTATGAACCTAAGAAGTTATGTTATGTATTATAAGGTTAAGTCATATGGCATGATAAACTAGCCAAATAATGCATGTGGTGTCAAGGTTGGGTCAATCGAAGTGAGAAAACATGAAACTAGTTCGCATTTTATTGTTGTTTGCAATTTTCAATGCACTTCATTCTAGATCTAGGTGGTCTAGCCTAAAGAGAAGTTGTAGAGGGGGAAGTTAAGAATGCGTGAGCGCTTGAATCGCTCAAAAATGTTAAGAAACAAAGAAGTTATAACCATTGAAGTGAACTGGGATCCAATAGTCCCCAAGACTGCAGGTCCTTCAGGTTTGGGTCCTTAAAACGGACTTTTTGAGTTCAAGAATTTTGGAGATTATGCCACCTATGGGAATAGTTAGACCATGTTATGAATAGGTCAATGTATGAAGATGAATCAATTTTGAGTTGGTATGAATGAGTTCTGAATTAAATAAGTGCTAAAAGTGGTTACGCAAAAGTTACGAAGATTGAAAGTTAGGGACATTAAGTAAAGTCTAAAATAAAATGTCAGAAGTCATATTATGACTAATATGTATGTCAATCTCATAAATGATTGTAGGTTGAATGAAAGGCGCAAAATGTTAGTGTATGCTGGATAAGCTTATCATGCAAGTTTTTCAGTATATGATATTCTTGTGAACTTGATGTGTGCAAGTTTTGTTTTCAAAACTTGTTGTTATGTGCATTGTTATGCTACAATGTGATAGTAAATTATTTATATAACGTTGTATGGATGTTATATGTGTTATGTGAAATCACTGAATATAATTATTTGTAAAGTATGTGAAAAGCATGAAATACGATCACATGTGAAGTAAGTACAAACTATGAAACATGGTTTGATATAAGTTATGAAGCATGATTTAAATGCGGTATAGAAGAAATGAGAAGCATGTATAAAATGTTATACATGAATTTATTGCTAAGCATGCATGATGCATGAACTATCTGTTATGTAATAACTGTTAGACTTGTTGAGCCATCATGCACACTCTTGCTTTAAAACTAACATTTCAGTTAGGTACGAGGTAGCCGAGATTTTCAGTAAATAGTAAGGATCGAGCAAAGTATAATGGATCTATCAGAATTGATTTATATTTTTAAGCCCCTTTTTAGGGGTAAACAGTGTTATAAGTGGTAAAGGTCAAAAATCCTAGAAATGATACAATGATATTCAATTATGATAGGTGTTTGTGCCTAAAATAATTCCTGATCGTCCAGTATAGAAGAATTGTATAAAAATAATTAAGTGTTGAATTATGAGTCGTTAGTTATTCATAACATTGTAATTGAGCAGATTATAATATATATGATCTTGAGATTTAAGAAGAGATCTAAAGATTGTGATTCTAAGGCAAATGATCAAAGGGAATAAAGATGTTATAAAAAAATTTAAATTTATTGAGTTTTAAGCAACATATTATTATATAATGTTGTGGATTTTATAATAATGTTGTACATTAATGCACGAGGTTGCTTCTAGCAAATACGGGGATTCTTGGGGCGTTACAAGCATAGTATGTACTAATCTATCTGAATTTAGTAATCCCCTTTTAAGTGATCTCATGATTATGAACAATTTTAGTTTTGAGCTATGCAGAATGTAGATGTCATTAGAATGATTATCATAATGATTATAAAAGCATTGCTCAAAAACTATAAGTTTATCACAATTAATTCAACAATTAAGTATGGATAAAGAAAATGCCTTTAAATAAATAAATTCTTTTATTAATAAATGAATAAGATTAAAAGTATATGCTTCATCACATCAAATGTGATTGACTTATGTGCATACTACTTTCAATATGGAGCTCTCAATATCGACGTTGTCCCCGACATTAAATCAATTACGAACTCTATTTCCCTATCCGGAGAAAGGCCTGGCAGTTCTTCTTGAAAAACGTCCATGAACTCCTTAACTATTGGTATCCATTCCATCTCAAGATTCACCATCTATAGATCCACTACATGAGTCAAATATCCTACATATCCTTTTTCTTAATAGTTTCTTAGCCTTCATTGTCGTCGAGATAATCTTATCGTCAAACAACAAGATTGTCTCGACCACTTGCTACCAAAAAATACGACCTTAAACTTATTTGGTGTCTAAAGGTGTATGCTTTTTTTCTGACAGTCAATCACTGCACCATGGTTAAATAACCAATCCATCTCTAGGATGACATCAAACTCTCCTAAGCGTATCGAAATTAAATTCACGCACAACTTATGACCCCTTATCTTCACACAATAATTTTTATGTATATACTCGATAGGGATCACTTCCTTATTCGCGACCTCCATATTCATTGGGTTTTCTAACTTATCTTTAGGCATTTCTAACCTTCTAGCGAAGTTATCAGACACAAATGAACAGGTAGCACTCAAATCAAATAATGCATAGGCATTTATATTATTGATCGGAATAATGTCTAACACTACATTCTTTGACTCCACAGCATCTTGCACGGTCATATTGAATGTTTGTGTTATTGGCTTGTTCTGCTGAACCGGTCCTCCAATAGTAAGTCTGTTGTTACTGCCCTTGTTACCACTACTTCCATCATTCTTCCTCTTAAGACAATCCTCGATTTGATAATCCGTTGTACTGCACGAGAAATAATCTCCCTTCTTTGGTTTGGGACAATTGGAAGCGATGTGCCCTTCTTGTCCACAATTGTAACAAATATTCTTACTCTTCATACTCTCCCCCAAGTGATTCTTCTCACATTTGTTGTACTTGTTCCCCTTTTTCTGATCATCTTCTTGCTTATTTCCTACATTCTTCTTGTTGTTTTTCCACTTGCATTTGTTCAAGTTACTACCCCTACTACTACCCTCCTTACTCCCTCCATCACCTTTCTTCCTCTTTTGCTCTTGATTATACTTCGTCATTGCCTCGCTTCCTCCCTTTACAATGATTGACTTCTCCAACATTGTTGCAAAGGAATCAATCTGAAAGACTGACACCTTGCTATATAGCCACAGCTTCAAACCTTGTTCAAACTGCCACTCCTTTCTCTCCTCAGTGTCCACTTGGTGTGGAGCGAACATCGTTAGTTCATTGAACTTGGTGGCGTATTCAGGTACCGTCATGTTTCTTTGCTTGAGATCTAAGAACAACATCTCCATCTTGCTTTGCAAGCTCCTTGGAAAGTAACTTTCAAAGAACAGCTCCTTGAATCTGCTCTAGGAAACTACCCCCTCACCAGCTCTCCCTTAATTGGCTTCCCACCAATAATTGCCTTTCCCCTTCATCATATAAGTTGCAAAAATTGTCTTTTGCTCCTCGGCTACCTTACTAATGATAAACGCCTTCTCTATTTATTTTACCAGTGATTGGGCTTTGATTGGATCCATCATTCCTTTGAATTTCGGCAATCCTACTGCCTTAAAGCCTTTAAAGTTTTCCAGTGGAACGACTAGGGGTGCTGCTCCCAAGGCATTAGGGGTTTGGTTGTGAAAAGCTCCAATGAGCATATCCACGAATTCTTACATTGGTTTTACCGACCCTCTCTCCACATTAACAGATTCTTCGGGTGTTAATGGGGGTTGATTTCTTCTACGTAACAGCATTATATGTTTAAATAAAACTTGTTATTATCTTGTCAATTATTTTTATTGTTTTCATTCTAATTTTTAAAACATTTAAAATTAAAGCATAAATTAATCACTTCAAACCACATAAACATAAACGCATTTATATTTATATGCCACATCATAGTGCATAGCACTTTAAATTTCGAGCATACTACTATAAATGCTCCTATAGAGTTAGGATTTACAACATAATAACTCTATCAAAAATAAAAGTTGAGTACTACCGCATCTATATACATACATCAACATACATAAAATAACTAATAACTAGTAATGGTGCATCCCACGACACACTACATTCTCGTACTGCTCATCCCATATGTCCATCACCTGACTACGGCTGATAGTGCGCCGAGTTTAGTAATCCTCCATTGGGTAAAAGTATACCCTACCCTAAAATTTGCCAAATAAATACCGATGGGCATATGACACCCTATCTAACTTCACCTTCTTGTCACGAACCTCCTCCTCCAGCTCAATGATCTGCAAATTAGCATCATCTCGTTGTGAATCTAGCTCCGCATTAGCAGAGATCCCATCCTCCCAAGATGCCTCCACAATTTACTTCTCTACCTGCAGCTGCTGCTCCTTCTGCTCATACTCCTCTAACTGATTCCTCACCTCAATAGTCCTATTCACCAACATCAATATCAGGGACTCTATCTGTCCGAACGATCCCTTATACTCTTGTACCTTCTCCTTTAACTCAATCACTTTGTCTTCTAGCTCGATGTTCTTGTCCATCAATTCCTCTATAAGGTTACCCTCAACAGTGCCATCATTCTCCTCATACTCAGTCTGCTCCTCCTCCTCAAACACTGGATCCTCTATAGGCTCCATCTTCGACTCAGATTTTAGATCCTCTGTAGCATCCATCTCTGGCTCTAGCTCAGCCTATAAAACCAGCCTGACTGGCTTGGATACAACTAACTTCACCCATACGACTAGTATGTCACGGGCTCATCCTCTACAGCATGACTAGACTCACTGACTTCAGGCATCCTATAATCACAACACAAACAACCAATAAATAACTCAATTAGTATCGCAATAAAATAACTTCATTGTATGGAATTAAAGTATATTCTATTATGTTACAAACTTGATTTAATGAATTTCTAAAATTCATCTCCTAAAACTCGATATGATTTAACTCTTCTAAGGTTATATCCTAAAATTTTGCAAACCTAACGTTTTATAACCTACATCTTTGATACCAACCTGTGACATCCTGAAATCCTAGTTCCTTGAACCTCGAGTTTGGTGCTCACAATCTAACACTTATATAACATCCAAATATTTAATCTTCATTAACTAGCGAAATAATACATAATTGTTCATTACAAAGATACTATAATTCCCAAGGTCTTCTAACCTTTACATAATCATGCCATATCTTAGGGTTCACAAAAGATTTACATTAAATAAACATAACAAATAAACATGCAAGTTCTACACTTTGGCTTTTTCTTTGTCCTTGTCATTCTTGGAGCACTCTGGCTTAACTAAAAAATGGTTTGTGAAATAACAAGGGTAAGCAACTAATTTGCTCAGCAAGTTTAAATAAACAATTAATATAAAAGGATGATGATATATCACGAATGAAAAGTTTAATTTCTTAAGACTTTAACAATGTATAATAATTCTGAAGAATGAGAAACTATATTCAATGAAAGAATTGTTTAGAATATTTACTAATGAGTGACCACGAAAGGACCATGAACATATTTATAAGGATAACAGTCATTCAACTGAACCTTTGGAGTGTAAACACTTAAGTTTGGTACTTAAGGGGATCAACCTCTTATATCATATGTATATGCATAACATTTAGACATCTTTTATTTTATCGATTACCCGATATAAAAACTATAAGAGTCTACACTAACTGTTGGTTTGGATAAGCTTCAATAATATTTAAGCGAATGAGTTTATACATGTACTATCTAACTGAACAATTAACATAGACTACTTCTTAAACAGTTTATGAATTAAAAGAACTTTAAAGTTTTAACAATTCAATAATAGAATAAGTCTTCAAATGCACAAAGTGCGAATATCAATAATCAATATCAACGTAGAATAATTTTTAATAATTATCCTACTTAGAATACTTGTAGAATAAATACAAGTTAAGTTAGGAAACTTGCCTCTTTCGTTGAATAAGGCTAACTCTTACTTATCATCATTTGAACTACCCAAATAATTCATAATTTATCTACCAATTAGTAATTACACAAATGGTTTAACTTAATATATTAACATATAACACTTCACTTACTTTATTAATCATTTAATAATAATTAATCATCATAATTGGGTCTTATATAAATATTATTAATTTCTAGACATTCTGACCTAAATTAACCTGACCCGACCAGACCCGACCCGGTTCAATAAAAAATTAATTTTACTTTTCTGGACCAGTGCCCCGGCGCTGTGTTTTGTTCTAAAATCGGTGCCACGACACTCTAATACAGAATGCAATTCTTTTCTTTTTTAGATTTTTTAACTTTTGCTCATTTTGTTCCAACTTTCATATATTGATCATTTTATTTCTGATTGAGTTCAAACTTGAACCAAAACTTGTTATACTCGTGAATTTAACATATTCATTATCTGCAACTCTTTTAAAAATATTTTACTCACCAAAATCATGATCGAACTTACTAAAATAACTAGGGTTTTGAAAAATGACATAATTTGGTACAAAAATCGTTACACATTCATTTTAACATCTTTTTCAATCGTTCAAGCTAGGTTACCTTTATAACATAAATATCGACCATATTAGTCACATAAACCATAAAAACAACTTACAAACTTTAAACCACATATCATCAACTTATATGCTAGTCTAGGGTTTTCACCGGTTAGCATTCTCATATACATATTATTATACATTTTTGCATACATGGACATATAATGTCTCAAATGACCACATAACTCATATATCTTCTCCAATACATGGATATATAGCCATTAACTTAGAAAAATAGGTTTCTCACCAATATTTTTAAAAGCTAAATACACATACATACATATTGGACCTAATACGACATACTACACACATAAATACACATATCCTCCATCATATTTCCATCCTTATCTCTTCATAACTTACCATAGTTCCTTTTCACAAAAATTTTCTCCCACAACAAACATGGCAAGACTTATACTACAAACTTTGAACCATAAAAATGACATGAGTTTAAGGAAATGAAACTTTTCAACCTTGATCTAGATGTTCTCCTTCTTCTTGAGATAAACCTAGCTAGAGACTCCACCTTCTTTTCTTTAACGGCACCCAAATCCCTCTCTGTATTCTATCTTGGTGTTTTAGTTAACTAGTACTCTAGCTCACAATAACTCTCTCAACACTTAGAGTAGTTTCTCAAGAGCTCTCAAATCTCTTTCTATTCTATACTTAGAAGTTCTCATAAATGAACAAAATTTCACCAATGAACTAGGAAAGTCTTATTTATAAGACTTTGGTAAGTTCACTTAACTTCTCTAATCAACCTACATTGGTGAAATTTACGACTAAACTATGCTTACTATACACTTAAATGACCACATTGAATGACCTTCATGAATGACTAGAAAGAATGACTAACAACAAGCTAACTTACAAGCAATCAACTAAGTATAAAAGAAGCAAGCTCAAAGCTACAAAAACACCTCAAAGGGGTACCACATGATTCGACCAATTGGCCTCATTTTCTGCCAATTTTCTTTTTTTCTTTTATTATATATATATTCATATATACATTCATATATATATACACCAATATATATGTATAAATCACCAATACAATCCATCATTTGGACTCTTCATTTAATTCTATTTGGGCTTCTATTTTAATTTGCTTGGGCTCAAACATTTGTTAAAGTTGGGCTACTAGTTAATTCATTTAAGTCATCAACATTGGGCTCGTTTAATATTTCATACAAGACTTAATAATATTAAGACTTGGGATACATATATAACTATATTGGGTTAATTATATAATCCAATTAGACTTACCATTAAAAAGTCATATGGCCTACTTGATTGAGTTAGTTTATAAAATACTAACATATATAATAGTTTGGGCTTGTTTAATTAATCCTTTGGGCTAGTCCACTAGTACTACTTATACACTTCTTTAGTTAATTTCTCAGTTTATTAATTCTCCTACCTTGTTATATTTAATAGATGAATAAATACACACACGCGCACATGCATATATATATATATATATATATATATATATATATATATATATATTCAATAACATAAATGTACAATTAATTCAAACAAAAATTTACTTCGTTGATAAATAGTTCTTAATTTTATTTACAATGTGACATAATATTCATGGTCATTACAGTATGTACTAATCTATCAAGATTCACTAATCCCCATTTTAGTAATCATACGATTAGTAACATTTTAGTTTTGAGCTATCTTGAATTTAGATCTCATTAGCATAATCAACATTGTGATTCTGAAAGTATTACACGAAAACTATGGGTTTATCCATTTAATCAATTCAACCAATTAATCATGAATAAAAAAATACTTTTAAATAAAAATTTTATTAATTAATGAAATAAGATTACAAAGTAAATGCTATCACATTAAATGTGATTGGCTTGATGACATATTACTTTCAATCTATACTATGAAGGATTTAGTGTTGGATTGTGAGTTAATAGAATACTCAAAAGAAATCAAAATTCAATGAATGAGGTGTTATCCGTAGAAGTGGATGTGAGTCACAAGTTGGTGTTAGTAGTAGGTCAAGGCCAAGTTGCAATCCAGGGATAGGAAGTAAAAAAACTTGATATAATATATGTAATAGACTAGCTAAACCAATAAAGTTATTGGTAAAATGTATGGAATATATTGAATAGTCAATACCAGATCCGCTATAAAAAGGAAGTAGATTTGGGGGCGTGATAGAATAAATTAAAAGACCAAGTGGAAAATTAATTAAGTCTAAACATGTAAGTAATTAAATTATAGGTGAAGCCCAATTATTAAAATGGAAAGAGAAGTATTAGAAGCCCAAGCCTTTTAATTTAATTAAGTTACTTGCAAGCCTCAAAATTAAATAAGCCCAAATTATTAAGTGACCAAGACACTTGCAAGTATGGAAGTATTGTATGGCCCAATCTTTAGTTAATTAAATTATGTTACAAGCCCAATGACTTTACCCAAAGTTTAAATTGATGTGGAGTCCACAAGAACACTTGTAAGTATATATATATATATGTGTGAGTGTGTGTGTGTGTGTAAAAAATAAAGCAAAATTCGACAACTGAGGAAAGTGGGGAGGTGTAAAGTCTTTGTGGGGGAAATAAAAGTATTTGTAAGCTTTATAAGACCTAGGAGTGGAAGCATGCCTAACTAAGGTGCATCGATGGTGTAAATGTATACTTACATATACTTATATATATAGGTTATGAAAGATTTAAGAGGTTCTATGTATACCTCCTCCCACTAACCCTTACAAGCCTTTAGTCATTTAGCATTTCACCAAGTCTTGTTGTAAAGAGAAACTAAAGTGAAGTACTTAAGAGAAAGTGAGAAAGCGTGAGAGAAATCAAGAAAGCTTTGAGATAGCAAGGATTTCGGGTTGCTAAAGGAAGGAAGAAGGAGGAGATCCATCATCCATAGGCCATCAAAAAAGAAGAAAGATCATAATAAGGTTTAAAAGGTTTTTTGACTTAAAGACTTTAGTTTAAAATTTTAGTTACTTTGGTTTAAACTTTTAGTTATGTAAGTAAACATGCTTGGTTGTGGGACTTGTTATGTGTTGAGGATCATGGTGGATCCGAAGATATAAGTATAGTTAGGATGGAGTTTTTATGGTCAATATGTGTTTTGATGCGTGAAAATGTAAGCTAAGTGGATGCATGTAGGAAATCATGGTTTTTGAAAAATCTTAACTTGAAACTGATTTTCAAACACTTATAACTCACTTTGGTTTAAGTATTTTTGAGATCCGTAAGTTGTAGATGATAGATCTATGAGTTTTCTAACTAATGCAAGTGGAATGAACGAAAAACATGTCAATGGTGATTTATGATGATTTTTCTACCAAAATAGTTCGTAGAAATTTTGAAAACGTAATCTAACTGAAATTTGTAACCACTATTTTGGTCAGTTAACGTGTACTAAAAATTAAACCATCTTCAATTCAAAAGTATACAGTGTAATGAAGTTCTAGTCCAAAAATAAACTCAATCTGACTTTGAATGAGTGAGTTATGGTCGATCACAAATTTAGATTTTAAAAATTAAACTGATAAATCTGGAGTTTTATAACTCTGATAGGCTAAAAAATTTACTGGAAATGCACACTGATAGAAGGTAGCTACAGTTAGAATTTGGTGATTTTTGGATAAAAACTAGATTTATGAAAAATGTTGCAATTTTGTACATAAATGGTCTTTTTAAAAATAGTAATTAATCTTGAAAAAGTAAGGAAAAAATATTTTATGCGTGAAAATAAACTAAGCAGGGACAAAAGGAAGAAAAATAATAAGATATTTAAGTATTTTTTTATAAATAAACTATTTTAATGAAATTATGGAAGTTACTTAAAAGATAAATCGAAAAATTATATAAAATAATTTTTTCAACTTATACTTGATAAAGATGGATGAACAAGACTAAGTAAGGGTAATATGGTCAATTTTATATTATTATAATTATGATTTAATGTAATGATTAAGTGAATTTATGGGTAAAGAATTAATTACCGGCTTAAGTTATAGTTATTTACCGACGATGTGCTGTAATAGTTAATAGGTGAGTTATCTAAATAAATCTTTACGAATATTGTAGGTAGCCTTTTGAAATAGGGTAGTAATGTATTTAAGGACAAGATACCAAATCTAGGCAAGTTTCCTAACTTGTTTCATGTTCTTTATTTTGTAGCAAGTTCTCACACTCTAAGAAAAGTTCTAAATTTTACAATTGAAATGCTTCTCGAAATTATTGGAGTTGTATGCTTATTTCTGCACTTACGTGCTTTTGAAAGAAGTATCCGCATTAATGTGCCTTTGCAAAAAAAAAATATTTAATTATTAAACTATTAAAGTTTTTTTTAAGTTCTGTTTGTTATGAATTGCTTAAGATATGAGTCGATGTCATTTTTTTTTACTAGACGCCTTTAAAATGATATGATTTATTTATTCAATAAATTTCTTGAAATTTTATCCAAACCAAATTACTTTGGTGAGAACTCTGATGTTAAAACTGAGATGAACCCCGATAAAAAAAGGGTATTTGGTAACGGATGTTTGATTCCAATTTATGTAGGGACGCATGTGTCGTCCAAATGTGAATATGTTGTGCACAATATAGGGTACGATATGCTAATCCCCTAAAGTACTAGCAGAGGATGTTTACAGTCATTGTGATTGTTAAACGTTCTATTTATGGGTTTGTGGTAGGGATACCTATTAAACCCAGTAATGTATTCAAGGTCTTGATGACATTCAATATAATCATGAAAGATGTTTGAGCTAAGGAAATCTCTTTTATTTCAGTTGTTGAAGATTTCAGTAAATGATTATTCTATTTGAGATGTTCTTTGCATTTAACCACTTTAATACTTGTTGAGCAAAGTAGTTGTTTACCTTTGCTTAAAATAACTGTTTTAGCTAAACTAGAAAAATTCAGAGGATTTGGTAAAGATAAGGGAAAAGGAAAGGCTAATGGGTAGAGTCGTTTATGTTTAACTTTTGTAATGAACTTTTATGTTATTAAGGTTGTAAGACTTTATGGTAATTATTGTATTTACTTTATGTCATTAAGTTATATTTTTATAGTTAGATATGTAGATGAGTACTATCGTGAGCACCATACCCGATGTTAAAGGACCTGGATTTAGGGGCGTCACAGTGATGAAGCCTTAGTACCCATTATTTCATCAGATAATGAAGGTCTTGTATACCCATCTAGCCTTTTCAATACCACCAACTTCTTCTTCATCGCTGGCAAGATGGGTACTACGGATGATTTCCACAGTAGTCTAGCTACATTGTCATAGAGAAATACTACTTCTTTGGGAATTGACGGATAACTCTGCATCTTACGTCCAATATCCTTAAGACCTACCTTGGATTCTAGTTAGCTGATCAGTTCTAGAGCAAAGCCTAGAGTCATAATGAAGAGAAGTTTTCCTTTCGCTTCCAACCTTATTTCTCCATTATCTATCTTCCATTGAGATGAATCTCTTCTTCAAGCCTTGAGAAGATTCAGATTTCTTCATATATAAGAAATACAAGGGTGGATTTGCATTTGAGAAAGAAGGCTCTATTAATGTAAGCCTTAATATCAACACTATGATTGAAACCCATTTGATTTCTAAAAAGTATATGTGAACTGAAACTCACAGAAATCAAGATAAGATTCTGAACTTTCTTAAAGGTTTAGATTTTGAATGAAAGAGAAAAACTAAAAGTTCGTCTAAGAGAGAGATAGGTGTTGACGACTCTCTTTTAAGGATATGTGAAGAGACAAATTAGAGAGTTTTAATGATCAGGGTGTTCGAGGAGTTAAAGCGTTTAAAAATTAAATACACGCATTTATGTTTCGGTAGAGCGGGACACGTGTTGATTCTCACTTGTTTGTCAAGAGGTGGGATCGGCTATAACAGATAAGTCTATCAGTTTGCTTCTGCTAGTTGCTTCTGTTAGTTACATTTACACGCCCATCTGACCTTAACTCACTTTTGTCCAGTCGTGTACTCCACTCATTGATATGACCTTGATTTTTTCATTTTAATAGCCAACTTGAGCACGTAGAATGAAATATAAGCCTTCAACTTTTGCAAAGTAGCCTTTCACGTACTCTACGATCCATTTAGCTCTACAATCCAATATAAAGCATTCACGCTCTATGATCTTCACTAATAAGGAAGAATATTAATAATCAACTTAAATTTAACATGCCTAGTTCACTAATTGACTTATTAAATCTAGATTCATCTATAGGTTTTGTAAACACATTAGCAAGTTGATCATCTGTAGGGATAAACTATAAAGTGATATTATTATTTAAAATATTATCAGGATTATGAGTTATAGCAATTTCACCAATGTCATAGTTAGCTAGTTGATTCTTCATCCATAAGATTTGAGCACAACAGCTTCCAACAGTTGTTGGTTTGCAAAAACTATACATACATACAATTAAATTGATGTAAACCGATGGAAGTAGACATAAATCATATTTATAAAAAATTCTACAAACCAAATCCCATGATCCTTTCTTATGCGATACTTATTAATGATGGCCTTATTCAATGATTTCTTAAACCCTAGACTAGTTTAAGATCAATTATTTTTACAGATAATAAGGAGATTGGTAGAAAGAGTAGAGCTTTAAATTATTAGTTGTACGACTTGTGTTGATTTCACAAACACAATGCTTCTATGGGAAGTAGAAGCAATGTTGTTCTTAATCTCAATGCATGTCCACACACTCTAACTTAAGGTCAATTCCTCAAATCCTAAACCTAATGTGCCAGAGCTCAATTTTTGACTTGTTATTAGGGATTCCATGGAAAACGAAGACCTATTCTAGGTTGAAATTGTTTTCTCTAGCTACTCAACCTGGGAGACTAAAATAGACTCTCTCAGTGATGACTGTACAATGGTAAATTTCAAGGCGTTATTATCAGCCTCAAGTTTAGATAAAGGAGAAGTATTTTCTTGAATTGTTTTCAACTCAAGTTTTACTCTTTCTTTTTCTACTTGAAGTAGAGAATGATCCCAATAAAGAACCCTGAGCCACTTCATGTATTTATGCAAATCAATTGTTATACCACATAAAGTAATTCTTAAGTCATGCTTATTAACATCAGAAGAGTCAAAGTCAAATACCTCACTAGTATCAATTTCTTGAATATCAGTGGTGATTCTCTTTGTTGCTTCAGTGGCCATAAGACAAAGGTTGGCTTTGTGAGGTCCTTCTTCTTCACTTGACTCTGAGTCTGAGCCACTTTCTATTTCACTCCAAGAACCCTCAACAAATAGACCTTTATCCTTCTTATGAATTTTACTTGGATATGTCTTCTTGACATATTCTTTCTTCCTGTAATTCTTTAGCTCTTCTCTGACAAGCTTGTTACAATCAGCAATGAAATGTCCTGGCTTTTTACAACTATAGCACAAGTCTTTTGTTGTATTTGTTAAAAAGCTTGTTGGTACTACTCCTGCCTTTCTTCATAAACTTTATTAGTCTTTTGATAAGGAAAGTAATATCTTCATCTTCATTTTTGATCCATTCTCTTCTACCATGGATGTTTTAGAAGGACTTTCTGCAACTTTGATCACAACAACTTTATCTTTTTTTCTTACTTCTATTATTGATGTTATCTCAGCCCTTTGATTCAACTCAAGATCATTAGTGAGAAAATTTTCATATAGGTGCTATAGGGTCATATCATGAAGATTCTTTGATTATTTAATAGCAGTGGTCTTAGCATCTCATTTGCTGGGCAGGGCTCTCATGAACTTGATGTTGACATCCTTCTTTGGATAGATCTTTTTAAATGCTCTTAGAGAGTTAAGAAGGATATTGAATCTCTCGTAGGTTGATGTGATGTCTTCACCAGGTACATGTGAAAATATCTCATACTGTTGAGTGAGTAGAGACTGTTTGTTTTTCCTAACTTACTATGTTCCTTCATGTATAATAATAAGGAGAGCTTATCACACCTCCTTGGCAGTTCTACAGTTGACCACATTTTTGAATAATTCTACTTTTAAAGCCATGAACAGGATGTTCTTAACTCTTTTATCAAGTTTTGCCAACTTTTTCTCACTATCAATCCACTCTACTATTTGCTTGACTACAACTTTGTTGGGATCTTTAGTGGATGGAGCTAACTTCGTAGGAATATATGGACCATTAAGCACTGCATCGAAGAGTCCATCATCAATAGCATCTATGTATGTCTTTTTTTAACTTTCTAATTAGAAAATTTATCTTTATTACATAATTGTGACTTATTTCTACCACCAAGCTCATAGCCAATTTTGTTGTATGTCATTTGGATCAACTTAAACCGTAAAGCTAGTTCAATGAGAACGAGTCTCTGATACCAATTGTTATTCCTAGAGGCACGAAGAGATCTAAAATGAGGGGTTGAATAAATTCTTTTTAAAAACTTAAATTAAAATTATTTACCCAATAATTTAACAGTTTATCTATTTTGATTATCCATAATGGAATATTATGATTTATAAAACCCCCTTTTAAGATTAATAAAAGATCTCAGGTCTAACTTTAGTGATAATAAGTGTGGAATCAAGTCTCAGATAGCAATTGATATGGCAGTTAAGTAAAGCAATAAAGAAGATAATAATTCTTAAGATGTTTAGAGTCTAAACTACTCCTAATCCTCTCTTCCACTCCTTTGAGCATGGATGATCCACTAAGGATAAGGTCACTAAGACCAAGGTTCTCTCATAACCATTTATAACTAGTCACTTAAACTTAACCTTACACAGAGAACTGATTTCCACATAATCAGGCGAGCCACCAAGACTCGTCTTAATCTCACATAGACTATGATTCACTTATAATCAGGTGAGCCAATAAGATTTGTCTTAACCTCACACAGAGATTAATTCACTTAGAATCAGGTGAGCTACCAAGACTCGTCTTTTTCTAGATCACTACGATATATCTGTTGTTTATGTTTGAGGTGCTGCTAAGTTGCATTAAGCTCTTCTTCAAATGACTTAGCAACGATGATCGATTTCTTTAAAGGCGCAGAGTGGCTTTTTAGAAAGTATAGTGTGGCCTTTGAATTCATAAGGTAGGCTTTGAGCTCTTTGACTTGTAAGCTTTGATTTATCTCATATAATTATTTGATCGATCAATAGTCGATAAGTCTGAAGTTGAAATCTATTATAGATTTTTCTTTGAAAAGCCCGTTTAGAAGTTACCTTGCTCTGGTTGGTATCTGCCTCAAAAGTCTTCTAATGCATACTGGCATACTGTTGTAGCCGCCTTATTTGTCAACTGTGTTAGTTCATTGTATGTTGGGGAAAACTAGCTTGGGTTTCTAAATATAGCTATTGAAAATACGGCTGATTGGACATCTTTCTTTTTGCCAACACAATTCGAGGATATTCAAGGTGAAGGTGTGTTGGAGATGTTTCCTGTCAAAATAGCTACTGACATGTTAGGAGTTGCACTCTATGATACCAAATGTTTAGGATATTAAAGTCAATTCTTAGACAAGTTCATTATGGGATTCTTATAATTCTACATCACTCTATGATTCTTTGAAGCTCAACATTACTCTACTATTCTTTATGGCTCAGTCATCACTCTACGATTCTCTTTTAACTCAGCATCACTCTACGATTCTCTTATAGCTCAGCATCACTCTATGATTCTTGTAGTTCTGCGTTTAGACTCATTGTCTAAAGTCGTTTTACGATCTTGGAGTTATCTTCAATCACTCTGTGATCTTGATATCTTTTCATTCTACTCGACAACTTTGCCAGACATGTTTAGTTAATTCTGCGATCTCAGTAAATTAAGTCTTCCGCTCTATGAACTTGGACTTTCAGTCTATTACAAGTTTTTACTCTACTATATGGATCAACCTAACTAGTTTGATCCTTAAGTCCTTTTACAATTATTATCTTTAAAGACTTTACAATATTACTTGTCTTTCTTTGTTAAGTCATTTTGCAATAATTATCTCTTTAACGACTATACAACATTACTTATTTTTCTCTTACAAAAATACATTAAGCTCTTTATCATCATATCATTATTAAATCCAATAACAAAGGTAAATAAAATGCACTAACAAAATTCAAAATATAGTTTAAGATGCTAGTTGATTTTAGGATAAAGTTTAAGGTGCAATTTGGGTTTTAGTCTTCTTCTTTCTATAATTTTATATAAATGTATACTCCATTCGTTTTAAAATATAAAATTATTATTGACTTTTTAAAGTCTAACTTAAGACATTTTTAAATTTAAAATTAACATAAATTCATTTAATTATAATCTATGTAAATTTTAGTGATGAATATTATAAAATATCTAAATAGTACTATTAATTATAATTTATCTATTGTTTTGTAATTTTTCAATTTTTTTATCAATTTTGGGTTTAAATATATTTTGAATTAATTTTTAAAAATTAATAATAATCTTATAATTTAAAACCAAGAAATACTAAATTGGAGTACACTGTACATAGACACTACAGTACACATAATTGACTTTTCTAAATAACTCACTCTATTTTCATATAGAAACAAAGCAAAGAAAATATATGTACACAAGTACTCCCTCTGTTTATATTGTTTATACGATGACGTAATACTAATATCGTAATAGTACTCAATTCACTAAAAATAAAAATAATGACATTTTAAAAATTTTATATAATTTTATAGTTTGAAAGAAACAAAAAGGCAATTATATCTTTAATATTGAAAAAAATAAGTATAAAAGAGAAAAACTAACAACTTAGTATTTTTAACGATAAAAATAAAACAAATATATATACTTACTATTTGCAAATGCAATTCTTTTTTTAAACCAAGGGAATAGCAATACAAATAGCTAAAAATGCATTATTAAAGAACAATGTGTGAACTTTTATGGGTGGGGGGGGGGGGGGGGGGGGTGGGGGGGGGAAGTGTTTTATCTTCTTTCTTTTTTTCTTTTTTCTTTGTTTTTTGGGGCAGGGGTGTTAGATATGTGTTTAATTACATAAGTTATGTTTCGTTTGGATTACAGAAATGAAATTAAAATGGATAGTAATGGGAGTCTTAAATTTTTGATATCAAATGATGTGATATTAAATAAGACAAAATATATTTTATGATATAACCAATCACAAAAGACTTACAGTACCTGTAAAATGATGACACATCATTTGAAACACTTTTTGAGACTAAAAATTTGAGACCCCTAGTATTATCCAATTAAAATATGAATAGAATAAAGAAATGAATGAAATGAATTATTAAACAGAATGAATCATTCTACAACCTCATTAAACAATGAAAATGATCAATTTGACAGAATAAAAATTATTCATTTTATTCCAATAAAACAACTAAACATGTTATTTTCTCACCCCACGAGAATGAGTCATTTCATTTTCTTTTTAATTCTTTCAATTCAAACATAACATTAATCTCAAACATTATCGAGCACGTAATTAAAAATCCGAGACCCGTAGGAAAATTTTCCTTTAAAAAATCCTATAAAACTCGGATAAAAGGTATTTAATATTATGAAATTTTAGTAAGCATTTGATCATCACAAATAAAAGTCTCCCTCTCTTTTTTTTCATTAAAAAAGTCTCATATGTCACAAATTTTGTTTTACAAAGTCCTATTTTTATTGACAGTATTATAAAATAACACAATATACTTAAATTTATCATGACACATTTTCTAAACTAAACAATCATAAATCTAGGTGAACATCGAATAAAAAGATATTAAGATAAAACTCTTTCTATAGAACGGAGAAAGTTTTTCTTCAATTTTTTACTGCCCACTCCAAACATAAAAGTAGGGCGCTGAAACACAATAGCTTTGTGTCGAAGAAATGATGAAATGCAAAGAATGCATGATGAAGAGTTCAACATATAAAGCTATGTGACTGAAAGAAAAACGCATCAAATTCCGTAAAACCTCTATTTGTTGGAAAAAATCTCCAAAAAATAGTTTTCAAATTTTAATAAAATATGATCATCCTTATAGTTTTATACAAAATAATAATTATATATATAACATGTATCTAGAATACGAATTGTTACCTAGTGCTTGATTGGATTAACACGTTTAAATTTTTAAATAATCTCAGTATCCTCAAAATCTTCTTTCCTATGATGACATTATCCTGAATCTGAAGTGTGGTCTCTAAAACACCTTTCTAAAAAAATACTTTTACATGTTCTTTCTAGGGAAAGAGAGAGAATATGCTATTTGGTATTTTTCTCTACTTTAGAATAAAAATCTTCAAAATCTTCAAATCACGTATCTAATAAATGACAGATATTTATATATTTATTAATCCTTATCTTTCTTATAAAAACTGATTCATATTATGTTAGGATGGAGATCCTAATGGATTCCTATTCTGACTCCAATACTTATTTATGTATTATTATTTAATAATAATATACTAAATAAATATTAATTACAATTAATTTCACTAAATAATTATAATTTTACTTCAATTCAGTAATTAATTAAAATAAACTATTTACTAATAAACCGTAAGTATTTTTCTCTATAAATGTACATAAATATTTCAAAATTAAACACAATCCCAATATATTTAAACTAATTTCATAAGTCCATAATTTATCTTCATTTAATCATAAATTGATTTAAAAATTAAATCAATCCTTTTAATAATATATATTAAAAGACTTGGCCAAAATTCTATGATCAATAATAAATTATTTTTAAAAAAATCTTAAAGATATTTTGACAATAATAATATTCCAAATATTAATTAGCATTTCGAAATATTAATTAACACAATGTAATATTAAGTCCATTATTATTTCAAAATTAAGAAAGATTCACAAATTAATATTTATGTGAAAATATTTTATAAATAAATTATTATCACATAATTCATTTAATACACACCGTTAATGCACTAATATTTTAATTAAAATTTCAACTTCCATGATCAAAACAAATCATCTCTATTAAAATACTATAATCTTCATGATAATATCTCCGAATTATCATAAATTATAAACCATTAAATCTTTATTTATATATATTAAAGATAATTTAGATTTATTGTATATAATACTTATTTGTACACATAAATCATAATATATATATAAATTTAGAAATTCATATAAACTAAAAAAATGACCATTTAATGAAAGACAAATAATATACTTTTATTAATAAATAAATAATTGTCCAACACAAATAAACATTAAATAAATAGATAAATAGGATTTTTATAGAAAAAATCCAACATTATTAATGATATAGAAATTCTGAATTTTGTTCATTTTCATACAAAATATTGAGAGTGTAAATACACCCATCTTTGGCATTGAGGTAGATGGCCCAGATAAAATTTGCCCTAATTACCGATAGAAGAGACCCTAGGAATGAGAGGATCTGATGGACGAGAAACATTAGGAATAACCCCCACGGCTGCCTTTTTTTCCCGATGGGACGCCCATGTAACCAAATAAAGCCCAGCTATAATTGAAAATCCTCCTAGAATGCTGTTTCAACATGAACGATAGATGACGTTTAGTCCCAACCAATTTGCATGTTCAAATTCAAAAGAAAAGTCATTCTAGGAAAGTACGGATTAAACCAAGCAAAAGGAATTGAGTTAATAATAAGATAGTATTCAGGGCAAACCTTCCCAAATAAATAGGGCTTCCAAGGAAAACCCTTGAAAGGAAAGCAGATGCAGCAGGTTGAAGAGGAAAATAAAGAGCGACTAAAGCGGGTCCCACGATCTTATTGCAACATGCCAAGAGTCCATAGTTGAGGGCAGATGCAACAATACCCTGATATCAGAAACATTATATATTGTTCAAATAAGTTCCTTTATTTTATCCTTAATGAACTGGAAACCATCAACCCCCCTCCTTTTAGGCAAACAAAGGTCATAAAGGAAAATGCAAAAGAATTCAACAGACAAGGTATGGATAAAACACAAGATACATATATATGTATATGACACTAATTTGCACTCGTATGATAAATTTCACAGTATTTTTGTTACTGTTAAAAACTTGCAATGCATAAACACGGTAAGAAACTTAAATCAGTCCCCCCTCCCCAAAGGTAAAACAAAAAGAAGGGGATGGACCCCAACTAAGATACGACCTCCTTTTACAAGAACACAATCCTTTACCAACAAATGAAAATGAAGACAGGGAGAGATTATCTCAAAGTCCATCGAGCAACTAAACACACTCCACAAGTAAAATAGCACAATCCTCTACCAGAAAATAAGAAAAACATTGTTCTGGCGGTGTGGTTGTTCTGCTACCCTACGTAGTATCTAGACGAAGAGGAATAATCGAATTGTTAGTAACTGGTCCATGTCATTCCATCACCTTTGGGACAGGGTCATGTACCTATCTTCTTTCTGGTCTTCAGATGGGTGCACTTTGGTGGGATTTCGTGTCAGATTTAGGGCTGCCCTCTCCTAGGAGTTTTGTAATTTTCCACTTCTGCACTTTTCCAGATTAGGATGATTTCTCATCTCCCCTTTTCCTTTTGTACCCTCTGTCTATTATAATACAATCTTCTTTTCCTATCCATATTATTAAAAAAAAATCACAAGAAATTACAAAGGAAAAGAGTGCAAGCACACAAATTAATGTGACATCTACCAACACCATAGAAATTAAACACACCCAAAGATTCTTGCTGGTTCATGAGTAATTAACTAAGC